>OY856412.1:321162943-322362943 GCA_963693085.1 Alisma plantago-aquatica | reverse complement strand
TTGAAGAGGCTACTACTAAATGAAAGGAGGTCATGGATGTGTATAAGCTTGAAGAATCCTTTTAAAGAAGAAATCTTGTGTCAACTGGTTGAAATTGGGAGATAAAAATTGGAAGTTTTCTATTCTTCAATTCAGACAAGGAGGGTGAGGAATTCTATAAGAAGTATTCTTATTTATGGCAATAGTTGTATTGATGAGCAGGTTATTCATGATAATTTTGTTCAATTTTATAATATTATATTTAATTCTTATGGTGATATTGATCTAATCTGGGATGATGATTGGATGCTCCCCTATTTATCTGATTCTCATGTAAATTCTATGTGTGCTTTGGTATCGAAGGAGGAAATTGAAAATGTGGTTATGAGCAGTGATGAAGAAAAGGCCCCAGAGCCATATGGATTTAATTACACTTTTTATAAGACTTGTTGGAGTATTTTAGGTGACTATGTGGTGAGTGATATGCAAAATTTCTTCAGAAGTGGTTGTTTGTTGAAGGAAGTTAACATGACTTTCATCACCCTAATTCCTAAGAACAAGAATACTACTAATGTGAAAGACTAGAGATTGGTTCCTTTGTGTAACACCATGTATAAGATAAATTTGAAGGTTCCTTTAAATATATTACAACATGTGCTACTGGAGATTATTGACAAGGTTCAGTGTGCATTCATTAAAGGAAGATCAGTATTGGATTCCACCCTATTAGTTAATGAGAATCTGAACATGATTATAAAGAGTTCTTCATCTAGGATTTGCATTAAAGTTGACTTAATGAAAGCATATGACTCTGTCAATTGGCCTTGTTTGCATTTGGTTCTCTCTAAGATGACGTTTCCTGAATGTTGGATTAACTGGATCTTTGAAATTCTTCATTTTGTCATCTTTCATATCCTTATTAATGGGAATCCATTAGATAGGGTTTTCTCAATGGGATTAGATAGGTGGATCCATCAGCCCCTTATCTATTTGTTCTTATAGTGGAAGGTGTCTCTGCTATGCTAGCCAGCTTTATGAGGAAGAATATGATTCATCCTTTAATGATTGGTAATGGTATGGAGATATCTCATATCATGTTTGTTGATGATGGTGTCATGTTTGCTGAAGGGAAGCTTGAATCTGTGAATAAGGTGAGTAAGACTCTAAGAGACTTTGGTAAAGCTTCGGGCTTGAACATTAATAGTAAAAAATCTTCATTCTTTGCTATTAAGGCTATTGGTTATGGGATGGTGAAATGAGTCTTGAATATTAGGAAGGATAGTTTTCTAGTAAAATACTTGGGTCTCCCTTTGTTTTATTGTAGACTTACCAGAATTCTTTTCACCCCTATTGTTGATAAAAAAATCAAGTGCAGGTTGGAAGGATGGAAGTCGAGGCATCTCACCTTTTCTAGAATATTGGTGTTGATTAACTCTACTTTATCTTCTTTCCAAGTGTATTGGGTTGTGTCCTTTCCGCTCCCTCTAGATATTACAAAGGAGATTTATAGGTTATGTAGGGATTTTCTCTGGGGGTTCTGAGCTTGAAAGGGAATCATATCTTGTTGTGTGGGATTAAGTTTGTCTACCCAATAAAGAAGGTGGTTTAGGTATTAAAAGATCAAGGGATATTGTGAATGTGTACATTGTTCTTAATCTTTGGAATGTTGCTATTAAAAAGGATTGTTTATGGGTTCATATGGATTCATGGGAGGTACCTCAAAGGAGATTATGTTTGGAGATGTAAGGTGGCTTCCAATTATTTGTGGGTGTGGAAGCAAACTCTTTATGACAAAGACAATATTATTAGTTCTATTTCTTTCTATGTGGGAAATGGGAAGTTAATTAAACTATGGAGAAACCCCTGGGTTGATGGGGGCTATCTTGATGCTTTTCTGGGAGCAAGTGTTGTTATGAGGAGTCGTACTGGTAAGTATGCCACTCTCAGTTGTTTATTTTTGGATGGTGATTAGTCTATGTCTAAGTCTAGACATGTTAGTTTATTGTTGAATTACTTCAAAAATATACTAACCCAAAGTTCTCAAAAGACCGTCTGATCCTTTTGAAAGGGAGGTTCATAATATCAAGATCGTGTGGGAGGCTATTAGGCCTAGGGCAGTGATTCTTTTTTGTTTAGGCTGGCTTTGGAGAACAAAATGCTCTAGAAGGTACATCATTAATGGTTGGAGATGCTTTCTGGATAAGCTGCTTATGCTTGATCATCGTCATAGTAAAGGGTTTCAGTTTCCCTCAAGGTGCATTTTGTGTAATTTGGCTTCTAAAGATCTAATACATATTTTGTTTGGTTGTGTTATACATTTCAAGTGTGGACTGAAGTAGTCGGGACTTTGTACATTCCTCATATCCCTGTTTCTTTTACTGATGTGTGTTCCATGGTGATGATGAAGTACATAATTACAATTTTGGTAATCGTCCACTATTTGTGGGATGAGAGGAACTCAAGGATTTTTATAGATAGAAGTCTTAGTGTAGATAGAAGGTGGACTTCACTTAAGAAAGATATAGATTACTTACTTGTATAGGCTCTTTTCACTTCATTGTTCTCTTTTCTTTTCAAGATATGCACAAACATTGTATATAGCTTTACAAAAATATATAAAAAGAAGTAATACCTTGTTCTGATAAAAAGATCATTTCTTAAAACTAATAGGTGGCAAGGTTGGAGTTAAAAGTGGGAAATCTTGATAGATACCTAAAATAAATGATGATGGTGGATCAAAAGGCTACATGAGACCCTATTGAGTGTGAGTGAGCGGTTGATGATGACCCATACCATCTCAATCCTTTCATAGGGGATGGGGAATGTCACTGTCTGTAAGGTGAGTAGGGAGGACTGACTTCAGATCAATGGAGGCATATCCAATGCCAAGAAATCAGATTAAGGGATGAAACTGATGTTTTGGAGTGCTTTCCTAAAGGTCTGATGACTTAGAGAGAGGATGGGAAGAAAGTTGAAGATAGATAGGAACCATGGGAAATAGGGAGTCAAGGTTCCGAGTGGAGACAAGGCCACAGAACATTAATATTTATAGGTTCGATGGATCTGGGGGCAAAAGAGGAATATTGGGATCCAAAACGTAGGGCGAGAGAATACTGAGAATGAGAAAATTTTGAGGAGAAGAAATTTGGCTCCCTGCTCTGTTCACATGCGCGGTTAACTAAAAATAGAAGGTAGGGGATGATTAGTGAAATGTTGGATTATAATCCAGGGATCCATAAACAAGTTGGGTAAAGTGAAAGACAAAAAAATCCAACGTGGCGAGGAAATTATAGTCGAATCCAAAAAATAGGATGTCTAACATGCGAAATAGAAACCTTAAAAAATCAAGTGTATTAACTCATTTAATAAATATTTTAGAGGTCATTTAATATAGTTTCTTTCCCAAATTGTTTGAGGGCTCAAATAAGCCCCAAATAATACCAAATTTGGAATATAGACAAATTAGGCTCAGATTTTGTTGTTAATTTTCCATTTTGGGAATGTTTACTATTTTATTTAATATTTTGGGCTTTAAATTATATTTTATCTCCTAAATTAATTAGGATAGATAAGATTGTCCAATTTAGGTGAAAATCATCACATAGGCCAATTTTGGTGTGTAGAATTTGAATTCAGGATTTGTTTCCACTTTTGATGTTATTTAATAATTTATTTGATATATTTGGATCTTATTCTTATTTTCTTTTATAAGTGAAATTAGGATAGTTATTATTGTGCAAATAATGCGATCCTTTGTAACCAAGTTGACTGGGACCCAAGGAACACTGTTTTCATATTATATTTAGGTTTTGGAGTTGTTTTTATGAGTTATGGCACCATTTGGGTTTTTGGTTCATTACCATCATTATTATTAATATTTTATAAATTAAATGTTATTTTCTTCACATTGTTTCCTAAAGAGTTATCTATTATTATTATGCACAGAATTTTGTATTTCACCCATTTAACATATTTTGTCCATTAATTCCAGTTCAATTTAAATGATTGTATATGAAAATTTCAATTATTACTCTAATACATGTTTTAAGTACATTATTCCTCTTCTTTACCCATTATGTGAATATTATTTAACTAAGAAAATATATTGTAACATATTTCATGAACTAACTTACATGTTAGCATATATTTAAATTATCATGTAGACGTGTGATGTAGATTATGGAATCTATTGCCACATTATATGTAATATGTATTAACATTACTTGTTAAGGTATAATTTTTATCATTATTTGGCCAAATCTAGGAAATCAATCTTACAAGCCTTCTAATTATGAAATAGGGTAGGACTTTAGGTTCTAGTTTGTTACAACGGTCTACCATTTAAAAAGATTTCATCCTCGAAATCTAATCATCCAAACATTATCAACCACATATACTCCACCTTTTTGTATGATGTTCATAGATCTTGCTTCCAACTAACAAGTCAAAATCACCTAGGGTTGAGTTTCATGTCATTGTGTTACTAACCTATCAACCCTAAGATTCACAAGAGTAACCAAAAAGTCACAGAGTCAAAGGATAAGTCAACTAAACCTTTGTTACCATCCATGTCTTCCTAGTCATATCTTCATGTCCCAAACTAGGCTTGAGATTTCTAGCCTAACTAATTATAGAGTTTCACTATAAAACTTCATACAGTCCTTTATTATGATTTAGTTCAAAAAAATAGATCAAATTAGAGAAAACTTGTGTACATATAGTAGTATAATGGAAAATAAGTTTTTTCTTTGAAAACATATTTGACATAAAATATAATGAGCTCAAAATCAATGTGAGAAACCAAGTCCATGTAATATCCTTATCAACTACTTTGTCATACTCATTCCAAAATCCACCCTAAAGTTAGATCTTAACATCCAAAGGGATGTATCACCACCAACCTACATTGTAGGGTAAGAGAACATATTTCCTTATCACATAAGGGTTTACTAACTATGATTCTTATGTGTATATCATATGATTCTAAATCATCCTTTCATCACCATATGTTAAACCTAGGGTAAACATCTCACCTAGAGGGTGACTATGTAAGGCAAGGGTTCTAAATAGGGAGACAAAATTGAAATTGTTAGAAGTCTGACTACTATGGCTCTAACACCATCTTGTAAGGAGTGGGACCCAAGAGGGGATCTACTCCCTACTTAATTTGAGGAATAAACTCATCTATCCAAACATACTAACAAGTATGCTGGAATAGATGTAAAATTTTCATTTCTCAAAACATGGTATTCAAGAAGATCAAAGTATAGTAGTGGAGTATACATCATGACTATATTCAATTTTATAAAAGTACATCACCATCTCCTATATAGGGTTTATATAAAAACTACAATAGAAGAATCTAAGTAGAGGGATATCTAGAAATCTCAAGTTTATCTCCCAAGAACTCCACCTAGTAGGATCATGTCACCGAGTATAGTCTTCCAAGTCCAACACCTGGGGTTGGAAGCATAACCCAGGAGAAAAGTAGAATATATCAACATGAAGGCTGGTATGTGCATATTAGATATGGATTGAGCTGTATAGGAAATAAAAGACATCAAATAAACATGTTTTCCATAGAATAGGAAAGTACCAACCAAGAAGGTATCAGAAGAATAAGAATTTCAATAGATAATAAATAAGAAGAATGATTGTCATTAAACAAAAATAAAAATGGTGGCATACTAGCAAACATATTTTTTTGGCACAAAACCCATCACAACAATATCAACGTGTATGCAAGTGAGATAAGCATTGCAATATAACAATATAAATAATAATGGTGGCCAAGGCTCACAAGCTTGAAACCTGATATGTATATATAGGCACACAAATTCCAATATATATAAAATTTGGTACATAACCCTATATATAAAAGTGGGCACATAACAAAGGTATGGGGCACAAAAACTCTATCCCAAAAATATAACATGGGCACACAACCCAAAAATCAAAGTACTCCCACTGCTCTACGTCTACTAAATCACAAGGCATGTATAATGTAGCGGCAAGTATAAAGTTCAGTCTTTTACAAAATAAATAAAGTTGCAATAAAAATGGAAAATATAATAATCCACCACAAATGGGTAAAATTGGGGTTTCATATCATAGTAAGGAAGAACTTCATTAAAATATCTTAATTAGGGTTTCATCAAGCAGCAAAGTATAATTTAAGAGTACAACATAGATTAGGAATTTAAAGTCATTAAGATTAGAACCAAATAGGTCATAAAGTCAAGAAAGAGAATATTTATCACCAAAATACTTCAAAGAGGCTTAAGAGAAAGAGTAAAGAAAATAATTGCTCAATATGACTCATGGGGGTGCAAAATACCTCATATGATGTCTACATAAGTCCAAAGTCAGTCCTAGGTACAAGCCTAGGTCTTCAAAGTACCAATTAAACATAAATGTAGAATTAGAGTTAGGTTTACATTAATTTGATAAACTATAAAAATAGTGTTTTTATTATTATTGAATTAGGTTATGAAAACCATATAATATTATCGATTAAGTTTTTTCGAGTTCATAGCATATTTACATATTTTTTGGACTTACAAATCATTATTTATGAATTTTGGAAAATATAAATTATTAGATAGATCCATGAACGATCACATATTTATTATTTTGGAATTATGTGATGAAACCAATATTAGTGGATAGATTATAATTGTGTAAGTCCAAAACATATTTTCTTTTATTTTTCTAACCTATAATTTAATTCCTATGAATTTTATAATTGTTGACAAATCAGGAAATCAGAAAAATCCATGTTTTCCTGTAAATCCATGATTAGTCACGCTATTGTGGCCCTATAAAACTTGACAATTGGACTACACCTAGCACACAGTAGATTCGGCAGAAAAGACCAAATTGCCCTCTTTGATAAAAACAAACTTAGAGAGAAAAAGGCATAGGAAGGTTAACAGATCAAGGATAGTGTCTTCGCTCCTCTGGCCATGGCTAATACTCAAAGCTCTTTTCAGCGATGGGGAACTCAGTTGGGTACCTCCCCATAGCATAAAGGAACCCCAAATTAGTTTATAAGGGTACCGCAAACTCAAAGAACCCCATAGAATCGAGACCAAAATGCCATAATCATTTTGTTGAAACCAGTAGGTGGAAAGATCAGATACTCTTATCTGGAGAGAACCTTGGCTTCCTAATGGGGAATTCTTAGAAAGTCTTCTTGACCATACAGATATTATGATGCTTGGTAAAGGCAAGCTAGCAAATATTGGTAGTCTTTTGAATAATGGTGCTTGGATTGAGCGCAAGTCAAGACATTATTCAAGGATTTTGGGTACCATCAAAGCAAACTACTTCCCTTCTTCTGATTCAGCTGGTTGTATTTATCTTGATGATGTTGTGCCTCGTAAGCTGAAGGACTTCTGGGAGTTGCTTAGGGAGAGAAAGGCTTCGGTTGTTTGGGATAATTGGGTTTGGAAAACTAAAGCCCCGATGAGATGCATATTTCTTATGTGGAGGATTATGCTTGATAAGCTCCTCACTCATGATCATTTGAAGCATAGAGGTCTTGCTTTCGCCTCTAGATGTGAGCTATGCAGAGATGACATAGAGGATCTTGGTCACATCCTTTTTTATTGTCCATTTTCCTTGAGTATTTGGGAGTTTTCCTGTGGGGAAGGGTATGTCCCTTCTATTCCCGTTTCTATTTCGGGTCTTATTCAATTTTCTGGTCAGAAGAGTAGAATTTGCTCACATCTGATCGCCTATGCTACCTGGAGCAAGAGGAATCAAAGAATTTTTGTGGGGCTGGATACTAGTGCTTCTCAGGCCTGGAAGCGAGTTAAAAAGGATATAGATTCTCTTGTATAGATAGTTCTTGTTTGCTTTTCCCTTGTACAGTTTTTCTTCTTGGATGCCTGGGTGGTTTTCTTTCTTCCTTGGCGATAGTTTTGTACTTTTTTCCAAAAAATCAAAAAAAAGGAGAGCAACACGCTTTAGGAGACCAAAAAAAAGATCAGAGTTAAAAGGGGGAAAGCTAGATGGATACCCAAATAAATGAAGATGGCATTCGAAAGGCTGCACGAGACCCTGTTGGGTGTGATTGAGCGGTAGGCAGTGACCTAGACCATCTCGATCCCATCATCGAAATTAGGGGATGTCATCTCATGTGAGGCGAGTAGGGAGGACCGACTTCGGATCAATGGAGGCAGGTCTAACATCGAGAAACTAGAATAAGGGGTGTGGCTTATGTTTTGGAGTGCTTTCCCAAAGGTATGATGATCTAAATAGGCAAAAGGATGGGAAGGAAGGGAAAACAGATGAGAAAGAAGAGAAATAGGGAGTTGGGGTGCCAACTGGAGATGAGGCCAGGGGGCCTTAATATTTATAGGGTCAATGGATCTAGGAGTAAAAGTGGAATCTTGGGGATCCAAACCATAGGGCGAGAGAAGACTAAGAATGAGAAAATTTTGAGTAGAAATCTAGTTCCCTGCTCAGTTCACATGCATGTTTAACCAAAAATGGAAGGTATGGTATGATTAGAGAGCCGCTCGATTATAATCCAATGGTCCATAAACAAGTTGGGTAAAGACAAACCAGGAAAAACCTTGTGTGATGAGGAAACTATAGGTGAATCTAAAAAATAGGATGTGGGACATGCAAAAATGGAAACCTAATAAAATTGAGTGTATCAACTAATTTGATAATCATTTTAGAGGTCATTTAATATGGTTTCTTTCCCAAACTGTTTAAGGGCTCAAATAAGCCCTGAACAATACCAAATTTGGAACCTAGACCAATTAGGATACAAAAAAACCCATCATTAATTTTCCGTTTTGGGAATGTTTACTATTTTGTTTAATATTTTAGACTAAATTATATCCTCTCTCCTAAATTAATTAGGATACGTAAGATTGTCCAATTTAGGTGAAAATCATCACATATACAAATTTTGTTGTGTACAATTTGAATTTGGGATTTGTTTCCAATTCTGATGTCATTTTATAATTTATTGATATATTTGTTTGTTATTCATATATTCCTTTCAAAGTGAAATTAGGAGAGCTACTATTGTGCAAATAATGTGAAACTTGGCACCCAAGTTGATTGGGACCCAAGGAACATGATTTTCATATTACATTTGGGTTTTGGAGTTTCTTTTTTATGATTTATGGCACCATTAGGATTTTTAGTTCACTACCATCATTAGTATAGATATTTATTAAACTTTATTTTATTTTATTTTCTTCATGTTGTTTGCTAAAGAGTTGTCTATTGTAATTATGCATGAAATTTCACATTCTACTCATTTAAGATATCTAGTCCATTAATTCCACTTCAATTTGAATGATTGTATATGAACATTTCAATTTTTTTATCTAATACATGTTTTAAATAAATTATTCCTCTTATTTACCCATTATGTGAATATTAGTTATCCAAGGAAATATGTTGTTACATACTTCATGAATTAAGTTACATGTTATCATATATTTAAATTATCATGTAAACATTTGACGTAGAATATGGAATTTATTGCCACATAATATGTAATATGTATTAACATTACTTATTAAGGTATAATTTTTATCATTGTTTGGTCAAATCTAGTAAAGTGATATCACAAGCCTTCTAATTATGGAATAGGATAGGGTTATAGTTCCTGGTTTGTTATAGTATTTAACAAATTCAAGTCTAGTAATAGGAGCATAAATTTCATCAAAATCAATACCTTCTTGTTGATTGTACCTTGTGCTACTAACCTTGATTTGTTTCTTACCACCTTACCACTTTCATCAAGCTTGTTCCTGTAGACCTACTTGGTACCAATGATCTTTATATCATTTGGTCATGACATTGAAGTCCACACCTTGTTCTTTTCAAAGTGCTCTAGTTCTTCTTGCATGGCTAGGATCCACTCATCATCTTCAAGAGCTTCTTTGACATTCTTTGGCTCAAGTCATGAGATGAAGGCGTTGTTGGTTTATTCTTTGTTGAAAGAAATATGTGTCTTCACTCTTTCAAATGGATTGTCTATGATGAGCTCTTTGGATGATCTTTATCAATGTGGGGAGTAAGATCCTTCTTTTCATCTTCATTTGGGCTTTCTTCTTCAGCCACCTCTTTTCTTTTGTTGATGATATTGAGATCTTTTAATCTAGGGATCAATTTATGTTCAACATAATCAACCATAACATTCTTAGAAATAGAGAGGTTAGGTTCAATAAACTTAACATGGATAGACTCTTATACTTTAGATAATTCAATATTGAATACTCTATATGATCTACTTGTAGTTCTATAACCAATAAAGGTAGCCTTGTAAGATTTTCATCAAACTTATTAATAGAATATTTGGTGTTTAAAATGAAATGTGGAAAACCAAATATATGAAAGAAGTCGATAGATGGATTTTACCACACCATTACTCATAGGGGTTCTTAAGCAAAGGATGTGTGAAAACCCAATTTTCCACAAAACATGCACTGCTAACAGCTTCGACCCAAAAATTCTTCAGAGTATCATACTCCAATAGAATAGTTCTAGCCATTTCTTGAAAAGATCTATTATTCCTCTCAAATATCCTATTTTGTTGTGTATGGGGAGAAGAAAAGTTGTGCGTATATCCAGTTTTTTCACAAAATCTTTCAAATAAATGATTTTCAAATTCTCCCCCATGGTCACTATGGATTGAGACAATTTGGCAAGAAAATTCATTTTCAATTCGTTTTCAAAAGGCCAAGAATGCATCAATAGTATCAGTTTTTAAAACCACAAAGAAAGTCCATGTAAAATGGGAGAAATCATCAGCAGTCACAAGACAATACTTGCTACCACAAAGCGTTTGTATTCTCATTGGTCCAAATATACCAATGTGAAGAATCTCAAGAGCTCTTTTATTTCTAAAGACTCCTTTGTATTTAAAGGAGTATTTGGTTTGCTTCCCTTGTTTTCAAGGTTGGCATTCTTCATCCTTATAAAATTCTAATTCTAAAAGTCCTTTGACCAATTCATTTTTTCTCAACTTCTTCAATTGATGCATATTTACATGACCAAGTCTATGGTGCCAAAAAGATATATCATTTTCATCAACAACTAGGCATTTACCAGGAATAGGCTTAAGAGATTCAAGAACAATAATATTAAGATTTGCATTTCTAGTTCCCTTATATATGACATTATAAGTGAGGGAATCTAGTAGTAGGAATTCATGAGAAGTAAAAAGAATAAGATTTCCATTGTCACATAGTTGACTAACACTAATTATATATTGATGTAGGACATCCACAAGAAGAACATTCTTTATGCATAGTGAATCAATTACCATCACCCTCACATATAATTTTACATTCTTGTTGTCCCTAAAAGTCACTGAACCTACTTTCTTTTTTGTGAGAGTGTTGAAGCGGTCTTAATCACTGGTCAAATGCTTGGAGAGTCCACTATCAACAATTAATTTCACTTTATTCTCACAAATCTATTCACTTGTGGAGGCCATGAGGTCAATGTATCACTCTCATTAATTTGAGATAGAATCACTAGAGGAAAACTCCTCCCAAGCAGAATGGGTAGTATCTTTGCCCCTTCTTTATTTTTTCTCTCTCTTCTTGAATTTTCTTTCTTTGTTGTAGTCATCCTTCTTCCTATGGCTACTTTTGTGGTAGGACTTCTTGGGTTTTGGAAACTCATTCTTGTGATTCCCCTTTTGACCACATTCATAGCACCTAGGAGCGGGGGGGGGGGATGTTTATCCTTGAAGTACTTCCCCTTTGAGTAATCATCTTCAAGGTCACTGGGGGAGTCATCTTCACTTGAAGGTGGAGAAGCTTGGCATGTAATTTGTTATTGTTTCACTATGGATTCAACTTTATATTTGAAGGTTTCATCCTTTACCTTCTCAGATTCTTTCTCTTGTAGCTTGTCTTCTTTATCTTTCTTATCAAGCCTGACTGTAAAAGATTGTAGATTTCCAATGAATTTTGCAATGGGAATATCACCAAGAGAGTGTGTTTCTTTAAATGTGGTCACCTTGGTTTCCCACCTCTTGGGGATAGTTATAAGGATCTTTGAGTTCATCTTCCCTTGGTCCATAGGTTGACCCAAAGCCATAAGCCATCTGACAATAGTGTTGAGTCTTGCATACATTTTAGTAACACACTCTTTCTTTCCCATCTTGAAGTTCTCTATAAGACCATTAAGTGTGTATAACTTGGATTCCTTAGACTTATTTGGTGCCTTCATAGGTAATAAAAAGCTTATGCCAAATTTCATAGGCTATATCCCAAGCGGAAATCCAGTTGAACTCAGTTGGAGTGAGGGAGAAATAAATGATGTTGATGGCTTTAGTGTTGAGTTAAGCTTTCTTCAAGGTAGCTTCACTCCATGTAGAAACATCTCCCTATGGCTCATTGTATGGAATGGAAACCACCTTCCATGTGTCGTAGCTCATGCCTTGGATGTAGAATTGCATCGTCCTACTCTAAAAGAGGAAGTTTGTACCATTAAAGATGGGTGGATGCATGGATAAGCAACCCTCTATTTTGAGAGATCCCAACAGATTTTTGCCCATCTTCTCATCTCGTAGGAGAACTTAGTTGGAGGAGACCAAAGCTCAGATACCAATTGTTAGATCTATGAACTCTATAGTGGGGTGAATAGAGCTAAAAATACTTAAATAATATTCATTAGACCTTCAAATTATATATCAAGATAATGTTGCTTATATGAAATTTGAGTGCAACTAAACATATACACCAAGGAAGAGAGAGATTGAACAAGCACAATTAACACAAGATATGTATAGTGGTTCCAACCTCTATAAGAGGAGATGTACGTCCACCACCTAGAGGGGTCAATCTCTATAATTTTCAACCATGTCATACTTCTTATATTCCATTATAAGAGTTACAACATATGACCACCTTGTTCAAGGTCAAGGGTACCTAGTTTTCCATTTGAGGATAAGGGATCCAATAACCTTACAAATGACTTACCTATCGAAGACCAAGAGTCATGTACCTTCACAAGGAATTACCCACTTTTGCAATGAGCCTCTTTCCTTCACCAAGGACTTATATACTCTTACAAAAAGTCCTCCTCCTTCATGGAAATCACCACTCTTAACTTGGATCTTTAGTCTTCTTTTCCACCTTCACCAAGGAGAAGCTTTCACCATGTTTCTTGAGAGAGATGGGTTGGGAAAGGAGTGGATAGCTTTATAAGATGTATACTGGAGAATCTCTCTTACAATGACCCTAACTCATTCAATTGGATGTAGATTATTGGATAAGATTCAGAGACAAAGGTAGCTCTTGGAGGCAAAATCACTCAACTATAACTAGGAAGCATAGAAGGAAAATTTGGAATGAAGTCTAAGGGGCCCTATTATAGTTGAGGGTGCCTATTCGCCAATATAGACACTTATGAATGCATTATAACCATTTTAGGTGTTCCAATAGATACAGTTTTGAGTTTTACAGTACTCTAACAGCTAGAAATACTTTTTTTCACTTTATCGTTCAATGTTGTCGGTCAAATTACCTTTTAGGAAATTCGATTAACGACACTATATGATAGAACAATTTGAATTTATCAGTCGAGTTTATCATGAATGAAACTTTGTTGATGATTTTAAGTTGTTTTGCAAGTGTAGGGTGTCATTTGAGTTATCTCTAGGACAAATTCAACCGACCCTAAGAATTATCAAGAACCATATAGTCGGTCGACTGAGTTGTCACCAAGACAAACTCGTGCGACGGGGCAGTCTATAGATGTTTTTGATAGTTTCCCAAAAAGTGTTTAAACATTTGAATTAAGTGTTCTTGATTTTTTCTAAGCTTATTTACAAGTCATGCATTCAATACAAATGATTTACCACATGATTCTAGTGGAGATATATCTCATCCCACAAAACATCCATTTGCATTGATTTTGACTTGTTTTCTTACAACTAGGGTTTGCCAATTGTCATCTTATTTATGTATCTAATACCTGAAATTGATCTTAAATAGATATATTAGATACATATGAATGAAATGGTTAAGTCATCATCAAAATGTGGAGAATGTATAATTGTTAGGTCAACAAAGCCATCAATAGACTAATTGGAAAGCTCAAGTTCCTACCAAGACCAAAAATGGTCCAATATTTTCTGACGATGATGATGGAGTTGCTAGGATCCAAGGAGAAGAATTTTGTGGAACATTTTATAGAGAACATATACCCACAAAAAATCCAACTCAAAGTAACAACAATCATAATGTAAATAGGGATACACTACAAATCAACTCTAATAGGTATGCAACTCACAAGATCAGGAAGATTTAGAGATAGATGTCATTAGTCAGTTAGTTTTAATGCCATTTATTAAAGGATATACATTTAGAGGATACAAGATTAAAACATTGACTCATATGAGGAATATAAAGAACAACCTACATTTATTGTTGCCAAAGAAAATGAAAACGATACTCATACCTAGATTGTACAACAAGAAGATAGTTCAATAATGAATCTCGAGACGTATCATACAATTTTCAAACCAGATATAGATGATGATATTACATGTTCAACTGAGCATGATGGTATTCATGATGTTCCTTAGGATTACAAAGATGTGACAAATTACAATGATTTAAACTCATTAGAAGCATCCTTTGCAACAAATACAAAAAAATAAAAAAGATGACTACGGAGACTTGGAGTAGCAACTACAAGATGAAGTATATGTCATACTTAACTCAAAGCCAAGAAAAGAAACAATCTACATTAATCTTAGAACAAGAAAATGCAGATGTGGAAGATTGTCTTTAAATGGGAAACTGTCACGTCCTAGGATTTGAGACCTCAGATAGAATGATCTTAAAAGAAATGATTGGACTACCCATATCACCAAGGTGAACCTCTTTTTCAAGGAGACCATTACTAAAGAACTCCATAGTTAAGCATGCTCAACTTGGAATAGTACTAGGATGGGTGACCAGTCGGGAAGTTGATCTTGTTTTATACGTGAGTGAGGAAGTTTGGGGCCAATCGTCATTCTTGAAACTCTATTAGAGCCTTGGGCAGTGGGCTCGGGTGTTATAAATAGTATCAGAGCCAGATCCCCTCCAGTAGATGGGACCCAGTGGGCATGACATGCCAGTCTTAAGTCATGTGGTCCAACGTTGTTGGAAAGGGCTATCCTAATTGATGGAGCAACTCTTGCACCAATTGTCGAGGATGGGATCTGGGTGTACATGTGCCATTCTGGGTCTGCACTAAAATGGGGAGAGATTATAAGGCCATATCATTGAGCCTTGACAAGGATGTCAAGACTATAAGTGAGGGAGATTATCACGACCCAGGACTTGAGACCTTAGATAGAATGATCTTAAAAGAAATGATTGGACTACACATATCACCAAGGTGCACCTCCTTTTCAAGGATCCCATTACTAAAGAACTACATAGTTAAGTGTGCTCAGCTTGGATTAGTATTAGGATGGGTGACCAGTCGGGAAGTTGATCTTGGCTTGTGTGTGAGTGAGGAAAAAGTACGAAGTTAAGGCTAATGGTGGTTTGTGGGGTCATTCGTCATTTTTGAAACTCTATTAGAGCCTTGGGCAGTGGGTTCGGGTGTTATAAATGGTATCAGAGCCAGATCCCCTCTAGTAGGTGGGGACCATGTGGGCATGTCATGTCAATCTTAAGCCGTATAGTCCTGGCATGTTGGAAAAGGCTATCCTAGTTGATGGAGCCACCCTTGCGCCAGTTTTCGTGGATGGGAGTTGGGTGTACATGTGCCATTCTGGGTTTGCACTAAAATAGGGATAGATTATAAGGACATATCATTTAGCCTTGACGAGGACGTCAAGATTCTAAGTGGCGGAGATTGTCATGTCCTAGGATTTGAGACCTTGGATAGAATGATCATAAAATAAATGATTGGACTACCCATATCACCAAGGTGCACCTCTTTTTCAAGGATCTCATTACTACATAATTTTATAGTTAAGTGTGCTTAGCTTGGAATAGTACAAGGATGGGTGATCAGTCAGAAAGTTGATCATGACTTGCGCGTGAACGAGGAAAAAGCACACAGTTAAGACTGGTTGTGGTTTTTAGGGCCAGTCGTCATTCTTGAAATTCTATTAGAGCCTTGAGTAGTGAGCCCGGGTGTTACAACAATTGTTCTTATCAAAATCTTCCTACTACTATTGACAATAATTTAGATTGAAGTTCATGGATAGATGCTAATGTATCACGTGAGAAGATGCATTTGATGACATTGTAAATTGTTTGATCTCTACTCGATTTTTGAGTAGGTAATTAATGAATGTTGTCTCCTTTGCCAAAAAAATCCCTAGAGGAGTGGGAATCAAGGAATCCAATTTCTCACATTAAAAACTTCAACGAATGTAAGTGATTATGATACTTCATAAGTATATAACCGGTCATCACAAGACGCATGAATTTAAGGTAGTTCTAACATGAAAAATTATACTTCTACCTCTAATAGTTGCCTACTAAGATTTGCATTAAAATTACCTTTAATCACATCTCAAAGACAAAGACAAAATACAATTATTAACAAGTCTTCTTTGATGATTGTAAAATAATAAACAATCTTTACCTCATTTATGATGGTTGTAGAAGAGCACTAGTGAGAGAACTCCTCCTTGCTGACCTTTAAACAAACTTTCTTATAAGAAGGACCTCTGAAACACAAGATCGGTTGAGAACATTAATGGAGGAAAAAAGAACACAAGTCATCCCTATACTAACACAATGATCTATACCAAGCTTGTGAGGCACTTACAAAAGGATTTAGTACAAGGCTTTTTGTGGTGCACTAAGACACGTGAATGGAGTCTAGATTTATCATTGAAAGCTAATTGCAAATCTTAGATTTTAAATTTAAATTAATATTTCACGCTCAAGTGCACTTACATTCTTTCTAGTATATTCTATTATTGAAAACCATAAAGAAGTGTTTAGATAGACGTTAAATGGTTTGGGGACAAGCTCAATGTGCAACTAGTCGTTATTTTATAGCTAGTGGACTAAAAACAATTTATTGCACACCAATAAGAAGTTCTTACATATAAGCCGCTAAATTTTATTTGGATAAGTTAGGTCTTGATCCAATTGTGTTTCCATGAGAGTATGTATGTGAAAGAATGTTGCAACATAATTTCTGTCAAAAAATTTGGGATTTGACTTACATAGTTTTGGTTGAAATGTAATTCAACCGAAATTCTAACTGTAATGTTAAAATTTATTTTTTACAAATTCTTTGAAATGTATGTTTAATAAAATCTAACAATCTTAAATACCAATGTACGCAATAAAATCTGTTTAACATAGTCGGGACTCAGTTACAGCTTGATTGTACAAATCTTCTAATGTTTTGTACAAGTGGCATACAGTGAGTACAACATAAAGAATTGCAAGCATAACATATACAAATAAGATCAATTTTAATCATAACTCCTTTCTAAGCTTGCCTCAAAACTTGATACATTATATATTAGACTTCTCTTATAAAAGGATTAGAATACTTCAAAGACTATAAACATGATGTTGCGTCGCCTTACCTACTTAAAAAGGAAACGAATATAAGAATAAAATTAATAGACAATTGCTTATAGACTACAAGGAAAAGGCATCTATTAAACTTCTATTTTGACTGAAATCATACCATACACAATATTAAGAAAGAAGACAAAAAAACAGAAAGAGATAAAGAAATAATAATAACTTTACAGTATCAGCAACATCCCCGCTTAGATCATTTTCCATGTCATGTTGAAGCACCCACATACTCATACTTCCTCCGATCTTGGTAGCGGTACATTCACAACCCCCAACAATCACACAAAAACGACATGAGTGCAAAAATAGGTAGGAGTCAGATTCCCACTACGACGTACACACATTCTTACAAAATACACAATGCACATTTAGTAATTCAAAATATTAAAGATAAAAAGTGCATAGAATCCCTCTCATGACTGTTATATACAGTAGGATAAGAGTCAATTTGTAATTAAAAAAAAACTAAAACTAAAAATTATATTTGACCCCTTGAATGACCTTTCATATAGCCTTATTAAATATACAAGAATTAATTTGTAAATCTAAAAGTTAAAGAAAAAACCATCTATACTTTTGCAAGCCTTCCATAGTAAAATATAAGACTAATTTATGATTATAAATATAAAAAATAGATACATACCTCTCGAACTTTTTCCTATATAGTATATTTTCAAAGACTGCTTTGTTACTAAAAAAGATAGAACATACTGGATAAACAATTTCCGCGTCGACCTTTCTTAGACACATTAGATACACAAAATGAAAAATATTTTCACCTTAAAGAGAGAAATTCTACATTATATTTGATTTAGTCAGCAAATACATCTTCAGCCAGTGTTCATTTCTATAGGAAACATGTACAAAAATACTTAGAAGAATGTCAAAAAAATTGAAATGTAGAAGTGAACAAAGCCATTAGGTCATAGCATACATCTAATTGAAAACATCATATGTCGTCACCGCCCCATACCAGCAAGCAAGGAGTCCCTCACCATTTTTCAGTAACAATACTCAATGTAGAATAAAATTTATAAAAAAACACTCTAAGCCTCAAGCGAAATTATAGTCTTTCCTGTGACTAACTTTTTGTTCCACAGCAGCAAATGCATTTGAGATTTAAAATTGAGTGCTTAAAAGAAGAATAGCATACCATAGCTAGAGTTCAAACTACCCGTGAGTAAACACAGAACACAAAACACCAAAAGATGAAATTATCCCTGCACCATTACTTTAGGAAGAAAAAAATCCTCATAAATCTGGTAATTCAATTGAAGAATAGAAACCTTAAATAACAACTAGGAAAAAACATAAGTCTTAGTCTAGAACATGTATGAAGAATATGAAGACCGCAAAAACAATGTTGCGAACATGATCCCCCAAAAGTTGTATTTTTGGGTCTTGAAGACGTTGGCATGGAATAAAGTTTCATACTTGACAACTATATATTAGTTTCTGACATGAGTAACAAGTAATAACTATGTGATGAACTCGCGTGGAGAGTAACTTACTGTAAAACTGCAGTAGAAGTAGGGTGGTGAAAAATCAATAAATTCAACATCGTATACTTCCTGCGAGAAAAAATCAAGAAAACATTTACCAGTTTGGGACATATAACTTGATGTACAAAGGCATATAAAATAATCAACCATACATCGTCCCACCAAAAGAGTCACAATAGTTATGCTTTTATTACTTTCACTCCATAACGGTAGCAAACAAAAATTATATTGTTATTTTCTGCACCTTTAATAGTCTAAGAGGAAAGTGAAAATGATGTTGTCCAGAAAATCCTTTGAGCTCCTTTACTACAAAGAATTCAGGGCCCCAATGGAGCATAGGGAGGGGTAGAGGAAAACTCCAGTGGGTAAAAGCATGAAAACAAAAGAGGAAACTCTAAGCCAGACTACAACATCCAAATATAAAAGGAATCCATGAATATTTTAATCATTGCATACGTTAGGGGTCATTAAATCCATTCAGCTCTTTCATGGTTAAACATTTTTTTCTATTTTCTCAGGCTAATCTTGGTTGATATTGCCATTATCCACTAGTTTAGGATCCTAGAAGCTAATTTTTGGGGTGGTCTTATTTTTCTACAATTTGAGTCAGTTCAACTATTCGAGGGGGAGAAATTAAACTAGATAAGTTTGAAGAAAATAACCCCAAACTAGACGAGGTTCAAAATCAATTACCGAATTTGACAACTTTGAGAGCAAGAGATTGGGGAGTCACTGACATGTGTTGCCTCCACAAAGGAGACGTCGTGGGCCATAGTGCCTCCATTTTGGAGCTACCATGTCATGGCCCCAAAATGGAGACTCCATGGCCCATGGAATCACCTTTGTGGAGGCAACACATGGTGGCGGAAATTGTGTAGGAGCACATGTGATGGAGCACTGGGAATTTTATGATTAATCTCCCTACAAATTGTATTTATAAACTCCACCACTCCAACCTCAATTTCCTTTTTTTCTATAACTTCTCTCCAGTGGTGCACACTAAGATAATATGAGGGTTTTAGATGGTTTTCTTTTTCTTAATATTTGTCTATGTTAGTCGTTAGTACTTTGATGACAACAAAGACAATTTTTTCCATGAAAAATGTATATTGATCACTTTTTTTTGTAATTCAAATTCTCTATTATTTCTTATAAGTTGTACTTCTAGTCACATTTTTATATTGTATAAAATACCAAAACAATATGTCTAATTTGGATCAAAATAAAATTGAATTTTTGTTTAATAACTATGTATGTTGTTGACGTGCATACACAAACATTATTTACACATTTCTACAAAATGCGGAAATATTTAGTTCATCTTCCCTCCATTTGTATATAACCAAAAATTATAATTGTGTTACTAAAGTTGACAAATAAGTAACTATATATATAGAAAAATGACAAGAGGAAATACATAATTTATAAAAACAAAATCAAAATTGCACATCATTTCTCCTCTAGATGTGCAGTCCCCATGTTGCATGTATGGATAAAATAATTGACATATACATGTAGTGCAAATTGACTTATTTCATGACTAATACATTCTTTATTTAAAAAATCATAATTTCATGATTGATACATTTTTATTTAATAATAATAATTTCATGACTTATTTATTTTAAAATGTTAGTTTTAAAATATAATTTTTATCAGATATTTATTTTATCTAAAATGTGTTACATTTTTATATAAAAATTAGATAATAGACAACACTGTAGCAAGAGTTTAAATAAAAAATAAAAGGGAATTAATAATCAGAAGTATGGAGCACGTATCGAAAAGAAGAAAGAATGAGGTGCAATTAAAAAACAGAGAGGTGGAGTTTATAAAAAAAATTACGAGGAGATTAATCATAAAAATCTCAATACACAATCATGTGTTCCTAAGCAATTTTCACCACCATGTGTCGCCTCCACAAAGGAGATGCTATGGGCCATGGTGCCTCTATTTTGCGGCCACCACGTGGCAGTTCCAAAATGAAGATGTCATGTCGTGCAACTCTTACGCCTAAAGTTGTACAGTGCGATAATTATTTTCAAAGTTCATCTGATCTGAGAATTGTTTTTCAAAAAATTGTCTAGTTTGATTTTTTTTTTTCATGTTTGAGCCGGATATGCAAATAAGTGCATATTTTGTAAGGTGTAGTTGAATGACAAAATGTGTGTTGGACGTATATTTTTACATTACGAACTCAACAAACTACACCTGACTACACCCAACCAAACTAAAAACCGTCATGTATGCATCGGTTGTTTCCAAATAGGTCCGACAATTGTGTAGGATGTAGAGTTGCTTTAGTTTGGTTCCGTTAAACCATTTCCTCTTCACAAGGCCAATCCAAGACGCTTTGCCTCCTTAAACCATAGTTCCACTCAATTTGATCAGGGGTCTATTTCTTTCTTCTGAAAGTGTATGTGTGTGCAAAGTGTTCGTGTCAGCAACAACGGACTTGGAATGACCCTAGCAGTCATTCAGGTGAAGCTTTAGTATAGCCATGACACCATAACAGCCGTGTGACTAGTTTTAATGGTTTAATAATACACCCAGATACATGTTTATCGGGATGCATATACACTGACAGCTACATGCTTGAGTTCGGATTTTTTTAAGTTCGGAAATAGATATATTTTCAATGTCTATGCGTACAGTATGCTTAGTCATTAGGAACCAAAGCACATTGCCTGATATGCTGCAAGCTAAGCTTTTTTGGCTTGTCACATCCCAACATTTTTCATAGAGGAGAGGGGGAGGTAACAGTAGTACCGACTTCTAGCCAACTATTTGTTTTTTTTTTTTTAAAAGGGCTCAACAGTAACCGATCGATAACCTGCGGAAATTGAGAAATTCATGTTCTTGGCAAGATATATCCTTTCAGCCTAGAAATTATAATCAGGAGAGGAGTTTGAATTTCTACTATACATTTTGTAGATATCATTTTTTTTACGACCCAGGGACGCCGTTGGGCTGCGCCCGACGCCTACCTGGGGAGCCCCGAATAGCGTGCAAACCCGAGAACCCGTTTAAGCCAGATCAGAGGTCGGCTGACCTGACAGGCTCAATTCATTTCCGAGAGTGTAGCAGTTGGGTTTCGAACCCGTGACCCTTTGTTAGGGCCCCCCATCAACCAGTGCGCCAACTCTCGTCGACATATAGATATCATATTCTTTGCTACAATAAAATATTACTTTTTTTTTGAGTTAGAAGGAGACTTAGTCTCCCCCCCCCCCCTCCCTCCATCAAACATGTGGCAGAACCCGGATGACCCAAGAATTGTAAATATAATGTGACAGGAGATGTCGAACTCGGATCCTCCGGGGAGGACAGACCGGACCAGACCATATGCGCTACACTGACCAGGTTATAAAATATGACTTTTGATCAAAAGTATAAACATCTACGTTTTGTCAATCAACACTCACTACACTAACTAATGCATACATACAGCATTTCTGTAAAATCGTGGGGAAAAACATTTCAGTAATGACAAATTTTATTGGACTTTTTAATTAAATATCATATCTCATACAATAAAAAACCACCATGCGGGTTCCTCGATATGTAGATAACAATTGAAATAACAAACAAGAGGGTAAAAACCACTAAAAACAAAAATATAAACAATTGAAGCTATCTAGAACAATCTAACAAAACATTCTTACGATGAATTTGCTAAGAAAAATAAACAAAGTTTACTACTGTGTCATATTTAAGAAAGAGAGGAGTGGACCTCTACGTCGAGCTGTAAAGTGACTCTCGTCAAACAACAACATTATAATAATGTCAAAGAGTAAGATCTTGTTATGGTACCAATCTTTAAAAGCCTTAATATATAGTCATGTTTTTTATCGCAGATTGTCAATCCAATTGAAATATGTCAATCATCTGTCAGAGCATCAAATGTATCAATTATTTCATATTGAATCGGGCCCTACACATTCTCAAAAGTACAGTCCATAAAAATAATAGGTATAAATTGTAAATTATCAAAGTTAAAATCATGTGCATTTATTTTAGATATGAGGAAAGTTACAAAATTAAGTATCAATGAATCAAAACTATAGATAGGGTAAACGCTAGTAAACTACCAGCATATGCCGAAAGCTAATAAACTAGTAAACTACCAGCATATGCGGAAAGCTAATAAACTATGTTGAGGTGTCTAGTCCCATGTAAAATGACTAAACAAACATGAAATGAGTAAAATGCTTATGTGACAAAAATTACGTTCTTCTAGGATCGAGACCTGTTGAGTTAATATGAGGCAACAACTTGCTTGGGATATAGAAACTAACAATCTGTTATTACAATCTTTCAAAATGTGTAATTCTTCTGATCATGGAACACAAATAAATCATTTACAAGAATTTCTCATGGATGAATAAGTACTAAAAAAAGTGTTACATCTGTGGGATTTCAGGTACTCTATTATGTTAGTTAAGCAACTATTCCTGTCAGGGATATTAGAAGAGGGTCAAATCGATTGTAGCTGCAACATACTATGTCATACAGATGATGACTTCTAGAGTGCAGTACAATGTACGGTGTTTATTATCATCTTGCAGTACTTCTAATACAGTTCAATTCTGGAATTTGCATTTATATCTATGTATCATTTGTTTTCAACGTATGCTAGCTATCAGTGTAAACAGATTATAGGTTAAATCAGCATGCAGCTTATCACATCATTTACGTTATACCGGTGACTTCTGGAGTGCAGTAGACGGTATAGTGCAGATTATCATCTTGTAATACTTGTAATCATGGAACTAAACTTCCCCGAAGTTGGGAGAAACTTCTCCAAAGTTTCCAACTTCCACCCCAGGCGATGTCGAAACACCACTATGTCGACTTGGTCCCAATTTCGGACCGAAGTTTCCCCCTTGTTGACGAAGTTGGAATTTTACAGTGTATTTTTCGTCCCAACATCCTCGAAGTTGTCGATGTTTCCCCGAAGTTGGTGATGTTGGGACGAAGTTGATACGACCCAGGACATTTATCCTAACTAGTGCCTTAAAGGCAATATAAGGCATGGGTGGAGCCTCCAACCATTTTCACAACTTCCAATATCAATTCCTATGTTTGTTGTTGTCACTCTTTGTTGGAGAAGATGTTGTATCTAATATTTGACTCCATATTGTGTGGAGGATATATGTTGGGATGTATTTCTATATTTGTATTACACATTAGAATCTTGCAACTATAAGTGCACATTGTATTATCAACCTACTTAGGGCTAGAGAGTCATGGATCATATTTTTGTGTTAAATTAACATATGTAAGATAGAGTATAGCATAATTAGAAGTTTTTAATCGAAGTTTTCTTCAAATTCACATCATTTCATCAAAAAGGGCATTGAAGTCTATCGAAGCTTGCCTCTAAACTTCCTCAAAACTTCCTCAAAGTTTCCACAAACTTTCACTTCTACACCTAGCGAAGTCGAAAGAAAGTTGAAGTCTTGCACCATGCTAGTAATACAATTTAACTCCAAAATTTATGCATATACTTTAATTATATCCTTTCTTTCAACATATGCTTTCAGTGTATTTAGATTTAAAAGGTGCACTAGCTTGCAGTTTATCATATCATCAAAATTGGAGTAAATATCAAGGTAAAACTATGTCTGGCCTCCATGGTTACAGATAATAACAAATCAAATACATCGGAAGCATGTCAAGGTAGATTCTACGGATAACACTCAATTACATTGCTAATGAGAATATGGATGATATTAAAGGAATGATTTATCTTCTTATGCTTACAAAGTTACCACACATAAGAATTGTGCTTGTTTGGGTTTAAATCTTCACTATATAGTTTCTTTACATCATCTGTAATGCAGGACAAGTGCTCCTAGTTCCAAAAGCTTGAGAGTGCATCGAATTTGGTTTAATTAGTTCCTTTTTTATCATATTTTAGAATTTATTATGTAATTGTTTCAGTTTCCGATCTTAGTGTAATGTCAAGGACTTATTTGTATGTTAAAATTTTGTGTTTCCCTTTGGCTACCAGTTAGGTGTCAAGTCACAACTGTTGCAAGAATTAGTGTTTTGTCTTTCCTTATAAATACCAGTCCAGGCGGATAGACTATTTTTGATATCGAATTAAGCGAATCGATTTCCCATTAATCGGTGCCTAAGCCAAAGCCTACATCCTAGGCCTAGGTCTGGAAAACCCCACCATAACCATTGTTATTCTCCTAAAGGCAAGGTCTAGGATCTGTCTCCACCCTTTGTTGGATCCAAGCCCTTGGTTGGATACAATCTTATAAAAAAAGTATGTTATAATTTTTTTTTAAACACGAAGCGAAAACATGCGGATGGGACCTTGTAGTCGATTTATCGCCAGGAGGGCGATTAAGAGGGTGCTTTTAAAAAAATGAATTAGAATTTTTTATAACTTTTATGCAAAATTAGATACATATATTTATACATACTATATTTTTGGAACTTATATACATATCTAAACATTGACACAACAATATAAAATACCCAAATAATTCATAATGCAATTATAAAACAATGATTATAGCTATATAATATAATAAACAATATACTTGTCATAGATAAAGCACCCTACACCTATAAAATAATAGGTGTATATACATGATAGAACAACTATTTGTATCACATGTTTACAGAGTTAAACAGTAAATAATAGACTTATCATATATTTCTTACAAACATATTGTTACATTTGCACACCATCAATTAGTCAAACATTATAGGAGTACATTTAACCAAAATATGCATTCTAAATTAGACAATAGTTATATATAATTTACTTGGATACATTACAGCAGTACCCTATTATTACAGCTTACATACAAAGTACGCATTTTAAATTAGAACTCAGTATATCATAGAACATTTAATGTATGTAAGTTTAATATATTATAGTCAATACTAATTGGACAATATAATGTACTTAATCGTTACAAGCTTACAACAGTTTTTTTAAGTGGGCAAAAAGTGGGGAAAAAATAGGATCAAGCAGGTGAAGCAAGCAAAAGAAGTCGTTTTTCTTCAATCTACTCCACGGTCACTTTAGGAGAGTTTTAATCAGTCAGGACCTATTGGCGATTAAGAGTTCGCTCAGTATCATTTTTAGAACATTGATTGTTACATTGTAGTATTTCCGATCGCTCACTCCATGATTCCTTCTCCCTAATCTAATCTCCATCAGCCTACTTCCTCCTCCGCCAACCCATACATCTCCTCTCCCCAATGTGCCTTGCCTTGATCCCTCTTCATCTTTTCTTCAAACAAATTATTGTGCTAAATTACTATATTGTAGTATTGTCAAGGAGATGACAACCACCACCGTCACCTTGAAGGGTTGCACCATCATTTGACCCCCTTAATTGGTGGCTCAAGATCCTAGCGGCTTCCCCAAGTAGAGCACGTCTGTTGTAGGTATTGAATCAGATTAGCAGGGTACCAGTAATGCCCCATTGTAAGCAATGTTCTCATATGCATGCATGAAGCTGCATATACAATTATCGCATATCTCTATGCAGACCATTATGGAATCCCAACCGCACATGTAGTCATATGCATCTGCTTTTCATGTGAGACCATGTGTATACTTTTTTATCAATCATCTTAATTGTTCATTAAGCTACTTCTACACACAAAAAGATGCACATTTATGTATACATATATATAGTACCACATACATGTATATTATATGTTTGCATATTAATATATATATATATGTAGTAGTAATATTTCATTGTTTAAATATATAACTTTATGCTCATATAAAATTAATTTTATTTTAAAAAAAAAATCATAGACTCACGCATATGCATCCACATTTTGCATACACTCTATGCAACACCTTGAATGAAAACATATCAGATATTGCTTTCCAAAATATTGGTTACAAGGTTAGTCCATCGTCTTGTTTTATTATGTGTAATGTTTTTACCTACATGTTTGGCATTAATAGTCTTACATTAGTCATAAGCATTAGACATGGTCTAATATATAAATGGTTAAGTAAAAATAGAAACCCTAATTATTAAAATTTAGAGTTATTATGCAATGATAACCCTAAATATGTTGTCGTAATCCTAAGGTTGCTCAAATATTTAGTTTTAAGTTTAATAATCACATACATATATTGAGGTTGACTGCCATTTTGTCATAGATATGATCCAAACCAAGAATATCATCACTTAACAAGAATGTTGAGCATCTGTTGCAACATACTACTTTTCATACATAGATCTTGTCTAGACTACCATGTGCCATTCCAGTAAAAGTCTTCATCTACAATTATTTTTATGATGATAGTGACTGGTTAGTAATTTAGATCATTCTACATGTTTCTACTATATGTCTTCTACTCCAGCTACAAGCTCCATGGGTCAAAGCTCCAACCTTGTCAAGTCCACCTACTAGTTTGACAATTATTGACTTTAGAGGTGCATCAAAGATATCAAGAAAGTCAAAAGTCATAGGAGATCAAATTCAAGGGGCATTCACATGCCTTACAAAGTATATCTTAGTTTTCATTTATCAGTTCTATGCATGTCTGTTTATTTTGCATGTATCTCATGTTTATGTTTATCTTGTCTATGTGCAAGATGGTCATGTAATTCTCTCATGCTCCACCTTGAGGGGTGTGTTAAGAGTTATTAACTCATACATAATTTCGATCAGAGTTTGTAACCCTAATCTGATGCAAGACAAGTCTCACATCCACATCCAAGTGCCACTTTCAAATCTGAGTATCACATAATACATAAGGATATTTAGTTATTTTATTATATTAAAGTCTATTATGCAATTGTTTCAGTTTAGGATCTACATGTAATGTTAGGGACTTGTAAGTTCTTAATTAATTAGTTTTTAATTCTTGTTTTAGTTCAAACTTAGGCGGAAATAAGACAACCAAAAATTCACGTGTGTTATCCATATAAGCTCGTGTCTGGGGGTATTGTCTAGCAGAATTGAATGATACAAATAAGTTTATTTTGCAACATGGGTTGCATTCCATTCACTATCTAATAAGTTAGTGAAAACAGTAGAGTTTGGTCTAGTCTGGTCTGGAATTGTGCCCACCTCTCTTTTATATAGGAAAGGGTTTCTCTTGTATTAAATATGTTGCCTATACTTGTCCATATTATCTTTCATTATTTCGGCTAACACTAATAATTATTATTTTAGAATTATTGTGACTGGTTTTCAAACCGGAAATTTTTATGTTGGGAACAATTAAAGTTGCTACATGATAATTTAAATATCATTCACGAATTACTGATCAGCACTGTGAAATCTATATCATCCAGATACAATTGTGAAATCAAATATTCACAACATTCATGTGAGCATCAACCCAAATGCGGCCACATCACATATTCATATGAGAAGAAAGTAAGTTGAACCACATATCCCATACATGATGAGTGGTAGTGTGGGAAAAAATAAAACAACATGATCTATCAACAAAAAGATAAGTCCTACTACTTCTAAGATGATGCAGAGGTGTTTGGCCCACATTAGGCAAATTTGCAGAAGAAGGATAATTCATACTGCTAAGATGATGCACATGTTTGGCCTACATTTTAAAAATTTGTAGAAGAATGCAAATCAATATGTCCCATTTTCATTCTATCATTTGATATACCACCTTAATACTTGAGAAGAATATATGATGAATTCACCTGCCTACATGCACATTTGGGCCTTGCTCATCGTGGATATATTTCAACATCATCAAGATGACGGCTTAACCATGAACTATATATAGACATCCATAGACGTGAGTGAGTAGATTTAACCAAGAATACTATGGTAAAACATATAAGAAAACAAGTAGATCTAGAACTCGAGTAAACAATATAATATAACCAATAGTGTGCAAAAGTTAAATAGTTCTTGTTAAATAGTGTTTTATTTAGCTCTTTATATTCACTTGTTATTTCCCTATTCTATGTGGGCCTATATGTAGTTGTTCTTTCTATAAATATATGGGGTACACACGTAATGCACCCTAACCCTTACTGAAAATTCAAGATGGTACCAGGGCAGGCTAACTAGTCGCCACCCACCCCTGTCCCGCCGCATCTCTCTCTCTTTCTTTCTTGCTTCCCACCGCCCCAACGCTGCTGTGGACGGCTACTATTGTTGCCACCAGTGGCTCCACCCCGTGTGGGTGCAGGCGCTAGCTTGCTAGCCGCAGCTAGCCCTACTACCTGCCGCCATCGTCCGTCCCTCTTGAGGTTCTCCGGATCCTTCTTCTTCTTCTCTTCCCATGTCGGCCCGTGAGCCTCCGGGTTATCTATTGTGCCTCGATGTAGTTTTCATGTAAATTGGTCCTTCCAGTTCCTTTTTTGCCTACTGACACCTAGCCAGCGGATCTAGGCGGTTCTGACTTTCTTGGCTATTGTTTTCTACTATTGGACTCGATCTTGGTTATGACTTCCTCCCATGATGATTTCCATCCTCAAGTGACAACTGTGAAGTTGGATGGGCACAACTATCAACATTGGGTCTACTCCATAGATATATTTGTAAAATCCCAAGGAAAGCACTCCCATTTGAACAGGATCTGCCTCCTGCTCCACCCAGTACTGCTGAGTCCAAGGATTAAAAGATCTACAATGATTGGGTCATAGATGACTCGACTATGATGACGTGGATCCTGAATAGTAGTGAAACTCGCATTAGTGTTACTCTTCTTTGTCTCCCAACTACCAAGGAGATGTGGGATCAACTGGCTAGTACCTACTCTCATAGTAAGAATCCAAAGGTGTTGGACTTGAACAAAAAGTTGACCCGACTACATTTTTCTAGGCCCGATATTGTTGACTATTTTTTAACTTTCAAAGGCTTCTGGGCAGAACTTGAGAACCTTCATCCGCTCTCTACTGACTTAGTCACTATGCAGTGACAACGTCATGAACTTTAGGTTGTCCAGTTCTTATGTGGACTTCTTGACTCATATGTTGGAGTGGTTGATCAGATCCTTGCCAGTGAACCACTACCGACATTGGAGAATGCATTTTAACGTCTTCAACGATTGTCGGTGTCTTCCTCGGATCTGACTTCTGACACTGGTGACATTACTAATTTTACTACCATGGCTGGCCGAGGTCGTGGTAGGGATCGAAGTCGACCTCTAGACAACCATCTTCCTACTTATGGTCAAGGACATGTGTCCCTTGATCATGGTTCATTTGTTGATGCCTCTGGAGGTACCGTAACTCAGCGGTACTGTGACTTTTGTGGTCACACCAACCACACTGAGGACATATGCTGGAAGAAACATGACACACTTGCAAGGGCCAATGCTGTGTCAGATGGTACTACTCATACTTCTCATGTTGCTACCTCAACTTCCTCCACTACTAAGTTCATCTGCTCAAAGGTGGAACGCCTCCTGTAAGAAAAGACTGATGTTTCCTCTTCTTCTGCTACTAAATCTAGAGTTCACACTGCAACTTACATTGGTTGTGATTCTGCCTTTCTGAGTGATCCCTCTTCTAGTGTCTGTAATACCAAATGGGTGATTGATTTTGGACCTTTCTCACATATCTCTGGCAATCGTTCCCTTTTTACTAAATTATCTAAACATTGTCCTAAATTTGTTATTATCAAGGAAGCATGGACACATTTCTAGACACAGACACTGACATGGACACAAGACACAATAATTTTCTAAAATATACGATACAGACATGTCTCTAGATGAGCGAGATTTTTTTAATATATACAAATGTGTGTATAATGATGTCTTTATATGTGTATATGTATACACACACACAGATATATATATATATATATATATATATATATATATATATATATATATTTTGTGTGTGTATGTATCTAACTATATTATATATATGTATGTATAATAGTATATAAATTTGAAGTATGCATGTGTCGGGGTACAACAGAAATTATATGAAGTAGATACATAATTGATGCATTACTTTTAGTAGATATAGTTGAATTTCAGAATAAGTGATTGTATAATTGTTTACAAACATGGATCTGGATATGCTTGTGTGTAGTAGAAAAAAAATATGATGTATCCACTCAACTGTTAATTTACTTTCAATAAACATAGCAGAATTTCAGATATAGAAAATGACTTTACATTACCTAATGAATTGATTCATGATATCTAATTCATCATAGATTTTACACGTGGACTATTTTTATAATATTTTGTAGTGCAACATTTTCTCAATGATAAGTATAGTTGAATAGCAGCAGTATACTCAGAATTTACTCAGAAATAGGTTGTTGTAGTAGTTGTAGCTACACAGATGTGTCCAAGAAGTGTCTGGGTCATGTCTAGGAAGTTTCCAAGCTGCAAAAATAGACCAAAATGGACATGACATGTCTTGTCCGTGTCCAAAACATTTTGGGTCATGTCTGGGAAGTGTCTGTGTCCAAAACATGTCTGACATGGACACGGGGGCCATATAGAAGTGTTCATGCTTCCTAGGTTGTTATGCTTACTTATGGATCCAAATCTACTATGTCTGGGATTAGTTATATTTATGCTCAAGTATTTCTGAGATCTGCTCTATATGTGCCCAATTTTCTGCTAAATATGTTGTCTGTCAGTAAAATTGTATGTAACCTGAACTGTAGTCTGGCCTTCATATCGGGAACTTTTGTTTTTTAGGACCTTCGCATGAGGATGAAGATTGGTAGGGGGTGTGAAGGACCTGATGGACTCTACTATTTGGATGATTTAAAACAAATTGGCATTACAGCTCTAGCTTCAGCATTGTCTTCTTCTATTTTTGCATTACAGTGGCATTATAGACTTGGGCATCCATCGACTGATAAAATAAAACATGTTATTTCTGGTGTAGGAATGCATAGTTTTCAATATGAGTCATGTCAATTAGGAAAACAGTCTAAAACTATGTTTCCCAAAAAATCTCATATTGGTAGCAAAAATATTTTTGATTTAGTTCATGTTGATGTATGGGGTCCTTGTCATGTTCTAAGTTTGTCAGGCAATAAATACTATATTTTGTTCATCGATGATTACTTTCGTGCTACTTGGTTGTTTTTTATGAAAGACAGATCACAAGTCTTGCCTACTATTAAGTTCTTCTTTGCTAAAATTAAAACCCAATTTTCAAAGCCCATTAAAATTTTGCGCACTGATATGCCTTGGAATTTGTTTAAAAAATGTAGAATTATTTTGTCGTTGTGTGGGTACCATTCATCGAGACATCCTATCCTTACACTATTGGTATGTATGCCCATAGAGACAGTCATATGATGATTGTATTAGCAAACTTTCTAAATGATTTGAATAATAATGAAGGCAATTTTTGTCTATATGGTTAATCTGTTTTGAGATAATGATATAACATGTAAGGTGTATAAAGAATCGTATTACTCAATTAAGTATGTCTTCAGGTTAAGGACCTGAACAATGAGATCATACGAATGTTAATAGTATACATTCTTGTTATGTCCCTAGTCGGTTATTATTGTGGAAATATCCATAGACATCAATAATACATAAAAGACTAGAGTGTGTGTTGGTTGATGATAGAATCTCATCAGTCATGATATATGATATCAAACCAAGCACATAGATACATGTTAGAGAATAGTGTATCGGACAGACCCTCCATAAGAGTGATGTATGGAAACCACACTTGGTTAGTCAGGATCATCTCTTATAGTATTGGTGGTGACTGTGGTTCTTAAACCTGAAATTACTGCACTCATCACATGTTGTTGGGTACACTTTAACATCATCAAATGCAGTCCTAAAATATAGATTCTTATAAAGGTGGTGATTGGGTGTCTTTAACACATGGGGTTTTGACTGAGTGATAGATATGGAATTTGTCCCTCCGAGGGGAGTATGATATCATGTACAGTTGATAAGCTAGACTGAGAAATATGTGGTCATGTACAACTTGCATTTATCTCAGATAGTGTGCTCTAGTTCAAGAAATATGGATTGAATATTTGTAGAGGATGAGAATTTCATGCCTTGAGTTCAATCTGAATATCAATAACAAAGGAACCAATCACAGATTATAGGTTGAAAGTTGTTCTCCAACTTTCCTTTTCACTTGGGTAGAACTGATGTACGACTAGGCACCACTCTCTACTTGTGAAGTCATAAATTAGTTATGAACATTCACTACCAACGTGAAGTGAGACCTATAGGGTCACACACATAAGATTAACCTGGAAGAGGAGTTTATCCATGAATGATGTTTAGATTGATTACTAAAGTGTTTAGGTGCTCAATTAAACATTCAATCAATAGACTTGACTCAGAGTCATCAAGTTCAAGTGTTGAACCAACTTATTAGAGTGTCAGATTGATTGAGAACTGAATTGACTGAGTTTTGCACAAACTGGACCACCTCGACTCATGGTCAGTGAGATGACTGGTTCATTTTAGTGAACCAATCAATTCACTTGGACTAAACGAGCAAGTGTTGGGTTTCCCAATTCGTGAGAAAAGTTTCCCTTTTCACTTGTTCAATTTGATTGGGACAAGAATTAATTAGAAATGAATTAGGAAAGTCAATTACAAGCAGGTCTAGCTTGTGAACCGCCCAGTTCATTAAGTGAACCGACTGGTTCACTATGCCAATCGATCGGTTCACTTAGTGAACTGACCGGTTTGCCTGCCACAGTACAAATAGTTCATGGATAATCTGGACCCTTCTACTCCCGCACAGACTGGGAAGCATAACCCTACCCTCTACTATAAATAGAGGGGTATAAGGGGCTTCTCAGAACACACAACTCAGATCTTTTGAGAATCAGTTTCTCTAACAGTTGTTGTCTTCTCTAGTTCTGGTAATTGAGAGAGCCCAAGAAAGTTCTACCCGTCCAGGGAGGAACAGCGAGGGAAAGACAACTTCAGAAAAGCAACTAGTTGTGGGAGAGCAAGTTGGCGACTAGTACGCAAATAGAAGGGGACAACTCCTTCTAGTCGATTCCCCAGAATGACTAGAGTTCCCGGTAGTCTGTGTGGACTATCTATAGAGGTGGGAGGTTTCTGCCGCTCAAGAGGAAAACTATCAGCCGCAGTCTGGGTCAGGACCAGGAGCTGCACAGATGTCGTCGAAGACTAGGTGGTTGAAGACCGCACTAACTGTGAGGTATTATCACTGAGCAAGCCTCAGGATCAAGTATATCTCACTAAACCATCTTTTCTATTGTATAGTTGTTGATGTGATCTGCTGGTTATGGGTTTGTGTTAGATAAAATAATTATTTATGCTTTCAGTTCCGTCCCACAAAACCCAACATACACACCCCAACAAAACGTTGTTGCTGGAAGAAAATATAGAATTTACTTAAAGTTACAAAAACTCTCATGTTACATTGTAATGATCCAAGACATTTGGCCGGAAGTAGTTCTCACTACCTATTTTCTGATAAATCACATTCCCTCATCTGTTACTGGGAATAAAATTCATGCCCAAGTGCTACAACCCCACCTTCCACTTTTTTCTATCCCTTCAAGGATTTTTGGGTCAACATGTTTTGTTCGTTTGCTTGGACCGACAAAGGACAAGTTGTCTCCTAGAGCTGAAAATGTATTTTTTTGGGATATTCACAGACTCAAAAAGGTTATCATTGCTATAATCATGTGACTAAGAAGTGGTTCATGAGCAGCGATGTGGTTTTCTTTGAGGACACGCCATACTACTCTACTAAAGGGAACATGTTGAGTTCAGATCTCATTTCAGCACCTTTTCCTATTATTAGTGATTCCCCTTGTGCTTTGCAACCTGCTGAGACTATGTCTCCTCTTATTGTTTACCAACGTAGGAATCGTCCACCGCAGTCTACTCCTGCCCAAGACCCCCCCAACAAAAAATCAATCTTCTCCTTCATAAGGTCATGCACCTTCCTAGGTAACTTCTGATCTATATTTACGTATTGCTCTCAGGAAATGCACACTCTCATGTGCCTTTCGTAATATTGCTAACTATGTTTCTATTGCACACCTTAGTGTCCATGTTAGTATATTTGTTTTTTATCTTTTTTCTATTTCTGTCCCCAAAAATGTTCATGATGCTTTACAAAGTATGGCCTGGATACATGCCATGACTGAGGAGATGACTACTCTTACTGATAGAGGTACCTTGGATTTGGTTGATCCTCCATCTGATTGCAAGCTTGTTGGATGTTGTTGGGTGTACACTGTCAAGTATCATCCTGATGGAACTTTTGAACGACTGAAGGCCCACCTAGTGGCCAAAGGGTACACTTAGACTTATGGTATTGATTACTTTGAAACCTTTCTCCTGTTGCCAGGCTAAATTCTATGTGGGTTCTTTTCTCTGTGACAATCAATATGGATTGGCCCCTTATCCAACTAGATGTCAAGAATGTATTTCCGTATGGTGATCTCCAAGAGGAAGTCTATATGGAGAGACCACCTGGGTTTGTTGCTCAGGAGGAGTCACACAAAGTCTGTCACCTCAAAAAGTCTATTAATGGACTCAAGCAGAGTCCACGAGCCTGGTTTGATAAACTCAACAAGATTTTGTCTACTTATGGCTTCCTTAAATCTCATGTTGATCACTCTGTATTTATTAAGAAGACTTTCTCTGGTATTGTGGTTCTAATTGTGTATGTTGATATTATTTTATCTGGAAGTGATCAATTTAAAATTCATGCTACTAAAGCCTACTTATGCCAACACTTTGTCACTAAATATTTGGGAAAGCTGAGATACTTTTTGGAAATTGAAGTTTGTAAGACTGATAATGCTCTTGTTTTATCTCAAAGAAAGTATGTTCTAGATCTTCTATATGAGACTGGAATGCTTGGAGCTCAGACCACTGATACACCCCTAGATCCTAATGTAAATTGGGATGATGATGAATCTCCCATGTATCCTAACAGTAAAAGATATAGGACACTGGTTGGCAAACTAATCTATTTGACTGTTACTAGAGTTGATATTTCTATTGTTGTTGGTCTTGTTAGCAGGTATCTTGACAAGCCTAGACAGTGTCACTGAGAAGCATTGTGTCATATCCTGAGGTATCTGAAGAAATCTCCTGGTAAAGGCATTTTCTATAGAAAACATGGTCATTGCTCTCTTGAAGGCTACTTTGATTTTGACTATGCTGGAAGTAAGATAGACAGAAAATCTACTTTTGGTTACTGTACTTTTGTTGGTGGAAATCTTATTACCTAGAGGATCAAAAAGTAGAATGTTGTTGTTAGATCTAGTCCTGAGGATGAGTATCAAACTATGGCTCACACAGCTTGTGAACTTCTTTGGGTATAGTCTCTTCTATAAAAGAACTTAGTGTGGGGTCTTCTGCTCCTATTCCCATGCATTGTGATAATAAAGTAGTTATTTTTATTGCAAATAATCATGTTTTCATGAGCGAACCAAGAACATTGAAGTTGACTACCACTTCATCAAAGAATCTATTCTGACTGGTCATTTCTACACTCCGTTTACTCTCTTAGAGGATCAAGTTGTTGGTATCTTCACAAAGATGCTAGCCAAGAAACATTTTAGCTCTCTTATGGACAAGTTGGGCATGATTGATATCTATGCTCCAACTTGAGGGGGAGTGTTAAATAGTGTTTGATTTATCTCTTTATATTCACTTGTCATTTCCCTATTCTATGTGGACATATATGTAATTGTTCTTTCTATAAATATATAGGGACACAAATTATGCACCCTAACCCTTACAGAAAATTCAAGAGTTCTCATCATCGTATTAAGTGTCGATCATATAACTTTCTACCAATCTGTTGTATATTTGGATAAAATAAGGGGTTGCTTGGCTATGCACTTTAAAAATCCAGGTAGTTTCTATATTTAAATTATTAGTATATATTTTATTGGGTTTATTTTAATTATCGTGGTATGGGCTTTAGACTTGTCTTGTCGATTAGCCTCTTTCTTTTATCCCATATTACTTATATGTGCCTTATGCTTTACTTTCTTGTCCTATAAAAGAGAAACCTTTGTAATTGTTTTATTCATCTAGCAGCCTTTTATTATTTTAGATGGTATCAGATCCTCCTGATCCTCCTTAATCCCTTCCCACCCTAACCCTACCCATGCCCCCCTAACCTTAGCTAGCTGCCACACCTCTTCCCTTTCTTCCCCTTTGCTACACCCCCCTGGTCGTATCCTCTAGGCCCCTCCTTCCATGTCGCCGCCCTCTCCCTCTCCCCACCATTGTCACCCACTCCCTCCCCATCTACCCCACCCGCCGCCACACCCACCAAACCCCTAGCCCCATCGCCACTCCCCACTTCCTCCTACCTTCCCACCACCGCCGCCACCTTCCACACCACCATCTCTCCCTCTAACTAGCTACCCCAATCCATCTTTCTCTTCCCTGCTACTCTCTAGACGTCTCTGGCTACTTTCCAATTATTGCACATTGACAGATTAATCAGTTTTTGCTCACTGTCTGTCTACGCCTCATAGTGGAGTATTTCTTCCTCCATGTTGGTGTAGGTTTTTCTATTTCATCTGTTGTCCATGTGTGGGTTTCTGATATCTGATGCTTCAGATCTCCTGCTGCTATCTTCTTCCCTCGTTTGGGTGTTACTAGCTCTTTCTCGAAGACTACTAATGCCCATGTGTTGGGTTTCTATTTCTATTTTTTACTAATGGCTCGTCTAACTCATGTCTGCTGCTACTTCCTGCTTCTGTGTCCCGCTTACTACGTGACTCATGGCGTCCACCGATCCACTTCGGAATTTGTGTGTCACTATTGTCAAGTTGGATGGATCCAACTATCACACCTGGGTTTCTTCTTTATAACTTTATGTTAATGCTTAAGGACACTACTCACATCTTTCTACTGTTTGCCCGGCTGCCCCTGCTGCAATTGTTGATGACAAAACAAAGTAGGCATATCATATGTGGACAAAGGAGGACTCCAGTGTTATTACCTGGATGGTCAACAATGTTGAACCTAAGATCAGCCAATATCTTCTACGACTTTGGACAACTAAGGACATGTGGGATCAACTTTCCCACGTGTATTCTCATCAACACAATCCAAAGAAAGTGTTTGAAATCTTCAAACACTTGGCCAAAAGGGAGTACACTGACACTGATTCTATGGAGGACTACTACAATCAGTGTTGTGCGCTCTGGGATGAATTTGAGATCTACCACCCCTTGTTGTTGATATTAAGGAAATCCAACAACAGTGTAACGAGCTTCAGCTTGTTCAGTTTCTTGTTGGGTTACCAAACTCCTTTGTTGGTGTGGTTGATCAGATCCTATCAAGTGATCCCCTTCCTACCTTGAGAGATGTTCTCAAACGCATACAATGCTTAACTTCTATCACTCCAGTTTCTCCTGATTCCTCTAATGTGACGGCACTTGCCGTTAGGTCTGGTGATTCTTTCTATAGTTGTGGTTGTGGGCGTGGTTGAGGACGCTCTATTACTGGACCTGGTTGTGGATCTTACTCATCTGTTTCTAATTCTTCATCTACTGAACAGCTCTACTTAACTTCTGTAAACGAACCAATCATACTGAAGATCGATGTTGGATCAAGCACGAAAAACCTACCTGAGAAAATCAAGTCACGTCAGAATATCCCAATATTTATACATCCTCATCAGCCCCACCTTCTGCATAATGGATCTGATATGTGTTTGAGAAGTTGCTTCAAGCATGACTACCTTCCTCTATTGAGACATCTATTGATGGCAGTTCTTCTCTCTTGGTGCAATCTGCTAAAAATACATGGGTGATCGACTAGAATGCAACCTCACATATTACTGGAAATCATATTTTATTTCCTAAACTGCATTAAACTTTTATTATACCACCTATTACTCTTGTTGACAGTTCTCAAACACATATTTCCAGAATTGGGAATATCTACACTCCCAGTCGTCTTTTATTACATTCAGCACTATACGTCCTTAAATTCCCAATAAATCTATTATTTGTGAGCTACAGTGCTCCATAACTTTTGACCCAGATGGTGTTATCTTTGAGGATCTGTTCACGAGGATGAAGAGTGGTTTGGGACATGAGGGACCAGATGACTTATACTACTTGGACAAATTGAAGATTGTTGTACTACTAACTACTTTTGTGACTAACTCCAGTGGCATTATCATTTGGGACACCCTTTACTGGATAAGTTGAAGCACGTGCTACCTGGTATTTCTGATTCAATTTTTCACTATGAAACATGCCAGTTGGGCAGACAGACTATATCTAATTTACCAAAAAATCTTGTATTGTCTCAAAACAGTCGTTTGCTATAGTACATGCTGACATTTGGGGGTCGTGTTCTGTTTCCAACATTTCAGGTTTTTGATACTAAAGAGATATGTTATTTATGTTAATTTTGTGGTTTATTCTACTTGTGTTTTATCCCATATTGCTCAGTTTTACTCATTTGAACTCTTTTAAGGACATCCCGAAGAGTAGGAAGGGGATCACTTGAGAGAATTTGGTCTATGATCCCAGAAAAGGAGGATAGGAGGCCAGCAAGAAACTGGATGAGTTGCAGTTCATTGTGATGTCTCTGGATAATGGGTGATAAATCTTGTATTTGTTCCAGAGAGCATAGCACTAGTTATAGTAATCTTCAATAGAGGTGTCAAATGAGAACTCCTTGTTGGCCAGATTTTTAAAAATCTCAAAGATTTTCTTTGGATTTTGCTGATGGGCATAGACATGAGAAAATTGATCCCACATTACCTTAGCATCATGAAGGCAGAGTAATGACTAGTTGATCCGTCATTACTCTTGTAGACGCTCAACGTGCTATGTTGAAAAAACTACCCGGAGACGTAAAAAGTGGAGAAGGAGATCGAGAAAAGGAGGTGGATAGAAGTTAGGGATGGTGGTGGGTTGGTGAATGGTGGAAAGGAGGTGGAAGGGTGGTGGGAGGTGGTGGGTTTGGCGGCAGTAGCAAGGCTACTTTGTAGCAGCGGTGGGTAGGGGTAGGTGGGGGTTGGCGGAGGTGGAGAAGAGGGGGGTTGTGAGTGTTGTAGGGGTGATTGATGGAGACAGGAGGGGTGAGTGGGATGGTCAGAGTGGGAGGAGAGTCATGGTTGTTGGGCTATGAGGGAAGAGAGCGCAGGGGGTGGCAGGTAGAGGATGCGTGTTAGGGTTGTGGGCGTGGGGGTGGCTAGGGCATGGGGAGATTAGGGTGGAATTTGTAGGGGAACCAAACTGCTCTTGATACCATATAGAATAATGAGAAGAATTGTATTTAGTGTGTCAAGGAGTTTACAGTACATTCTCTTTTATAGGATAAGAGAATAAAGCAATACGTAAAACTGAGCAATGGGATAAAACACAAGTAGAGTAAACTACAGAATTGACATAAAACATATCTCCTTAGGTACTTTATGAGTTTTATTGATGATTTATCTAGAACTACCTAGCTATTTTTGTTAAAAGATAGATCTCATACAATTGATACGATCACATCTTTTTTTGTTGAGATTCATACCCAGTTTGATAAAACTGTAAAAATCTTTCGTACTAATAATGCCCTTGAATTCATACAAACCTCAGTCAGTCATTTCTATTGAAAAATGGGTTCCATTCACCAAACATCTTGTGCATACATGTCTCAACTGAATGGGGTTGTCGAATGCAAGAATCGTCATCTTCTTGATGTTGTCCGCACTCTCCTTTTCGACTACCATTTTCACCAATGTTTTTGGCCGGAAGTCATTTCCACTGCATGTTATCTCATTAATCGCATACCTTCTTCTGTTCTTGGCAATCAAGTGTCATATCAAGCTCTATATCTTGATGCACCTCTATTCATTATGCCTTGAATTTTTTAAAGTACTTATTTTTCTGAAAAATCTTCATCTTGGCCTAATCAAATTGGATCCACATGCTATCAAGTGTGTTTTCTACTCTAGGACACAAAAAGGGTATCAGTGTATGATATGATTATATAAAAAAGTTGATGGTTTCTGTTAATATAGTCTTTCTTGAGCATATGTCATTCAATTCTTCTGTCGGCTCAGCACTGACATCTGATTTACTAGCAGACAGTCCTTTACCTCTAATTGATGATACTGCTCTACCGGATACAACTCTTGCACCTGCTCCTCCACTGAAGGTTTATCAAATAAGATGGAAAGCTCCAACTCCCTCCATGGCCCCTCTAAGTCCTCCATCCTCGTCGGCAGATCCACCTCCGCTTCAGGTATTTTCTGACTTGGATATTCCTATCAGTTTACATAAAGGAACTCGGTCTTGCACTCAACATCCCATTGGGAATTCCTATTCTACTACTAAATTGGAAACTAATTTTGCAAACTTCAATTCTGCTCTATCTATTTTTTCTATTCCTAGAAATGCTACCCAGACTCTTCAACATATAGCATGGCGTCAAGCTATGGAATCTGAATTGCATGCTCTTACTGATAAACATAGTTTGGAGTTGGTTGATGTGCCTACTGATTGTTCGCTAGTTGGCTGTCGATGGATTTTTACAGTCTAATATCATCTTGATGGAATTATTGAGCAACTCAAAGCTCGTCTTGTAGACAAAGGCTACACTCAGACATATGGTGTAGATTACTTTGAGACCTTCTCTCATGTCGTTCGCCTGAACTCGGTTTGTGTACTTATTTCTGTGGCAATAAATTCTAACTGGCCTTTATTTCAATTAGATGTTAAAAATGTTTTCCTACATGGCGATCTACATGAGGTATACATGGAGTAGCCTCCCGGATTTGTGATTAAGGAGGAATCAGCCAGAGTATGTCACCTACGCAAAGCAAATTATGGACTTAACAAAGTTCCCAAGCCTAATTTGACAAGCTAAGCTCGATCATTCAAAACTTTGATTTTTGGCGTTCTTAGTCTGATCATTCTGTGTTTGTCAAGAAAACTACTTTTGGTCTTGTAATCTTTATTGTCTATGAAGATGACATCATATTATCTAGTAGTGACTCTGTAGGGGTCCAGGCCACTAAAAACTACTTGGAAAAACACTTTGTTACCAAAGATTTAGGCAAATTGGGATACTTTTTGGGCATTGAGGTTTCTCGTTCATCCTTTGGTCTAAGCTTGTCTCAACGGAAATATGTTCGGGATCTCCTATTTGAAATAGGAATGTTGGGGTCCAAGCATGTTGTTACTCCCTTGGATCCCAATACTAACAAGGATGACGAGAATTCTCCTCCTTATCCTAACCATCATCAGTATCGATGAACGGTAGGGAAACTTATATATCTCACTGTCACTAGGGATGATATCACGTATGTTGTTGGACTAGTTAGCAGATATCTAGATAAGCCCAGACAATGTCACTTGGGATGTTGTACGTCATCTTCTGAAGTATCTAAAAGGTTCTCATGGAAAAGGTCTGCTTTACAAGAAACATGGACATTATAATCTTATTGGCTATTCTGATTCTGACTATGATGGAAGCAAGATAGATTGTAGATCTACATCTGGGTACTGCAGTTTCGTAGGTGGTAACCTAGTCACCTGGCGAAGCAAGAAGAGAACCGTAGTTGCTCGTTCTAGTGCTAAAGCCTAGTATCGAACGATGGCTCATACTACATGTGCAACTCTTCTGGGTACGAGGACTTCTGAAAGATTTTGGTGTCTCTTATTCTAAACCTATTCCCATGCACTGTCACAACAAAGTAGTCATCTTTATTGCCAGCAATCCCACATTCTATGAATGCACTAAACATATTGAGGTTGATTGCCACTTCGTGCGGGAAGCTGTCTTATCTGGTCAGATCTCTACACCTTATACATATACTTCAGATCAAGTTGCAAACATCTTCACCAAAACTCTTCCGAAGACCAGATTCACCAGTCTAATGGACAAGATGGGCATGCTTGATATATATGCTCCAACTTGAGGGAGAGTATTAAATATATATTTTACTAGGTTTATTTTTGTTATCGTGTTATCAGCTTTAGACTTGTCTTGTCTATTTGCCTCTTTCTTTTAGCCCATATTGCTTGTCTTTGTTTTATGCTTTACTCTATTATCCTATAAAAGAGAAACCTCTGTAATTGTTTTATTCATCTAATAAGAAGCTTTTTATTATTTTAGATAAAGCAATTCAGATTAATGGTTAGTCATTATGTCTATATTTAATCGAATCAGGTAGTTATACTAGAAGATAAGTGACATTTAGAAGCACGCCATGCTTAGCCATACTGTACACTCACGCCCTCGTGCAGTGCATGCCATTCTGCAGATAGACTTGCTACATCGCACAACTAAATTTGTCACCCACATAGCCGGATGATCCAAAATTCAATTACAGTGTCTATAAGACTACCGAATTTGGATGACGGGGCCAAACGGCCCTCAGATGAAAATCATACTGAAGACATAGGTAAGGAAAAACTTTGGTCATATACTGGTGTAAGAATGTAAAGCATATAAATGAAATTTGGTAGACCAGCTGGTCAAGATAGCAATTTACGCCAAATAGATAAAGTAAAATATTGAAGGCTCCATTATTTCAAGAGATAGACAAATATACAGCACACATATAACTTCTTACAAATGTATCTCTAGGGTTAACAGCAAAAAAGTCTTGTCAAAAGATATTGCCTATAACCAGAAATATATGGGAAATTGGGAATATAACGAGTGTAGTTCACAAATTGACATAGCAAACGACACTAGACAAAGCCAAAACAAAATGGAAATAGGTTAGTCCACTTTCTCTATTGTAAAGGCATCAAAATTAATTAAAGTCAAACAAGTATCATGAATATATGAGGCTTATAGGAAGTATAGTGGAGGCGATTGAAATCTTTATGGACACGATTCAACCCTATTGACTAGAAAACATTACTAAACGCTCAGAGACAAATTCCTGTTAAATCACGCCCTAAATCCTATCCCCGACAACCACATGAAAGAAAGAAAAAAAATGAAAAATTCATATTATTCATAAAGCTTCTCTAAAATCTGATCTGAGGTTTATGTGACTATCTCATTTCCCGGAAAACACAGTATAAACTAAAGATGAAGTGAATCCAGAGGGAATATATGATGAGGTTCCTGTGTAGATGCACCTTCGGGCCTTTTCTCATCATGATACAATCAGTGGCGGAATCAAAACCCATAGGTTGGGGGGGCCAAAAACTAAATACTCATTGTAAGGTTTGAACTCATGACCTTTGGTGCATCAAATAACATATCAACCGCTACACCATGTTTAATTTTATGTCTTTATATGTGAAACATTATATTAATAGTAATTGTATTCTGCATTTATTGCCAAAAAACGTATAATGCCCACACAAAGAATCAAACTCATGACCTTTGGTACATGAGTGCAGCAACAAACCAATACACTACTTTCACATTGGTGTCTTTTATGCGTCATACATGATATATATTATAAATATAAGTTACAAATATTTGTATATATATGTATATGTATATGTATATGTATGTTTTTTTTTGGGGGGGGGGCATGGCCCCTGCCCTCCCCCCCTGGTTCCACCCTGGATACAATTAGACACCATCGAGATGATGACTTGATCATGAACTATATTTAGATATCTACAGACGTGACTGAACAGATTTAACTAAGAACACTATGGTAAACGTATCTATACTACTATAAAAAGAGCGAGTTTGATACTGCGCTCTCCTTGATTCACTCCCTTCTCTCATTTTTTCAAGGAATTTTACCCCTACAAATATTTATTTCCACACTCTCCTATTAACTTTTATTATCTTTAATTCTATATTTCTCTCTCCATTCCACGGAAACGGTTCCTTGATTCTCTCCTTTCAAACAACCAACACAAATATCTTTTACCGTAGGGACCCTTTCACGTACGAGTCCTCTCTTCGCACATTTCCAACAAATTTTATATGCCACGTGCATGTACACGTGTGTGTTCACTAGTAAGAAGATAACAAGCAAATTCAGAACTCGTGTAAACAATATAATATAACCAGCAGTGTGCAAAAGGTAAATAGTTCTCAACATCATATTAAGTGTTGATCATATGGCTTTTTATCGGTCCATTGTATATTCGAATAGAATAAGGAGTCGCTTGGCTATGCCCTTTCAAAATCCAGATAGTTTCTATAAATAAAGTAGTTCAGATTGATGGTATAACATCCCAAATTTCACATTGGTAATTTGAAAATCTTAGTGGAGTTTATATGATAAAGGATAACCAATGGACCTAATAGAATTAGCCCAAACTATAAAATTTTGTTTAAATACAGAAATGGTATGTTTTGTTCCCTTATGCATTAAATAACCTTAATGGATGTGAAAAGCAACTTCTGATAATGCCTTCAAAGATGCATAAGAAGATAATGAGCAAGTCCTTGAATATGTTGAACTCTAAATCTCAAAATTTGCCTGAAGAAATTCAGTGAGAAAAGGATTCTTCATCTTTGTCTCGCCTTTTTACACATTTACATTAACATGATGGGCTATATTAATGTGTGGAACAAAAGTTTATGAAAACATAAATCTAATTACATAGGTAGATTCTGGACCTCTAAATCTACCTATGGGTTGAATTTGAGATTGATAGGACTTCTGAGACCGGACATGGTGAGGTGCCAACTATCAATAGATTAGATTTCTATTTATTCTTATGAGACATGTGTCTTAGTTTAGAGTGTGAGTTTTATGTTATGAGTTTGAGATATGAGAAACTATGCAATGTATCCTATGTCGGTTTATCAAATTTTATTTTTATGTAATGATTATCATGTCTGTGACATTCCCAATAAGATTATGCTTCCTCTCAATGAATTATATATTTTAGAAAATTGGGGTGTTACAATGTGGTATCAGAGCTAAAAAATAGTTGGACACTAGCCTTTTCTCATTATTCACTAGGTAGCCTTTACATCCCTCCCTTGTCGATAAAAAAAAGTTCAGATAAGGATTAGGGTTATGTGCCTAGAGGTTTTGGACTTTTAAGTTAACTCCAGAATTGTATATAGCAATTTCTCTCTTTTTCCCACGTGTTTGTGGTATGGGACACAAACTCATGGGATTTTGTAGAGAGAATTCTATGTTCATAATCATGCTTGTCTTTTGCCCTTTTGAGTGCATGTGGTATGGGACATGAGCATGAGGGAGGTGCTAAGATAAGTGTGATAAATCATGTCACCTATGAATATATGAGTGGTCAGCATGGATCCAAAGGCGAAAAATAAAATAAGAGTTGGCATTAAAAGTTTGAGACATATACTCACCTAAGCCTAGTTTTATTTATAGTATGACCAAATATGCATACAAAGGGTGGATAATTTTATACAGATAAGTCAGATCCAGGATAGAACCAGAACCCATAAAGAAGAGGTAGAAAGGTCCTTTCTCATGTAATTGATGATGTGATATGGATTCAATAGTAGTATACCCACATGTTGGTTTTAATAAAGAGGTATAGATAGTGTTTTCCAATGAGTAGGTCACACCTAGAGGGTGTTAATGAGCCTTTAAGATAAATTTTAGAGAGAATACATTGGATATCTTAGTGGAGTTTATATGATAACGAATAACCAATGGACCTAATAGAATTATCCCAAACTATAAAAAAAAATAAGTTACGGAAATGGTATGTTTTGTTCCTTTATGCATTAAATAACCTTAATGGATGTGAAAAGCAACTCCTGATAATGCCTTCAAAGACACATAAGAAGATAATGAGTAAGTCCTTGAATGTGTGGAACTCTAAATCTCGAAATTTACCTTGAGAAATTCAGTGAGCAAAGGATTCTTCATCTTTATCTCACCTTTTTATACATTTACATTAATATGATGACCTATATTAATGTGCTGAATAAAAGTTTATGAAAACCTAAATTTAATTACATCAGAAGATTCTAGACCCCAAAATCTACCTATGGGTCAAATTTGAGATTGATAAGACATCTAAGACCAGACCTGGTGGGGTGCCAACTATCAGTAGATTAGATTTTTCTTTATGCTTATGAGACATGTATCTTAATTTAGAGTGTGAGTTTTATGTTATGAGTTTGAGATATGGGAAACTATGCAATGTATCATGTGTTGGTTTATCAAACTTTATTTTTATGAAATGATTATCATGTTTGTGACAGTCCCAATAAGATTTTTCTTCCGCTCATTGAATTATATGTTATAAAAAAGTAAGGTCTTATATATGGTTAGATCATTCTAGTTGTTTTTAATCAGGGAGTTATATAGTTATACTAGCACATAAGTGACATTTAGAAGCACGCCATTTTAGCCATATTGCACACTCACGCCCCACTGTAGGGCACGTCATTCTGTAGATAGACTTGCTACATTGCACAACTAAATTTGTCCCCCCCATCGCCAGATGATCAAAAAATCAAGTATCGTGTCTATATAACACTACCAGAATCTGAACTAATGGGGCCAAATGTCCCTTAAATGAAAATCATACTCCAGACATAGGCAATGAAAAGCTTAGGTCATATACTAGTCTAAGAATGTAAAGAATATAAATGAAATTTGGTAGGCTAGTTGATCAACATAGGCAATTTATGTCAAATAAATAAAGTAAAATATTGATGAATCCACAAACTCAAGAGATAGACAAATATACAGCTCATATATGAATTTTTACAAATTTATCTCTAGGGCTATCAGGAAAGAAATCTTTTCAAAAGATATTGTCTATGTAACATCCCTGGCCTGGGTTATGCTCTAACCCTAGTTGTTTTATTTAAGAAAGATAATTATATGCTTAATATTATCTTTTGAAAAATAATTAAGGCTCAAGAGGAACTTATATTTCAATTTTAGTTCATTTTGAATAATGTTGAAAATAATGTTTTGCTTGTTTTGGACTAAAGTGCAAATTACCCAAGTTGAGGGGTTAAATTGCAAATGTTACATGATAAGATGTTAATCATGTTTTGAATCATCATGAGAATGAAGATGATGCAGAGGTATGGCTACCACAAGCCTGAGTACCAAGAAAGAGCTGATAAAGCAATGGGTGTGCATTAACACCTAGTTTTGGTGTAATGTGCAATTTACCCAAAACCCAGGGTTCAATATGCAAATTACCACTTAACAATAGTCTATAATATTTCTTGGCATCATGTAGAGAAAATAAAATGAGAGGGGCATCTCATTTGTACCTCTTTGAAGGAGAGAGAATCTTGATATTAAAATAATCAAGATTTAAGCATGATTGGAATTATAATTCAATATAATGCAAAAATAATTATATTAACTGGATTTCCCTTCAACCAAATTTGTAGAGGTTGAAATCCACGTATATGTACGTCCTTGTGCCTAGAAAAGGCAAAGAAAATATCTACGTGAGTGGAGAACCCACTCACATTAAGAAAATAAAAAGAAATATCCACTAACTTATGGATATTATTATTATAAGGGTTAAGGTGCTTAATTTGTTTTTCTTTAAATCATGTATAATTGAGAGGGATAAGAGGCAAAGGATATAGCCTCATAACTAAGGAAGAGAAGGGGGCAAGTGGCAAGAAATGGAGGATACAATCCCTACTTTCTCTCTCTTAAATGAATTTATAATCAAATGCATATATATGCTCCTTTATCCATGAGTTGAAAGGGTAATTTCGAAACTACTTTCACTTCTTGCTTGCAAAAACGACCAAGGGAGCTTGGAGAAACAGGAGGACGACCCCCAACCTGTTGGTAAGCTTCTTGACCTTCTTTCACCTTGATTTCATGGTGGAAACCACAAATCAATGCTTGATTTCTTACTTTCTTCAATCAATCTTCAATTCAAGCCAACCCTTTTCACTCAAAAGCTTGAGGAATGAACCTTGTGGTTTGAGAAAGCTTCTTTCACCATTGTTGACGTGAATCTCCAAGCTTTGAAGCTCATTTGAAGATGGGTTATATAACTTGAACCCTTATTCATTGTTATTGAATTCAATTCCTCAATTCAATATGTTCAATTGTTCTTCTTGAAATCTCTTTGATTAGTTGATGCAACTACCATGATAATGGTAGTAGTTTTCGATGGACGAAGGCTTGATGATTATGAAATCATCTTAGGCACACATTCCAACAAGTTTCTATTGCAGACGGTTTTAAGACCTTGGTCCAAATGGTTTCACCAAACCGTTTGGAGACCAAACAGTTTGCAAACCATTTGGAGGTTTGGATCCCAAACCATTTGGAAGGGTTGACCATTTGAGGTCAGGAACCTAGTACATGTTGGATTATGATCCAATGGATCCAATTGATTAATTCAATGTATGAACAATCCTCCAATTAGAAACCCTAATCGACTTGTTGAAAGAAAACTCAATTGAACCATTTGATTTCAAGACTAATTGGACCAAACGGTCTTGAAACCATTTGGGATCAAATGGTTTCAGGACCATTTTGAGGATTATTGGTTGAAACTTGATTTATGGATAGAGCTCTAATGGTGTAGATTGATGAATCCTTCAATAGCCTAATTGATGACCGATTCAATGGTGCAAATCATATTCAATTTGATTGATGAATGTCCTAAGTGACCCATTCAGTTTTGAGGCCGGTTTGGCCCAAACGGTCTTGAGATCATTTGATTCCAAATGGTCTTGAAACCGTTTGGGGTCAAATGGTCTCAGGACCGTTTGGAATCCAAACGGTTTCAAAACCATTTGGAGTGAAAAAGGTCAAAACCAATTGGATGATTCAAGGTGATCAAATTGATTGGAAACTTAAAGTGATGGTTGATCCATTGATCCAATGGTTGATCATGATGATTATCAATGATAGGAACAAAGGTTGAAAACCTAAAGTACCTATATGATCAGTATCCTTAGAATGGTTAACCCCAAAATCTTATAGAAGCAGTAACTCAATACACTATGTCAACCATAAGTGTATGTACTTGAAATGATGGGTTGGCCTAATTAAAGCAAGTTTTGTGTAACTAACATCCTAGGGAAGATTAGAGAGAAGTATTCATGCATTAGTATTAATCATGTAGTGATTAGGGTATGATCCATAGTGAAGAGATCAAAAAACCCTAATTGTATAGGTTAATGAACCCTAACCCTAATTCAGGGCAATTCTAAATGAAACCCTAATCTAGGGTAGTGTTGTAACTTTAATTAAGGGTGATGATATGAAAACCTTAATTATGGGAAATTGAATATGAAACCCTAATTGGGATGAATAGTAAACCCTAATTGTGGGTTATTGAATGTAAACCCTAATCTAGGGTGATACTCTGTGGAACCCTAATTTAGGGTGATGTTATATAAAATCATGATATATTGATGTGATGTAGAACTCAAATCTAGGGTGATGCTATGTAATGCTATATGAAACCCTAAATTTGGGCAATATGGTGATAAACCATAACCCTGATATGGGTAATGGGATGAGTATCCCCAATTGACCGAAATGGGAAACTCTAACCCTAGTGAGGGAATAGTGGTGTTACCCTTGAATAGTGATGCTATATTCGTTTTGCATGGTGTTGATAAGAAATTGATGCAACTATTATCACTTGTACTAACCATGCAGGTATCATGAGATGATGAACATAGCCAGGTATGAGCTATGATGTTTTATTTATTAAAATTATTATTGGGCCTTATGTACCATAATATGTCTTGTTGCCTGGTAAGAGGTAATAAGAGAATTAATGGGCCTTAAGTGCCATGAGAGATGCTTGTGCAACAAGTATCATGTTTACCTTGTTCAGATGACCTGAAGGTGATAGTTACCTGAAAAAGTGGTAACAGTGCTCAGTGATGAGTTAAGGGTTTGAACACCCAGAACCATATGATTATGACATTGAGTTTGTGAAGGGATGTGTATTCCCAGTATTGAAATGAGGGACTGAGATCCCAATGTCTTATAAAGACTGAGAAGTAACTGATGAAAATAGTACATGTTTCTTTGTAGCATTTGTCCTAATAAGTTATGTTTGAAAACTTGACTGATGCTAAAACAATATGATAATGAACTTAATTAATCAAGTGAAATCTTTTCATGTAGTGCTTTGACCATAGATCCATCATCATCAGAAGTTGGTGATGGTGAAACAGGTTTTCCTACGGGATCTCCTGGAGTTCACATATTTTTGAATATGTGGGGGTTGATGGGAGAAAATATTCGTACGTCCTAATGAGGGAATTGATGGAAGGTAAACATTAAACCTCTCGATCCTTCATTATATGTGTCGGGATGGATGTATCATGAATCTCCCGATGATGTTAATGTCGGATCGATGGAGGTAAACACGAAATCTCTTGATTGCGAAGAGAGTGCAGCCACCATTGTAGCTCTATAGCGAAGATGCCAATATACCTTGGCAAGCTATGTAGCAGAGACACAAGATGTCCTGCATGTGATCTCGCACTAACTGAGATGTGGGAGGTCATGGAAGCCGGCTCTTCCATTGACTTTGTATGGTACCAATTTTGACTTTGTAATGGTCGGTTGGAGTATGAGCGGTATACCTCATCTCCTTAGAGCTTAAGTATGTGTGTAAAATGTAATCAGCCGCGTAGTGTATTTGCATAAGATTGAAATACAAGAACCACTGGTTGATGTTATCTTTCTTAGCATGTCCTTAATACACAAATATTACTTATGTTCCTTAATTATATATTGAATAGGAGACATGCTGCCTTATCAAGTTATAGTTGAAATACTTGAATAGGAATGTTTCTCTAATCTGCATAGATATTGATTTATCTGCTATTGAAATATATAATTCCAATGTTCAGTTTATTTCTATTAAACTACAATAATACTATTTTTGGCAGAGAGTTACATCTTTTGCTGGGGCAATTTACAAATGGTCTCACCCCCGTGGGATCCAACTTTTTAGGTAGACGTCGACAAAGAGGTAGGAACCCTACAGTCGAGGAAGAGCAGCAGTAACAACAATAGGGACAATAGTAATCCTTCAGGTGGAAATACTGGTTGTCAAGCTTTGTATATAAAGTCCTATGTGTCGTCTCTGTACTCTCAAGTCCTAGGAGTCTGTGGATAGTGTTTTATAATTGATCTGAGATTTTGGTTTGAATTCCTCAAGGATTTTGTTACTTGTGCTTTTTAGCAAAAAGCAATGATGTTTAACTATTCCTCGAGAAGAGAAAGTACAGTGAATGTACCTTGTGAACCAGTATGTAAATATAATACTATGATTCTTGTTTAAAAAGTTTTCCTGAGAATGGATCTCTTTGTAAATGGTTTTAATTTTTAGTGATTTTTAGCATTCTGCTGCTAATGTTTAATTCCGCTTAATTAGTAACGACTTATTTATCGATCGCTACAAGTTTTGTATCAAAGCTCTAGGTTCGTTGAGTCTACAGAGACATAGGATTAAGGTTGTTGAGTCTGTTCTAGTGTCTTCCAGTTTATTTGATAGTGTCTTCTTCTCATATAGGAGAAGAAGAACTTGAAGATGTCTAGATCACATGATGAACATGTTGCTGAGAGTAGTGTTGTTGCACCAGGAAAAGGTGCAAGGGATCAAGCTAAGGAGGAACCCATACCTGAGATTCCTCATCTTGATCAAGTTGTATTACAGAACCCAGTCTTCCATACCTTGTTCGGGTAGTTTATGGTGACTATGAAGCATATGGCGAATTGGATGCCACCACCTGCACCGAGGGAACCATCCCACAATGAAGGACAAGGAGCTGGCAAGACCTTTGAACGGCTTCTCTGGGTGGGATCCACAGACTATGATGGTACAGCTGATCCAGAAGACGTTGATTTGTGGTTAACTGAGCTGGAGAAAGCCTTCATAATCCTTATGATTCCTGAAGATGAGAAGGTGAGACATGTTGTCTACCTATTGAAAGGGAGTGTTGGTCATTGGTGAACCATTGAGGAAGGCAAAAGATCTAGTGTTGAAGTCAGATGGGATGAATTCCGATGTGAATTTGTTGCTAGATACTTTCCAAAGACGTATCTAGATGAGAAGATCTCTCAATTTGAGAGGTTGAGGCAAGGACAGATGAACATTAGTGAGTATGAAGCTAGGTTCATGGAGCTTCTGCGGTTCTGTCTACATATGGCATCTACAGATGAGGAGAGGATTCAGCATTTCGAGAAAGGGTTGAACACTAAATTGACCACTCTGGTGTCTGATTTAGAGAATAGGGAGAGGTTTGCTACTTTTGTGGAGTCTGTGAGATGGATAGAGAGGTATGTGATCGAGAAGCGGCATACCAGTGGTAAGAAAGAGTACACACAGTTTTAAGGACAAAGGTCTGAGAGCTTTAAGAAGCCGAGGTTCTCTACACCACCACCACCAAGGTTTAATACCCCGACGCAGTGGACGTCAAGTAGGGGTAGGGGCCATAGTTTTCCTCCAAGTAGAGCCCCCAGTACAGCATCAGCATCAGTGACAGGACCACCCAGGCAGAGTTTGGGAAGTTACAACTGCTTCCAGTGTGGGAGGTCAGGATACTTGATGAGAGATTGTCCTGAGAAAGTCAAAACTGTAACATAACCCCAGAGGCAGAGTCAGCAAGGTTCATAGAGGAGACAGTTTTCTAATGGCGCTAGAGGACGTGGACAAGCGTCACAAGCTGGATCGTCAGTACCCAACAACTACGCACAGGGTCAACAATAAGCAACGGCTAGATTCTATGCTATGAATCATCCCGAAGCAGTAGTCAACCCTCAGGTTGTGACAGGTCAGATGGAACTATTTTATTCTGATATGTATTCATCCTACTTCGTATCTGTGTTAATTGATCTGGGTGCTACACATTCCTTTATCACTCAAGAAGTGATTCATGACTACAACATGATTGTCAGTCATAGAGTAGACAGTTTGATGCTAGAAACCCCTTTGTTGGGATCTACAGTGTTGTGGGAGGTGTGTTCTCCCTACAATCTTTCCTTTTCTGATCATCGCATTCAGGTGGATCTTATACCACTTGAAATGCAAGGGTTCGATATAATCCTAGGGATGGACACCTTAGAGAAGTATAAGGTTATCTTGGATTGTGGTTCCAAGCAGGCTATGTTCACAGACAACGGTAACACATGGATCTTTTAGGGAGATAGAAAGATTCTTCCAACATGTTTAGTGTCATCTATGGTAGCTGAGAAGTTGATGAGACATGGATTCTTCGCATTCTTGGCACATGTGGTAGATACCACAATGGAGATCCCTCATCCTTCTGAAGTTGCGGTTGTTAGGGAGTTTGAAGATGTATTCCCTGAGGAACTTCCAGGTGTTCCTTCGTCCTGAGAGATTGATTTTGAAATTAATCTAATTCTAGGTATGCAACCAATAGCACAAACGCCGTATAGAATGGCACCTACTAAGATGGCAGAGCTCAAGAAACAACTACAGGAGTTGCTTGAGAAGGATTTTATCCGACCGAGCACATCACCTTGGGGTGATCTGGTTCTCTTTGTTAAGAAGAAAGATGGGTCTATGCGATTATGCATCGACTATAGACAGTTGAACAAAGTAACCATAAAGAACATGTATCCTTTGTCAAGAATTGATGACTTGTTTGACCAGTTGCATGGTGCAACTATCTTTTCTAAGATAGATCTGAGGTCGGGATACCATCAGTTGTGTATTAAGGAGAGTGACATACCTAAGTCTACCTTTAGGACAAGGTATGGTCACTATGAGTTCATAGTTATGTCGTTTGGACTACTAATGCACCAGCTGCATTCATAGAACTCATGAATAGAATTTTTCTACCTTTTCTTGATCAGTTTATAGTCATCTTCATATATGACATTTTGATATACAGTAGAGATGCTCAACAGCATGAGCAGCACCTCCGTCAGGCTTTGACTTTGCTAAGAGAGCATAGGATATATGCTAAGTTTAACAAATGTGAGTTCTGGTTACCAGAAGTTTCTTTTCTAGGACATGTTATATCTGTCTCAGGTATCTCTATTGATCCTACGAAGGTAGAATCTATCCTACAATGGGAACAACCTAAGACACCGACGGAGATACGTAGTTTCCTAGGGTTGGCGGGCTATTACAGGAGGTTCATTAAGAACTTCAGTTCTATAGCTTTACCCCTGACTAAGTTGACAAGGAAGGAGAATCCTTTTATCTGGAATGATAAGTGTCAACATTCTTTCCAGTTGCTAAAAGAAAGGTTAAAAAGTGCACATGTGATGGTGTTACCTGAGCAAGGGAAGGGGTACATAGTTTTCTGTGATGCATCTAAGAATGGCTTAGGATGTGTGTTGATGCAGGATAAACAAGTGATTTCTTTTGCTTCTCGACAGCTTAAGAAACACGAGGAGAATTATCCGACGCATGATCTAGAGCTAGCTGATGTGGTCCATGCTTTGAAGATTTGGAGACATTATCTCTATGGAGAGACATTATAGATTTTCACAGACCATAAGAACCTAAAATATATCTTCTCTCAGCATGAGTTGAACATGAGGCAACGCCGCTGGATGGAATTAATCAAGGACTATGATTGTACAATTGATTATCATACAGGGAAGGCTAATGTGGTGGCTTATGCATTAAGTAGAAAATCAGCAACACCAGCCTTGGATAAATCATAGTTGAACTCCTTAGTTTGCTGTAAGAGAGATATGCTTGTCTCCTTAAGGCAAGACAATATAGAGCTTAAGGTGTCATTGTTAGCTGGGTTGTTAGCTGACATGCAAGTAAAACCTACTCTGAGGCAGCAGATTAAGGAAGCACAGCAAGCTGATACTATGATTCAGTAGATTAGGTCAGAGTATGGTAGTGAGAAATAGGATGACTTTCATGATTCAGATGATTAGGTAGTCTGTTACCATGGTAGGATGGTAGTACCTGATGTTGATAACTTAAGAAAGTTAATTCTGGAAGAAGCTCATTCTTCAATGTATGCTATGAATTCAGGGAGCACCAAGATGTATCATAACTTAAAATATATGTATTGGTGGCCTGGATTGAAGTAAGATGTAGTTGAGTTTGTTATGTGGTGTCCGGTGTGTCAGCAGGTTAAAGCTGAACATCAAAAGCCCACAGGAACAATGCAACCTCTGCCTATACCGCAATGGAAATGGGATCATGTAACCATGGACTTTGTGGTTGGTTTGCCTAGAACGGCCAAAAGTCATGATTCCATTTGGGTGATAGTTGATAGGTTGACAAAGACAACACATTTCTTACCTGTCAAAATAACCTACACTGCTGAAAAGCTTGCACAGATCTATATAGATGAGATAGTGTGGTTGCATGGGGTTCCAGCTACAATTGTTTCTGATAGAGGTCCCCAGTTTATGAGTCATTTTTGGGAACGACTTCATAAAGTGTTGGGTACGCAATTAAGGTTTAGTACAACCTTTCACCCATAGACATATGGACAATGTGAGAGGACCATACAAACCTTGGAGGACTTGCTTAGGGCATGTGTCCTTCAGTTTGCATGGAGTTGGGATCTACACCTAAGCTTGATAGAACTTGCTTACAATAATAGCTATCAACACAGTATTGATATGGAACCATATGAGGCATTATATGGTAGATGTTGTAGATCTCCTTTATGTTGGTATGAAATAGGAGAATATCAACTTTTGGGTCCTGAGCTAGTACAGCAAACAACTGAGAAGATTAAAGTCATACAACAATAGTTGAAAGCTACCCAGGATAGACAGAAATCTTATGCTGATAAGCGTCGTAGACCCTTAGAATTCCAAGTTGGAGACAGAGTATACCTCAAGGTCTCACCTTGGAAAGGTATCCTGAGATTTGGAAAGAAGGGGAAGTTAGCTCCTAGATTTATGGGGCCTTATCCGATCATTGAAAGGATGGGAAAGGTAGCCTATAAGCTGGAGTTACCACCTGAGTTGCATAGATTGCACCCAATGTTTCATATCTCTATGCTGAGAAAGTGTCATCCTGATACAGAGTTAGTTCTGCAACCTGTGGAGGTAGAACTAAATTATGATATATCTTATGTTGAAGGACCTGTGTTGGTTCTTGACAGAAGAATTAAAAAGCTGAAAAAGAAAGACATTTGTCTTGTAAAAGTTCTCTGGCATCACCGTGGCATTGAAGAAGCTATGTGGGAGCTAGAGGAAGATATGAGGAGGAAGTACCCTTCTCTTTTCTCTTGATGATTTCGAGGACGAAATTCTTATAAGGGGTGGATAATTTGTAACATCCCTGGCATGGGTTATGCTTTAACCCTAGGTGTTTTGTTTAAGAAAGATAATTATATGTTTGATATTATCTTTTGAAAAGTAATTAAGGCTCAAGTGGAACTTATATTTCAATTTTAGTCCATTTTGAATAATGTCGAAAAAAATGTTTTGCTATTTTGGACGAAAGTGAAAATTACCCAAGTTGAGGGGTTAAATTGCAAATGTTACATGATAAGATGTTCCTCTTGTGTTTAAGAATCATTAGAATGAAGATGATGCAGAGGTATGGCTACCACAAGCCTGAGTACCAAGAAAGAGCTGATAAAGCAATGTGTGTGCATTAACACCTAGTTTTGGTGTAATGTGCAATTTACCCAAAACCCAGGGTTCAATATGCAAATTACCACTTCAAAATAGTCCCTAATGTTTCTTGGCATCATGTAGATCAAAGAAAACTAGAGGGGCATCTCATTTGTACCTCTTTGAAGGAGAGAGAATCTTGATATTAAAATAATCAAGATTTAAGCATGATTGGAATTATAATTCAATATAATGCAAAAATAATTATATTAATTGGGTTGCCCTTCAACCAAAATTGTAGAGTTTGAAATCCAAGTATATGTACTTCCTTGTTCCTTGCAAAGGCAAAGGAAATATCTACGTGAGTGGAGAACCCACTCACATTAAGAAAATAAAAAAAAATATCCACTAACTTATGGATATTATTATTATAAGGGTTAAGGTGCTTAATTTGATTTTCTTTAAATCATGGATAATTGAGAGATATAAGAGGCAAAGGAGATATACTTGTAACTAAGTAAGGTAAGTGGGCAAGTGGCAAGGAAATGGAGGAGATAATCCCTACTTTTTCTCTCTTAAATGAATTTTCAATAAAATTCATATATATGCTCCTTTATCCATGAGTTGAAAGGGTAATTTCAAAACCACTTTCACTTATTGCTTGAAAAAACGACCAAGAGAGATTGGAGAAACAGGAGTACGACCCTCAACCTGTTGGTAAGCTTCTTGACCTTCTTTCACCTTGATTTCATGGTGGAAATCACAAATCAATGCTTGATTTCTTACTTTCTTCAATCAATCTTCAATTCTAGCCAATCCTTTTCACTCAAAAGCTTGAGGAACGAACCTTGTGGTTTGAGAAAGATTCTTCCACCATTGTTGACGTGAAGCTCCAAGATTTGAAGCTCATTTGAAGGCGGGTTATTTAACTTGAACCCTTATTCATTGTTATTGAATTCAATTCCTCAATTCAATATGTTCAATTGTTCTTCTTGAAATCTCTTTGATTAGTTGATGCAACTACCATGATAATGGCAGTAGTTTTTGATGAACTAAGGCTTGATTATGATGACATCATCTTAGGCACACATTCCAACAAGTTTCTATTGCAAACGATTTTAAGACCTTGGTCCAAACGGTTTCACCAAACCGTTTGGAGGTTTGGATCCAAACCGTTTGGAAGGGTTGACCATTTGGATGGGTTGACCGTTTGAGGTCCGGAACCTAGTACATGTTAGATGATGATACAATGTATCCATTTGATTAATTCAATGTATGAACAATCCTCCAATTAGAAACCCTAATCGACTTGTTGAAAGAAAACTCAATTGATCCATTTGATTTCAAGACTAATTGGACCAAACGGTCTTGAAACCATTTGGGATCAAACGGTCTCAGGACCATTTGGAGGATTATTGGTTGAACCTTGATTGATGGATAGAGGTCTAATGGTGTTGATTGATGAATCCTTCAATAGCCTATTGATGACCAATTCAATGGTGCAAATCATATTTAGTTTGATTGATGAATGTCCTAAGTGACCCATTCGGTTTTGAGGCTGATTTGGCCCAAACGGTCTTGAGACCGTTTGAGTCCAAACGGTCTTGAAACCGTTTGGGGTCAAACAGTCTCATGACCATTTTGAATCCAAACGGTTTCAAAATCATTTGGAGTGAAAAAGGTCAAAACCGATTGGATGATTCAAGGTGAGCAAATTGATTGGAAACTTAAAGTGATGGTTGATCCATTGATCCAATGGTTGATCATGATGATTATCAATGATAGGAATAAAGGTTGAAACCCTAAAGTACCTAAATGATCAGTATCCTTAGAATGGTTAACCCTAAAATCTTATAGAAGAAGTAACTCAATACACTATGTCAACCACAAGTGTATGTACTTGAAATGATGGGTTGACCTAATTAAAGCAAGTTTTGTGTAGCTAACATCCTAGGGAATATGAGAGAGAAGTATTCATACATGAGTATTGATCATGTAGTGATTAAGGTATGATCCATAGTGAATAGATCATTAAACCCTAATTGTATAGGTTAATGAACCCTAACCCTAGTTCAGGGCAATTCTGAATGAAACCCTAATCTAGGGTAATGTTGTAACTTTAATTAAGGGTGATGATATTAAAACCTTAATTATGGGAAATTGAATATGAAACCCTAATTGGGATGAATAGTAAACCCTAATTGTGGGTTAATGAATGTAAACCCTAATCTAGGGTGATACTATGTGGAACCCTAATTTAGGGTGATGTTATGTAAAACCCTGATATATTGATGTGATGTGGAACTCAAATCTAGGGTGATGCTATGTAATGCTATATGAAACTATAATTTTGGGTAATATGGTAATAAACCATAACCCTAATGTGGGTAATGGGATGAGTATCCCCAATTGACCGAAATGGGAAACCCTAACCCTAGTGAGGGAATAGTGGTGTTACCCTTAAATAGTGATGCTATATTCGTTTTGCATGGTGCTGATATGAAATTGATGTAACTATTACCACATGTACTAACCATGCAGGTATCATGAGATGATGAACATAGCCAGGTATGAGCTATGATGTTTTATTTATTAAAATTGTTATTGGGCCTTATGTGCCATAATATGCCTTGTTGCCTAGTAAGAGGTAATAAGAGAATTAATGGGCCTTAAGTGCCATGAGAGATGCTTGTGTAACAAGTATCATGTTTACCTTGGTCAGATGACCTGAAGGTGATAGTTACCTGAAAAAGTGGTAACAGTGCTCAGTGATGAGTTAAGGGTTTGAACACCCAGAACCATATGATTATGGCATTGAGTTTGTGAAGGGATGTGTATTCCCAATATTGAAATGAAGGACTGAGATCCCAATGTATTATAAAGACTGAGAAGTAACTGATGAAAACAGTACATGTTTCTTTGTAGCATTTGTCCTAATAAGTTATGTTTGAAAACTTGACTGATGCTAAAAGAATATGATAATGTACTTGATGTGAAGATTTTGAGTCGCATTTATAGACTTGTTTTACTTGCGTTTTATGTGTTTATTGGTCACTTTGGTGGTTAATAATACATAATTCACTTACTCTAGTTTATAATCTCTTTCAGTATCAAATCTCTCATATTTTATCTTTTTATCATAAATGATTATAATAATGGGTTTTATCACAGCTGATTTGGCTGTGTCTTGCAATTTCAGGAAAAATGTATATATAGAGCTGTCGATACCATCGACATCTATCGATAGTATCGACACAGTCACAAACAGACAGCCGCAAGGAGCCAAGCAGTATCGATACCATCGACTGGGAAGTCGATGGTAGCGAGTTACCTTCAGGTTGCCAGGGATCAGCCAGTCGATATTATCGACACAAAGGTCGATACTATCGACGTTCTACAGCTTCAGTGTCAGAAAGGTGATACAATCGACGCCTAAGGGTGTCGATACCATCAACCCACGTCGATGTGATCGAGTCTGCATCAGGCTGAACGACAGAGAAGAAAGGAAACCTGTCGATCTCACGACGGGTCGATGGTATCGACGCTGTCAGATTTGTGTTTGTTTCAGATCGGCCCTAATCCAACGGTGGTGATATTTTTGGTGATCTAACTTGGTGTTTATACCTAATGACAGTGGTCAGGAGCCAGGGATCACATCATTAGCCACTGCATAAGTCCCAAAAAGGTGTCGAGAGGAGAACGGAGCCCGAAAGCATGCCTCGATCGTTCCGAGAGCCGCAGAAGTCATTTTCCACCACCGGAAGGCTGTAGATTGCGCACTCTACGTCGAGGAACGCTTGGATCTTCACCGTTTAGGGGTTTACATCACTTCATCCACGTTTTCTTCATGTTTTCCCTTGCATCCACCATGTCTTGCTTTGAGATGAACATGCGGGGCTAATCCCCTTTGTCTTTAAGACCGAGAGTAGCCCAGGGAATCATTGTATGATGTTTTTATCATAGTAATTCATAATTTGTCTCTTAAATCCGTGGTATAATTTTGTTTTCTCCATTATATCATTATGCTTGATCACCCTAATGATAATCTAATGCCTTTAATTGCTTTGAAAGAAGCAATAATGGTTGAAAAGAGGCAAAATTCACATAAACTCATAAATTCCTTGAACAACGTGATGTACGGTTAATGGTGGAAACCCATATGTTGATTCTAATGCACCTAGTTTAGGGTATAGGTTACTACGACGGTGGAACTGACTTAGATTTAGGTAGTGAATTGTATCACGACAGTGAACAATTCTGACTACAGGCCACTACCCGGACTGAGAGACGAATTTGGTTAACTATGTGGAAATTCTTACAATGAGAACCCGCGGTGAAACCGCAATCCTAAAGATTCCCATTTGAATTGATTAAACTAAACACTTAATCGATTGCTTTGTTTCATTTTATTTTCTTTTATTTTTCAACAACTCTCAAAACCTATTTAACCGGTCTAGCTGATTGCGAATAGCTAGTAGTAGTCTACCGATAGTTCAGTGTCCCTGAGTTTGACTCGGGCCTCACAAGGGCCTATATTACATTGACGCGTGCACTTGCATTTTACGCTCGGTAAATTTGTGTCAAGTTTTTGGCACCGTTGTCGGGGACACGACAATTGTCGGCACTACGAGTGTTGCAAGCGGCCACTCTAGGCCACATTTTATTTTATTATTATTTTTGAAATTCATCATTTAACTTTCATATTTGGTAATCGTCTAGCACTATATTGAATCAAAATAATTACCTTGCAGGTACCAGTACATGGTGAAGACGTGTAGTACAGACTATGCACATCCATCATCAGAGGTCCCGTTCTGGGGATCAGATGATGAGGAGAACAATATTCAAGACCAACCTAAAGATATAGATTCGGATTCTGAACCAGAAGCTATGGCTGAAGAACAGACAATATGGGAGAAGATAAAAGCTTCTTTCTCGTCAGCATTGAAGGGACCAATAAAAAAACTGGCAGTCAACATTCCCACTTATAAGATTGACCCGGCACTGATAAACTTGGTCAAGTCTCAAGCATTTCATGGGCTGAAGAATGAAGACCCAGTTGCACACATCAGCACGTTCGTGGAGAATTGCGATATTATCAAGATAGATAGGTTCCACAGGAGACATTGTACCTGAAGTTGTTCCCCAGCTCTCTTGTAGGTAATGCACGTGAATGGTTGCATAACCTAGATGATGAGACTGTCGAGACTTGGGATCAAATGATTGAGGTATTCTTTGAGAGATTCTTTTAACCATAAAAAACCAACGACCTGGTACGGAAGATCCACAATTTCAGCCCAAAAGCCGGGGAGACATATTATGAGACTTGGGAACATTTCAAATAATGTTGAGGAGGTGCCCACATCATGGGCTTGACAAGGAGAAACAAGTCGAGATTTTCTATTTTGCTCTGTCTGAGCATGATAGAAGCAACCTGGATTCAGTAGGTTTGGGGTTCTTCTTAAACAACACAGGCACAAGGTGTTGGGAGATTTTAAAGAACGTGGCCAAAAAGCAGTCTTGGGGTGATAGAGATGCGCCAGAACAGGTTCCAGCTGCAGGTGAGTCAAAGGCCATCAAGGAGCTAAATGAGAAGATGGACCTTCTAGCCAAGAAATTTCTAGCAAAAGAAGATGCAGAATCTGATGATGAAGCACAGGTGAAATTTATACACCAACAACAGGGGTACATAAACAATGACTATTCTTGGAGGAAAGACAAAAAAAATTCATGGAAGGACCCAAACAATTTCTTGCAGGACCCTAATGCAAAACCACAACCGTCGGTAGAGGACAAGAGCAATGAGTTGCTCAATCAAGTAATCAAGCATAATCAAGAACTCATGAGCACGTTTGGCTAACAGATTAAGCAACAAGGAGAATTTATGAATCAATTTGGGCAGACCTTACAAAGTCATGGGGCTCAGATGAGAACTACAGAGACATCATTAGCGCAGATGGTAGCTGAGATAGCAAATCTGAGAAAGCCAACACAATAAGGTTTTCTCAGAAATACAATGTTCCAAGAGGAAACCAACAAGATAAGGTAATTTTTCTACGAAGTGGTAAGAAAATTTTAAACCCCAGGGCCGATAAACTGAGCAAACCCCTGCTAAAAATCACAGGTGAGGCTACAGAGGAGGTTACGATTCTGATCACAGAGCCGGTAGAGGATGTGGTAAAGGATGTTACACCAGAACCCATTGCTGAGGAGGAGACGTAGAAGAGGACACCATATGTGTCGCCACATCAGAGGGCACAGACTGTCCCAATCCCATATCCAAACAGTTTGAAAGCCAAGAAAGTGGACGCTCAGTTCAAGAAGTTTCTAGATAGCTTTAGGAAGCTTTCTGTCAAGATTCCACTGTTAGAAGCAATAGAGCAGATACCCTCTTACGGCAAGTTTCTGAAAGATATAATCCCAAAGAAGAGGAAGATTCCTGATACCGAGGTCATGGTTCTTAAGGAGCAGGTGAGCACCTTCATTAGGGGAACATTGCCACCTAAAAGACAGGATCTGGGCTGCTTCAATATTTCATGTTACATCGGTAAAGTGAAATTCGGCGAAGCATTGTGTGATTCTGGGGAAAGTATAAATTTGATGCCTCTCTCTACTTTCAAGAAGCTGGGATTGAAAGAATCAAGACATGCAATATGAAGATTCAGTTGGCGGACAATTCTGTGGTTAAGTCGTACGGTATTTGCGAGGATGTTTTGGTTAAAGTCGACTGGTTTGTATTTCCAGCAGATTTTGTGGTGATGGAAATGCAAGATGAACAAGGAAATGAGATACTCCTTGGAAGACCCTTCCAAGCTACTGCAGATATGATACTTGAAATGAGACGAGGCCGTATGACGTTGGGAATCGCGGATGACCGATTTGAAATGGTTATGCCCCCAAGCACAACACAATATAAAGAAAAGGAGTAGTGTCGCATGGTGAAACATTTTGATCAGAACATTTCTGTGTGTCTAGGGAAGCCATTTCTAGATATGGCTCATGTAATGACCAAGGTAGATAAGGGGACATTGGTTGTAGACATTATGGAACAGACCAAAGTCGTTTCTCTTTGCAGAGCTGTGGGTTTTCCAAATGATGAAGAGGAGGAAATTTCTTTTTCTACTGAAGATGATGCAATAGTAAGTTCTATCTTTGATGCATACCCAGAACTGCCCCTTGAAGCCTGCCTGGTCAACATAATGCATGACTGGATGAGAAGCAAGTCATTATAAGAATGCGTCAAGATGCTTCAAGTGCTTCCATGTTATTATGCCAAGCATTATGAAGATCTTGGGCCACTCCCACCACTGCTTCAGTCATCATTGATCAGTCCACCAGAGTTAGAACTGAAGCCACTGCCTCCCCATTTGAAGGATACATTCTTAGTCGATGGTGAAAGACTATCGGTGATTATCTCAGCATATCTGAGTGCTGATGAAGAGGATCAACTGATGATCATGTTGAAGAACCACCGGGCGGCATTCGGGAGGTCAGTTGTAGATATCAAGGAGAATTCCCCTACACTATGCTACCACAAGATCCGGCTCGAAGAAGGAGCCAAACTTGTAATCCAGCCACAACGCAGACTCAATCCAAGCATGATGGAGGTAGTAACAAAGGAGGTGATCAAGCTCCTTTCTACAGGCATCATCTACGCTATCTCCGATTCTACGTGGGTAAGTCCTACACAGGTAGTCCCTAAAAAGGGGGGAATCAAAGTCACTCACAACTTGTTAAATGAGCCGGTCATGACCCGATTGGTAACCAGGTGGCGTGTGTGCATTGATTACCGTAAATTGAATTTTGCTACGTTAAAAGATCATTTTCCTCTTCCGTTCATTGATCAAATTTTAGAGCGACTAGAAGGTCGATCTCACTTTTGTTTTCTAAACGATTACTCGGGCTACAATCAGATTTCCATTGATCCTAAGGACCAAGAGAAGTCCACCTTCACATGTCCTTACGGAACATTTGCATATCACTGTATGCCCTTTGGTTTATGCAACGCACCAGCAACCTTTCAGCGATGCATACTTGCCATTTTCTCTGATATGGTTGAGCATTGTTTAGAGGTCTTCATGAATGATTTTTCCATCTATGGTGCGTCTTTTGATGAATGTTTATACAATTTGGATAAAGTTTTACAACGATGTGAGAACACACATTTAGTTCTCAACTGGGAAAAATGCCATATGATGGTTAGTGAAGGGATTGTGCTTGGACATAAAGTGTCTAGCAAAGGGTTGGAGGTAGATCCAGTTAAGATTGAGGTGATTTCCAAATTACCCCCACCAAATTCGGTTAAAGGGGTAAGGAGTTTTCTCAGTCACGCAGGATTTTATCGCCGCTTTATCAAAGATTTCTCAAAAATCGCTAAACCATTATCTGAACTGCTTGAGAAAGATGTGGTGTTTGATTTTAATGAAAAGTGTTTGCATGCTTTTAATGTGCTCAAAGAGAAGTTAATTTCTACACTGGTTGTTCAAACGCCGGATTGGACAAAGCCTTTTGAATTAATGTGTGATGCTTCGGATTTTGCAGTGGGGGCTGTTCTTGGGCAACGTTTTGAAAACAAACCCACTGTGATTTTCTATGCATCCAAGACTTTAAATGAAGCACAACTTAATTACACGACAACTGAAAAGGAACTTCTCACCGTCATTTTTGCATTTAAAAAATTTCAGAAATATCTTGTAGGGTCAAAAGTTGTGCTATGGACGGACCACACCGCCATAAAATATTTGATGAAAAAGAAAGATGTCAAACCTAGATCGATTAGGTGAATCTTATTGTTACAAGAATTTGACATTGAAATTAAAGATAAGGCGGGGATAGAGAATGTGGTTGCGGACCACTTGTCTAGGTTAGAACGGGTAGATGAGAAGGCCATTAATATACCCATTATCGAGACATTCCCTGATGAGAAAATCCTTTCTGTAAAATCTAAGGATCCATGGTTTTCATATATTGTTAATTATCTTGCCTGTAAAATAATCCCAGATGATTGGACATATCAAGAGAAAAAGAAATTTTTCCATTCTTTGAGATATTATTTTCTGAGATGATCCCATTTTGTTGAAGCAATGCAGGGATAGAGTTTTGCGTAGGTGTGTACCGGAGATAGAATATGACAGTGTACTCAGTCATTGTCACACACTACCTACCGGTGGCCATCATGCAAGTTCCAGAACGGCGGCCAAGGTGCTTGAGAGTAGCCTTTATTGGCCTATACTTTTCCAGGACGCATACGATTATGTGCGAAGATGTGATTCCTGTCAAAGGGCAGGTAATATTTCCAAGCGGCAAGAGATGCCCCTCAACGTGTTTCAAGAAGTTGAGGTGTTTGATCTGTGGGGTATTGATTTTATGGGACCCTTTGTGTCCTCGAACTCTAATTTGTACATTTTATTTGCTGTTGATTATGTATCAAAGTGGGTAGAGGCAATACCCACAAGGACTAATGATGTTGATGTAGTGTGCAGGTTTGTAAAAGATCACATTTTCTACAGATTTGGTGTGCCAAGGATGATTATCAGCGATGGAGGTACCCATTTCAAAAATCAAAAGTTTGATGCGTTGTTGAGAAAGTTCAGGGTAAAGCACAATATTGGTACCCCGTACCACCCGCAGACACAAGGGCAGGTCGAAGTCTCCAATAGAGAAATCAAGAAAATCTTGGAGCGCACAGTGGCTTCGACAAGAAAGAACTGGAGTACTTTGCTACCGGATTCTTTATGGGCGTATAGGACGACAGTTAAGACACCTATAGGCACTACGCCTTTTAGGTTGGCTTATGGGCGGGCCTGCCATTTTCCGGTAGAGTTGGAGCACAAAGCGTACTGGGCGCTAAGGAAGCTGAACTTGACTTATGATGAGGCAGGGAAGAAACACATGCTAGAGATCAATGAGCTAGATGAGTTGAGGATGAACGCCTATGAAAGCTCGAGGATTTAGAACAAGAGAACAAAACTTATTCATGATCGACACATTCAACTTTGTGTCTTCAAGAAGGGAGATTGTGTGCTATTGTTCAACTCGAGGTTGAAGCTGCATCCCGGGAAATTGAAATCCCGGTGGAGTGGACCCTTCATTGTGGAGGAGGTACAGCTACATGGTGCCATCAGGGTGTGTGATGGAGAGACGACATTTCTGGTCAATGGACAGAGGTTGAAGTTGTACTTTGGCGAGGACTACACGAGGAAAGTGCATGAGGTCAAACTCATAGCACTTAAGGATGCATGATAAGCTTGATTTTGTCTAGCCTAAGACGTTAAATAAGGGCGCTTGTTGGGAGGCAACCCAACCATTGGTAGTTTCGTCCATTTTCTTTCGCATTTACAAGTTAGTTTAGTTTAATTTAGTTTTTAGTATAAAAATGATACCTTGATCATTTGTTCAGTGTGCAGGTCTGAGGCAGAGTCGATACCATCGACCATTGTGTCGATGGTAGCAACATGGGTACAAGTAGGCGACTGTAGAAAATTTTCTGAGTCGATACCATCGACGGCCTCATCGATGGTATCGGCCTACCATCAGTGACACTGAAGAAACATCCAGATCGGGGTCGATAGTATCGACATGGATGTCGATACTCGCAAGATCCCTGAAGATTTACAGACGATTTTGTCTCAGTGAAGTCGATACCATCGATGGCCTTGTCGATGGTATCAACCCAACAACAGTTAGAAAGTGGCGGCCGAGCCTCGCGAGGGTTATTACTCCTTGAAGAGTCGATACCATCTACACCCCGTCGATGGTATCAACTCGACACATCACCGATCCGCGAGAATTAGAAATCAACGACGGTCGCTAAATCAAGGAAGTCTATCCGTGGGATGGGTCGATACCATTGACACATGTCGATAGTATCGACACATCATCGATATGAGTCCCCACATCAAACAATCGACAACCGTCGATACTAGCGAAGACCTGAATCATGCTACAGGTGTCGATACCATCGACGCCCCATCGATGGTATCGACGGTGCAACAGCAGCGCCGGGTTCAGTTATAAAAGGGAGGGTTATTTCTCCGATCTCTTCACACCTTCGGACTTTCTTCCTTCCTCTTGTGCATTGAGCGTTGCTGTGAGCGGAGGTCTGCTACGAGCGTCCAAGGATCAAGATCTCTTCATCGAGCGCTGCACTGAGCGGAGATCGTCTTCTCCGACTTCACCAAGCTCTTTGTTATTCCCTTTGTCTCTGCAACAATGCGGCGGACGGCAGGAGCCTCTTCTTCCCAGGCGACCCCTATGGAGATCGAGACCTTTGTTCCTCCACTACCCGGATCAATTCCTCTTCCGAGGATTATTCATCCTACGGCAGAAGTACGGAAGGTATATGAGGAGTTGCTAAAGAGAAAAATCGAGCCAACCCGCTACGTTGATCGGGACATGGTTCGTTACCTTGAGTTCGAGGCCGATCTCGCTTATGCCCTCAAAGGGAAAGCAAGGCATACGGGAAGGAGGCCCGACGAGATGGAGTTCCACATTGACGGCCAACCATTGTTTGATGAGTGGTCGACATACAAAGAGCTTGTGGCGGAGTTCATGGCATCGCTGGACATCTGCATCGTGTCGAACGACCTCATCGCCACTGATAGAGAATGGATACAGGGTCACGTCTCTTTCCGGCTCTAAAACAACAATTACACTCTCACCCTCAAGCAATTCAATTCCATCTATAACTGGAATCATAGCAGAGATCAGCACCGGAGGCCGGACAACCGGACGGATTATGATGACATCTTTGCCCGGCTGGTGACCGCACCTCCAGGCAAATCCATCAGCTATCACAATGTTGTTGTCGTCGACTTCGAGCATCCTTTTGTGTGAATTCTACATCGCATGCTTTGTACGACGCTCTTTGCTCGAGGCGATCTTTCTCTTAGTAAATTCCAAGAGACGAATTGTTCTTTTTGTATAAACTGTTGAAGAGAGAAGAGTGCAACTAGGGCACATTCTTCTTGACGCGTGTGTTGGCCGTGCGGAGGAGTACAAGAAAAGCCCCTATCCACTTTGGGGGGCTTATCACACCTCTTGCTCTGTATCTTGGGTTGGACTTCTCCCAAATCACTCCACTTTCAAACAAGAACAAGGTCAACCTGCATCATCTACAGTGCTCAAATCTCCTGATGCTCCGTGATGGTGTGGCGTATGCACATTGCCATGTCAATCACGAATATCAAGAATGTGCACTTCCAGACCCCATTTTCAGCATCCAGGGAGCTCATTATTTCCGATGGCCTATCATCACCATAGACGACTCTGATGAAGAGGGCGGTAATGATGACAAGAATGATGACGGTGATGAGCATGAAGAGGAAGAGGAGGCTTTCACTCCTCTTCGGGCACAAGTAGCACCGCGGAAGCATCCACGCATCCACCTGGGTGCATCATCTTCTTCGCAGCCTCTGCCACCTCATCCCTCTCAGCAAGGAGAGGATGCCTATTCGATGTAGGGGATGTAGTTGATGCTGCAGGATATTCAGCAGACCCAACAACAACATACTACTTCTTTCACCGGTATTCAGGATACCACGAACTGGCTTTTCGTGAACCAGCAGGCCATCTACGAGAAGGAGCGCCTCCTCCTCGCCAATCAACAAAATATCCATGACAAGTTGCATAGGATGGAGATGCAGCAACAACCCTTCTACGATAGCTACTGGAGCCAGAACTATTTCGGGGGGTATCCTCAAACTCCGTCAATGCCCCGGTATGATCCGAGTTTCCAGGGGCAATATCCATCATGGGACCCCACAGCCCCACAGTACCCGCCACCACCGGACCAATAATCGGTATCACTATTCCACCTTTTAAGGTTGTTTTGACTATGAGGCCATAGTCGAATTCAAGCTTGGAGGGGAGTTGGAACAGCTTCTATCATTTATTTTTCTTAGTTTTTATCATTTACTGCTTTGTCTTTTATCATTTATATTTCTTAGTTCTTAGTTTTTTTTCAGATCCACACTCTATCTAGTGTAATTGTGGATGTCTAATGTAATGTGTCATCTCTATGTTTGTACATGGGATTCAGGGGTAAATTTGAAAATTTTTAGTGAATTCGCAAGCTTGTTTTATTCGAATTTGAGCACATGACTTATGAAACTTATTGGGTTTGTCAACTTTAAAATAGAATATCATAATGTACCTGCAGTTAATTCATGAAAAGTGGACAGAATTGGTTGTTTGAGCCTAAACTGACCAAATGATAATGAGACCTTAATTTGAAATAAGAGAGAGAGACCTCTTAATTATTACACAGGTCAGTAAGGAGGGATATATAATATTTTCCAATGGTTCAGTCAATTAATCTTGTGATCTATCCACCCCATTGTTTTCATACTCCACCATAAGAACTGGAAGCACATTGCGGTTTTCATCTTTTAATTGCATAGCATTTAGGTAGGATTGCATTGTAGTAGATTGTGCATAAAAAAATGGAAAATAAAAAATGTGTAGATGAATCATGCATGCACACATTCCTGAGTGCATGGCATCACAGTTGCATAACTGATCTCATGTAGTTGCATTTTAACATATCTTTGAGCATATACACTAGTACAGGAATGGTCTGTAGCGTCGATTTTTTTAAGCCTATAACGTCACTTTATAACTGACGCCTAAGTGGTTGTCGCTATAGAATTTTTTCTATAGCATCGGTTATTTGACCAAATAAAACCGACCTTACAGAGTAAACACCGACCCAAAAGGTTGTAAAAAGTCTGACCCAGGTGAGAAAAAAAGGAGCCTGTAAGGTCAGTTATTTGAAAAAAACCGACCCTGTAAACGGTCTCGGTCGAGAAAATTGTCGACCGAAAGTATTTTTGGTCGACAATTTTCTCGACCGAGAGAGTTTACAGGGTCGGTTTTTTTGGAAGAACCGACCCTAAAGATTGAATAAACATTTCAGTGTACCCCTCGGTCGAGAAAATTGTCGATCGAAAATATTTTGGTCGACAAAATTGTCGACCGAGGGGTACACTGAAAATGTTTATTCAATCTTTAAGGTCAGTTTTTGTGAATAAACGAACTTATAGAGGACATTTAGAGTCGGTTTTGTACAAAAACCGATGCTAGAAGTTATATTTCGTTCGAAAATTTTCTCAACCGAGGAGTGTACACTAAATTCAATCTTTAGGGTCGGTTATTTAAAAAACCGACGCTAGAAGTTATGAATTTTTTTTCAAAAAAATCTGCAGAAATTGAAATAGAACAGAAGAACAAGAAGATTCATATATTCTGGGAGAGGGGAGCATTGATGCTCAACCATCACCATTCAAAACCACACATTCATAACAAAAATGATTCATAATCACATCATAAATTACAAAATGATAGAATGCAAGTCTGAGATGATATTAAACAGATACAAAAGTAAATATGAAAGTGTACTCAAACCACATACATAAATGGAGCTGACATATTTAATCCAATGCTATATCGAATTCATTTAGAAAAGACTCTGACCACTCTTCTCGGAATTCATCCAAGTCCACATGTGTGTAAGGTTGAGTTGTAAAGATCTGTAACAGAAAATGCACATGCTAATATTTTATAAAATGACTACAATCACTTGTAAATTTATGATGTTATTCTTTATTACCTGACTTATAGTCTGAATGTCATGTGATGCTTGTTTGACAATAGCTTGCATATATTTCATTACATAGTAGCCACAAGCCCAGTCATTATTTTGCATAGGACACTACAAATAACAAATTATACTTAATGTTAGTAACTACTATAAACAGCAATTGAGATAAGACTATAAGAGTTGACATATTACAGTTGAAAATTAATACATATAAGAGTAAGCAGTTGTCAAAGTACCTACCTTGACATTTTTCAAAGTCAATGTCTTTAATTTTGTGGGTATTTGTCCTCCAGCTTCACGAAAAGCCTTTATACCCCTATCAATTAAATGATTGTTGGTAAAATAGAAATTCTAAATAGAAATATCATGTTGAAGCATTGATTAAATTTATGCTTACTCCATAGCTGGCAATATCAGTTTGTCACTCCTTATTGTTTTACCCATTGGGTCAAGATAATAAAGAGCCATCAATTTTGGGGCAATCACCACTAATTCCCAATGTCTAGCTCTGAGTAAGAATAAAATAAACATTAAAATAAATAATTTTATTCATCATTAAAATTATATTGAATAATAATACTTACTGGACGTTAAAAGGAATTAGGATAATTTCCTTTCCCTCACTAGAAAAATATTTGAATGCATCAGAGAAGTACTCATTCACATCCTCAATATGTGTCTCCACCTGACTAGTGACCGAAGGAACTAAGAATCCAACATTCTTTATATCAAAGTTTGTGGCCTCGGTATATAAATGGTTGTTAAACATTTGTAATTATTTTCATATGTAGAAATAAGCTAAAAATGTGTATTGGAATTTTCTATATATACTGATAGATCCTTACCTTATCCATACTTCTATTATCGAAGTATTCAACAAATCATACCGGAACAACTCTATAATATCATCAAGAAAAATAAATTCTCAAAGTCTCTCCCAGCTGCATCTTCTGTTAAATTGACCAACATATGTGATCACGAGCTTTGGTTGGCTCAGTATCGACACAAACATTTAGATTTGCTTCCCAATTCGTCGAATGTAGCTTCGGGAATGAAAGATGGCTTGGGCATAGCAGGACGACTAGTAGAAGTTTTACTTTTTGGCTTACAAACCTATTAATTAAATTACATACTTATATTACATGAGTTCATATATGCAGTCAAATATGAAAAATATGGTAGAAATAAGGTATACCTTGTCATTGATAACCAAGTGTCTAGGCCAACCCACCATAGCACCCTCAGCTTCTTCAATTGTACTATATTCAGGATTAGGTATGGGTAGTAGTTTGTCCCCCATTCCTTCATACACAAGATGGATGGACACACGACAAATGTCATCAGTAATTTGTTGGGAATGCAATGTACCACCAAGGTTGTACACCTTGCCTGCTGCCACAACATTATATTCTGGAACCTCCACTGCAAGTTTACAGTTCATACCAACCTAGATTGAAATAATATAAGTTATATAAGAAACAGTAGAACATATACATGTTACAACTATATATATTATCATATATTTATCATACTAATAACACAACATATAGAACAAAAACTTACTGTAGATTGTTGTGGTGGGTCATCGGGAGTGCTCCCATGACCTTCTACAACTGGAGCATGGGCTTGTACCTCATCACTTGAGAGACGCGCAGTATGAATAGGTTGAGAAGGTTGAGTAGGCTGAAATGAAGACATTATTTCTTTTACTTTCTACGCTACTAATGTTTCAACCTCCACTTGTGTAAGACCTCCTGCATGACCTCTTTTAGATTGCGAAGGGCCAAAATAAGACTTGAATCCTATGTCAGCTCCTAATCCCCTAACACGGCCATGATGCTCCTTCATACCAAGAGCAACTGCTAGTTCATCCATTTAGCCAGTTGGGATGAACTTTCCTTCCTTCCTTTGCTCGTGGAGATCAATCTATTCATAGTTAATAAAAAATATTAAATCACAATATCAATTAGATATAAATAAATCTAAGTTTGTGGGAGTTACTCTTTACTTAGTTGGGATAAACCTACCATCTTTTGTGCCACCTCCTTAGTTTCAGGGTTGGCAATTTCACCTTCTCGATTCTTTCTAGCATCAATCCATGTCAAGTGTCGGGGTGGTCACTCAACTTGAGTTGTACAAGATTCTTCTCCAGAAGAGGATTGCTTCTCTTGTAGTTGGTGGCGGAAGGCATAACCACCGGGCCCCAAGCGATGTTCATGCACATTTTTAGCCTGTCTATCCTTTTGAGCCTGGTGAATAGCCTGATCATTTAAAATGAGGTATTGCAATTTAGACTTGGAAAACATGTATAAAAAGATTCACCTCCTTAATTATATAAAATTAAATATTCATACAATACATCACAATCTTTATTACCTGAAACTTTTCCGATCTCCTAGCTGCAACAAATCTTTCCCACACCTCAGGATCTATAAAAATATATACATTTGTAGCTTTCTTCTTTTGTTTAGGATTATTTATAAATTCCCTTACAAGATATGTCTTAAAACCCCTCCATCGTACACCACAACGTTGTAGCACTCTTTTCTTGTGATCTTTTTCATTTAGATGAAAAACACCATATACATACAAAAGAAGCAATTAATAATGTTGTTTTGAAAAGGAATTAATTCCAAGCAAACTAAATTAGAATCAATAGATAAAAAACATATTAAAATAATATCACTTCCACTCACAGATATATCTTTCCATATGAGGTCTTTTTGGGCATTAGGAACATCATGCCAATTTTCTATATCTATTGCTACCTTACTGCGCGTGGTCGCCCCTACGTAATGCTTGAAAGCACTAGCATGTTCCCCAACAGGTGCTCCTGTCATATCAAACTGGACTGGCAATTTATCCCCTTTAGCCATGAGCTCCTGCAGCCTACGCATCAATGTAGGACATCTACATTTCTTAGCATCACCACTACCATCCTCATGGTGCTCATGCTCATTCTCAGAATGTTCATCTTCACTCGCCATTATAGAACCTGCAAGTATACATGATAAAAAAATAAGTGATAATAAAAGCACAAGTGATAAGGTATACATGATAATAAAATAAATAATTCAAAGAATACATGCCTTTAGTATTGGTTGAGTTGTTAGTCAAGTAAAATTCCTTCAGCATGGTCATGACGTTTATAATATTCATCGGTATTATCTTCAACATTTACACTTGGCAAACCAACTGAGAATGGACTAGAATCATCATACTTTTCGTAGTATTCTTCTTCATTTATAGGTTCTACAGTAAACTATCTTTTTCCATGAAGAACGATAGACCAATTTTTATTTGTCGGGTCATCAATATAGAATACTTGTTTTGCTTGGTCTGCCATGATGAATGGCTCATCTTTCTCACCAATCTTTTCAAAATTCACCAATTTGAAACCCAACTCATCCACTAAAACTCCTTTGTTGTTGTCAACCCAATTACACATAAAGATAGGAACTCTGAAATTTGTATAGTCCAATTCCCATATGTCCTCAATGACGTTGTAATATGACATCTCAGCTTCGCGTGGTCTTTTATCTTTGGCACTAGCAAAATACAACGAACAAGCTTGAACAGTGACCCCACTGTTTTGGACCACACTACTTTCACCTTGACGCTTTGTGTAGTATGAAAATCCATTTATGTCATAACCTTCATATGACATGACATCCATTTTTGGCTTAAAGGCGAGCCATTTTATGTTCTCAGCAACATTATTCGGTGATTCAGATAGTTGATTAAATACTTTCTCTTCAAACCACCTAATAAATGTTCGATTATGCTCTCTTGCAAGCCACATTGAACTGGATCGCGGATGATTTCTCTTGATAAGATGATTGTGTTCTGTGATGTAGCTACTAACTTCATCGATGTTGTGTAAAATATACAAATGCGCTTGTTCCCACAATTCACGATTGATTCCTTTCACTCATCCTCCTAGAGTTCCTTTGCCACAATAAGATTCAGTGTGATGGGAATTTTTTAGATCGCTAGAAGTTTCATTGCAATTAAAAAAATCATTACAAAAATCCATCACCTCCCTAGCCACGTAACCCTCAACAATACTCCCTTCAGGACGATAACGATTCCGAACATCACCTTTAAAAACACTCATGTAGCGTTCTAATGGATATATCCAGTGTAAGAAAATTGGACCCAACATCTTCACCTCCCTTGTAATATGTACTACAAGATGAACCATGATATCAAAAACTGAAGGAGGAAAGTACATTTCAAGCTGACACATGGTAACAATTACATCTTTTTGTAATTTATCGAGAGTATCAGGATGTATCACTTTGTTGCATATTTCATTGAAGAAGAAACAGAGTCTTGTGATTGCAAACCTTACATGCTTCGGCAATATAGATCGAATAGCCACAGGTAAAATTTGTTGCATTAAGGTGTGACAATCATGAGATTTGAGACCTATCAACTTCAGATCCTTCATTGATACCAATCTACGAATATTAGAAGAGTATCTTTGTGGAACCTTAATATTATACAAGCACTCACAGAAAGTCTTTTTCTCCTTCTTTGACAAAGTGTAACAAGCTGGTGGTAAATATGTGCGGCGACCCCTGATCTCCACTGATAATTCTTTTCTAATACCCATTAATTCTAAATCTTTTCTAGAATTGATGCCATCTTTAGTCTTTCCTGGTATGATCAATAGCGTACCAATGATGCTATCACAAATATTTTTTTCAACATGCATGACGTCAATGCAATGTCTAATTGTCAAAGATCTCCAATAAGGAAGATCCCAGAATATTGACCTCTTCTTGTATAGAGATTTGTCACATGCGAGTGGATGACTACTTGAACTCTTTCCAAATTCATTAATAATATGTTTCACCCTATCATATACAACATTTCCTGGTATAGGTTTAGGAGCACTTCGTTCCTCAGTTGACCCATTAAAGGTTTTGCGTTGCCTTCAATAAGGATGCACTGGTGGGAGAAATCTCCGATGACCAAGATATACGATTTTACCACCATGTTTCAGTCTGATTGAATCAGTATTTTTCTCACAAACAGGACATGCTTTGTATCCTTTTATGCTATATCCAGGCAAATTTCCATACGTTGGAAAGTCATTAATCGTGCAAAATAACATATCACGCAAACTGAAGATCTCTTTACGTGAAGCATCATATGTCATAATACCTTCTTCCCATAGTTTCATTAGGTCATCAATTAGAGGTTGAAGGTAAACATCAATATCATTTCCAGGTTGATTGGGCCCTGATATCAATATTGACAACATCACATACTTATTTTTCATACACAACCAAGGAGGAAGATTGTATATAACAATCATAACAGGCCACGTACTATGTTGGCTGCTTAATGTACCATAGGGATTCATTCCATCTGTACAGAGTCCAAGTCTTAAGTTTCTTACTTCTTTACCAAATTGAGGGTATAATAAATCAATTTTCTTCCATTGTGGTGAATCAGATGCATGTCGTAGGATGCCATCATCATTGGCTTTTAACTCCCCATGCCATGAAAAATTTTGTGCATCTTCTATATTAGCAAATAAGCGTTGAAATCGTGGTATTATTGGTAGATACCACATCACCTTGGCAGGAGAGCCATTTTTAGCCTTAGCTGAATTTGTGGTCTTATACCTTAACGCACCACATTTTGGACAATTTATCAAATTACTATAGTCCTTATGAAATAACACACAATCATTTGGACATGCATGAATCTTCTTAGCCTCCATTCCCATTGGGTACATTATTTACTTTGCTTGATATGTTGAAATTGGAAGCTCATTGCTTCAGGAAGAATTTCCTTTAACAAAGACAATAGTGAAGTGAAACTCTTATCGCTCCACCGGTTTTGAGCTTTAAGAGTATATAATCGCATCACAGCACTCAGCCTCATGAACTTAGTATAACCTTTATATAATGATTTTTCAGCATCATGGATAATGTTTGCAAATAAAGAAGGTGGATCAATGACATTGTCCCGACAACTACGTAGCATCTCATCAACCATATCATCCTGAATCCGGTCATCTTGAATCGGTTCATCATTAACATTATCATCATTATCTATATCTTCTATGCCACAACTATTAGTATCGACATTTTCTGATCCATAATTTAATTTCTCTCCATGTCAATACCTTTCATTATAACCTTGTATGATCCCATTGCAAATGACATGATTCTTAATTTCCTCACCAGTATCAACTTTCAAATTTTTACAACAATTTCTACATGGACAATATAGCCTATCTGTAGGTAGTTTCCTATGTTCCTCAGCAAATCTGATAAATTCATCAAGACCTTTGGCAAACTCTGGACTGCAACGGTTCTTGATAGAAATCCAACTTTGATCCATTTTCTATATCACATTAAAATTAATTATAAAACTAAGTGTTTAATATTGATACTATAAGCTGTAAGTTTTTATTGATAGGAAGTTAATTACTTTTATACTAAAGTGTACCACCTATCCCATTTTTTAATATTTATTCTCACTAGTAACTGTATAATGTCTGCTTAGTTTTGAAAAAAAATTCAGTAGCATTTCCCCTAAGTTCTCCAAGAACACCGATGTAAATGGCAAATAACCACTCACATATGTACCCAGAGAACAAATGAGGAAATCCTACTGAAATTTTCTTCAAAACTAAACATACATTATACAGTTACATCCTAAGTGAGATTAAATATTAGAAAAACAGTCCCAAACCGGGGACTATCCAAAGTTTACTCCTAATGAGTAAATTTTGAACGGGTTTCTAAGTTAATATATAAATGCATTATTTTCATGCATCAACCCTAAAGTGTCAATTTGGGAGTACACATGTCTAATCTCATATTAATTTCTAGAATTTATATAATGATTACATATGAAAAAATATATGTTTTTATTATTGGTTGGGTTATCAAATCATATAAAATGGAAAAACAATATAACTGTACAGTTAAAGGAGTCCAGGTCCAATCTCGGTCGACAATTCGTCGACCGAAAGCCCACCTGCACGCAGCGTCCAGGTCCACCCTCGGTCAAAAAATTCTCGACCGAGAGTGGACCTGCACACCGTGCACAGGTGGGCTCTCGGTCAACAAATTTTCGACTGAGAGTGGACCTGGATGCTACTTTGGTGGTGGGAACGAACTCAGGAATGAGGGAACAAGGCGGCGGCCTTACTTGGAAATGACGTTGACCTTCGTGGAGTATGTGATGACCTTCCCGGAGAGGCGGCGACCTTCGTGGAAGTGTGGAGAGGCAGCAACGACGAGCTCTCTTCACAGAGAGGAGGCAAAGCTTTGGCGGCGCGGAGAGGAGGCAAGGCTTTGACGACGAGCTCCCTTCGAACACGACGATGACTTTTTACTAAAGCTTTGGCGGTGCGGCAGCTCTTTTGGTAAGGAGAAGCTTTGGCAGAGCGGCAACGAGATTTTTTGGCAAGAAGAGCTTTGGCGGTGCAAGGGAGAAAAGAAGAACTAGGTCTCTGCAGCGAGAATGGAGGGAAAATGAGACCCCGACTCGCTTTGTTACCCTCGAAACCTGTAGGGTCGGTTATTTGCAAACAACCGACTCAACAGGTAAGCGATGCCCGAACAAGCTTCTTGGTCGAAAATTTTGTCGACCGAGGATTCCTACAAGGTCGGTTATATGGATAAAACCGACCCTAGAGGTGCATATACACACACAAAAGGAAATATGGATCTAAAACCCTAAACAACAAACACTTCTCGGTCGACGAATTTGTCGACCGAGGGACCCTCTACGGTCGGTTTTAAAGAAAAAACCGACCCTAGAGGTGCTTGTACACGCACGAAAGGAAATCTGGCTCTTCTTTCGGTCGACAAATTTGTTGACCGAGATGTTATCGGTCAACAAATTTGTCAACCAAAGAGAGCTTTACGGTCGGTTAAATGTAAAAAACCGACCCTATGGGTTCTTATACATGCGTGAACTAAACTGGATCCAAAACTCAACTCGGTCGACAATATTGTCGACCGAGGGACCCTCTAAGGTCGGTTTTAAAGAAAAAATCGACCCTAGAGGTGCTTATACACACACGAAAGGAAATCTGGCTCTCATTCTTGGTCGACAAATTCGTCGACCGAGATGTTATCGATCGACAAATTCGTCGACCGAAGGGAGCTCTAGGGTCGGTTAAAAGTAAAAAAAATTGACCGTAGAGGTTCTTATACATGTGTGAACTAAACTGGATCTAAAACTCAACTCGGTCGACAATATTGTCGACCGAGGGACCCTCTAGGGTCGGTTTTAAAGAAAAACCGACCCTAGAGGTGCTTATACACACACGAAAGGAAATCTGGCTCTTCTTTCGGTCGACAAATTCGTCGACCGAAGGGAGCTCTAGGGTCGGTTAAATGTAAAAAAACCGACCCTAGAGGTTCTTATACATGCGTGAACTAAACTGGATCCAAAACTCAACTCGGTCGACAATATTGTCGACCGAGGGACCCTCTAGGGTCGGTTTTAAAGAAAAAACCGACCCTAGAGGTGCTTGTACACGAACGACAGGAAATTTGGCTATTTTTTTGGTCGACAAATTTGTCGACCTAGATGTTATTGGTCGACAAATTCGTCGACCGAATGGAGCTCTAGGGTCGGTTAAATGTATAAACCGACCCTAGAGGTTCTTATACATGCGTGAACTAAACTGGATCCAAAACTCAACTCGGTCGACAATATTGTCGACCGATGTGACCTCTAGGGTCAGTTATAAGAAAAAAAACTGACCCTAGAGGTGCTTGTACACGCACGAAAGTAAAGTTAGCTCTCATTATCGGTCGACAAATTCGTCGACCGAGAGCATCTCTAGGGTCAATTAAAAGTAAAAAAACCGACCCTAGAGGTTTCTTATACATGCGTGAACTAAACTGGATCCAACACTCATCTCGGTCGACAATATTGTCGACCGAGGGACCCTCTAGGGTCAGTTTTAAAGAAAAAATCGACCCTGGAGGTGCTTATACATTTGTGAAGGCAAACTGGATTCAAGATGTCTCCCGCGTTTTTTGTCTCCCACATTTTTTGTAGACATATAAGGTTGGTTATTTGGAAAAACCGACCCTATAGATCGAGGCGCGAAACCAAAATCAATCAAATTTTTGCCGCGGGAAACTGTAGTTGGCTTTCTAAATCCAATTGTCTATAAGTTCTCTTATTTTATGAAAACCGACCCTATAGAGATACCCTACAAGGTCGGTTATTTTAAGAAAAATGACCCAAAAGGGTCTTAAGTAGTGCTCGTATTTTTTATAGACATATAAGGTCGGTTATTTGGAAAACCGACCCTATAGAGTTACACTACAAGGTCGGTTTTGTTAAGAAAACTGATGCAAGAGGTCTTAAGTGGTGCCCACATTTTTTTTGGACATAAGTTCGGTTATTTGGAAAAACTGACCCTATAGGTAATGACATTATAACCCATTTATATACTAGTGATAGCACAGTATGTGCCTTATTTCTTCTAAAAAATAAGAGAAGCGGGTAACTCGTGTTATACTCTCTGAAATACAGTTGTAAGGCCTCAAGGATTACAGTTATGTGAAAGTAAGCCCGAAAGAAGAAAAAAAGAATTCTAAAAAAATATTGTACATTTTGCAATTTGAGAAAAAAAGGGCTTGAAAAAAATAGAAAGAAAAAGGCTGATTTTAGAGGGAGAAAAGAGCTTGGCTCAGCCGTGTAATAGGAAGAATAAGAACATAATGTAGTTTTTAGACATTCTATCTCGCATAAGATGAAATTGTAGGAACATGCATCATTCCACCCAAAATGTAGACATTAGGGAATTTTTCATTTGCATTTGCATCATTTAGGTCATTTCAGATATTTGTACATGTTAAAACTGTATTATGCTTCCATTTCTTCCACAGCCACCTATTCCATCCACCTGTTGCTCAGATTGGTAGGCCACCGTGATTATCTCCTCACTCTTTCATATCAGGAGAGCTGCTTCCACTTAGATGGTAGTTAGGACGAGCAACGTAGATAGAAGATCACAAGATGCACCGAGTCTGGACTGGAGGATTTTATTATGTTAACTACCTTATGTGATAGTGTTGATTAGTTTTGGGGTAGATATCTCTTATGGATGATCATTGTCTCCTTGTGGGTAATTATCATTCTGTGGTTAGTGAGGGCCGGAATGTGAATGTCTGGCGGGAATCATACGGCAAGATCTATTGTGATAATTTGTTCTTTAGTTGACCTTCACAATCCTATTCTAAAGTTTTGTTGCTCGAGGACGAGCAAGGTTTAAGCTTAGGGGTGTTTGATGCGAAGATTTGAGTCAGATTTATAGACTTGTTTTACTTGTGTTTTATGTGTTTATTGGTCACTTTGGTGGTTACTAAGAGTTGTCACACCCCGATCTCACACTAACCACTAATCATGAGATTAGGGCGCGACGGAGGGATTATCACATAAACAAATCACTGAAAACTTTTTCTTTTCAAAACCTCGTAATGATATCCGGATTATTGTTGTAACTAAAACATAATAAACTATTACGGAAGCATTTCAATTAAACTAGCTAGAGAACATAAACAGAGTTTACAACCTGTAACATTGTTTAACAGAAAGTAAAACATAACAGTTAATTTACATCTTATACACATTCTCTCTCACCCACACCTTGCCCCAAAGATCGAGGGGAAAGGACTAAGAGACCTCTAACTACTAACTACGTATACCTTCTACAGACTAAGCGTTAGGATGAAAGGATCCTTCAGATTCCTGCTGCTGATGATGACCTGAAAATGTTTTGAGTAGAGGTATGAGCCTACTCGCTCAGTGAATAGCCTTTCATTTAGCAATCACTAAACAACTCATCAATTATGTAAAGTTGAAATAAAGCATAAATGCAATATTAAACAGGGCAGTTCTAATGTCACAGCGGATTTACAGATAACTATCTTATTTCTATGCAACATCAGATGTCTTAAACAATTAAACAATTATAGAGAATTGGCATAGAAGTTCAAATCTCTTAACATATTAAATTTACTGCGATCCTATGTGATTCATATTTATATTTTTATTATTCCCTAATCATATGCAGTGTACTCTACATATGAAGATCTGTAGCGAACTACGATCCCACCGTACAAGACTTAGCAACACACCCGGGAAATGCTAAGTCTGACTGTCAGCCCTGGTCTGCTGCAGGACTCTCAGGCTCACAAGGCCTCACTACACTCTCAAAAGAGTGAACTCTAGACTCCTCCTCAAACCTGAGCACACAGGCGGAGAGTCTTACCGGGTTACCACCGTGACACAAGCACAGATTAATGTTGAATAACCCCTATTTTCCACAGTGCCACCGTGACACAAGCATAGTTCTTGTTGCAACACTTTCTCTCTCTATCCTCGGGCCACCGTGACACAAGCACAGTTATTGTTGCAACACGAGTTTCACCCCCCTGGTTGCAGACCTCTCAAAGGGGTTCTACGGTGTTAGGGCACCTAAGTCTATTAACTGATTAACATATAAACACTTAAACAGGGATATCACATTTCATACTTATTTCACATTCTGAACATCACTTAAAAGCACATATAAATATCATTTGTCATCTTTAAATATGACTCGATATCACTTATCCAAATTTCAATGCTAAACAACCGTCTTTAATCAGTGAATACATTACTACTATAATACTGGAAAATCTATCATACACTATTGTATGTGGTACACTATTTAGGAGTTATATCAACTGATACTGAAGCAATATATACCATGAATTCGAGTTCGATAGTGATAAATAAATGGAATACTACTCACCCACTTTGGAGTGTTCGTATACACCGAAATCGTCCACAAACACGCCTAATTCTGCTTTTCTACAACTGTGCATGCCGTGCAAACTGATTTGCACGCCGTGCAACCGATCTACACGCCGTGCAACTAGTCTGCACGCCGTGCCAACCTGTGCAGAAACAGAAATCCCCAATATCAGCTTTCTGTAACGTTGCACGCCGTGCAAACTGATTTGCACGTCGTGCAACCTGTGCAGAAACGGAAATCCCCGAGGAAAAAGGTGGATCCGGGGTCGATTCGCGGGAAATCTTCGCACGAAATACCTTGGGAACTTCAAGACGACCTAGCAGCAACCCGTAGACGTTGCTTTTCACGTCTTTGGCCGCTCCTAGCACCTCCTTGGCCGGCTCCCATCTTGGTCGGGCAGCAGGAATGGGGAAGAAGAAGGAGAAGCAGTTGCTGCTGGTTGCCCACGAAATTGGGGCTACAGGTTGCGATTTCCACTGTAAATCCACCGCAAAAAGGACGTCGAGATGAGGGGAGAAGAGAACGTCGGGCTAGGGCATCGTCTTGGGCGGCTCCTTGGCGCCCAGCTTGCTCCTGGCCACTGCTGGTGGTCGCAGCTGCGTCTGCTAGGCGGGCTGGGTGGCTGGCGCTTCCTGGCGAGGAGAAAAGGAGGAGAAGGAGCAGCTATGGCTGCGGATTTGGTCGGAACTAGGGGTAAACTCAAATCGCCCTCAAGGGCTCCTCTCTCGCACAAATGATCGAAGGAAAGAAGGGGCTGGGTTCTGCATTCTCTATTGCCGCTTAAGCGGTTTTACAGGAAAAGAAACGATGAAAAGGAAGGGGATAAGGGTCAAGGTCACGGAGGGGGCCGACTGCAAATTACCCAAGAACTTTCAGAAATTACATATAGGTCCCTGCTTGCTAAAAAGCTCATATCTTTTTACTCTTAGGTCGGTTTCGCGTGATTTCTCTGGCAACAGATCAAGCACAAACTTGTCCTCAACCTCAGGACAAGAGAACAAGCTAATGATACACTAACACTAGCTCAAAGCTCAAAACACTATTAACAAAAGCAAGTACTCTTCTCAACATAACTAGTTCAATTATGCACTAACCAAGGTACTTACTGTTAAAACGAAATGTGGGTCATAACAATCTCCCTCCCTTATAAGAATTTCATCCTGAAATTCCTAAAAGAGAAAAGGAAACTTGTTACGCATTTCTGATTCAAGCTCCCACGTAGCTTCCTCTATATTGTGATTCCTCCACAAAACCTTCACTAAAGATAACTCACGGTTCTTAAGCTTCTTGATCCTCTGATCAACTATCTGGATTGGTCCCTCAACATAGGACACATCTGATCTAAGCTGTGCAGGTTCTGGGTCTAAAATCTTTTGTGTACCGGGATGACACTTCTTCAGCATAGACACATGGAACACATCATGAAGATTAGCTAACTCAGATGGCAAATCCAACTTATAGGCTATAGGTCCAATCCTCTCAATGATAGGATATGGGCCCATAAACCTAGGAGTCAATTTGCCTCTCTTACCAAACCTCAACACTCCCTTCCACGGTGAAACTTTTAGATAAACCTCGTCACCAACCTCAAACTCAAGAGGTCGATGTCGTCTCTCTGCATAACTTTTCTGCCTGTCCTGAGCAGCTTTCAACTGCTCCCTGATCACAGATATCTTCTCTATAGTCATATCGAATATCTCAGGTCCAAGAATTTCTTTCTTGCCAACCTCGTACCAACAAACTGGTGATCTACACTTTCTGCCATATAGAGCTTCATATGGGGCCATTCCAAGATTAGAATGGTAGCTGTTGTTATATGCAAACTCTATCAAGCTTAAGTGTTCTTCACAGTTACCTCTGAGCTGCAGAACGCATGCTATCAGCATGTCTTCAAGAGTCTGAATGGTCCTCTCGGATTGACCATCTGTCTGCGGATGAAACGTTGTACTGAACCTCAGCCTTGTGCCCAACGCACGATGTAACTGATTCCAGAACCTAGATGTAAACTTAGGGTCTCTGTCAGAAATAATGGAAACTGGAATTCCATGCAATCTGATTACCTCATCCACATAAGTCTTGGCCAGCTTTGGAACATCAAAGGTTGACTTGATAGGAAGAAAGTGAGCAGACTTAGTTAGTCTATCCACAATCACCCATATCGAGTCCGAACCTCTAGGCGTCCTGGGTAACCCTATTACGAAATCCATCGTGATGTGTTCCCATTTCCATTCAGGTATAGGAAGCGATTGTAAGGTACCAGCAGGTTTCTGATGCTCAGCTTTAACCTACTGACACACTCCACATCTAACCACGTATTCAGCTACATCTTTCTTCATACCAGACCACCAGTACAGTTCTTTGAGGTTCCTATACATTTTTGTGTTACCTGGGTGCATAGCATACATAGAAGCATGCGCTTCTTCAAGAATTTGCTCTTTCAGCTCACTGTTCCCAGGTACACACAACCTGTCATGAAGATACAACACACCATCGTCAGAAAACCTGAATTCTGACCTTTTACCTTCCGACATATCCTGCATAACCTGCCACAATTCATCATCACTCTGTTGCAACTCCTTAATATGATCATAGAAAGTAGGTTTGACCTGCATCTGAGCAATCAACCCACTCTGTCCAGACACATCCAAGTCTAAGTTCAACTTTCGCATATCTACAAGCAAGTCTCTCTTGAAACATGCCATAGAAAATGCATCAGTTGTTGAACTCGACTTTCTACTCAAGGCATCTGCCACAACATTCGCTTTACCAGGATGATAATCGATTGTCACCTCATAATCTTTAATCAGCTCAAGCCATCTGCACTGTCTCAGATTCAAATCCTTCTGAGTGAAGATATACTTCAAGCTCTTATGATCCGTAAACACCTGACATGTCTCACCATACAGATAGTGACGCCATGTCTTAAGAGCATGAACTATAGCAGCCAATTCCAGATCATGAGTAGGGTAATTCTATTCATTCTTCTTAAGCTGTCTAGATGCGTAAGCCACAACTTTGCCTTCTTGCATCAGTACACAGCCCAAGCCTCTCCTAGAAGCATCGCAGAACACTGTATAACCCTTTTCTGCTTCTGGCAAAACCAACACTGGTACTGAAGTCAACTTCCTCTTCAAGATCTGAAAACTTTTCTCGCAGTTATCAGACCAAACAAACGGTGCATCCTTCCTCGTCAAGCGTGTCAAGGGTGATGCTAGCACACTGAAGTTCTGTATAAACCTTCTGTAATAGCCTGCTAATCCCAAGAAACTTCTAATCTCAGTAGGAGTCTTAGGCCGTTCCCACTGAAGCACAGAATCAACTTTCTTAGGATCAACACTAACTCCATCTCTCGAGATAACATGTCCAAAAAATGCTACCTCAGCCAACCAGAACTCGCACTTGCTAAACTTAGCATACAGCTGATGTTGTATCAACAACTGCAACACTACTCTCAGGTGTTGTTCATGTTGTACATCATCTCTGGAGTAGATCAGTATATCATCTATAAAGACTACAATAAACTGATCTAGAAACGGTTTGAAAATCCGATTCATCATATCCATAAAGGCTGATGGGGCATTGGTCAGCCCAAACGACATGACCAAAAACTCATAATGCCCATACCTGGTTCTGAAAGCTGTTTTGGGAATATCAGAAGCCTTTATTCTAAGCTGATGATATCCAGATCTCAAATCTATTTTAGAGAAGATCGTCGCTCCACGCAACTGATCAAACAGATCATCTATTCTCGGCAATGGATACTTGTTCTTAATAGTGATCTTGTTCAATTGCCTGTAATCTATACAGAGACGCATGGTACCATCCTTTTTCTTAACAAACAGGACTGGAGCACCCCACAGTGAAGAACTGGGTCTGATGAAACCCTTATCCAGCAACTCCTGCAGCTGCACCTTGAGTTCCTTCAACTCTACAGGTGCCATTCTATAGGCTGGCAGTGCTACTGGATGACTACCTGGATATACCTGAATCTCAAAATCAATGTCTCTGACAGGAGGTAAGCCTGGTAACTCTTCTGGAAAAACATCAGAAAACTCACGAACCACAGGCACATCATAAACACTAGCGGTGCTCTTCTCTGCTCTGGTGTCAACCACATGAGCAAGGAACGCTTCACATCCTTTCTGTAGCATCTTATCAGCTACAGCAGCTGATACTATGCATGTAGGCAGAACTTTCCTGTCTCCAGTGAAGACACAAGAAAATTCACCTTGTTGAAAGGTAGCTTCCTTCTTCCAACAATCGAGTTGCACTCGATATGTCTCAAGACAATCCATACCCAGGATGACTTGAAAAGTATTGACATCCAGGGGTATGAGATTAGCAGCAAAGGTATAACCTCTAAAAGATAACAAGCATCCGGGACAAAACTCAGTCAAAACTGTTGGTCCACCTAGTGGAACCCTCAACACTAACTCATCTACCAACTCTTGAGTTAACAGATTAAGTTTACCAACTAAAGAACGTTGTATGAAAGAGTGAGTAGCACCCGGATCTATCAAAACTAAAACTGGTATACTATTAAACAAAAGCATCTCTCCTGTAACAACTTGTGAAGAAATTATACCTTCCTGAGGTGTCAAAGAGAAGAAACGTGTTGAAGCTCTCCCTCTGCCACGCTGTCCTCTCTGACCACTCCTGCCACTAGGCACTCCACCACCTCTAGAACCAGAAGCCACAGAAGAACTCGGAACATCATGGTACTGAGGCTGGAAAGCTTGCGATGCTGCTTGTTGAAGCTGAGGACATTCCCTTTTTAGGTGTCCTATTTGTCCACAGACATAACAACTTGGACCCCAACACTGACCAGTATGTGGTTTTCCACATTTGTCACATAGCGGTATCCCTTGTCCCTGGGGACCTGTCACTGACATTGACGATCCAGAAGACTGTCCACTAGAGGCACTACCCCTTCTCTCTGGGTTGTATCTCCCTCTGCCTCTAGAAGAAGTAACATCTTCAGATCTCTGTCTGTTGAAACAGCTAAAGCCACGCCCAAGTTTAGAAAAGAAACCTCTACCTCCACCTCTGTATCCGCTACTGGACTGTCCTCTACTGAAATCTGCAGATCTCTTCTTAGACTCAGGCACCTTGTCAGCATTCACAGATTCCTCAACCAGTCTAGCAGCCTCAACTAACTCACCAAAGTTCTCTCTGTTCCTCCTACTAGTAGCAGAAACTGTATGCCGAATCTCTGGCCTTAGCCCTTCTTGAAACCTTCTGCATCTTTCTATGTTGTCGGGAACAAGTTGCGGACAGAAGTTCGCTAACCGGGTGAAAAGCGCTTCATACTCAGTAACTGACATGTTCCCCTGCTTAATGTTCTGTAACTGCCTGATTTTCTCATTAAGGAAGGTAGGTGGATAAAACTTAAGATGAAACTCTTCAGAGAAATCCTGCCAAGAAAGCTCTGTACCTCTCCTCTTTTCCTCCACACCATGCCACCACAACTCTGCATCGCCTGTCAGAAGATAAACGGCGTGATTAATCTTCTTCTCTTCTGGAAGCTCCATCAAGCGAAAGACCTTTTCTATCTGTCTCCACCACTCATCTGCCTCCGCAGGATCTGTAGTACCACTGAATTCTGTACCACCAAGCTTCTTTACAAGCTCATAAGATCGCATCAGATCCTTACTGCTGGTAGAAGTAGAAGCTCGCCTATCAGCCTTGTACCTCTCTCTGGTTTCCAGAAACATCCTGTACATACGAGACGCTTCATCCACATGGTCACCACCACCTGGACCCAAGTACAAAGGATCAGGGCCAACATGACTCTCGGCCTGATCATCACGATCAAAGCCTCTTCCTGCCATCTGCAATGATATAACAGAATATTTCCTATTAGAAAACTACAGATAGAAGAAAGACACCTAAACCTTAATCCTATTGGTCTCTTATCGTCCCCTGACTTGGACTCTGAGTAACTATGTACTCAACCTAGGCTCTGATACCAAGAGTTGTCACACCCCGATCTCACACTAACCACTAATCACGAGATTAGGGTGCGACGGAGGGATTATCACATAAACAAATCACTGAGAACTTTTTCTTTTCAAAACCTCGTAATGATATCCGGATTATTGTTGTAACTAAAACATAATAAACTATTATGGAAGCATTTCAATTAAACTAGCTAGAGAACATAAACAGAGTTTACAACCTGTAACATTGTTTAACAGAAAGTAAAACATAACAGTTAATTTACATCTTATACACATTCTCTCTCACCCACACCTTGCCCCAAAGATCGAGGGGAAAGGACTAAGAGACCTCTAACTACTAACTACGTATACCTTCTACAGACTAAGCGTTAGGATGAAAGGATCCTTCAGATTCCTGCTGCTGATGATGACCTGAAAATGTTTTGAGTAGAGGTATGAGCCTACTCGCTCAGTGAATAGCCTTTCATTTAGCTATCACTAAATAACTCATCAATTATATAAAGTTGAAATAAAGCATAAATGCAATATTAAACAGGGCAGTTCTAATGTCACAGTGGATTTACAGATAACTATCTTATTTCTACGCAACATCAGATGTCTTAAACAATTAAACAATTATAGAGAATTGGCATAGAAGTTCAAATCTCTTAACATATTAAATTTACTGCGATCCTATGTGATTCATATTTATATTTTTATTATGCCCTAATCATATGCAGTGTACTCTGCATATGAAGATCTGTAGCGAACTACGATCCCACCGTACAAGACTTAGCGACACACCCGGGAAATGCTAAGTCTGACTGTCAGCCCTGGTCTGCTGCAGGACTCTCAGGCTCACAAGGCCTCAGGCTCACAAGGCCTCACTACACTCTCAAAAGAGTGAACTCTAGACTCCTCCTCAAACCTGAGCACACAGGCGGAGAGTCTTACCGGGTTACCACCGTGACACAAGCACGGATTAATGTTGAATAACCCCTATTTTCCACAGTGCCACCGTGACACAAGCACGGTTCTTGTTGCAACACTGTCTCTCTCTATCCTCGTGCCACCGTGACACAAGCACAGTTATTGTTGCAACACGAGTTTCACCCCCCTGGTTGCAGACCTCTCAAAGGGGTTCTACGGTGTTAGGGCACCTAAGTCTATTAACTGATTAACATATAAACACTTAAACAGGGATATCACATTTCATACTTATTTCACATTCTGAACATCACTTAAAAGCACATATAAATATCATTTGTCATCTTTAAATATGACTCGATATCACTTATCCAAATTTCAATGCTAAACAACCATCTTTAATCAGCGAATACATTACTACTATAATACCGAAAAATCTATCATACACTATTGTATGTGCTACACTATTTAGGAGTTATATCAACTAATACTGAAGCAATATATACCATGAATTCGAGTTTGATAGTGATAAATAAATGGAATACTACTCACCCACTTCGGAGTGTTCGTATACACCGAAATTGTCCACAAACACGCCTAATTCTGCTTTTCAGCAACTTTGCACGCCGTGCAAACTGATTTGCACGTCGTGCAACCGATCTGCACGCCGTGCAACTAGTCTGCACGCCGTGCCAACCTGTGCAGAAACAGAAATCTCCGATATCAGCTTTCTGTAACATTGCACGCCGTGCAAACTGATTTGCACGCCGTGCAACCTGTGCATAAATGGAAATCCCCGAGGAAAAAGGTGGATCTGGGGTCGATTCGCGGGATATCTTCGCACGAAATACCTTGGGAACTTCAAGACGACCTAGCAGCAACCCGTAGACGTTGCTTTTCACGTCTTTGGCCGCTCCTAGCACCTCTTTGGCCGGCTCCCATCTTGGCCGAGCAGCAGGAACGGGGAAGAAGAAGGAGAAGCAGTTGTTGCTGGTTGCCCACGAAATTTGGGCTACAGGTTGCGATTTCCACTGTAAATCCACTGCAAAAAGGACGTCGAGATGAGGGGAGAAGAGAACGTCGGGCTAGGGCATCGTCTTGGGCGGCTCCTTGGCGCCCAGCTTGCTCCCGGCCGCTGCTGGTGGTCGCAGTTGAGTCTTCTAGGCGGGCTGGGTGGCTGGCGCTTCCTGGCGAGGAGAATAGGAGGAGAAGGAGCAGCTATGGCTGCGGATTTGGTCGGAACTAGGGGTAAGCTCAAATCGCCCTCAAGGACTCCTCTCTCGCACAAATGATCGAAGGAAAGAAGGGGCTGGGTTCTGCGTTCTCTATTGCCGCTTAAGCGGTTTTACAGGAAAAGAAACGATGAAAAGGAAGGTGATAAGGGTCAAGGTCGCGGAGGGTCCGACTGCAAATTACCCAAGAACTTTCATAAATTACACATAGGTCCCTGCTCGCTAAAAAGCTCATATCTTTTTACTCTTAGGTCGGTTTCACGTGATTTCTCTGGCAACAGATCAAGCACAAACTTGTCCTCAACCTCAGGACAAGAGAACATGCTAATGATACACTAACACTAGCTCAAAGCTCAAAAAACTATTAATAAAAGCAAGTACTCTTCTCAACATAACTAGTTCAATTATGCACTAACCAAGGTACTTACTGTTAAAACGAAATGTGGGTCATAACAATCTCCCTCCCTTATAAGAATTTTGTCCCGAAATTCCTAAAAGAGAAAAGGAAACTTGTTACGCATTTCTGATTCAAGCTCCCACGTAGCTTCCTCTATATTGTGATTCCTCCACAAAGCCTTCACTAAAGATAACTCACGGTTCTTAAGCTTCTTGATCCTCTGATCAACTATCTGGATTGGTCCCTCAACATAGGACACATCTGATCTAAGCTGTGTAGTTTCTGGGTCCAAAATCTTTTGTGTACCGGGATGACACTTCTTCAGCATAGACACATGGAACACATCATGAAGATTAGCTAACTCAGATGGCAAATCCAACTTATAGGCTACAGGTCCAATCCTCTCAATGATATGATATGGGCCCATAAACCTAGGAGTCAATTTGCCTCTCTTACCAAACCTCAACACTCCCTTCTACGGTGAAACTTTTAGATAAACCTCGTCACCAACCTCAAACTCAAGAGGTCGACGTCGTCTCTCTGCATAACTTTTCTGCCTGTCCTGAGCAGCTTTCAACTGCTCCCTGATCACAGATATCTTCTCTGTAGTCATATCGACTATCTCAGGTCCAAGAATTTCTTTCTTGCCAACCTCGTACCGACAAACTGGTGATCTACACTTTCTTCCATATAGAGCTTCATATGGGGCCATTCCAAGACTAGAATGGTAGCTGTTGTTATATGCAAACTCTATCAGGCTTAAGTGTTCTTCCCAGTTACCTTTGAACTGCAGAACGCATGCTATTAGCATGTCTTCAAGAGTGTGAATGGTCCTCTCGGATTGACCATCTGTTTGTGGATGAAACGATGTACTGAACCTCAGCCTTGTGCCCAACGCACGATGTAACTGATTCCAGAACCTAGATGTAAACTTAGGGTCTCTGTCAGAAATAATGGAAACTGGAATTCCATGCAATCTGATTACCTCATCCACATAAGTCTTGGACAGCTTTGGAACATCAAAGGTTGACTTGACAGGAAGAAAGTGAGCAGACTTAGTTAGTCTATCCACAATCACCCATATCGAGTCCGAACCTCTAGGCGTCCTGGGTAACCCTATTACGAAATCCATCGTGATGTGTTCTCATTTCCATTCAGGTATAGGAAGCGATTGCAAGGTACCAGCAGGTTTCTGATGCTCAGCTTTAACCTGCTGACACACTCCACATCTAACCACGTATTCAGCTACATCTTTCTTCATACCAGACCACCAGTACAGTTCTTTGAGGTTCCTATACATTTTTGTGTTACCTGGGTGCATAGCATACATAGAAGCATGCGCTTCTTCAAGAATTTTCTCTTTCAGCTCACTGTTCCCAGGTACACACAACCTGTCATGAAGATACAACACACCATCGTCAGAAAACCTGAATTCTGACCTTTTACCTTCCGACATATCCTGCATAACCTGCCACAATTCGTCATCACTCTGTTGCAACTCCTTAATCTGATCATAGAAAGTAGGTTTGACCTGCATCTGAGCAATCAACCCACTCTGTCCAGACACATCCAAGTCTAAGTTCAACTTTCGCATATCTACAAGCAAGTCTCTCTTGAAACATGCCATAGAAAATGCATCAGCTGTTGAACTCGACTTTCTACTCAAGGCATCTGCCACAACATTCGCTTTACCAGGATGATAATCGATTGTCACCTCATAATCTTTAATCAGCTCAAGCCATCTGCGATGTCTCAGATTCAAATCCTTCTGAGTGAAGATATACTTCAAGCTCTTATGATCCGTAAACACCTAACATGTCTCACCATACAGATAGTGACGCCATGTCTTAAGAGCATGAACTATAGCAGCCAATTCCAGATCATGAGTAGGGTAATTCTCTTCATTCTTCTTAAGCTGTCTAGATGCGTAAGCCACAACTTTGCCTTCTTGCATCTGTACACAGCCCAAGCCTCTCCTGGAAGCATCGCATAACACTGTAAAACCTTTTCTGCTTCTGGAAAAACCAACACTGGTGCTGAAGTCAAATTCCTCTTCAAGATCTGAAAACTTTTCTCACAGTTATCAGACCAAACAAACGGTGCATCCTTCCTCGTCAAGCGTGTCAAGGGTGATGCTAGCACACTAAAGTTCTGTATAAACCTTCTGTAATAGCCTGCTAATCCCAAGAAACTTCTAATCTCAGTAGGAGTCTTAGGTCGTTCCCACTGAAGCACAGAATCAACTTTCTTAGGATCAACACTAACTCCATCTCTCGAGATAACATGTCCAAGAAATGCTACCTCAGCCAACCAGAACTCGCACTTGCTAAACTTAGCATACAGCTGATGTTGTATCAACAACTGCAACACTACTCTCAGGTGTTGTTCATGCTATACATCATCTCTGGAGTAGATCAGTATATCATTTATAAAGACTACAATAAACTGATCTAGAAACGGTTTGAAAATCTGATTCATCATATCCATAAAGGCTGTTGGGGCATTGGTCAGCCCAAACGACATGACCAAAAACTCATAATGCCCATACCTGGTTCTGAAAGCTGTTTTGGGAATATCAGAAGCCTTTATTCTAAGCTGATGATATCCAGATCTCAAATCTATTTTAGAGAAGATCGTCGCTCTACGCAACTGATCAAACAGATCATCTATTCTCGGCAATGGATACTTGTTCTTAATAGTGATCTTGTTCAATTGCCTGTAATCTATACAGAGACGCATGGTACCATCCTTTTTCTTAACAAACAGGACTAGAGCACCCCACGGTGAAGAACTGGGTCTGATGAAACCCTTATCCAGCAACTCCTGCAGCTGCACCTTGAGTTCCTTCAACTCTGCAGGTGCCATTCTATAGGCTGGCAGTGCTACTGGATGACTACCTGGATATACCTGAATCTCAAAATCAATGTCTCTGACAGGAGGTAAGCCTGGTAACTCTTCTGGAAAAACATCAGAAAACTCACGAACCACAGGCACATCATAAACACTGGCGGTGCTCTTCTCTGCTCTGGTGTCAACCACATGAGCAAGGAACGCTTCACATCCTTTCTATAGCATCTTATCAGCTACAGCAGCTGATACTATGCATGTAGGCAGAACTTTCCTGTCTCCAGTGAAGACACAAGAAAATTCACCTTGTTGAAAGGTAGCTTCCTTCTTCGAACAATCGAGTTGCACTCGATATGTCTCAAGACAATCCATACTGACGTGTATTTTACTACGCGCTTAAACGCAAGTATACGCATCGAGTAATATAGGCCTTTGTGAGGCCCGAGTCGAACTCAGGGATACGTGAATTATTGGAGACTTCTACTAACTAATCGCAATCAGCTAGGCCGAATAACAAAGTAAGGTTTGTTGTCGAAATTAAAAGAAAGTAAAATGAAATAAAGAAAACAATTGATTAAAGGTTAATTTAATCAATTCAAAAGGATATCTTTAGGATTGCGGTTTCACCACGGGTCAGCATTGTATTAGGTTTTATATAATTCCTCACTCTTCTCTCTCTATCCGGGTAGTGGCCTGAAAATAGAATTACCCACTGTCGTGGTGTAATTCACTACTTAGGTTTAGGTTGATTCCACCGTCGTAGTAATCATTCCCCTAAACTAAGCGCATTATAAACGATCTCTCAGTTTCCACCATTAATTTTACAACTCCTTTGTCAAGGGTTTTATTGATTAATGTAGATTTCGTCTCTTTTCAACCGTTAATCCTTCTGTCGAAGTGATTAAGGGCATTAGGATATTATTATGGTGATCAAGCATAACAATATATATGGAGAAAACGAAACTATACCACGGATTTAAGAGAGAAAATATGAATTATCAATATAAAATTGTCATACAATGCATTCCCGGGCTACTCCCGGTCCTAAAGATAGAGGGTTTTAGCCTCTCATGTTCATCTCGCACGAATACATGGTAGAAATAGGGGAATTCATAAGAAAAACGTGAAACAAGTGGGAAAACCCCTGAACGGAGAAGAACCGGTAGATCCTTGGCGTAGAATACGAGCTTCCCCGCCTGTCGGTGGTGGAATTCGTCTTCGGCAGCGTCCGAATCACCCGGGATGAGCTTCTGGCCTCCGTTCTCCTTTTTCTCCTTCCTCGGCACTCTGCAATGCAAAACGAGATGATCCCCTCGTGTGGGCGGCCGTCATTAGGTATAAGTCCCTAATTAGGTCGTCAAATAACTCCAGCCGTCCGATCGAGATCAAAATGAATCCAACGCATATCTGCCGGCGTCGATACCATCGACGCGGGTCGATGGTATCGACCCAGCGTATTAGCGGCAGCTTTCTTTTCTTTTCATCTGAGCGCCTGTGGTCATCTCGATACCATCGACTTGGGTCGATGGTATCGACTCTCTTTAGCGTCGGTTGTTGTCGTTTAGTAATGTTGTAGCCTCAATGTGTCGATGGCATCGACTTGGGTCGATGGTATCGAAGGATTCCTCGCCAGCAATCTGAAGGGATCTCGATACCATCGACTTGAGTGTTGATGGTATCGACTCTGTGCTGCTCCTCTCGGCTGGCAACCTGTGGCTTGGTCGATGGTATCGACTTCCGTCGATGGTATCGACGGAAGCAAATACTTGTTTTTCCTGAAATTTCACAATAAGACCAAGTAAATCCACACAAATTATGATAATATGATAAATAATGCTCAAAATGGTAAAACAAAAGGGATTTGACATAGAATGATGGCAAAGACCAAAATGAGTGAATTATGCAATATTATCCATAAAAATGAGTAATTAGAGCACAAAACACATATGAAAAAGGTCTATAAATGCGACTCAAAATCATCGCATCAAACTCCCCTAAGCTTAAACATTGTTCGCCCTCGAGCAACTGATCCTTAGAATAGACTTGCAGATGTCAACTAAAAAAAAACACACCAACCCACATCTCATGTGACTCCCACTAAACGTTCTCAAACCGGCCTTCTCTAACCACACAACAGTAATTACCCTAAAGGCGACAATAATCATCAATAAGAGAAATTATCCTTCAAACCGATGAACACTATCACATAAGGCAGTTAACATAATAAAATTCGCCGATTCAGCATTGGTGCATCTTGTGATCGCCTACACTACATTGCTCGCCCTAACTACCATCTACATGGAAGCAGTTCTCCTGATAATCATTAGTGAGGAGAAATTCACGGTGGCCTACCAATCCGAGAAACGGGTGGATGGAATGGGTGGTTCATGGAAGAACTTGGAAGTATTGCACAGTTTCAATATGCATAAAACAAAATGTCCTACGTGATGCAAATGCACAATAAAAATGCCCTAATGCCTAATTTGGGTGAAATGATGCATGCCCTAACCTTCCACCTCAAAATGAGATGGAAATCTACTGAAGCCACATCATGTACTCAGTTTTCCTGTAATGCGAGTGATATCATGTTCCTTTCTCCCTCTTGTTCCATTTCCTTCTAAATTCTCTTTCTTTTTTTTTCTTTTCTCAAATTTTTCAGATTTTCAGAAGAAACAAAAATTTCTTCTCCTTTTTTTTTCTTGTAGCCCACATATCCACAATTGCTTAGAGATACATGTATTGGGCTGTTTTCTTCATGATTGGAAATCTTTGCAATATTTCGAAGGTATGGAACAGTTTAGATCACTTTTGAGGAAAAATTGAGATACATGATGTACTTTATGCATGATAAACATGAAAGTCATGAGTGCAACTACATGGCATGCACCTAAAGGTGATGTGCATGAATCCCTATATTTTTCTCTTTTTATGCAAAAGTATGGAAAATATCAATGCAGTTCCTATCTAAATGCTATGCACACAAGAAAGAATTAAAACTGTACTTTACTTCCAATTCTTAAGTGGATTATGGAAAAATGAAGTGGAATGATCACAAGATTAGATGAATGAACCTTAGAAGGGTATTATGTGTCTCTCCCTACTGACATGTGTAGTGATTCAAAGGGTTCTCTCTCTTATATCCAATTAAGGTCTCATTACCATTTGGTTAGGTTAGGCTCAAACAACCGTTACTATCCACTTTTCATGAGTCAAAGGGAGTATAGGTGTGACATATTGTTTTACAGTTGACATAATCAATCATTTTCATCGGACAAGTTCCCCAAGGACAACCAAGTCAAGCTATCCAAAAGACACAAAAATTTTAAAATTCCCTTAAATTTCCCATGAATACACAGCGAGATGACAACTTTTACGACATCCACAGTTACACTAGATAGATGTGGATCCTAAACAAAAACTGAAAATGCAAGAAAAAATAGCAAAGCAAAAACTAAAAACAAACAAAAGAAAAGATAGAGTTGTTCCAGCTACCCCCCTAAGCTTGAATTCGACTATGGCCTCATAGTCAAAAACAATCTTAAGAGTGGAACAGAGATACCCTGATCAATCTTGTGGAGGCGGAGGCGGGTACTGTGGGGCCGTAGGATCCCAAAAAGGATACTCCCCCTGGAAGCTCGGATCGTAATGGGTCCTCGGTGGAGGCTGTGGATAGCCTCCAAAGTAGCTCTGACTCCAGTAATGATCGAAGAAGGGCTCCTGCTGCATCTCCATCCTTTGCAACCGGTTGTGTATATGCTGTTGGTTGTCGAGGAGGAGACGTTCATTCTCGAACATCGCCCTTTGGTTGTCAAGTAACCGGTTCGTCGTATCCTGAATACCGGTATACATTTCTAGATGTGTCTGATGTATGTCCTGCAGCATCGTGTACATTCCCTGCATTGAGTAGACATCCTCGCCTGGCTGCGAGGGCTGTGGTGACGGCGGATGGGGTTGTGATGATGAAGACGCACCCGGATGCATCCTAGGACGCTTCCGTGGTGCTACTCGTGCGCGAAGAGGTGTGAAAGCCTCCTCTTCCTCCTCAGCCTCGCCTTCTTGTTCTTCATCACCGCCTTCTTCTTCATCGGACTCGACGGCTATGATCGGCCACCGGAAGTGCTGGGCTCCCTCGATGTGGAAGACGGCGTCCGGCAGTGCGCATTCCTGGTAAGCATGGTTGACGTGGCAATGTGCGTATGCCAACCCATCCCGGAGAAGGATAAGGTTTCAACGGTGCAGATGTTGCACGTTCACCTTACTCCTCGTGGAAATCGGAGTCATGGACTGGAGATTCAGCCCCAAGTACATCGCCAATTTGGTTATGAGCCCACCAAAATGGATCGGAGCCTTCCTTGTGCTCCTCTTCACCGCCAGGATGCACTACAGAAAGAACGCACCCCAGTTGCATTCTTGTCGCTTCAGGAGCATGTAGAGGAAGAAAAGATCGCTCTCCTGAAACTTGCTCAATGCCAAATCGCTCCGAGCAAAGAACGTAAGGCTCAACATCCGGTGTAGGACCCGGACGAAGGGATGCTCGAAGTCCGCTACCGCAGCATTGTGGTAGCTCACTGTCTTTCCCGCCGGCACTGTGACTAGCTCGGCGAAGATCTTGTCGTAGTCGGTGTGGGAATGTGGGCGTCGGTGATCATGTTGGGAGTGGTTCCAGTTAAAGATGTTGTTGAACTGCTGAAGAGTAATGTTGTAGTTGATGTTGAACAGCCGGAAGGACACCCTCCCCTTGATCCACTCACGGTCCGACGCCACCACGTCGTTGGGTACGACGCAGACGTCGAGGGACGCCATAAACTCCGCCACCAATTCCTTGTAGGTGGGCCATTCACCGAAGAACGACTGCCCATCCGCATGGCGCTCCAGCTCGCCTGGCCTTATGCTGGTGTGGCGTGCTTGACCCTTCAGCACATAGGCCAAGTTGGCCTCGAATCCCAGATCACGGATCATTCCCCGGTCCACATACCGGGTCGGCTCGATCTTCCGCTTCATGATCTCCTCATAGACCTTCTTCACCTCTGCGGAAGGGTGAGCCAGGCGCGTACGTGAGACTGAAGCAGTAGGGGGTGGAACAAACTCCACAATCTCGTGCGAGGATGATGATCTGGCGGTGTGCACCATTGTTGCAAGAAAGATGGGATTAGAAGAAGAGAGCTCAGGGAATATGGAGAAGTGATTCTCCGCTCGGTGAAGATCCCTGCTCGATGTCGCTTCTCTTCAGACTTGGATGGCTCGGGGGAGTGCTCGGCGCAAAGGAGGACGTTTGCTCTGAAGGTGTGACGTCAAATGACGTTGCAAGTCTCCTTAAATAGACTTGGCCGGCGCTACTGTCGAACTGTCGATACCATCGACGCGGGTCGATGGTATCGACACGTCTCGATGCTATCCGCCTCCCTCGCGAGTATCGACGGCTGACGTTTGCTGGATCGGGAAATCCGGATTGCTGACCTGTTGATACCATCGATGCAAGTCGATAGTATCGACGCAGCACCCGGATCGCTGACGTGGACTCGTGATCGTCGTCGATGCCTTGGCGCGGATCGGTGACATGGATGTCGATACCATCGACGAGGGTCGATGGTATCGACTTGCTTTTATTGCGACACCACCACTTCTTCAATTTAACATGTGATCATGTCGATACCATCGACGAGGCCGTCGATGGTATCGAGTTGACTGAGCAAAAATCTTCTGAACTTCTCCAGAGATCTCGATGGTATCGACTGGAATGTCGATACTATCGACATTTTTATTGCGACCTGCCTGTAGGTATGTCGATACCATCGACGATGGCGTCGATAGTATCGACTCAGTGCGATTTTTGCAGCTGTCAACCTGAACCCATGTCGATACCATCGACCAGTGTGTCGATGGTATCGACCCTGCCTGTGCATGCACATTGAACAAATGGATCAAGGTATCTTCTTTACACTAAAATTAAATGAAATAAAAGCAATCTATGACTATAACTAAACTATCCTAATGTACCAATGGTTGGGTTGCCTCCCAACAAGCGCCCTTCTTTAACGTCTTAGGATAGACGGTATGAAGCTCATCATCTTTTCACATTGGAGACTGCGCTTAGAGGATCATGCGGTAATTTGAATTCAACTCGATCTCCTCCCATTCCCAATAACAAAGTACCTCTCCCTAAGGCAGTCACGACGTCCGCTGTTGCTTGAAACGGTCTTCCTAGAAGAATTTCACAGCTTTGGAGTGGTGGCATATCCATGATGACAAAGTCCACCGGAAATATGAATCTATCCACTTTGACTAGAACATCTTCACATACTCCATAGGGTCTCACAGTAGACCCATCCGCCAATTCAATTGTTGTGGCTGACCTCTTTATCTCTTTTAACCCCAGCTTTTGAAATGTCGCCAAAGGCATGAGATTTGTGCTAGCGCCAGAATCACATTGCGCTTTAGGAAAATGTTGACCACCTATTGAGCACGGTATGTAAAAACCTCCTGGGTCTTTTCTCTTCTTTGGTGAACTCCCGTGAATCATAGAGCTCACCGTCTCATTCATCGGACAAATATCATCATCTTTTATCCGCCTCTTCTTATTGATGATTTTCTTGATGAACTTCCCATAGGCGGGCACCTTCTCGATCATCTCCACTAATGGAATATTGATGTGGAGTTTTCGGAATATCTCCATGAATTTCTTAAAATGACGATGCTCTTTCTTTGTCTTAGTATTGATCGAATTTGAAACATCTGATGCATCAACACGCCTGTGAGGTGGCACATATGAGCTTTTCGGGGGTACCTCCCCTAAGCTTGCTTCAATCACTCCCTCCGACGTGGGCTTTGGTGAGACATCCTCAATAGTAGCAGCTTGTTGTGGTTCCTCTCTCGCCTTAGATGTCTCCACATGTGTACAAACAACTTGCACTTGTTCTTCCTGCCTAGGTGGAGATACAATATTCACAACTCTTTGTGATTTTCTGAAGAAAGGGTTTCCGCCCGACAATCCATAGTACGTGCGTGGATATGGTATCGCCGGTGTTGCATTCACATTGAAAGTCATTTTTCTTTCTTCTACAGCTTCTTGCACCTGAGATTCCTCATTTCTTACCACAGACATATACTTGACATGATGGTGTGCTTGAGCCACATTTGCATTCTCGGCTGGTTTCTGTTGATTGGCGTGCTTGATGGCCACCACTTCACTCGAAATATGTGCCACGGTGGTCTCTAATGCCCGCATTTGTGCTCCATGGCTTTGCAGCGTCTGCCCAAACTTGGTTAGGATATCACCTTGAGATTGCAATTGTTTTCCAAACATGGCCATCATCTCTTGGTTTTGCTGGACCATTTGACTTAGCAATTCAGTGTTCTTATCCTCGGCTTTCTGCTGTGGCTTGGCATCCGGATCCTGCAGAAAATTATTCGGATCCTTCCATGAAAACTTTTTATCTTTCCTCCATGCATAGTCATTGTTCCTGTAGCCCTTTTGTTGCATGAATTTCACTTGGGCCTCCTCATCGTCAGATGCATCCTCCTTAGTTAGTAGCTTCTTGGCTAGAAGATATAACTTATCGTTCAGCTCCCTAACTATTCTGGATTCACCAGCAGCCTTGACCTGTTCCACTACACCTCTGTCGCCCCATGACTGTTTCCTAGCCATGTTCTTTAGTATCTCCCAACATCTGGTATCCGTATTATTCAGAAAGAATCCGTATCCGGCTGAATCAAGATTACTTCTATCGTGCTCGGAGAGAGCAAAATAAAAGATTTTCACTTGTGTTTCCCTGTCCAGCCCATGATGTGGGCACCTCCTCAACATAACCTGGAATCGCTCCCAGGTCTCAGAATACGTTTCACCCGCCTGTTGGGTGAAATTGTGAATCTTTCTAATCATGTCGTTGGTCTTCTCAGGGGGGAAAACCTCTCGAAGAAAACTTCCACCATATGATCCCAAGACTGAACAAATTCGTCATCGAGGTTATGGAGCCACTCTCTTGCTGCTCCTGCCAAGGAACTTGGGAATAGCTTGAGGTACAAAGCATCTTGTGGAAATCGATCGATCTTCACCATGTCACAGTTCTCCACGAACTGGCTGATGTGTGCCACTGGGTCCTCATTCTTCAATCCATGAAATGCATTTGATTTTACCAAGTTGATCAACGCTGGATCGATCTTATATGTTGGTATGTTGACCGCCTGTTTCTTGATAGGCCCCTTTGAAGCTGATGAAGAAGACGCTTTGATCTTCTCCCATATTGTCTGTGGTTCGGCCATTTCTTCTGCTTGCTCTTGCTCAGATTCAGAATCTATGTCGCTTTGGTGATCTTTCTCGTAGTAATCCTCGTCCTCTGGTCCTGGAGGTGGAACCTCAGGTGTGCGATTTGCGTAGTCTGCGCTACGTGTATGCACCATGCAAAGTACCTGAAATAAGAAAATTGGGGTTCAGTACTATGCTTTGAACGAGTAAACACAATTATAGAGAAATTTAAGAATATTTAAAATTGTTTCAAAATAAAAAAAATGTGGCCTAGAGTGGCCGCTATTAGCACTCAAAGTGCCAATAATTCGTCATTTCCCCGGCAACGGCGCCAAAAACTTGACGTGTATTTTACTACGCGCTTAAACGCAAGTATACGCGTCGAGTAATATAGGCCTTTGTGAGGCCCGAGTCGAACTCAGGGATACGTGAATTATTGGAGACTTCTACTAACTAATCGCAATCAGCTAGGCCGAATAACAAAGTAAGGTTTGTTGTCGAAATTAAAAGAAATTAAAATGAAATAAAGAAAACAATTGATTAAAGGTTAATTTAATCAATTCAAAAGGATATCTTTAGGATTGCGGTTTCGTCGCGGGTCAGCATTGTATTAGGTTTTATATAATTCCTCACTCTTCTCTCTCTATCCGGGTAGTGGCTTGAAAACAGAATTACCCACTGTCGTGGTGTAATTCACTACTTAGGTTTAGGTTGATTCCACCGTCGTAGTAATCATTCCCCTAAACTAAGCGCATTATAAACGATCTCTCAGTTCCCACCATTAATTTTACAACTCCTTTGTCAAGGGTTTTATTGATTAATGTAGATTTCGTCTCTTTTCAACCGTTAATCCTTCTGTCGAAGTGATTAAGGGTATTAGGTTATTATTATGGTGATCAAGCATAACAATATATATGGAGAAAATGAAACTATACCACGGATTTAAGAGAGAAAATATGAATTATCAATATAAAATTGTCATACAATGCATTCCCGGGCTACTCCCGGTCCTAAAGATAGAGGGTTTTAGCCTCTCATGTTCATCTCGCACGAATACATGGTAGAAATAGGGGAATTCATAAGAAAAACGTGAAACAAGTGGGAAAATCCCTGAAGGGAGAAGAACCGGTAGATCCTTGGCGTAGAATACGAGCTTCCCCGCCTGTCGGTGGTGGAATTCGTCTTCGGCAGCGTCCGAATCACCCGGGATGAGCTTCTGGCCTCCGTTCTCCTTTTTCTCCTTCCTCGGCACTCGTGCAATGCAAAATGAGATGATCCCCTCGTGTGGGCGGCCGTCATTAGGTATAAGTCCCTAATTAGGTCGTCAAATAACTCCAGCCGTCCGATCGAGATCAAAACGAATCCAACGCATATCTGCCGGCGTCGATACCATCGACGCGGGTCGATGGTATCGACCCAGCGTATTAGCGGCAGCTTTCTTTTCTTTTCGTCTGAGCACCTGTGGTCATCTCGATACCATCGACTTGGGTCGATGGTATCGACTCTCTTTAGCATCGGTTGTTGTCGTTTAGCGACGTTGTAGCCTCAATGTGTCGATGGCATCGACTTGGGTCGATGGTATCGACGGATTCCTCGCCAGCAATCTGAAGGGATCTCGATACCATCGACTTGAGTGTCGATGGTATCGACTCTGTGCTGCTCCTCTCGGCTGGCAACCTGTGGCTTGGTCGATGGTATCGACTTCCGTCGATGGTATCGACGGAAGCAAATACTTGTTTTTCCTAAAATTTCACAATAAGACCAAGTAAATCCACACAAATTATGATAATATGATAAATAATGCTCAAAATGGTAAAACAAAGGGGATTTGACATAGAATGATGGCAAAGACCGAAATGAGTGAATTATGCAATATTATCCATAAAAATGAGTAATTAGAGAACAAAACATATATGAAAAAGGTCTATAAATGCGACTCAAAATCATCGCATCACTTACCCAGGATGACTTGAAAAGTATTGACATCCAGGGGTATGAGATTAGCAGCAAAGGTATAACCTCTAAAAGATAACAAGCATCCGGGACAAAACTCAGTCAAAACTGTTGGTCCACCTAGTGGAACCCTCAACACTAACTCATCTACCAACTCTTGAGTTAACAGATTAAGTTTACCAACTAAAGAACGTTGTATGAAAGAGTGAGTAGCACCTGGATCTATCAAAACTAAAACTGGTATACTATTAAACAAAAGCATCTCTCCTGTAACAACTTGTGAAGAAATTATACCTTCCTGAGGTGTCAAAGAGAAGAAACGTGTTGAAGCTCTCCCTCTGCCACGCTGTCCTCTCTGACCACTCCTGCCACTAGGCACTCCACCACCTCTAGAACCAGAAGCCACAGAAGAACTCGAAACATCATGGTACTGAGGCTAGAAAGCTTGCGATGCTGCTTGTTGAAGCTGAGGACATTCCCTTTTTAGGTGTCCTATTTGTCCACAGACATAACAACTTGGACCCCAACACTGACCAGTATGTGGTTTTCCACATTTGTCACATAGAGGTATCCCTTGTCCCTGGGGACCTGTCACTAACATTGACGATCCAGAAGACTGTCCACTAGAGGCACTACCCCGTCTCTCTGGGTTGTATCTCCCTCTGCCTCTAGAAGAAGTAACATCTTCAGATCTCTGTCTGTTGAAACAGCTAAAGCCACGCCCAAGTTTAGAAAAGAAACCTCTACCTCCACCTCTGTATCTGCTACTGGACTGTCCTCTACTGAAATCTGCAGATCTCTTCTTAGACTCAGGCACCTTGTCAGCATTCACAGATTCCTCAACCTGTCTAGCAGCCTCAACAAACTCACCAAAGTTCTCTCTGTTCCTCCTACTAGTAGCAGAAACTGTATGCCGAATCTCTGGCCTTAGCCCTTCTTGAAACCTTCTGCATCTTTCTATGTTGTCGGGATCATTAAGGAAGGTAGGTGGATAAAACTTAAGATGAAACTCTTCAGAGAAATCCTGCCAAGAAAGCTTTGTACCTCTCCTCTTTTCCTCCACACCATGCCACCACAACTCTGCATCTCCTGTCAGAAGATAAACGACGTGATTAATCTTCTTCTCTTCTGGAAGCTCCATCAAGCGAAAGACCTTTTCTATCTGTCTCCACCACTCATCTGCCTCCGCAGGATCTGTAGTACCACTGAATTCTGTACCACCAAGCTTCTTTACAAGCTCATAAGATCGCATCAGATCCTTACTGCTGGTAGAAGTAGAAGCTCGCCTATCAGCCTTGTACCTCTCTCTGGTTTCCAGAAACATCCTGTACATACGGGACGCTTCATCCACATGGTCACCACCACCTGGACCCAAGTACAAAGGATCAGGGCCAACATGACTCTCGGCCTGATCATCACGATCAAAGCCTCTTCCTGCCATCTGCAATGATATAACAGAATATTTCCTGTTAGAAAATTACAGATAGAAGAAAGACACATAAACCTTAATCCTATTGGTCTCTTATCGTCCCCTGACTTGGACTCTGAGTAACTATGTACTCAACCTAGGCTCTGATACCAAGAGTTGTCACACCCCGATCTCACACTAACCACTAATCACGAGATTAGGGCGCGACGGAGGGATTATCACATAAACAAATCACTGAGAACTTTTTCTTTTCAAAACCTCGTAATGATATCCGGATTATTGTTGTAACTAAAACATAATAAACTATTACGGAAGCATTTCAATTAAACTAGCTAGAGAACATAAACAGAGTTTACAACCTGTAACATTGTTTAACAGAAAGTAAAACATAACAGTTAATCTACATCTTATACACATTCTCTCTCACCCACACCTTGCCCCAAAGATCGAGGGGAAAGGACTAAGAGACCTCTAACTACTAACTACGTATACCTTCTACAGACTAAGCGTTAGGATGAAAGGATCCTTCAGATTCCTGCTGCTGATGATGACCTGAAAATGTTTTGAGTAGAGGTATGAGCCTACTCGCTCAGTGAATAGCCTTTCATTTAGCTATCACTAAACAACTCATCAATTATATAAAGTTGAAATAAAGCATAAATGCAATATTAAACAGGGCAGTTCTAATGTCACAGCGGATTTACAGATAACTATCTTATTTCTACGCAACATCAGATGTCTTAAACAATTAAACAATTATAGAGAATTGGCATAGAAGTTCAAATCTCTTAACATATTAAATTTACTGCGATCCTATGTGATTCATATTTATATTTTTATTATGCCCTAATCATATGCAGTGTACTCTGCATATGAAGATCCGTAGCGAACTACGATCCCACCGTACAAGACTTAGCGACACACCCGGGAAATGCTAAGTCTGACTGTCAGCCCTGGTCTGCTGCAGGACTCTCAGGCTCACAAGGCCTCAGGCTCACAAGGCCTCACTACACTCTCAAAAGAGTGAACTCTAGACTCCTCCTCAAACCTGAGCACACAGGCGGAGAGTCTTACCGGGTTACCACTGTGACACAAGCACGGATTAATGTTGAATAACCCCTATTTTCCACAGTGCCACCGTGACACAAGCACGGTTCTTGTTGCAACACTGTCTCTCTCTATCCTCGTGCCACCGTGACACAAGCACAGTTATTGTTGCAACACGAGTTTCACCCCCTGGTTGCAGACCTCTCAAAGGGGTTCTACGGTGTTAGGGCACCTAAGTCTATTAACTGATTAACATATAAACACTTAAACAGTGATATCACATTTCATACTTATTTCACATTCTGAACATCACTTAAAAGCACATATAAATATCATTTGTCATCTTTAAATATGACTCGATATCACTTATCCAAATTTCAATGCTAAACAACCGTCTTTAATCAGCGAATACTTTACTACTATAATACCGGAAAATCTATCATACACTATTGTATGTGCTACACTATTTAGGAGTTATATCAACTGATACAGAAGCAATATATACCATGAATTTGAGTTCGATAGTGATAAATAAATGGAATACTACTCACCCACTTCGGAGTGTTCGTATACACCGAAATCGTCCACAAACACGCCTAATTCTGCTTTTCTGCAACTTTGCACGCCGTGCAAACTGATTTGCACGCCGTGCAACCGATCTGCACGCCGTGCAACTAGTCTGCACGCCGTGCCAACCTGTGCAGAAACAGAAATCCCCGATATCAGCTTTCTGTAACGTTGCACGTCGTGCAAACTGATTTGCACGCCGTGCAACCTGTGCAGAAACGGAAATCCCCGAGGAAAAAGGTGGATCCGGGGTCGATTCGCGGGAAATCTTCGCACGAAATACCTTGGGAACTTCAAGACGACCTAGCAGCAACCCGTAGACGTTGCTTTTCACGTCTTTGGCCGCTCCTAGCACCTCCTTGGTCGGCTACCATCTTGGCCGGGCAGCAGGAACGGGGAAGAAGAAGGAGAAGCAGTTGCTGCTGGTTGCCCACGAAATTGGGGCTACAGGTTGCGATTTCCACTGTAAATCCACCGCAAAAAGGACGTCGAGATGAGGGGAGAAGAGAATGTCGGGCTAGGGCATCGTCTTGGGCGGCTCCTTGGCGCCCAGCTTGCTCCCGGCCGCTGCTGGTGGTCGCAGCTGCGTCTGCTAGGCGGGCTGGGTGGCTGGCGCTTCCTGGTGAGGAGAAAAGGAGGAGAAGGAGCAGCTATGGCTGCGGATTTGGTTGGAACTAGGGGTAAGCTCAAATCACCCTCAAGGGCTCCTCTCTCGCACAAATGATCGAAGGAAAGAAGGGGCTGGGTTCTGCGTTCTCTATTGCCGCTTAAGTGGTTTTACAGGAAAAGAAACGATGAAAAGGAAGGGGATAAGGTTCAAGGTCGCGGAGGGGGCCGACTGCAAATTACCCAAGAACTTTCAGAAATTACATATAGGTCCCTGCTCGCTAAAAAGCTCATATCTTTTTACTCTTAGGTCGGTTTCACGTGATTTCTCTGGCAACAGATCAAGCACAAACTTGTCCTCAACCTCAGGACAAGAGAACAAGCTAATGATACACTAACACTAGCTCAAAGCTCAAAACACTATTAACAAAAGCAAGTACTCTTCTCAACATAACTAGTTCAATTATGCACTAACCAAGGTACTTACTGTTAAAATGAAATGTGGGTCATAACAAATACATAATTCACTTACTCTAGTCTATAATCTCTTTCAGTATCAAATCTCTCATATTTTATGGGTTTTATCGCAGCTGATTTGGCTGTGTCTTACAATTTCAGGAAAAACGTATATATACAGCTTTCGATACCATCGACATCTATCGATAGTATCGACACAGTCACAGACAGACAGCCACAAGGAGCCAAGAAGTGTCGATACCATCGACTGGGAAGTCGATGGTAGTGAGTTACCTTCAGGTTGCCAGCGATCAGCCAGTCGATACTATCGACACAAAGGTCGATACTATCGACGTTCTACAGCTTCAGTGTCGGAAAGGTGATACAACCGACGCCTAAGGGTATCGATACCATCGACCCGCGTCGATGGTATCGAGTCTGCATTAGGCTGAATGACAAAGAAGAAAGGAAACATGCCGATCTCACGACGGATCGATACCATCAACCCGCGTCGATGGTATCGACGCCGTCAGATTAGTGTTTGTTTCAGATCGGCCCTAATCCAACAGTGGTGATATTTTCGGCGATCTAACTTGGTGTTTATACCTAATGACGGCAGCCAGGAGCCAGAGATCACATCATTAGCCATTGTACAAGTCCCAAAAAGGTGTGGAGAGGAGAACAGAGCTCGGAAGCACGCCCCAATCGTTTCGAGAGCTGCAGAAGTCATTTTCCACCGTTGGAAGGATGTAGATTGTGCACTCTACGTCGAGGAATGCTTGGATCTTCTCTGTTCAGGGGTTTACATCACTTCATCCACATTTTCTTCATGTTTTCCCTTTCTTCCACCATGTCTTGCTTTGAGATGAACATGCGGGGCTAATCCCCTTTGTCTTTAGGACCAGGAGTAGCCCGGGGAATCATTATATGACGTTTTTATCATAGTAATTCATAATTTGTCTCTTAAATCTGTGGTATAATTTCATTTTCTCCATTATATCATTATGATTTATCACCTTAATGATAATCTAATGTCTTTAATTGCTTTGAAAGAAGAATTAATGGTTGAAAAGAGACGAAATTCACATTAACTCATAAATTCCTTGAACAAGGTGATGTACAGTTAATGGTGGAAACCCAGAGGTTGATTCTAATGCACCTAGTTTAGGGTATAGGTTACTACGATGGTGGAATCGACCTAGATTTAGGTAGTGAATTGTATAATGACAGTGAACAATTCTGACTACAGGCCACTACCCGGACTGAGAGACGAATTTGGTTAACTATGTGGAAATTCATACAATGAGAACCCGCGGTGAAACTGTAATCCTAAAAATTCCCATCTGAATTGATTAAACTAAACACTTAATCGATTGCTTTGTTTCATTTTATTTTCTTTTATTTTTCAACAACTCTCAAAACCTATTTAACCGGTCTAGCTGATTGCGAACAGTTAGTAGTAGTCTACCGATAGTTCAGTGTCCCTGATTTTGACTTGGGCCTCACAAGGGCCTATATTACATTGACGCGTGCACTTGCATATTACGCACGGTAAATTCGTGTCAGTGCTTAATTAATCAAGTGAAATCTTTTCATGTAGTGCTCTGACCATAGATCCATCATCATCAGAAGTTGGTGATGGTGAAATAGGTTTTCCTACGGGATCTCCTGGAGTTCGCATATTTTTTAATATGTGGGGGGTCGATGGGCGAAAATATTTGTACATCCTAATGAGGTAATTGATGGAAGGTAAACATTAAACCTCTCAATCCTTCATTATATGTGTCGGGATGGATGTATCACGAATCTCCCGATGATGTTAATGTCAGATCGATGGAGGTAAACACGAAATCTCTTGATTGCGAAGAGAGTGCAGCCGCCGCAGTAGCTCTATAGCGAAGATGCCACAATACCCTGGCAAGATATGTAGCAGAGACACAAGATGGCATGCATGTGATCTCGCACTGATCGAGATGTGGGAGTTCATGGAAGTCGGCCCTTCCATTTAAATTGTATGGTACCGATTTTGACTTCGCAATGGTCGGTTGGAGTATGAGCGGTATACCTCATCTCCTCAGAGCTTAAGTATGTTTGTAAAATGTAATCATCCATGTAGCGTATTTGCATAAGATTGAAATACGAGAACCACTGGTTGACGTTATCTTGCTTAGCATGTACTTAATACACAAATGTTACTTATGTTCCTTAATTTCATATTGAATAGGAGACATGCTACCTTATCAAGTTATAGTTGAAATACTTGAATAGGAATATTTCTCTAATCTGCATAGATATTGATTTATTTGCTATTGAAATATATAATTCCACTGTTCAACTTATTTCTATTAAACTACAATAATAATGTTTTCGGCGGAGAGTTATATCTCTCATTGGGGCAATTTACAAATTGTCTCACCCCACGTGGGATCCAACTTTTTAGGTAGACGCCGACAAAGAGGTAGGAACCCTACAGTCGAGGAAGAGCAGCAGCAACAACAACAAGGACACCAGTAATCCTTCATATGGAAATATTGGCTGTCAAGCTTTGTATATAAAGTCCTATGTGTCATCTCTGTACTCTCAGGTCCTAGAAGTCTGTGGATAGTGTTTTATAATCGATCTAAGATTTTGGTTTGAATTGCTCAAGGATTTTGTTACTTGTGCTTTTTAGCAAAGCAATGATGTTTAAATATTCCTCGAGAAGAGATAGTACAGTGAATGTACCTTGTGAACCAGTATGTAAATATAATATTGTGGTTCTTGTTTAAAGATTTTTCCTGAGAATGGATCTCTTTGTAAATGGTTTTAAATTTTAGTGATTTTCAGCAATCCGCTGCTAATGTTTAATTCCGCTTAATCAGTAACGACTTGTTTATCGGTCGCTATAGTCTATGACTGGATATATGTAGGAAATTGGGACTATAAATAGTGTAGTTCACAAATTGACACAGAAATTGACACTAGACAAAGACAAAACTAAACTAAAACAGATTAGTTCCACTTTCTCCATTGTAAAGGCATCAAAATTAATTAAAGTCAAGCAAGTATCATCAATATATAAGGCTTATAGGCAGTATAGTGGAGACGATCAAAATCTTCATAGACATGATTCAATTCTATTGACTAGTATTAGTATATATATTTTCCTGGATTTATTTTACCTTTATTATTCCGTTATGGGCCTTTGTTTATTAGCCCATTAGCCTTTTTCCTTATTCTAGAATATTCATGTTACTAGATTATTCTTACTCTCTCCTATATAAGAGTCTCCTGTAATTGTTTCACTCAACTAATGCAAACCATCTTTTGTATTTTAGATGGTATTAGAGCCACCTGATCATCATTAATCCCCAACCCTAATCTATGCCCCCCATTAACCCTAGCCACCTTTCCTTTCTTTGCCTCTATCTTCCTCCCTCATGTCGCCACCTTCCCCTACTTCTCTCACCGCCGCAGCCCCCCTATCTTTCTTTTCCCGCCACCACAACCCACCACTCCTCCCCTTCTCCCTCCTACTACAGCCACCTACCGCCGCCTCCTGCTCCCTACTCTGCCCCTAGCCACCACAGCCAGCCACCACCATCCACACCTCCCACCGCCGACACCCCCCTCTCCGCCGCCGCCCCCTCCTTCTCACCCCGACGTAGCCATCTATTGTTGTCTTCTCTCTCCCACCATCCTTTCCTCCACCTACCCTCCCCACCATCTGTTTCTTTTTTGCTCGCATTTGTGCCTCTTTAGTAACTTTCCAATCATTGCACGTTGATGGTGTAACCGGATCTCGCTCTTTCTCTGCCTATGCCTCATGGTGGAATAAACTTTTCCTCCGTGTTGCCGTAGGTTTTTTATATATACTACTACCCCAACGTAGGTTTTTGGGATCTGATGCATCGGATCTTCTTTTGTTATCTTTTGGTCATGCGTGGCCATTTTTAGATCTACCCTTATGTTGGATTTCTACTGCTTTCGTCTGCTATGTGCCTATTGTTGCAACGTGCATGCTGCTCTATCTGCTAACTGCTACGTGATTCCTACTCCGACGTTCCACAATTGTATGTTGTGTCTTCCTGCATTCTGTGACCTCCCATGGCGTCCTCAGATCCGCTTCGCAATCTCTATGTGACGACTACCAAGTTGGATGGATCCAACTATCACACCTAGGTAGCCTCCTTTGAATTGTATGTCAAAGCTCAGGGGCGTTATTCCCATCTTACTACTATAGGTCCGAAGGGACCAACTACTAATGTTGATGACAAAACCAAACATGCATATGGCATGTGGTTCAAGGACGACTCTGGGGTTACGACCTAGATGGTCAACAGTGCTGAACCCAAAATCATCCAATCCCTTCTACGCCTGCGCACGGCTAAGGATATGTGGGATCAACTCTCTCACGTCTATTCTCATCAACAGAATCCCAAGAAGGTGTTTGATATTTTCAAACACCTGGCCAAGGAGTATTCTACCTCAGATGCTATTGGAGATTACTACAATCAATGTTGTGCCCTTTGGGATGAGTTTGAGGCTTATCATCCACTATCCTCTTATATTAAGGAAGCACAAAGATAATGGAATGAACTACAACTCGTTCAATTCCTAGATGGTCTACCGCCCTCCTTTGCATGTGTAGTTGATCAGATTCTCTCCAGTGATTCGTTGCCCACCTTACGCGATGTTCTGAAACGTGTATGCTTGCCTTTTATATCTCAGGCAACTCATGAACTTTCTGACAATGCTGCTCTTGTTGTTCGATTTGGTGATTCTTTCTGTGGGCGTGGCCGCGGTCATGGTCGTCGTCGAGGCCGCTCAACTCCAGGTGTTGGTCGTGGCTTGTACTCCTCAAGTGTTGACTCCTCTACTGAACCACATTTCTGCAACTTTTACACGCTCAACAATTATACAAAAGACCGTTGTTGGATCATGCACGACATACATGCTTGGGTAAATCAGGTTTCTTCAGACCAGCCTGACACCTCTGCCTCTACATCAGCCCCGCCATCTGTTGATTGAATCTGATCTAAAGTTGAAAAATTACTTCAAGCACGTCTGGCCTCTTCTAATGAGACTTCCACGACTGGTGGTTCTGCTCTTCTGACACAATCTACTCATCTAGCACAGTCTGGTAAATATAAATGGGTTGTTGACTCTGGTGCCACTTCTCATATTACTGGAAATCGGTCTCTATTTTCTACCTTGCATAAAACTGTTGTCATTTCGCCTATCACCTTAGCTGATGGTTCTCAAACATATATTTCCAGAATAGGAAATATCTATACTATTGGTCGTCTTATTTTGAACTCAGCACTGTTTGTATCTAAATTCTCTATCAACTTGTTATATGTGAGTAGAACTGTTAAGAGCCTACAATGCTCAATTACCTTTGATTCGGATGGTGTTATTTTTCAAGATCTGCACACGGGGATGAAGATTGGTTCGGGCCATGAGGGACCAAATAGACTCTACTATTTGGATGCACCAAAGACGAAGGCTTTCCTGACTACTTCTGTGACCTGCATTCAATGGTAGTACCGCTTGGGGCACCCTTCACCGGCAAAATTGAAGCATTTATTACCCAACATTTCTGAGTCAATTTTTCATTGCAAAACATGTCAGTTAGGGAAACAAACTCGGTCTACTTTTACTAAGAAAAACGGTATTAACTCAAAAGCATCATTTGATATTGTGCATGCTGATATTTGGGGCCCGTGCTCTGTTGTTAGTATTTTTGAATTTCGATACTTTGAGTTTTATTGACGATTTTTCTAGAACCACTTGGTTGTTTTTGTTAAAAGATAGATCTCATATTCTTGACATTATTACAACTTTCTTTGCTGAGATAGGTACCCAGTTTGGTAAACCTATTAAAATCTTTTGAACTGATAATGCCCTTGAAAATATGCAAAAGTCAGGCAATATGTTTTGCAACAAAATGGTACTATTCACCAAATCTCTTGTGCATATACGCCCCAAGGCGAAGGGTACTAAAACATTATTAAACACCCAGTGACAAATGCCTATTAAATCGCGCACTTAATCCTATCCCAGACAACCACATGGAAGGAAAAATCAAAAAATTCATATTATTCATAAAGCTTGTCTAAAATTTTTTCGGAGGTTTATGTGACTATCTCATTTCGGTCAAAATAAGGGAAAAACACAGTATGAACTAAAGATTGAGTCCAGATGGAATATATGATGAAGTTCCCTGCCTAGATGCACATTTGGGCCTTGCTCATCGTGGATACATTTAAACACCATCAAGATGACGACTTAACCATGAACTATATTTAGATAACCACAGACGTGAGTGAGCGGATTTAACCAAGAAGACTATGGTATACATATAAGAAGAAAACAAGCAGATCCAGAACTCGTCTAAACAATATAATATAACCAGCAGTGTGCAAAAGGTAAATAGTTCTCAGCTTCGTATTAATTATTAAGTGTTGATCATATGACTTTTGACCAGTCCATTGTTATTCGGACAGAATAAGGGGTCGCTTGGCTATCCACTTTCAAAATCCAGATAGTTTCTGTATATAAAGCGGTTAAGATTGATGGTTAGATCATTCTGTCTGTATTTAATCAGGTAGTTATACTAGCAGATAAAAGACATTTAGAAGCACATCATGTTTAGCCATACTGCACACTCACACCATCACTACAGTGCATGTCATTCTGCAGATAGACTTGCTGCATTGCACAATTAAATTTGCCCCCCTCATCGCCAGATGATCAAAAAATCAAGTACCGTATCTGTATAAGACTACCAGAATCTGAAATGACAGGGCCAAACGGCCCTTAAATGAAAATCATACTGCAGACATAGGTAAGGAAAAGCTTAGGTCATATACTAGTCTAAGAATGTAAAGCATATAAATGAAATTTGGTAGGCCAGCTGATCAACATAGGCGAGTTGTGTCAAATAAATAAAGTAAAATATTGATGGCTCCATAAACTCAAGAGATAGACAAACGTACAGCACGCATATGAATTTTTACAACTTCATCTCTAGGGTTAACAACAAAGAAATCTTTTCAAAAGATATTGTCTATAACTGGATATATGTGGGAAACTAGGACTATAGCAAGTGTAGTTCACAAATTGACACTAGACAGCCAAAACAAAACAAAAACAGATTAGTTCCGCTTGCTCTATTGTAAAAGCATCAAAATTAATCAAAGTCAACAAGTATCATCAATATATAAGGCTTATAGGCAGTTTAGTGGAGGCGATCGAAATCTTCATGGACACGCTTCAATTCTATTGACTCATCATCATCTAAGCCCCAATCCCAACTATGTTGGGGTCGGCTACATGGATCCTTCGTTTCCATTCAGCTTTATCATGGCCATATTCTGATTGAGATGTAGAGATTCAAAATCTCTCTTTATAAGCTCATCCCATGTTAATTTAGGCATTCCTCTTCTTCTATTTATAGTGTTTGGCTCAATGGCATTGCTTCGTATAGGCGTACTAGTAGGTTTGCGTTGCACATGTCCGTACCATCTGAGTCGGCCCTCACGCAACTTGTCATCAATGCTCGCCACCCCCACTTTATTCCTGATATAGTCATTTCTCAAACGATCTTTTCTTGTCTTCCCACACATCCATCTCAGCATACGCATTTCAGCCACGTTCATCTTGTTGAGACTTTGTTTCTTCACCGCTCAATATTCACTCCCATAGAGCATGGTTGGTCGTATAGTTGTTCTATAAAACTTACTTTTTAACCTGAGAGGGATCTTCTGATCGCATAAAACTCCAGTTGCACTCCTCCATTTCAACCATCCTGTAGTGATCCGGTGACAAACATCATTTTGGACATCCCCGTCTATTTGAATAATAGAACCTAAGTAACGAAATTTGTCACATTTTGGTATATCTACTCCGTCCAACTTGGCTCCATCATTCACACTGCGAGATTGGCTGAAATTGCAATACATATACTCAGTTTTGCTCCTGCTAATCATCAATCCATTTGATTCCAATGCCTTTCTCCAACATTCAACTTTATCATTCAATCCATCTTTTATTTCGTCAATCAAAATAATATCATCAGCAAATAACATACACCAAGGAATATCATCCTGAACATTCTTTGTTAACTCATCCATAACCAGAACGAATAGATATGGGCTGAGTGTGGATCATTGGTGTACCCCAACTGTAATAGGAAAAGTTGGTGTCTCTCCTCCAGGAGTCTTGACACTTGCAGTAGAGCTATCATACATGTCTTTGATCAAATCAATGTATTGGATAGCTATTGACTAGAAAACATTAATAAACGCTCAGTGACAAATGCCTATTAAATCACGCACTAGATTCTATCCCAGACAACCACTGAAAGGAAATATCAAAAAAATCATATTACTCATATAGCTTCTCTAAAATCTGTTCTGAGGTTTATGTGACTATCTCATTTCGGTCAATATAAGGGAAAAACACAGTAAGAACTAAAGATTAAGTGATTCCAGAGGAAAAGCCTGATGTCAAACTTTCACCTTGACACACTATTTGGCATTGTCAACCCACTTTGGCAAAGCTGTGGAAGTAACCACCAGATTCTTCACCTGTTGATTGCTTAAAGGAAAGAACCGTACAGTGAGGAAACCACAACTGTACACATACACCGTCAAAATAAGTATCAAAAAGAAGTAATCAATCATTTAGAAATTTTTATGTTTTTGTGATGCAGTGTTTGACACAGCAATTCAGCTTGACCTAAGTCGTTTTCAATCCATGACATGTTGAAAATGAACAATCTGTACAATTCCTTTCTGAGTTTTTTAGATGAGAACGCAACTTAATTAATATTTGACGAAGCAGACAGGACAACATATAATGCATATGACTTCAACATTACTACAATGAATTTCCAAGAAAATAAGCATCCATGGAAATGAACTCATTGTAGTTTTAAATGCCAAATTGACACCTCATAATTAGAACATATTAAACGACCAAAGCTATTCTATCATCCTCTTTACACTTTACACACAAAATTAATTGCACATAAGAATTTCATGGGGTATGCACATTGTTGTTAAGCCATGACCAACCACATACCACAACATCCTAAACAGGCAGATTGCAAACAGCATAGCATGCATTCATACCAGTTCTTTGGTACATGAATAAATATGAATATATTATGTGGATTTTATTCATGTATTTACGCATAAATGAGTTTCTGATCCCGGTGATCAATTGAATATTTTTTAAGACAATAGAATGAAACAAGATGAGTATAGGAAATATTTTATTGTTATGGGAAGATCTTTTGATGATACTGTTGAATATTTATGACATATATAAACCTTGACATATACCTAATCGAAGAATTAGTAATGACATTAAACCTTTCTATTCTGGTTTCTGTTTCTGTCATACCAGGTCCCCTCCCCCCTCACCCTTGTGTGTTTTGGGGGTGGCTAATATTGACCATTCGTGCCAATACCAGAATTTTGGGTATAATGGAATGCAATGAGTGCTTTTCTTTATTAATATATAGTGCCATATAGTGCCAAGCTATTCTATATACATATAGTGCCAAGCTATTCTATATACACGATTATTTTTCCATATTTTCAGTAGTTATGTCATAGCACGACATACTAGGTACACTTGTGCTGACCCCGTTTACATTTTATAGGTTCAAATATAGCAAGGATGCATATATGGAGATGTGTCTGAAGTGAACAAGTCTAAGGTGTATCCATGTCGTATATCTTGTCATTTACATACAATTTCTACTTCAAATGTAATCAAAATTTCTAATAAAGCCATGTAATATTCTTATATATGTGCATTGGCATTTGTTTGGTGGATGTTGTAATTTATCATGTGCAAGTTATACCCAGTCTTCCGCTGTGAGCACTTCTGATGCGCTTAACTAATGGTTTCGGCTTATCCAGAGTCTGAGATCCTTAGAATAGAAATAAATGTGCTACATCCTGGGAAGAAACAAAAGTCCACATAAATAATCGTTAAGCTAATGAACGGATAGTATGACACACAGATACATTGGAAAATAATTGAAGTTACCAACAATTTCTGCCAGAACTCAATTACTTTCTTATTCCTTTTCGCTAGCCATTTTAATAAGATCCTAAATGCTGCTACACAGTATAACTGCAAGGGGCGAAACCCTATAATATATGTGGTAGGAAGGTACAGACGCAAGAACATCTGTTGTTGTATGTTTTTATGACATCAATTCAACGGGAGCTATACTGAATAGTAATAATTACCACAGATACTGCTTTAGTTAGGGGGAATATATAAAGCACCTTTAACTCAAATGAAGCCACAGATATACCTACAAGGCTACACCCGCATTTGCAGGAACGAATGTACAAATGCAGGAGCATATGTTGTGTTTTTTTATTACCTCAATTCAGCAAGAATTATACTAACAGTAATAATTACTACACATAATGCTGTAATCAGGGGGGATCAACTCATGAGATAAATGTCATGTATTTTTCATTACCAGAATTCAGCAAGCGCTAAACTGACAGTAAAAATTACTACAGATACTTCTATAATCAGGGGGAATCAACTCATGAGACAAGCGTGCATACAAGCAGATGGCCGTCAGGTCAATTGTGCCCCACAGATATACAAAGGCTACACCCGCAATGCAGTGTCGAGCCAAACATACACTGGAAAATCATTAAAGCTATCAGATATTCGTGCCTAAATTCAGTTACTTTCATTACTCATTTGTTAGCCATTTGTTAAGGTTCCTAGAAGTGGTATGCGGCATAAATGCAAGGAGGGAACCAAATTATGTGCAGTAGGAAGGAGCATATGTGGTTCTGTATCTTTTATCACAATAATTCAACAAGAGCTTGACTGATAGTAGTAAATTACTACAGATACTGCTATGATTAGGGAATCAGTACTTTTAAAGTTGGGAACAACTTAAAGTTACTACAGGGTAACTCAAGCTCTCACCATTGACAATTATAACTGCTAAGTTTATATCATTCAGAAATGATTAAAAAGCTTATACTCACCACATAAATGCACATACAAGCAGCGAGAGGTTACAAAAATACACCATAAGTCACCAGATAATTCTGATTACTCAAAAGATGATACAAAAGTGTGGCCTACTTCTACAAATTTGCTGAAGGATACAAGAGGGGAGTTGCTTTATCTAGTCCATTCGTAGGATACACAGTCTCCAACCTCCAGAAAAAATAAATAATGCAAATACTGTGTTTCCCTGCCTAGATGAAACATTGGGCCTTGCTCATCGCCTGTACCGATATCTTTTAAAGTTGAAATAGACATGCAGAATTCCCCGTTCAAAGGTGCACTTAAAGCCTTTCTTATGTGAATACTCCCATTCCTTGTTGACGATCCTGAAAGCAATATCCTCATAAGGAGGCCCGGCATGAAATCTTATCAGGCAGGTGTCACCATTGCTCCCATCCTTCTCTATTGTATAAACAGGAGCTTTGGATTTGTCAACAAGATCTGGATAGAAGACATTGAACTTGTAACCCTGCACAACCTTTGGTGGAGGGTTATCGTGGTCATAGTGGGTTTGATTGTACTTATTCCACTCGTACCCAGTATGAACACGGTTGAAGTACTTGGGCTTCCTCGGCCGGTACTTATCATGCCACCAATACACTTGTGAGTCGAGGTTAACTTCAGCACCTGAACCAAAAACGGCATCTCCTTCCTCCATGGCACCCATGGCTTTAATTGCTTTCATCTCAAGGTTATCCTCAGGAGCAGCCACCTTGACTGCCAAGGCCTCCTTCATCCTTCTCTGTTGCTCAATCAGAACAGCAGCACGGTTGCGGTCCAGTTCGGCTAGATCCTCACCCGGGTCAATCCCTTCCTCATCCTCCTTGCCATGGTAAGGTTCAGGTGAAAATGAGCGGGCCTCTTCTTCTTCATATTCATGCTCCTCTTCCTGGGCCAATATAGGCTCAGGAGAATAGGACCGCTGCTCCTCGTTCACAATCTCGTCTTCCTCAACCAACTGCAAATCTTCATCCTCGTCAGAGCTCTTCTGGTTCTCCGTAGGCTGTTCTAGACGTTTCAGATGTTTTCGCAGTAAGCTCATGTGAATTTCTTTTAAGCAGGCTTTGGCCTTGTATATCTGGAAACGCTTCAGGACAGCCTCCCAATATTCCACATTCTTTGCTGTACCCGTGCGCATCTCTGACTCAATGCACAACTGCATGGCTTCCAGCTCCTTGAAAGTTTTTCCATCCAGGAGGTCCTTCACATCACCCTCGATGCTGGCATGGAACCCTCTTTCTTCAGCGAGGACGTCAGCAGGAGGCTCTTCACCACGGACCCTGGCTTTGTCGAGAGCATCCTTTTTCCTAGCTTCTGCCAACTCCCAGTCGCAGACAACCATCATAGCCTCCCAGAACTGGATGTGGGTAGGCGTTGCCCTGTCGAGATCCAAATGCATTTTGATGTCATTCCGGAGCTCCTCCATTTCCTTCACCGTCAAGCCCTTGAAGACCGTGTACGGCTCGTCTATCTCAACTTCGTAATCGTCAGAACAGTTGAGGTTCTTCGAGAGGATGTCGATTGCTCTCGCGCGCCCTTCCCGCAGCCGGATCTCAGACCTGACCTTGCTTTGCTCAAAGTGGAATTCCTCTTCCTTTTTCTCCCAGTCCTGGAACTCGGCCCTGGCACGCTCCCTTGCCAACAACGCCATCTCTTCCTCGTGATGGGCCTTCTCAATCGCCCTCTCCTCCCTCCTCTTCTTCACCTTTTCAATCTCAGCCATCCTCTCCCTCTGCTTAATCTTCTCCGCCTTGACGGAGAACGCGTCCAGGGGCACGCCGTGGGCGACATCCTTCTCAATCTTCTTCCGCCACACGAACTTCTCCCCCAGGTTCGCGTCCCCAAAGGGGTTCGAGTCGTTTGAGTACCCTGAAACGATGGATGCTTTGAGTTTTTTCGCCACCTTGAGGGCCTTCCTCTGCGCTTTCCTGTAGAGGTACTCCTGGATCTCCTCTTCCGTCACCTCCTGCGACCTCTTCTTACCCCGCCGCCTGCTGCCCTCGCTGCCAGAGTCGGAGCTCGTTCCTGTCCCTGAGAAGTCATTGCTGCGCCGGGCCTGGCGCCGCGAGGGGTGTCCCTCCCGATTCCTACTCGTGCACCGGCTAAGGCTACGGCTACGGCGGTGGCGGCAGTCTGCTGCGTCGTCGGACCCTTCAGATTCGCTTGATCGGTACTTCTTCCTGTGACGAGGTGGGGGGCTCCCGGCACGGTAAGAACCCTTCGCCATCAGGCACGCGATTGGAAGGGAAAACGGGGATGTATCGAGAAGAAATCTAAGACGGCCTTGCCCTATACAAAACCCCTTGTTATATGGGTTCTAGTCTTCTAGATTCATCCTACAGTTCGTGTCCGGCTGGAGGGAAAAGCACATGGAACGTCCTAGTCGGACTCTAAATTATTCGTTTGAAACGCAGGTTTCGTCTTTTGATCACATTGGGTTGAACATCCCAGTCGAACTCTAAATTATTAATTTGAAATGCAGGTTTCCTCTTTTGATCACATTGACGGTACGTTTGATTAACCGGATGTAGCCGTAATGGACTGTATTTTATTCTCCAGTAAGATGAAAACTATGTTTGATTTAAAGGATTGGAGAATTTGAAGCAATCCTGCAGTTTCGGGCAAATAATAAACTAATAATTGCTGGATACAGCTTTCCATTTAAAATGGCTGGACGCCATGCTCCCGCAAGTTTAACACTGCGTTCCGTGAAAAAAGAAGGCGATCGGCCTGGCGTCCGCTACGTAAGTACAACCGAGTCCAAAGCTAAAATTTTATATCTGGAAAAATTTCGGAACCAGTTAAATCATATATTACCAGGACGGTTTCGATTAGGGCTGTAAATAATTACGGGTATACCCGCATACCCGTCAACGCATACCCTTCTAATCCATCACGGATATATGTTTGCATAACTATATAACCGTATACACATATACCCACATACCCGCCATCTACTGGATAAGGTTATGGTTATTAATATATCCATACCCGTCATATCCATGTACCCGCATGAATATATTACTTGTATATATGATATATGTAGTAGATATAATCAAATCTCATGTAGAAAATAATTAAAAAGATGTTAGCCGCGAGAAAAAAAGGAGTCGATAACGAGACTTTCCGTTGAATTGATTCATAATTGCATATAATAATAGATCATGCATGTCGTTAAAAAGAAAACAATGGCAGCGGCACTTGATGATTTGAAAAAGTAGATACCGCGGTAACTGATTGCTGATTGCAATCTGAAAAATAATTATAAAGAGGCAAGGCTAGCCAAGTAGCCGGCCAGAATACAGGAGTTGCGAATTATAATATAAAAAGCCATTCAATTGACTACTGATTGCAAACAAAAAAATAATATATGTGACTTTTATCATATATATTGTATATGAAAAGCAAATTTTGGTGGCTTAAGACATTACATATAACATGTAAGAACAAGTGTCATAGGATGGCAAGTGATATTCTTTAGTTGTATGTCTTTTATGAACAATATTATAATATGTGTCATTTTCCATCTACTCAATATGTTGCTGAAATTACAAATATATTAGTGTGTTATGTTTCATAGATACTCATATACCTTTAAGTGACCCTCATACCCACCAAGTACACGGTTACCCCGTATTCATACCTGTCTAACTAAAAGGGTAAGGTTATGAGTATGGCCATACCCGCACCATACCCTATCCATTTACGGTCCTAGTTTCGATGATGCATTCCGTCTAATCCACTTAAACGCAGCAAACTAAACGTGCCCTTGAGTTGAACGCACAGATAGTGTAGTATTAGGCTTACTCATTCCGTGTAGTTTGTAGGGGTATGATATGCATTCCGTCTAATCCACTTAAACGCAGCAAAATAAACGTGCCATTTAGTTTCAGTGTTGTTTTGTGTGGCAAAAATTGGAATGACGGGTCTATTTAGGGTTCCGTAATTCACTGATCTAAACTAAGTCAATCCTGCTACAAGCAGGATTTCATATCTCAGTCCGGTTTTGACTCTGTCTTTTGTGTTATTTTATTTTATTTATCATACTGAAAAATACAAGTTACGAAGCCGGTCTAACTAATAAGTACTTGTGATGGGATTGAGTTACCAAACAAAAGTAGGACCGAATCTAGATAAACTAATCCAGATCTACCGACTAACTCAAACCGGATTTGATAATCTAGATCTCCAACCAAACAGAAACTTAGGACTTAAAATAAAACGCAAGTCTTGCTCCACCACAAAATAAAGGCGACCATATAAAATAACATATTTTATTTGTTGTCACTTATTTATGGTAAAAAAGACAAAATATGTGTTATTATTCTGTGTCACAAAATTGTGTCCATATAGCATATTCCTAGTGTGAATAGCTATGTATAGAATGGGGTTATAAATCAAACTTTGAAAATGTTTACCCTATCCTTACGTTTACCATGAATATGGTAGGGGTTATAAATCAAACTTTGAAAATGTTTACCCTATCCAAAAACGTTTATCATAAGGTAAATGAATATGGTAATGTATAAAATAGATAAAGCAAAATAAAATAGATGTATATTGTACTTAATAACATATAAGTACTTCATTTTTATGATGAACAACTTAACTAGTAGTGAACGGGTAATTCCAATAAAGGGAATCAAGATCAACTTTTACTTGTGCTCTAGAATTTAGTCGGTCAAGGCAAGTCTATTAGTGGCCCTAGGTTGGGGTTGTTAATGGGTAAGAGTAAACATGTTTATCCTTTAATCATACCTTATAGGGGAAGGGTAAGGATAAAGAATTTCCTTAACTTTTACTCACATGCCCGCTATCCTCTGACCTCCTACCTTAGTGGGTAAAGATAAGGGTAAGTCATTACTCACACCCTCACTACCCACCAATATTTATGTATAATATTTTAAATATATGATCATTGTGTTTTTTGAGTTTATGGAATATTTCATATTATGTGGTCATCAGTTTATATAATACATGATATTCTTGTCTACTTTTTATGTAGTTAAGTTGGTTTTGTATGCAACACCATTTTTGAAGTACAAGACATGTGTATAAAAATGTCTATGTTCCATTAAATATTTGTGTGGTGTCAGATAAACATGTATAATAATAACAAAGTTTAATCGTTAATGTACCATTTGATACATATGTAAGGTGGTGTTATCTATTTTATTTGTGCTTTATTTGTTGGATGAAACAACATTTTAGAAGGTTTAAGATATGTATGTTTCCAACAATAACCCTTTGAGATGTATTATCATTTAATATAATTTAATGTAGCAATCTTTATCTTTTGGGAACAATTTATTTGTTAGCACACCAATGTTAAGGTACTACCATTTGTATATGAATTCAATACAATGCAAACCATTTATATAAATTGTAGAAGATTACTTAGAATCATTTTGGACATTTAAAAGCCATTATGGAGTATCTTGATATTTCACTCAAATATATTAATATATTTGTCAGACCATTATTATTAATATTAGTACAAATTTGAAGAAGACATATAAATTCCTTACTTCACCCTTAACCTCCTCGTTTACCCTATGGGTAAGATGGTAAGGATAAGGGTAAGGGGAGGGTAAGGATATTGGTGGAGTGGGGATTACCCATACCCTTACCCGCCACACTTGGTGGGTAACGTAACGATAAGGGTAATGTAAGATCCCTGGCATTACTTTTTGGTTGAACATGCTTGTTTTCCTTGATTGGATGCTTAAAACCTTAATCTAATCCTAAAATGTTCTTTGATATCATGTAATAAAGTTGAGTTTCAAGTTTGGACCAGTTTGGACATTGTTTAAGCAAGTTATGCATTTATATGCTTGTTTTGGACTTTTATGCAAAATACCCATATCTAGGGTTTTTCTTATAATTTTCCACATGCTTGTTGTGCCTCACATGTTTTCATATCATTCTTGAGATAGTTTTACCTTGGTGCACTTTGTTACACCATGGTTTTTTGAGTGACGTCTATCTAGGGTTGAACTTAGGATTTCCTCTCATATATAGGCTAGCTTGAGTTCTAGAACTTGATGGTTCTCCTTGTCTGGTGGGATCCGATGGCTTTCCTTACATGTTGGGATTTTATGGTGGTCCCTTTGTGTATGAGGTTTGATGGTTTTCTCTCTTGAAGCTCTCTGGATTGATGGTTCACCAAGTAGAGTGTTGTACCGATGATGGTAGTATGTTGAACTGATGACGGTGCTAGTGTTTTCACCCTTATGACCAAGGGGTCAAGATATGATGGTCACCCTATTGTTGGAAATTGATGGCTGACCTGGGAGTCAATACTCAATGGTCCTCCTAACTTCCACAATTGATGGACCTGCTTATTTGCATGGGTGTGATGCTTTTGACCTCAAACAAATTGTAAGCATGGATAGACACCTTAACCTTCTCTTCTCTCTCACCCATAGCTTTATATACCTCCCTCCTTGCATGCAAATGAGTTTTTTACACACCTAGATCTCTCTGTCTCTCTCTTCTTCCTTGCTTCTTGGAGCTCATCCCTCTTGCTTGGTGGAGAAGAAGGAGCCAATGTAGAAGAAGCTTGGCCGATCTTGCTTACATGTACACCTAGGCTTTGGATCTACCCTTGTTGAAGTCGGCTGGTGCTTTCTTACTATGCTTCTTAGTCTAGGTGAGTAAGATCTCCCTCCCTCCCTTCAATTTCCTTGTTATCCAACCTTCCTCTCTCTTATTTTTGGTCAGACCCATGGTGGAGCATGAGCTAGAGCTTGAAGAACACATTCCTTCTTGCTTCTTTGACCTAGGGTTTGCTTGTTCTTGGAAAAAGGAGCTAGCTTGGATGTGTGAAGTGCTCAATCTAGGGTTTCTTCTCTCTCTCTATCTATCTCTCTCTCTCTTCAAGATACCTTGTTACTTGGAGCTTCATCTTCAACCCTGAGGTAAGTTATATAACTTTCTCCATGTTTATTGCTTACTCCTAGCTTGCATGTACTAGATCTTGTTCGAAAACAAAGTTCTAAGTAGAAAAATGCTATCTCTGCCTAGGGTTTGAGCTTATGTAATGATTCTTGAGTAGTTTATCATTTTGTATAAACCCTAAACCTTATGCACAATCCTTACTTGGTAGTAGAAGTTTTGAACCTTGCATGTATATGGAAAATTATGGGTTTTGCTCACTCAAACGATGGTTCTTTCTTAGGTTTTTGGGCTGATTTTCCCTCCTTGTGATGCAAACTGATGGTTTGGTTCTTGGTGTTGTTTTGGTTGACCTTCTTATGCCAATTGATGGGATATACTTGGCTTCTACTTTGGACCTTCTTATGCTCGATAAATGATGGTTTTAGTGCTCCCTCACGTGGTGCAAGTTGATGGTTTTACTCTCTCTCTCTCTCAATCAATGTCTTTACTTGGTTTTTGAACATGTTTTCCACCTGGTGATGAAAAATGATGGTCTTTGATTTTTTGTTGTTTTGAACCTTCTTCTAGTGCATAGAACTGATGGCTATGCTCTTGTAGAATGGATGGCCTTAGTGCTCTCTCTTTAAGTGGTTTCAAATGATGGTTTCTTAAGGCTTCATCAAACGATGGTTTTACTTGGAGTTTTGGGCCTTTTCCCACCTAGAGATGACATCTGATGGTCTCACTGGGTCATCAATTGATGGTCCTTCTATTTCAGATTTGATGGTTTCACTAACTGTACGGTTGATGGTTCCTCTGGTTCCTTCGTTGATGGTTCCCAACTAATGGTTCTTCTGGTGCAAGATTTGATGGCCTACATGGTGTCCACATCTGATGGTGGACCTGATGTCCACAATCAATGGGTTCCCTGAGGTCAACACACAATGGTGCCTCTAGTGTTAGCACTTGATGGTCTTTCTAGGTCAAGCTTGATGAATCTTCTAGGTCCTAACTTGATGGTTTTCCTGGATGAATGGTTTAAGGTTTTACTTTTATTTCATATGTTGGTTTTATCTATCCAACACCTGATTGTCTTGGGTAAAGTTCATGATTTTATGGTTTGGGTTTGATGTTCCATATATTATGGTTATGTTTGACCTTATGCATCCATGATCTGATGGGGATGTTAAGTGCTAGGGTTTATTCTTGAGTGCTGATTTGTAGCTACAATTCAATTGATCTGGTTGAACCCAATCCTAATACAAACAAATGATGATGGTTAATCATACTTAGATTTCTTGTATGATGAGTATGATGAAGGAATACTCTTTCTATGTTGTTGTAACCCTAATATATTTCCATATGAACATCATAAGCTCTTTAATGCAATGTTATGCTAAACATATGTATCACAAGTATGGTGATGGTTTGTTGAGACTTTTATAAGGTGTGGGAAGATAATGATGTTCTTGCAGGAGATGATGTGATGGTCTTAATGGTCGTTGGGCATATCTTGAGCCCTTTTGGAGGTATAATCATCTCTATGGTGATAAGGGTTGGTACCCTAGAATAATGTGATAAGGATTTATGTCATGTGATGGTATGATGACAAGTATAATCTCATGAATGGTAATGAAATAGTAGCATGTGATGATGAAATAAGGAATATGTCTCATATGTTTTATATCTTATGAAGTTGTTATATATTTATGCCTGTTAGAAATGAATTAGGGTTTGTATGTCCACTAGTTTGATGCAGTCTTAACTCACCCAATTGGCATTAACTAATCAAGTAAAAACCCCAATCATGTAGTTCCATGTGTCGTACATCAATTCCTATTGGATGGTGAAATGATTATTCCTCTAATGGAAACTCAGAATTGTATATTATTGAGTATATGCGTGTTTTTTAGGATTGTTGCAGATATACCTCGGTAGTAGAATGAGTGTGGTCGTATCTCAGATACTTATATATGTGATTTGCTTGAGGATAGTTGTGGTTGTACCTCGGATGCTTGGGTTTGTATACCCTGGTTACTAGTGTTGTGACCTATATACCAAGGGAGGACTAGGTTGCTTTGCATATTGACTTATATGTCATTGCGGTGGACTCATACTGACCAAGGGCAGATGACATCTTAGGATTTAGGCCCTTCTAGATCTTATACGGAACTGATTTTAACTTAGCAGTGGTCAGTTGGAGTTTGAGTGGTATACCTCAATCTCTCTAGGGCTTAATAAACGATGTAATCCAGTCGTGTAGTGTATTTTTTAGGGTTATACACTGTACTTCACATTGGATGATAACCCTTGCATTTCTCTTTTCACATATATATGATGTATAGTGAAATAAGAGAAAATAGTCTTGTTTATGTTGTTATATATATTGATATTGTTGGTTAGGTTTGTGTTGATTAGTTATCTCATGCTGCTAAATATGCTTTTTTATTAACCATACTTATACTGTTAGCCATGTTGATGATGTTAGCTATGTTTATGATGTTAGTCAGACTTTTTTTTGGTCGGTAAAAAAGTGTGTTACTATAAAGCCAAAAAAATTTGGGCACTGAGTACCCCATTACATCACAAGGAGCTAAAAGCTCGACCAAGGATCATATACCCCACGCAGGGGGATAACACTAGAGCTAAAGATAAGCGTCTATGAGTAGAAAATCAAACCAACAAGACTAAAACCAGGCATCCCTACTAGGAGAACGATCTATTATAACCTATAGATACATGCAATATTCCCACCCACAAAAAGTAACAATAGGTTACAATATGACATCCACCGGGTAATCCTGCCTGGAACAGCATCGCTAGCTTCATATCTTCTCAGGATCACCAGAACCATCACATTCCACCGATAGAGGGTTGCGAGCCTAAGAGGTTAGAGACAATCCATTCATTCTTGGCACAGTACCAACTATCTAATAGAAACACCCACAATATGTGGTCCTATGCCAACAATTAGGGGATTCAACAACCATCTGAAACCACGCAGACAACATGTTGATGTCCTATAATAGGAACAACAGCCACCTTCTAACAGAGAGGCTGCTCGTCAACACCTAAGGGGTGTTCCAACACCCAGCAAGGAAGGGGAAGAGGAACCAAACCCAGCAGCACCTTGTTGTAGGCTTTACCAGGAGCATGCTCTGAGGAGAAAAAGGTCGAACACCTAGAGGGTGCTCTACCTCGTAGCAACAAGAGCCAGCCACTTAAAAGCTTGATACCCCTGTTTGCACAGGAGCATTTCTATGAGCAATCGAATGGCGTCCAAGCAATAGCAACAAGCAGAAGACGTTCAGGGATCAAGCCCTGAGCTAACTCCCCCTATCAAGGACTCCGGAGCAGCAGAGACCTTCCGCCAGGAGCGAAAGGTGCACCACACGTCAAAGACACAGCAACCGTGAGGTCACTCCAGCACCAGGGATGAGAAGCACCTCCATCCAGCACCAAGCCAATAAATCTGGGTCTCGCCGGGGGTCGAGGGTTCGCCATCAGCCAAGACAACCATGCTCACCTCAGTCGTTGGAGTAGAAAGTGCCTGAGAAGAAACAAGCGAGCAGCCAGTTCTTCACCTGCAAATCGGAGCAGCCCACTTTGTCGCAGACCATGGAGGGGATGGTTGCTCTCCAACCGTCTCTCATGAACAGAAGAAGTCGACCAGGTCGAACACCGACCCCCGTGAGCCAGATCCCGACGAGGCGGAGCATCATGCGCCTTCCACTCCAGACCAGCTGAGGGCCCTGCGATCCAACCAGAACGCCAAATAGGCCTCGTGAACCCAGCTCCCTTATCTCCAGTGAAGCCCTCAGCCATCTAACCACACTTCACGAGAGAAGGGCCAAGGGGAGAGCACGCCTAAAGGACAACGCCCCTCCCCCCAACGGGGGAAACCCTAGAGAGAAGTGAGATCTAGTGATCTAGAGAGAGAGAGATGGATCATTTTTCACTTATGTTAGTTAGACTTATGATGTTAGTTTTTATCTTTTCCTTTATGTACCTTGTTAATCATGCCTTTTTCTATGTGTATCTATTTAATATGCTTAATCTACTTAAATTGTTTAATTAATTAACCTATTGTAATCAATAAGCATTGTTGAGAGTTATATGTCTCGTTGAGACATGGGTCTCACCTTGTGGGTCACCATATCTTTGTAGGTGATCGGTAGCAGCAGAAATAGACCCGTGGCAGTGAGGAGGAGCTATGGTGATGGACCTTTGGAGAAGGTTGTTAGATGTCTAGTGTGTCCTAGAGTCATCCTACTCTCAAGTCTGGGTGAGAAAGTTTGTATGTGATGTTTCAATCAAGCTTTTGGTAGAATAATGATGCTTGTACATGTGATATTTGTGGATAATGTCTTTTGTGTATATATATGTTGTGGTTGAGGCCATAAAACAATCATAAAAGATACTTGGCATAATATATGAATATATGCAAGATGTTGGGCCTTTATGTAATGTTCTTGCACATGTTTGTGAAGTTTAATCGGTTTTAATTATCCCCCTTTTCTTCCATGTGGATAATTTGTGATCAATCGTATTTTGAGTTTTGAGTAATCTTGTTTAGCATGACAGGTTCTCACATGCAAGGCCTTACCCTCCCCATACCCTCCCCATTAACATCCCTACCCTGGGTGTTCTTCCATGATGGCAATGGTGTGAAGAAAAATCATATTCACAGATAGTTCCACTATTTTTCAGCTATATAATTGTTACACCTCAATCTCACAATTACCACTAATCATGATATTAGGATATAAATTGAGGATTTAGCATAATACAAAGATCACCCTTAACTTTTTCTTCTTTTTCAAACTATTTGTTTTCTCGCATTGAACCACATAAACTAACTTTACAAGAGAATTAAACTTTTATTTCTCTAATGTAATCTCAACATTAATGATACACATCCATACATTCATTATGTTTCTCACACTTTCATGTACATACGACATGACAATCATTTGCATTATCTCTTATTAAGGAAACAAACATACAAAACATCATTTACAACTCTCTCACATCTATACAAGGACCTAGAGTGACAGGGACCGACTGAACTTAACTATACTCAGACTTAAATCTTGTGGCAAATCTACTCTGATGCAATGATTTTTTCTTCAAGTCCATGTGATTTCCCTAAAAATTGTGAGTAATGGGGTGAGCCTACTCACTCAATGAATGAGTACTTCAAAGAAACAGTCTAAAGTACTGATATAACTACAGATATACTTTTGAGCAATTGATATCAATTATAATAGCAGTAAGCTTTAAAGAGTCTAATAATTGACGATCATAAATATGGCAGGATACTCTAGATATCTACAAGAGTGAATCAATATATGAAATGCTTGATTGATCATAAAGAAAACTAATAATTCAGAAACATACAAAGAGTAATTGAATAACTGCACACCCTTGTTTAACCTCTCATTCATCTTATTATTCCATGATCATATGTAGTGTACTCTACATATGAAGAATCATAGCGAACTACGATCTCACCGTACAAGACTTAGCTTAAAACCCAGGAAGCTAAGCCTAGAACTAAATTCGGGTCTGCTTGACTCGAACCATCACATCTGACTAAGGCAGATAAACGGTTGGCCTTTAACTGGACCTCTCCTCTAGGATGAGTACACAGGCAGAGGGTCTGAGATGCTCTGTGGGCCTCATCTTGGTACGCTCTGTGGGTACCTCTGGGTTACCACTGGGATCTCTGGTTCATGTTGTGTAACCTATCTTCTCTTAGGAGACTTACTCAAGGGCTTCGTCTCCTTGTATGCTCTGTGGGTGCGTTCCGATCCCCGTATACTAGTCGCTTCCAGGGTGGATCGTTTCCTCCCTACAGTGCAGACATCTGTAGGGAATCTACGGTGTTTAGGGCACCTATGTCTATTATTTTATTATTCTTGGAAAGCTCTTACTATATTGTATCTCTCTATTACTTATTCTTGACTCTGGTATCTCTATGGTACCGAGTCTATTCATATGAAGCTTATAATACAACATGTATATCCTTCTAAACTTGGCAGAGCAGTATATTCAAAACACCATAATATTCTGAGTAATCATCATACTATACATACAGGCAGACTAAAATTCTTAAATAAACAGAATACATGTCAACTTGGCACTTTATATACTAGAATCATGAAATTGAATAGTTAAGCATCACCACATCTCATACTGAGAACATTGATATCACAATACTTAATTCATTGAACACCCTATACTTAGGGTTTCATTTACCTCTTTCAATTATCACATGGCTCTCATAAGGATTTCATACGACAAAAACATTCACTGAATAAAGACTACTTTCAACAAATCATATACAATCAATATATGTATGAAACCTTGGAACTGAGATAAATTTAGGTTCCCATTCCATTCACTAAGATATCATGCATCAAGAATCAAATTTAATAAATAAAGTCTATCATGTCAAGAAAATCCGTTCAAATGGGGTTCACGATATCTATTCGCAAATATCCAACTTTCCTCGCATCTAGGGTTTCACCCTATTTACTGAGATATCAAACAAAACTATTCACTTTGAATGAATCAAGATAGCATCTGACATATATGTACTATGAATTTAGATAAACAATCATTCATAACCAAGGGGATCTAGATATGCAATTTTCTCTATTTACTTATACATCAAATTTCAGTCATAGACAAATTCCCTATATTTCAATTTACTCTTATAACCTCTGTGAATACTTAGGGAATTCTCATTAGGATGTATTGTATACATTTCTAATATGATTTTATCATCTGAACTTCATCCAAATAGAGTAAGAATCCATTTCATATCATTTTGCAACAACTTAGAACAAATAGACAATTCAGGGTTTGTAGTCACATACTAGCAATTGCAAATTATGGATGAGATAACCAATTTTCGTGCAATATACTATTTAAAGGAAGTTCCCACTCACCCTAAGGTGTAAAAACACCTTAAAATGTATCCCATATCTAAAAATCTCAAATCCATATCAAATCCCTAGCAATTCACCTAATTCTTCTTCCTTTCAACTCGAAAACCCTAAAAATGAGGGATTATGAAGAAAGAGTGAAAAAGGAGAAGTTTTGATACCATTTTGGATCAAATCAGAGGAGGGACAGAATTTTGACATGTGAGATAAGATTCACCATGAAACTATATCCAAAGAAGCTAAACTTACATGATTTCATCATTCCTCAGACCGCAAAACCCTAGGTCAGCATCTCTATCAATTTCTCCTCTCAAACCCCTCTCTCTAGGATTTCATTTCTCTACTTTTAATCACAAATTATTAGAGCTAAGAGTGTGTTAGGTTTATCATATGGAGCAATTGAGATGCTTGGGTCAATTGCACTTTGACCCCTCACTAAACTTTTTCTTATTTCAGCATATTTTTCTATCATAAAAAGGTTTATGTGAATTCGTGTATTTAAGAGATCAAACCCTCTCCAAAAATTATGATAATTTAACATGTTGTGTATAATTGCGTTATAAAGCTTCAGTTGAAATTTTATATCATTCCTATCTCCCATTAAATAAATAAAAATCGAATAGTGAACTACTATCCAGAACTCTACAAAAATGTTAGTTACTGTAATTTGTCTACTGATAAGGTCTAAATGAATCCAAAAATTATGAAAATTTGATATATTGTTCAATATTGTGTTTTAGATATCCAGTTAAAATATCAGATTATTTAGTGTTACTAATAAATAAATAAAAATAAAACACTACACTCCTGAAAAGCACTCTGTCAGCATTTTGGTTGAAGTATAGTTCGACTGAGAACCACATTCAAAGAACACTCAAATATTCTGAAATTTTTCTCCAATATGCATGATTGAGTTATCCATATCATATCCAAAATTAAATTGAATAAAAAATTTGTAGAAAATATGAAAAATCATTTACCACATTGTTATCCTGATCAAATTCCATACTCATGTACCATCAAAACCCTAATTTCAGCCAACTAGGGTTTATATTTCTCAAACCCTAATTTCTCAAAAATAGAACACTTAAAGTTCTTATTAAGTTTAAAACATCATAACTAAATTATCATCATTAATTAGATTTAAGCAATGATCATTCCAATTAAGCATATAATCATCTAGGAAAATCCTAGTATACCAATTAAGCTCATATGCAATCATAACAATTCTCCCCCTCTTAAAAAGGTTTCGTCCCCAAAACATAAATATGCAAGTAAAGTACATTCAAGGTTTATTTTAAGCTTCTAAAATCTTACATGTCATTATATTCTTGTATTTCATACTTGAATGCAGTTTTCAACATTAAGTCCTTTATTCCTTTACTAAATCACAACATGTTTGAAATAGTTCTCAATGATAACAAACAAATTCTCTATGCCACAACCAATCATAGGATAGAGAGATAAACAACCATTTCAATATTTTCATACTCTTGAGGTGTTACATCAACATCGATAATCTGATCCAACTATCTCAATTCATACTGCTAAATATGTACTATTGTTATGTATTACCTCTAAATCGTGAAAGAGAGTTCACCATGTTCTTTTGAATTTTACTATTTTGCTACTCAAATACCAAAATAGTCTTGAGTTAAAAGACTAGATTCAACAACAATTGTACATTACTAATCATGGAATCCCCATTAGATCATGGATGCATAAGGTGAAGCATTACCATCACATTCCATACTATTCTCGAGTATGAACCCACACATAATTCAAGGTGTAACCATCGGGTCACATAATTCAAGGTGTAACCATTAGGTTATAGCATACTAGGGTTTCAACAACAGTAATAGAGTACTCCATAATTGTATTAGTCATTCAAGGACTATTCATACCCAATTACCATCACTTAGTTATATTAAATCTAGGTATAACAAGCTACACCTCATTAGGGTTACATATCAATACAATACGGTTATCATCCCTTCTATTCATATGAGTGAATAGGTAAGACTACCTTATTCAGGGTAACCCTCCATTTGTTCCATCATCATTCAACCCATATCACCATACCACAAGTGTACAATACTAAGATGGATTACTGGTATGAATGACTTAAACTATCAGACACCTTTAATTAACATATTGCTTGCACATGTACACTGAAATCATACGTAGAACCAATTTACATCCCTTAATATACCTTCAACAAATTATACTTCTAAAAAGAAATTCACATATTACTAAAATCCATTATTTTCTCTTATCTCTCTCTTCATTCATTACTACTTACTTTTTTCTACTTATCCTTCTCATTTTAATCATGCCGATTAAACATCCCAAAAATTGAAACATACAAGGTATGAATAGATTATTCATCATTCTTGCTATTACTACAAGAATTTATTTCATATCACACTTCACTCATATTGTATTTCTCCTTTTGTTCAAAATACACCTCTTATATTTCAAATCTATTTCTTATCCTTTACTCTAAATCATTTCCATATTGTTTATCTACCTTTCAGATTAGCTAGGATTACTATCAGTGCTAGTTTACTTCTCATAGTGCAAATCGCATGATCTTGTTTTATAGAGTTGCTAGTATTCAAGGTCAAATCACTAGTGACATCCCTTAAACTACTAAAACTCTAAACATTCTAGGGTTTTGTCCTTATCATTAGCATGGCGTTATTGTGTGTGACTTTTCTCCCTTAATTTGAAAGTCAAACTTTGGATCTCACAAGTTTTACTAAAGTCTTCCTTATCTTATCAATTGAATTTCCTTTCTCTTACTTGGCCATTCATATAGATTACATTCTCAATTTACCCTACTAGGGTTTCGTCATCATATTGTATGTCATTATTACATTCACTATGTGACGTCCGAACTCATAAAACATGAGATAAACTAAAGCGGAAGCAGTTTATTAACTGGCAGCGGAATTATGAAAATCACAGGAAATTAAAATTTTTTAAGGAACATCTGTAAATCATAAAACTCCTTTATTATAAACAAGATAAATAGTTTACATCATTGTGAAATCACCTCTCGAGTGATTATATACATCCAGATACAAAATCTTGAGGCCTTAAGCCAAAAACCTCAGACCTATTGACTCCTAGGACCTGAGAGTACAGAGACGACATAAGACATTCTATCTATAAGACTAGACAGTCAGTATCTCCACCTAAGATTCACTGCTGCCCCTGATGTTGTTGTTGTTATTGTTGCTCATACTTAGATGGGTTCCTTCATCCTCGGCGTCTACCTAAAAAGTAGAAACCTACGGGAGTGAGACAATTTGAACAATTGTCCCAGCGAGAGTTATAACTCTCCGCTAGAAGCTTTGTTATAGCAAGTAAGGAATAACATAAGCAGAGTAACTTAAATTATTCAACAACAAGTTTAATAATAAGTAAAGTAACATTTACTTAAGCAATCACTTCTTCAAAGCATATGTAGAACATGTACACTAAATACTTGAACAGATCATTCATGTAAATAATGTAACACCAATCATTGTTTCTCGTAGTTCAACCTAAGCAAATATGCTACGCAGTTGATTATGTTTTACAAACATTATTATGCCCTGCGGAGATGAGGTATACCGCTCATACTCCAACCGATCACTACTAAGTCGCATCAGTATCATACATAGGTCATCAAAAGAGCCGGATTCTTATGACCTCATCTTCCTCAGTCAGTAAGAGGATTTACTTGCAGGACATATTGTGTCTCTACTGTAGTAGCTATCCAGGGTATTCTGGAAACTTCGCTATAGAGTTACAGTGGCATTCTGTACTCTCTTCCTCATCGAAAGATCTCTTGTTTATCTCTCATAGATGCAGTATTGGTGATTTCTTCGGGAGATTTGTGGTACATCACCCTGGTATAAACATATAGTGAAGGATTGATAGATTAAAGTACATCTACATCAATTCCTACACTAGTACGTAAGGATATTCATGTCCATATTCCCCCATATGCTCAAAAGTATATGTTTCAGGAGTTCCCTTAGGAAAACCTGTTTCACCATCATTTGGTCTCTGACAATGATGGATCTATGATCAGGGCCCTACATGGTATGATTATATTTGATTACTTAGGTGCATTTCAGTATTCTTTTAACATCAAGCATGTTTCCAAGCATTCAATCTATTAAACTCTGTTATAAAAGAAGAATACTAAATGTATCAAGTTTAACTCACAACAGTTATCAAGGGACATAATTTCTTATTCATATCATTATTATGAATTTAAGAATAGGGGTATTCAAACCCTTAGATCATCATAAGTCATCTAATCAGCATGACCTTGATGTTACTCATGGCTCTTACAGCCCATTAACCTCATATGTTGTTACTTAATTGAGGCAACATAGCATATATCACTTTTCATAAAGCTTATAACATGCCTTCAATGAATATGACATCATAACCCTTACCTGGTTATGATTATTACTTTATAAGAACCTGCATGGTCAATTCAATTTGATAATAATAAACCATTTATCTTTTGAATCAGTAATTCATAAACAGGAATAACCTTTCAATTCAAGTAGTACCTTCATGTCATCACTAAAGCTTGGTTCCCATTATATAAATCAATTAGGGTTATTCAATCTCTTTTATTATAATAGGGAAATAATGATTCTTCACCTCATGCTTCAATCATGAAGAATCATGTTTAAAAGCATAATAGAGTTAGGGTTTATCCCACTCAATTAAGGTTATTGAATCCCTTTGTCTTATAAGGCATAAGAATTCCTTATATTGTAATTTGTTTACAGGGTTTCATGCTTGAAAGCATAACACATGACTAGGGTTAACGTACCCCATCCTTCTTTAGTTAGGGTTTCCTATTCATGTTATCAGTCCAACCCTAGGGTACAACTTTACCATTCTTAGGAGTATACCAGGACATGATGAGTGTTTACTTATGATTACAATACTCATTGAACATCATTAATGATCATCAATTCTAAGTATCAGCCCATTTCTCCTTCATATCATGTTATGATTTCATCATACTTATTGATTTGGCTTCCTCCCTTTCCAAGATATAAAAATTCTACACTTATTGGGTACATGAATTCATTATATCTCTATCATAGCTAATTACCTATTATATGCCCCTTGTGTCTCTTGTTTAAAACACAATGGTTTAAACATTGTTGATGTAGGATAAACCATCATCAACTATTCTAGGTACCCCCATATTCAGGGTGTTATATATATAGATATATATGTATATGCTTTGATACATATCTCTCCTAAGGATTTCATGTCCATCCTTATTATAAGTTGTAAGGGTATTTTCTCATTCATAGAGACATTTAGATCTAAGTATCATCTTATGTCTTATATCCTTATTTATTGAGATTACCACATTTATCAATCATAGGGTTCACTAATCCTATTCTATATACTTATGATATAATCATCTTGTATGATTGATTTAACTATATCTCACTTTAATGTAATACCTAGTAGACCATCTTCAGGGTTTCATAATTGATAAGCCATAAACTAAGCTTACTATTCATCCTAATAGGGTTTCCCATATCGTCATTTCCAATTTAGGGTTTCTCATTCATATCACATCTCCCCTAGATTAGATTTATGATTAATATAATTGAGTATATGCATATATAATAGTATTAGTATAATACTAAAACTTCTCAATTCTTTATAAAACACCACGACTGTGCTCCTTAGCACGGGCGTGCTAAGATCAACATATCACCGTTGATTTTTAGGGTTTGGATTCATTTACTTCAACATAGGGTTATAGAACCTCTTAGCTTTCAATGCATAAAGATTCCTCATATTACAACTTGTAATTAGGGTTTCATACCCAAAGGCATAACCCTAAATTACTCCATTTATCAGATCACCCTAAATTAGGTTTTACTATTCACAATGCATGTCATTGTCCTAGAATTAGGGTTTACTATTCACTTCATAGTGAATTGAGCTCATAGCATCATTATGTATGAAATTATCATCATTAATGCCTTCAAATTAGGTTATTATTCATCAATCATCATAATTAGGGTTTTCATGATCTCACCTTAATGGATCATACCCTAATCATGTACATTCTTGCATATTGAAGGTATGTTACTTGATTCTCATTCATATTAGGAGCCTTATCTCTCCTCTCACTACTAGATGATGTTTACATCACTCTAGATTATATTATTTCAAGTCAACTTTGATTAACATAGGTCAAGTCATCACCACTATGTTCATTAGGGTTTACTTGATCAAGATGTGTTGTCTGCTTGAACCCTTAAAGGGTACATTGGTAATGCCCGCCATTATCCAATCATAGGTCAAGTTATTAATTACTTAACCCCTTAACATCTTTAAGTATCATTAGGTTTTAAGTTGAACAATCATTGGACCATTTAAACCTTCAAAGCATTAAGTAATCATAACCCTAAAAGTCCCCAAACAATTACACACTTCAACCTCCAAACGGTCCTGAGACCGTTTGGTTAGGTTGACTTCCAAACCGTTTGATCTTGGTCACCCTCATGACCGTTTGAATCTAAACGGTCTTGAGACAATTTCAACTTGTTGACCGTTTGAACAGGGTTGACTTTGAGACCGTTTGAATTGAAATGACCTTGAGATCGATTGAATCCAAACGACATTGAGATCGATTGAATCCAAACGACCTTGAGATCGATTGAATCCAAACGACCTTGAGATCGATTGAGCCCAAACGGTCTTGAGACCATTTGGATTCAAACGGTCTTGAGACCTTTTGGCCCCAAATGGTCTTGGGACCATTTGGATCCAAACGGTCTTGAGACTGTTTGGTCCAAACATCTCAAAACTGATTGAACCCAAAAAGTGCATCAACACTTGCAATCGATTAGGGTTTTCAATGTTGAACCCCTCAATTGACCTCCTATATGTTAACCACTTATCAATTGAGCCAACTAGGGTTATCCTTAACCAATTGGAAACTCAATTGACCCTCGATTGATAGCCAATTAGGGTTGGAACCAATTGAATTAGGGTTTGTAATCGATCAACCATCAATGTCCATCAACATGAATCTAAATGAAGTTGAACCCATCAATTATCATCCAATTGAGCCATAACATGGCCCAAAAGGTCTTGGGATCGTTTTGACACCCTCCAAACGGTCTTGAGACCGTTTTCCCAAAGTCTCATCAAAATCTAAGTCAATTTGTCAAGGGTTGAACCCTAATTAAGTCACAAATCAGCACTTTTGATTAATTCAACAACCTATTGTGATTGGACCTTCAATTGATCAAATTACCTTAACCCTAGACCTTCAAACGGTCTTGGGTGATCACCAAACGGTCTTTAGACCGTTTGGGTGATCCCCAAATGGTTTTGAAACCGTTTGGGTCACTCAACCCAAAGTTCAACAAGATTGGTCCTTGAATTCAGCAATTGAACCCGATTAGGGTTTAGAGGATTGAAGTGCCTTCAACTTGTGATTTGTTTGCAATTGGATGATGATTCTTTGTAGATGATTAATTTACAATATATCCAACAGACCTCTAAATGGTATTCACTTGATCAAACTTTCCAAACGGTCTTGGAGACCGTTTGAATCTAAACGGTCTTGCAAATCGCATGAAATCAAACAGTCTTGAGACCATTTAGTTTCAAACGGTCTTGCAAACCATTTAGACCAAATGGTCCAAGGTCATTTGGTAAAGTTACCTAGGAAATAATTCCCATCATCTTCAACCTTATATCAGGTCAGTTACTTCGTAGTTTTGCTTGCAAAAGTGCAAGGAAGAGTGGGGAAGAAGAAGAACTAACTACTATTTGCAAGAACAAAGATATGCATAATCAAAGCAAGAGGTTTAGAGTTATAAAACCCGCCTTAAGGTTGTTCCTAGAGCTACAAGCTTCCAAGCTTCAAGCCTTTAATGGCGTATTGAGCTCCATAGGTCGGCCAAGGGTGTTTCTTCAAGGAAAATTTGGGGAGGATCGGCTAGAGAGAGAGAGCTAAGTAAGAAAACTATAAAACCAACCTTGTAACTCAACTTCCTCCACGAATTCGAGCAAGAAGATGACCCAAGATTACCTAGATTCCCCTTGGTCGTTATCCTCTTCTCTAGAGCTCTGGTTTAGTCGGTTTAGCAAGGGGATAAGTGAGGAAGTGAAGGGAAACGTTCCTTGGTTTGCAAAGGAGAAGAGTATATATACTTTGGGGTTATTTCCAACATAAGGACAACTTATTTCTCCTTTTCTCATCTAGGTCCTTCTATCCTTTAGGGACGTCCTTTATCCTCATTTCTAAGGAAAAAATCCTTCTAAGACCAAGGACTAAAGGCAAAGAAGGTCAACTTATTACTAAGGTGCACATATGAAAGGTTATTATGCTTACAACTCGATTATTCAACTACAAGGGTGTTCCTTCTTATATGATTATTCAAAAGAAGCGCCCTCTTCATCATTTTTACTCTAAATGATGTAAAGAGTCATAAAAATATTCTAGAAGATATATTTTACAAGTTGCACCCCATATTTTGGGTAAATTGCACTTTATACCAAAACTAGGGTTTCTAGCACAAGGATTGCTCCACAAGCTGCATCTTGGTGCCCAAGCTTGGAGAATCCATAATACTTCATCATATTAATTCTTATGATGTCTCAACACCAAAGGAACATATTAACATGTATAAATTGCAAGTTAACCCCTCTAATTGGGTAATTTGCACATAGGTCCTTGTATTACAAAATAATACTACAACGTTGTTCAAAAAGGGCAGAAATGGAAACATATGTTCCTCAGGAGCCTTAATTACATATCAAAGATAATCACAAGTATCTAATTACATAATTAGGCAAAACACCTAGGGTTAGCTCATAACCCAGGTCAGGGATGTTACACACTAGGTGCCTCTACCATGGTGGTTATACATCAGATATGATTCATTTTCTTATCACTTCATTCCCACATTTCTCTCATTAAGTAACATATGGAAGAGAAGACGGTTCTGAGACTTAGAATTCCTATCTTCAAACATCCCATTAATACATTTGTCGTATATAGGTTTAATTAGTTAACAACAAGGATACTTGACTAACTAGCACTTGATTGAATCTCCTAACCTCTTTCTTTTATAATCTATATTACTCCACCATGTTTCAAACCCCTACTTTCCATAATCCTCTTACCATATACTACTCTTCCACTTATTATCTTTAACTTCTACTTTTCTCTTATGATCATGTTGCTTATTCATGTGTATGATCATGTATACCATGTTGCACATATTTCTTCTTATCCTTCTACTAGTGTGAAGTTGAAATTCTAAATCAATAGTCTCTCTACTAGTTTCAACTCATGTTTAATATGTTACATATCCTTCATTTTAAATCAAACGGCTCATGCAAGGGTGAATCATAGTTTCTCTTATATCAAGTTTTTCCTTCCTGAGTATAGTCTACCTTTGTATAACTTATTCATTTTGTTAAGCTACACTTTTGTTCTTTTTTTTTAGAAACTAGTTTGTTGTTATATAGAGACTTGGAATCCAAAGGTAGTAAGGATGAATGTATTAAACTTATTAATAAAGGTATACATTCCATGCTCTCAATTATATCATAACCCTCATTCCTTAATCAAGCTCATCATTTCCAACATTTATCTTTGTTTTAACTTAGTTTCTTAACCTAGTCTTATGATTTACATATTTATCCAATTCTCTTTACTTTAACTCATCTGAAGACTCTTCACTTATATTTACTTATCATATACTTAACTCTTTTCTTCTATTTTCCCTTTGCTTTGGAGTACATAAAAACATTGTACTCGGTTATATAATCCATTCCTCATGATTTATTCTTACTACCTTGGCCCTTACATACTTTTCTCATATATTTTCCATATTTCATATTTAGAGTTCATATAATATTAATCATTAAACTTAATCTGAACCTTATGTCATGTTCCTTTATTCCCAATTAAGGATTTCTCATATGAGGTCCTAAAGTTGGATCTCAGATATAAGTTCCAACTTATTCTTAGCAATTTTAATCTTTCCCATATGTTTCAACATCTTAGTGTATGTACATTCTCACTATGATGTGGGTCTAATTTATCTAGAGTCTACTCTTATCATATTATTAATAGGAGTCATTAGATCCCAGTAATGCATCATGTCAGTCAGACCAGGCCGAACCTGTAGTCATGAAGCCAAGAAATACTTAAGATTAGCCAACTCCTATCAATCTCAAACATGTGGAAAGAATATCCACTTAGGAAAGTTCATTCAAAGATCATTTCTAGTCTACTTGATACAAAGAATGTAATCAATAAATGCTACAAATGCATAGTGTACAACAAATCTTAAAGACCCATATATATTTCAAAATACTGAATATCTGAATTCAAACATATAAGAGCATTTCTATTCATCTCCAATAAAACAACAATATGAAATGAAAGTTCTATCTCATTTTATATTTATGCTCTTAATTCATGTTACTTATCTTGTTTCTAACCCTCATATTTCTAGGGTTCCTCTCTAGCCCATCCTTCCACTGTATACCTGGCCAGGGTATACATGAAAGAATAGATAGAGTAGCTTGATACTGGTTGATCCAAGTACTCAGATACCGGGCCAGGATATCCAAATACTCAAATCCCTAGAGCTAACATCATAACATCTCCTATCTGCCACACTTATGACTCTAAAATACTAACTAAATGGTCCCTGACAACTCAGCCTAAGCTCGGATACCAAGTTGTTACACCCCGATCTCACAATTACCACTAATCATGAGATTAGGGTATAAATTGAGGATTTAACGTAATACAAAGATCACCCTTAACTTTTTCTTCTTTTTCAAACTCTTTGTTTTCTCGCATTGAACCACATAAACTAACTTTACAAGAGAATTAAATTTTTATTTCTCTAATTTAATCTCAACATTAATGATACACATCCATACATTCATTATGTTTCTCACACTTTCATGTACAGACGACAAGACAATCATTTGCATTCTATCTTATTAAGGAAACAAACATACAAAACATCATTTACAACTCTCTCACATCTATACAAGGACCTAGAGTGACAGGGACCGACTGAACTTAATTATACTCAGACTTAACTCTTGTGGTATATCTACTCTGATGCAATGATATCTTCTTCAAGTCCATGTGATTTCCCTAAAAATTGTGAGTAGAGGGGTGAGCCTACTCGCTCAGTGAATGAGTACTTCAAAGGAACAGTCTAAAGCACTGATATAATTACATATATACTTTTAAGCAATTGATATCAATTATAACAACAGTAAGCTTTAAATATTCTAATAATTGACAATCATAAATATGGTAGGATACTCTAGATATCTACAAGAGTGAATCAATATATGAAATGCTTGATTGATCATAAAGAGAACTAATAATTCAGAAACATACAAAGAGTAATTGAATAACAACACACACTTGTTTAACCTCTCATTCATATTATTATGCCATGATCATATGCAGTGTACTCTACATATGAAGAATCATAGCGAACTACGATCTCACCGTACAAGACTTAGCTTGAAACCTGGGAAGCTAAGCCTAGAACTGAATCCGGGTCTACTTGACTCAAACCGTTATGTCTGACTAAGGCAGCTAAACAGTTGGCCTTTAACTGGATCTCTCCTCTACGCTGAGTACACAGGCGGAGGGTCTGAGATGCTCTGTAGGCCTCATCTTGGTATGCTCTATGGGTACCTCTGGGTTACCATCGGGATCTCCAGTTCATGTTGGGTAACATATCTTCTCTTAGGAGACTTCCTCAAGGGCTTCGTCTCCCCGCACGCTCTGTGGGTGCGTTCCGATCCCCATATACTGGTCGTTGCCAGGGTGGATCGCTTCTTCCCTACAGTGCAGACATCTTTAGAGAATCTACAGTGTTTAGGGCACCTATGTCTATTATTTTATTATTCTTGGAAAGCTCTTACTATATTGTATCTCTCTATTACTTATTCTTGACTCTGGTATCTCTATGGTACTGAGTCTATTCATCTGAAGCTTATAATACAACATGTATATCCTTCTAAACTTGGCAGAGTAGTATATTCAAAACATCGTAATATTCTGAGTAATCATCATACTATACATACAGGAAGACTAAAATTCTTAAATAAACAGAATACATGTCAACTTGGCACTTTATATACTAGAATCATGCAATTGAACTGTTAAGCATCACCACATCTCATAATGAGAACATTGATATCACAATACTTGATTCATTGAACACCCTATCCTTAGGGTTTCATTTACCTCATTCGGTTATCACATGGCTCTCATAAGGATTTCATACGACATAAACATTCACTGAATAAAGACTGCTTTCAAAAAATCATATACAATCAATATATGTATGAAACCTTAGAACTGAGCTGAATTTAGGTTTCCATGCCATTCACTAAGATATCATGCATCAAGAATAAAATTGAATAAATAAAGTCTATCATGTCAAGAAAATCCGTTCAAATGGGTTTCACGATATCTATTCACAAATATCCAACTTTCCTCGCATCTAGGGTTTCACCCTCTTTACTGAGATATCAAACAAACACTATTCACTTTGAATGAATCAAGATAGTATCTTACATATATATACTATGAATTTATATAAACAAACATTCATAACCAAGGGGGTCTAGATAAGCAATTTTCTCTATTTACTTATACAGCAAATGTCAGTCATAGACAAATTCCCTATATTTCAGTTTACTCTTATAACCTTTGTGATTACTTAGGGAATTATCATTAGGATGTATTGTATACATTTATAATATGATTTTATCATCTTAACTTCATCCAAATAGAGGAAGAATCCATTTCATATAATTTTGCAACAACTTAGAATAAATAGACAATTCAAGGTTTGTAGTCGCATACTAGCAACTAAAGATTATGGATGAATTAACCAATTATTGTGTAATATACTGTTTAAGGAAGTTCCCACTCACCCTAAGGTGTGAAAACACCTTAAAAACCTATCCCATATCTAAAAATCTCAAATCCATATCAAATCCCTAGCAATTCACCCAATTCTTCTTCCTTTCAACTCGAAAACCCTATAAATGAGGGATTATGAAGAAAGAGTGAGAAAAGGGGAATTTTTTATACCATTTTGGATCAAATCAGAGGAGGGATGGAAGTTTGACATGTGAGATAAGATTCACTATGAAACTATATCCAAAGAAGCTTAACTTACATGATTTCATCATTCCTCATACCGTAAAACCCTAGGTCAGCATCTCCATCAATTTCTCCACTCAAACCCTAACTCTCCCTCTCTATAGGATTTCGTTTCTCTGGTTTGAATCACGAATTATGAGAGCTTCTAGTGTGTTAGGTTGATCATATAGAGCAATTGAGCTGCTTGGGTTAATTGCACTTTGACCCCTCACTAAACTTTTTCTTATTTTAGCAGATTTTTCTGTCATAAAAAGGTTTCTATGAATTCGTGTATTTCAGAGATAAAACCTTATCCAAAAATTATAATAATTTATAATGTTATGTATAATTGAGTTATAAAGCTTCAATTAAAATTTTAGATCATTAATATCTCCGATTAAATAATTAAAAATCGAATAGTGCACTCCTATCCAGAATTCTACAGAAACGTTAGTTACTATAATTTGTCTACTGATAAGGTCTAAATGCATCCAAAAATTATTAAAATTTTACATGTTGTTTATTATTTATTTTTAGTTCTCTAATTAAAATTTCATATCATTTGGTGTTACCAATAAATAATTAAAAATAAAAAACTACACTACTGAAAAGCACTCTATCAGTATTTTGGTTGAAGTATAGTTCAACCGAGAACCACATTCAAAGAACACTCAAATATTCTGAAATTTTTATCCAATATGAATTATTGAGTTATACATATCATATCCAAAATTCAATTGAATATGAAATTTTTAGAAAATATGTAAAATCATTTACCACAGTGTTATCCTGATCAAATTCCATACTCATGTACGATCAAAACCCTAATTTCAGCCAACTAGAGTTTATATTTCTCAAACCCTAATTTATCAAACAATAGAACACTTAACGTTCTTTAGGTTTAAAACATCATAATTGAATTATCATCATTAATTATATTTAAGCAATTATCAATCCAATTAAGCATATAATCATCCAAGTAAATCCTAGTTTACCAATTAAGCTCAGATGCAGTCATATCAATAATCACACTAAGTGGTTATGATTGATGTAGTTTTAAAATGGTGTGGTTAATTTTTTTAAAATCATTTTGAAATATGATGCATTATTCTTAAGTAAATGACGTAATAGACATGTTTGAAATATATAATCACATGTGTGGTTTGGGTTTTCATCAGTTAAAAGAATATTGGTGTTGGTTTGTTATTTGTTACAATGTGCAATAGTGGTAGAGGGTAGTGTGTCTATATGTATACATAGAAGGTCTTCAAGTTTATCCCAAAAGTGTACATCATTCCATGTGTAGAGTGTGTTAAAGGCATATAGATGTATTGGTTGATGATCCATGTTGAATCTATCAAATAAGTGACCATGGATTTGATCATTAAGATGTGAGGTCATGTTTGGTTTAAGTCTCTCAGATGTTCACATCGTGAGGTTGAAATTTCCCCCTATAATCTGATAGTGAGGGAGATATTGGATACAAGGTCTTTAATCTCTCTCATGAAGGAGTCTTTATAGTGGCTAGGTTCACCATAGACCCATGTGAAAGTCCATCAGATGTTATCATCTAGATTAACAAAGGATATGGTGATACAAGAATACCTATAGAGTGTTTGAGATATGAGTAGGTGTATGGGTCCCAACCTACAGAGAGGCCTCCATTAAGTCCATTGGAAGGATTTGAATCCATTCAGTTGTGTGTTGTCCACCTATGGTGTGAAGTTAAAAAGGGTCAGATGTGTTTTATTTTCTTGGAAAGTGATGAGGTTTATCTTTTTACTCCTAATAAATGTTGAATGTGACTTGTTTTGATTGCATTCACATCCTTTCATACATTACAAGATGCAATAATCATGATAGTGAAAATAAAACACAAATAAGAGTTGAAATTAAAATAAAGAAATTGGTGTTAGATCAAAAGTGAGATTTTTAAGCTGGTCAAAAGCAAGTGTAGTGGGTCTATGATTTGACCACTGAAGGTCTTGTTCCATCACAGACATGGAAAGGTTCATGTCTAGTGATAAATCAAAGGTAAAGCCAATTTTTTTTACAAAAGCGGTAAAGTCATATGTGCATTCCCATGATGCTATATTATGAATGAGATCAAATCCCAAATAGTATGTATAGTCAAAAGTGATTATAGGATTAGGGATTATACCTTGTTTATCAATTATAAATAAGTTCTATTTCTTCAAATGTTTAGGAGTACGTTAAATAGCCTTGTTTTGGGAAGCTGGTTTACCATGTTCTTATTCTTATGGTTGTGGCTCGCTTCATTAAGCTCGCCTACAATCTCTGGTTTGAGGAGTTCAACCACATCATATACGTCTTTATTTTTTGAAGAGATTGTTGCAAAGGGGGATTACTCTTGAGCATGAGAGTTTTTATGGATGTTGTCATAAGGTGTGTCAGTCTATTGAAGGTTGTTGATATGTATCATCGATCGGATAGGTTGGGATGTTATTCTAGGGCATTTTTGTGTGTGATGTGGTGTTATAATTAGTTGGATTTTTGCTTCATGCTCAGAAAGGGGGTAGTGGGTTATCTATATTTGTGATTCCAAATGTGTTGTCTATAGTGTCCTTTGTGGTGTGGCAAGGTGTTGTTGTTTGGTATTGTATGGAGTTTATGGAGATCTTTAAGATTCAACCATGAAATGAAGTCACTTGACAAGTCTAGGAAGATAGAAGAGATGGCATATGGATTTTCACCCTAGAGTTTAATGTTCTAGATGATTATTCCAAGTCTAGCTTTGAGGGACGCAAAAGGCTTTAATATAATTAGTTGGGTAAAGTGCTCTAGGGTTAATAAATTTTAGTGAAGCACCAACAACATAGACAATTTTCTAGAAAATTTTGACATCATAGAGGTTGGGGTGTCAGGAATGGAGACCCACCCAAATCGACCTATTTTGGCCAGTTGTACAACATGACAGAGGGACCATTTGGTGATATGGGATTGAAAAAACTATCACCAAATGGAATGTTGACAGAGAGTGTAACATCCCAGTATTTGAGGCCCTGAATAAAATAATCTTAAAAGGAATGATTGGACTACCCATATCACCAAGTTACACCTCCTTTTTGGAGAGCCATCACTAAGAACTGTATGGTTAAGCATGTTTAGCCCAGAGTAGTATTAGTATGGGTGACCTGATGAGTAGTTGATCCTGGTGCGAGTGAGGATAAGGCATACAGACTAAGCATGTGGTGGTCTGTGGGTCCAGTTGTCTTTCATGTAACTTTACTATAGCCTTGGACGGTGTTAAGTCGTATGCACAAATCTTAAATTATAACTCAAGCACTACCTTGCAAGTATAGGGATGCTTCTAGTATATTTGAGATTGTACAAGGAGCAGGGTTATGTTAAATGCAAGAATAGTGGACTTCAACAATCTAGATCGGTATAGAAAAAGGGATTTGGTCTCATACAAGCACATTAAACAAGTTAGAATGAAAGAAACTAAAGCAAGAATCAGTTGATTTGAAGATCGCAATTATATTAGAAGGTCTTGAGAATTGGGTTTCACTTCCATATCACAACATGAAGAACACAGAAATTTAGACATACTAGCAATAACATAAGCGAGTCTTGTGTCCTACACCCATCCTGGTAGTGTAGAACAACCCTAAATTTGTATATCACTCTCGTCCATATACTCAGATTCAAAATACAAACATGTGTTCCTCAACACTTCCCCATAAATCTCATGATCAAGGCAATGCAGCTAAGGTAACATCTGCTTACTCCTGTTTATATCTTCTAAGGTAACATCTTCTTACTCCTGTTTATATCTTCTAAGATCATGTAAGAAGAAATGAACACGGATATACCTTAGAAAAGTGATAAGACTAGCATTATATAAGAAACTCATGTTCTATACAATTATGACATGGAAGTTACTCCCCCATGCCCAAGAACAAAGAGTCTACTCATCCATGGCTAGAAAATATAGATATATGTAGCAAAAAATAGTGTAGGGCATAGTGAGAGAGAGAAATAAACAAAAATATACAAAGAAGTAGTAGAACAAATGAAGAACTATGACTAGAAGTTGAAACTGCATCCTTGCTACTGCTCTATTTTCGATAACCTTCTCTTTTGAGTGGATGGAAAGGAGAATAGATATCTTCGTTGGGGAAGAAGGTGGTTCTTTCTCAAGTAATCACTCTATCTTCTCCAAAATTGTCTCTGACTCCTCTAGACTCTACTCTTGTCACCTTTTGCTTCAGATGATCCATGGTAACCGTTCTGAGTCAGTGTAGTTTGTATTAAATAACATGGATCATTTTATCTTTTGGGTTGAAAAGAAATTGTGAATAACACAACATGTTTGCAAATTAACACAATGTGTTACATGTAGTTGGTGAACTAGAACTGCCTCAATCAAAGGTGAGATGGTGTGTTACTGGTTAAAAACAGTGTGTTGCCTAATGTCAGGGAATTCTAGGAAATTCTAGAAAGCATGTTGATATGTCAACACACTGTGTTGGTGGGATTAGTGACTCCTGACTTCTCTGGATCTGAGGTGACACAGCGTGTTGTAATGTCAACATGACGTTTGATTTGCTTGTTGTAGAAAGCAATCTTCTACAATCAACACAATGTGTTGGTTGATCAACAAGGCGTGTTGCTATCATAATTTGCATGATTTCTCTTCAAATTTTGGGGATTTTTGGGGAATGTGACAAATGCCAAGTTATGGTCAATTAACCCCTATTTTTGTGTTCAATCATGGCACCTATGAATAAAACCATGAAACCTGTAAAGAACTAAAAAGGTGATCAATCTAGCATGATTAAGAATGATGTTTGAGTGAAATTAATTTGTAAATGCAACCAAAAGTGGTCCAAAAGATTATATAAAATATACAAATCAAATCCCCCTAAGCTTAAACCATTTCTTGTCCTCAAGCAAAAATAAACATAGATACATAGATAAATAAATAGCATGGAACATACATCAATCTAATGAAATGGAAGAATTTAATCATAACATGTCAATCATCATCGAGATATTGCAACTAGGTATGAATTCATTTCAAACAACCAATATTGGAAGTTAAGTTCATATAGGCTGTCAAATAACATTGGAAAAATCAACAAATTAGCAACAAATAGAGGTATTATGACAAAGCCAAAAATGTAGTGAATATGCAATGAAACACTTCTAACTATAAAGATGAATAAAATTAAAATTTTGACTTGACATCAACAATTCTACAGTGACTTCTTCATACAAATTCATATTTAAATTTAAATGCTTGACATACATAACTTGGGTGCTGATGTAAACAAACACGCATGTGGAATACAGTTTGTGATTTAGAGACCCTCTTTTCGACGTAACTCCTAACCTTCATTGGGTTAGGAAATCACGTGGGATACTTAGCCATCTTTTGTAGGGTTCTAAACTTTTTTTTTAGAAAACAAAAACCCCCATTTAACATGATGCAGGTCCTACTTTAGAACAATGTGGCCTTCAGCTAATTAAATTTTCCCAACAAAGTAGAAGAGCAATGCAGAATAATGATTTAAAACCTGAAATTCATTTATTTATAAAGATTTTCATCAAAAAGGGGTAGTTAAAACGCACTACAAATTTGGCCAAATCATTAAGAACACTACACAAAGTTGTGATCAATCCAACGTGGTTGAACCATTACATGTATTGATCTATGAGTGAAAGAAATGAACAACATGCTAAGGCAAGAATGTCAAGATAACATATATAATTGGCCAAATGTTTCCATTTAATTGATGATTGTGCATGCTAAGATTCTTCAACTATAATCTCAATGAGTGCATGGTTTAGAAAAAATGAATCAATATTTACCCCAATAAAAACTAATATTCATAGTAATGCTTAGATTTTCACTAATTAGAAAATAAAAATAGAAATGGCAAAGGAAGACAAATAGAAAAATGAATTGAAAGACTACAGATATTGTTCAGTTTCTCTCCTTCTAAGCTTAAAATGTGCAGTTTTCTCACTGTAGAAATCAAACTCAAAAGTAATTCAATTGGGTACCTTTCATAGTGAAGAATAAAAAAGGAGGGTCAGTTCCATGATCAACAACATGAAGATGTTTCTCTGAAGTGTCTTCATCTCTAATATCTTAGAAAGAGGGATCCTTAGGTGGAGGTGATGGTTATAGTTATGTCATAGAATAATGACCCTGGGAGATATGCCATGCATCCATCCTCTATACCATCAAATACATCTCGGTATAGTGATGACCAAGATGATCTATACGGGCTTTTTGTTGATCAAAGTGTTGTCAAACATACTAGTATAGGTGGTGTACATCTAGCATGGCCCAACTATATTCAGTTTGCATACTAGTGGAAGGAAGTGAAGGTGGAGCTCCATGTATCTTATGTGCAGCAAAAACCTTAGGCCTATCAGTTATAATGGCCTCATCATTGTCATCAAAAGAGAATTTCTAATTGTTGGAGTTATTTGAAGTATGTGCTTTCTAATCTGGTAGCTCAATGTTTCCCTTATGATTTGTGAAAGTATTGTATGTACTTTGAGATATTATTTAAATCTATAGCAATTATATTGGAATCAATAAGAAATTGAATATCCACTATATTTTTCCCAGAAATAGACTCCGTACTTGACATGTATACATTCAATTTGTACGCAATGTGGGTGATTAGTCCCCCAATCACGATGTCACCTGGAGACTCTCCCTGGATTTTGAAAAATCATTGAAGGACATAGAAGCCAACATTAACTTTGAAATTGTGTAACGTTGCCCATGAGAAGAATAAGTCTTGGTTCCCTACCACCGCTTGAGTTCCCTTCCTAGTAAAAATACAAGTGCTAAGAAGTATGTGAATATTGCAAAGGATTCCATTGTGCATGTGAGATGCCCTAGCTGAGTTTGCTTGGTGGTATGTTTCTTCAATAATCTTACCCCATAATTCATAATTATCAAAAGTTTTGGGCATCACAATGCATCAACCATAAGTAAAAACTAATCAATTAATGAACCGCTTGAAAGTGAGCATGTATGGTTTATTAAGGAAACTAAAATGAATAATGCTAAGGGTTCAACAGGCTTCCTTAGATCCTCTTTTGCTCTCAAAGTTGTCAATAATTCATAAGGAAGGTGCAGGTAAGTGTTGGTTGTAGAGCAATAATTTTTCAAGATTCCCAATTCTTCAAGAAATGTTTGTACTTTATTTAGAGAACCCACATCTTCCATGGTATCAATGCAAGCAAAGTGTAGTTAAAACCGAATGTGTTACCAATTTTTTATAAATGACATATTATTTCTCCATGGTATCAAATTGAGTGGAGGAGACGTAGGCGTTGGAAGTTGTAGAGGAAGTCTCACCCCTTTGTCACTTTGGAGCTTGCTTCCTCGACGCCATCTCAGAACATTGAAGAACCAAGCAAGGCAAGGCAAGACTCACAACAAAGAGCACAATTGAATGTGACACAACATGAGTGATGTTCAACATGGTGTGAGCTTTGTTGGATTAGAAATAGAGGAAATATGTAGTATCTTGGAATGGAGGATGGTGGCAACATGGCTTGAGTGCGTCTGAGAGGAGAGCATGAACTATGGCGGGGTTGACTAAATGGATCGGCTGCTTGAGGATGATGGAGATGTTAAATGCAGTTAATTGTAGAGGCATGATGACCGAGGATATTGGAAGTCGGCTCAGATTGAGTATGATGGGTGTCGTTGAGGTTGGATGGAGATCGGTGGATTTGTTGCTCAAGCAATGGTTGTAATCACCTCAAGATGTAGAGACATGTGGCTCAGATTGGGTGGAGACCACCGAAAAATGATGGTGGTTGATTGTCGAGGGTGGGAAGAGCTTGATCCATGGAGGCATGAGTGGTGACGGCGAGTTGTAGATGACGGTGTTGAGAGCTTTAAGCGAAAATGGTCTTAGTAAAAGAAAATGCGACATAGGTGTAAGGTCCCTAACTTTACTTAAACCATAAACACAATTAGTTGGATGTTTAGTTATAATATTTAACTTTAATTTATGATTTAATACTAGATGATGAAGTTATTTTTTAAATTTAAATCAAATCAAGCCTTCCTAGCTCAAGTTATACAATTCCATGTAACATGTGGACCTATATGAAAATTAACCTATTTTTGAGGGTTTAAGGATAATTTTACACTTGCTTGAGTTGCTTCATGAAATTCTTAAGAAAATTACAAATTTTCTTCTCCTATGCTTTTGAACTTTGATTTCATGGGATTTGTATAATTTGTTTAATAGTAGTGTACAGTTTTCATCAGTCGATAGAATCTAGCCAGATCAGTGCCCGACGAGTCTTGAGGTCAATAAAGACTTGGCTGATCGATGAATTTCCGAGGTAGCTAGCCCGATGAAATAGCTGACCAGTGGGATTTTGTTAGTTTGTGGAACCAATGAGTTTTCATAACGGACGAGTATTCTACTTATATGTGATTGATGAAGTTTTTGTGTGTGTTTGACCAACGATTAGATGTCGATCGATGGGTTTCTTGAGCATAGCCTGAATGATCTCCTAGCTGTAAAGAGACTAGTCTTTGTCGAGTAGTCTATTCATCATAGATTGAAGTTTCAAATTACTTATTTTCCTTACCTTCTTTTTGCAAAACCAAGACAATTAATCTATTCATCCTATTCTCTTTACAAGAAAAAAAAAGTTAGGGCAAAGTTTTCATGGGATGGCCGATCTAATAAAACTTGCAATTTGTGAAGATCACCGACAAGCTGGTATAAAGGCTAGGCTTAGCAATACAATAAGCATCAATATTGTATAGAAACTATTATATATCACACTCCACTATGTTCCTCATACTAAAGTTGTAAGAGATTGTGGTTTTGACTTTATTGGTTATCCTTCCCTTTTGTTGGAGCAGGTTTACATCCTCCAATGAGTCAGAGAAGAAAGTGAATTGTTCCATTTTTGCTTAGTATAGATGAATAGTATATGATAGCAATAGTAAATTTGGTTTCTAGGGGTGATATTCTTAGACATAATGCCTACATGATGCCTAGAACTTTGACTTTGATTGTGCTTGTAACTTGTATGCATTGTAGCTTGGATGCACTAACCTTTTTTGATAAAACATTTCCTAGAGAAAGACATGACATGAACTCCCACAACATTATGAATATTGTCATGTTTGAATGTTTCTTTAATGAACATGGCATTCTGTCTAGATCTTCTTCTAGATCATTCTCCATTCACATGGATGTTGAATTTCTCTTTGCTTGTGAGCATCTATATGTAGATGTTGTTGTTAACTTGCCATCTTCTTCAAAAGACATGCCCATGCATCTTATCTAACATCTTGGGCAGACGGTGGGGTATATGAAATCCACTACCACTTTTCCCAAGGAAGGTATTTTTGAATAGAGACCACTCCCAATTACTATCAAGGTCCACCATAGAGTGAACATCAATATTGTAAAACCGATCAAGGGTTAGAAGGATTGGTCTAAGTCCTTTACTTATCTACAACCAATTCACTTATCATTCAATACATTAGTGGATTGAGCATTATTGATAGTGCTAGTGCATTTTGCATGCATTAACAATAGGTTTCTCATGATGAGTCCCCAAGCTGATGAGCATGTGGAGCTTGTGAGGTGATTGTTTCTAAAATATTTGTCCTTGATCACTTGAACCCATGGTTTGTTTGGTTGTTCAACAAAGTTCTAGACATTTCTTGATCATGGGTGCTAAATTGTGATCTTTAGCATTTTTGATGTTGATGCCACCTCTATATTTTCTCATCATCAGATTTCATCAGGAGATTTGGAAGATTTTCTTTTAGTACATTCCTCCATAATAAATGAGATTCTTTACATACCTACTGATATCGTGACAAAGACAATGAGATATGGAGGTGATTTTCATGGTGTAAGTGGAAATAGCCTAAGAGCAGCCTTTCTAAAAGTAATTTGTCTAAAAAGGGATATGTGGTTCACTATCCAAATGTTATTCTTTTATTTGATGGAGTTGAACCTGTTTGCATGAGTAAATTCATTGAGTTTGTGGTGTAGTATTAGTTCCCAATTATATCACCATATATATTAGCTTTTTTGGATCCCCAATTTCCTACCAATCACTCTTTGCTCTCTGGATGTCATAATTGTGGAGAAGAAACTTCTGGATTTCTCATGGGATATATGTTTCCCAATTAGTGCAAATAATTGGATGGCACTACCATAATTGTAGTAGCATGGGCGTAGGTTACGTTAGCCATAAGAATGGGGTCATCGTCCAAGCACACATGTGTGAGAAGGAGGCCTATTTATGAGAGGATATGGGCCTCTAATATTTCTATAGAACCGAGCTGTTAATTTCTTGATTGAGGCACTCCATGTCAAGAACAAAAACATAGGGGCTGGTGAGGTCTCCTTGCTTTAGCCCCTGTGTGGTGTTGAAACCTAATGGTAGAACTCCATCCCATGGGATAAAAGTTTCTCCTTCACTTATAAGATACATTATAATCATAGTTACCTTGAATGGGATCCCAACCTTCATTAGGGTATAATGAAGTTCCAACCCATGTGGTTAAAGGCTTTTGAGAGGTGTATTTTAATTGCCATCCATTACTTGGTATCTCACTTGTTTATCACTAACTGAATTGCCTCATGTAATCAGAGTATGTTATCATTGATATTTCATCCATGAATAAATCTTGATTGTGTCCACTTGATCCATCCATTCAAATATGATTTGATTTGCTCAACTAGAATTTTGGATATCAATTGGAAGCATGCATTATTGAAAGAAATAGATTGTTGATTGCTATGTCATTGAGGGACTAGCACCTTTGGTATAAGAACCATATATGATCTAGATGGCTTGGGGTAGAAATTTTTAGCCTAAAAAACATCTATGACCATAGAAATGATAGATGGTCTTATGTGTTCCTAGTTTGCATATAAGAATCTTTATTAGCTTTGTCACATTTTGAGGCCTTTGTAGAGGCCATTGAAAAGGAAGCTTGCTTCATTACATATGTGTTTGATGTGGATGTAAGGGCACAGTGGCAAGAAGAGACAATCTTAGAAAAATCACCCATGTACAAAGCTATGTGTTGAAAAATTAGCATGTATGTGCACTATTATGAAGTTGCAAAATTAATTATGCACATGACCTTGAAAGTCCTTATTGGATGCGATCCTGAAGCCTTTGTCATTCTTTTGTAGGAATTTTTTTTGCAATGCCTTATGAGTTGAAATATGTGTGATAAAACTTGTTTTTTCCATCAGCAAGTTGCATCCAGTCTATGTGGGCTCTTTCCTTCGATTTAGTAGCTTTGATTTCATCAGAAATATGAGCTCATTTTTAGATTTCTACATCTTCTTTACGTGATTCGTATAGGATGCAAGATTTTTTTTACTAGAATTTATTTGTCCTTGAGGCATCCCATATAATTGTGGTAGGTTGGAATGAATCAAGGGAATCCATTTAGGGTTTCCTAGGGCTATCAATTAGCAAGGTATGGTGAGGGTAATGGCATGCCCTACACTTACCCTCTAGAGGGTAGTGGGTAAGGGTAAGGTTGGTTACCCTTCTCAATAGTCCCCTTACCCTCCCCTTACCCTAACCCTCTTTCCCATTGGTTGGCCACACTGATGTAAGAGTATGACTAGAAAATCTTTGGAAGGCCCTAATCTACACACTCAGATACATGAAACACTTCTCTCATACAAGCGAACATGTTTGGAGTGTAGTATGGAGAAGGCAAGTTAAGGGTCAATTTAGAGGAAGATATGGGGACACTAGAGCTCAGTTCATTTACTAAGTTCCTAGTGCAGAGTGTAGGGTTTTAGGGTTTGCTTTGGGGGTTTGGATTACACTAAGTGAACAAGAAATGGAAATGAACAAGGATTAAACCTAAGTTAACCATGCACAACCTATCTAACTAAATAAGATATATGAGTACACTGCACTAAATTTACAATCAACAGTACACTAATCAAAGCCATCCAAATTAACTCTAAACTAGGAAATATAGTCTCTGTGCTCATTTGTCCATGTTCAGGTAAATGAGGAAAGGAATCATGTTGTTACACAACCCCTCAATGTAACCAACTTTGAGTTGAATCCTTCTTTCCTTTAGCTTCTCCAGTACAACACATTTGGCGGGAACACCCTCGATGAGAACCCGTACAACCATTTGATGACGTTTAAGAGGATGTGCAACACTTTCAAGATTAATAGGGTTTCGCTAATGCACATCTACATCCAGTGCTTCCCCTTCTCGCTGAGGGATAAGGTGTTGGAATGGCACACCAGCCTTCAAGATGGAAGCCTTCCCGATTGGGAGCATCTTGCTAATGCATTTATATCTAAGTTCTTTCCTATTGAAAGGACAATCAAATGTTAGAACAGGATTACGAGGTATTCCCAGAAGCCTTCGGAGAATCTTCATGAAAGTTGGGAGAGCTTTATGAGCTATCAGCGAGAATGCCCACACCATGGTTTTTCTGAACCCAAGTTGATCACCACATTTTACAATGGGGTGTGTCTCGTAGAGAGGAAGTCCTTGAACGCTGCAGCTGGCAGTGACTTCTTGGGACTCAGTGCTCAAAGGGCCAGGGAAATCATTGAAAACATAGCCATGAATCAACAGGATGGCAATTACGACCGGGAGTCGACTAACCACACCACTCCAGGTGAATCTAAGGCTGTGGAAGCCCTTACGACAAAGCTTGACAAGATAGTGATAGATGTCTAGACCCTCAAGGAGCAAGGATACAAAGGGAAAGTTTGACAGGATGTCGTAAAAAGTTGTGTCACCTACGGAGAGCCAAACCACCTGTCTGACTTCTTCCCGCACACGGAACCCCAAGAAGATTTTAATGAAACCAATATAGAGAATGTGAGTTTTGTCCAGTATCGAAGACCGGGCCATCCTAGTTTCTCCTATGGGAACACCAGTGCTGCTGAGAACTACGACCAACTGGTGGGCGGAAATCCCTCTGGAGGACTGTCAAATCAGCAACACCAGACGAGGTTCCAGCAACAGTGAAACTTCCAGCAAAGACTATCTATGATGACGGAGCTCATATCCTTTGCTAAGAAGAAGAATGAACTGAATGAGAAGATGCAAAGAAGTTCAGTGGATAGTACGGCAATGTTGAAGCTGATGCAACAGCAGATGGGGGCTTTTCAGTCCATATTGGGGAGCTCCAGCAACACAATAAGCAGATTGACCAATAGCTTGCGAGCCTCACCGAAACTATCAATCATCAGGTGGGGCGTTTCCCCTCCAACACTGAAGTCAATCCATAAGGACGCGAGACTGCTAAAATGGCCGTTTTGAGGTCAGGAATGATAATTTCACCAGCCATTAAGAAGTTAGTAACGTCACCAACAGAGCCCACCGAAGAAGTCAACCCAGAGAAAGAGGAAGAAGTTCTGCTAAAGTCAGAGAAAGTAACTAAAGACAAGGTCAGTGATATCTCTTTTGAAGAGCGTCCAGACAAGTACACACCCCGCGTACCATTACCCCATAAGCTGGTAAAAGCCTAGCTGAAAAGAAGATATGAAAGGTTCATGTCCGCAATAAAGAAACTGCACCTTGACGTCCCCTTTTTGGATGCCATTGAAGAGATGCCTACCTACGCCAAGTTTTTAAAGGATCTAATATCAAGGAAGAAGAGAGGTGAGGATGTAGAGAAAGTGAAACTGGCACATATGTCTAGTTCCTTCGTCACTACAACTATGCCATCCAAGAAGAGAGATCATGGGGCCTTTGTGATCCACTTTCAAGTTGGAGATAATGTAACTCGTAAAGGCCTAGAGGACCTGGGGGCAAGCATCAGCTTGATGCCTCTGTCCCTCGCTAAAAGGATTGGGCTCACCGACATGGTGAGCACCAATATGAGGATCCAGCTTGCTGATCACACCTTTACCAGACCGGTCAGAGTTGTCGAGGACGTGCCCGTTCGAGTAGGACGATTCTTTATTCCATGTGATATAATTCTGATTGACAATGTAGAAGATCCCAGCTGCCCCATCATCTTTGGGCAACCTTTCCTAGCTACTGGTCGGGCCCCCATCGATGTGGATGAAGGTATGATTACAATCCGGGTTGGAAGAGACCACATCGACTTCAACATCAGAGATTGTATGAAGGCCCCCACATTCTTTGAATCTTCCTATTTCGTTGAAAGCTACCAGTAGTTATGCGACGAAGTACAGAAGGAGAAGGCCTTGGTAGACCCGCTTATGTATGCCTTATCTAGCAAAACACGAGAGGTCAAAGACCTGGAGGTCAAAGAACTGCTAGATCTTCTAGATGTTGAAGGTACTTCAGAAGATGAAGATCCCATGGAGACATTCATGTACGCTTCTCTCCAAAAAGACCTCTCCAGTGAACAAGAAAAAGAAGTTCCACCAGAACTAAAAGTTTTTCCAAGAGGCCTAGAATACCATTTTTTAGATGAAGGGAAGATGAACCCGATAATAATCAACTCGGAGTTGTCCGATAATCAAAAAGATCAGTTGCTCAAAGAGTTAAGGCTGTAGAGGAAAGCCCTGGGATACTCAATCAGAGATCTGAGGGGTTTAAATCCTTCTGTGTGCATGCACAAAATTCATCTAGAAGAGGACTCTGTTCCATATGACCAGCCACAAAGAAAGTTAAATGAAAAGCTTCGAGAAGTTGTCAGTAAGGAAGTGGTAAAGCTTTGAGACGATGGCATTATCTATTCTATTAGCGATAGTACGTGGGTAAGCCCAATCCAAGTGGTTCTAAAGAAGGGAGGTATGTCGTTGGTTAAGGGAGATGATAGAGTCCAGGTCGCCACCAAGACGGTTACCGGCTGGCAGATGTGTATCGATTATCATAAGCTAAATGCCACCACCCGCAAGGACCATTTTCTCCTTCCGTTCATTGATCAGATGCTAGAGCGCCTGGCCCACCATTCCTACTTCTGTTGGTTAGATGGATACTTAGGTTTCTACCAGATCCCCATTCACCCTGATGACTAAGAAAAGACCACTTTCACTTGCATATATGAAACTTTTGCATTCAGTAGGATGCCCTTCGAGCTTTGTAATGCACCTGCTACCTTCCAGAGGTGTATGCATGCAATTTTTTCTGATCTCCTTGAAGAAAAAATGGAAGTGTTTATGGACAATTTCAGCATATATGATAGTTATTTTGATGACTGTCTGAACAACCTGTCGCTTGTGATGAGAAGGTGTGAAGAGAAAAGCCTAACTCTGAATTGGGAGAAATGTCACTTCATGGTTTAGGAAGGTATTGTTCTTGGACACAAGGTGTCCGACAGAGGTATTGAGGTTGATCTGTCCAAAGTTGAGGCGATTGTTAAGATCCCTCCACCCACAAAAGTTATGGGTATCCACATTTTCTTGGGTCATGCCGGCTACTATCAACGATTTATTAAAGATTTCTCAAAGATAGTGAAACCTCTTTCCAACCTTTTGATGAAAGATGTGAAGTTTGACTTCACAGATGAGTGCATGAAGGTGTTCTCCAGGCTGAAAGATGCTTTAGTATCTTCACCTATTCTCTAGTCCCCCAACTAGAATCTTCCATTTGAGCTTATGTGCAATGCCAGTGACTTCGCCGTTGGTGCTGTTCTAGGCCAAAAGAAAGACAAAAAGCACCACGTCATTTTCTATGCAAGTAAGACCCTAGACAAGGCTCAACTGAATTACACGAATACTGAAAAGGAGATGTTGGCTATTGTGTATGCTTTTGACAAGTTCAGGTCCTACCTCGTGGGTTCCAAGGTAATAGTGCATACTGACCACGGGGCCATCAAGTACCTGATGCAGAAAAAGGATGCTAAGCCCATGCTACTACATTGGGCATTGTTGTTACAGGAATTTGATCATGAGATAAAGGATAAGAAAGGTTTAGAAAATGTGGTCGCCAACCACCTCTCAAGGATCAGGGTGGATGATGACCACCCACTTCCGATCAACGATGGTTATGCCGATGAATCCATCTACGTTGCCCAGATAGCCAACCCTGAGGGGTCGTGGTATGCAGATTTCTGCAATTACCTAGCTTGTAAATAGCTTCCCCTGGATATGTCTTATAATCAGAAGAAGAAATTCTTCTCTAATTTAAATAATTACTACTAGGATGACCCTTTGTTGTTCAGGAATTGTGTCGACGGGTTATATAGAAGGTGTATACCAGAGGAGGAAGTTCCGAAAATTCTGTTTGAGTGTCACTCCTCCCCTTATGGAGGACACCTGGGAGGCAAAAGAACTTCTACTAAGATCCTCCAGTCAGGTTTCTATTGGAAAACTCTGTTCAAGGATGCGCATGCTTATGTGAAGTCCTGCAACGAATGCCAGAGAATAGAAAACATTTCTCACTGAAATGAGATGCCGCTTTCGGATTGGATTGAAATTGAAATCTTCGATGTTTGGGGTATAGATTATATGGGGCCCTTCCCTTCTTCCTATGGTTTTAAATATATCATGGTTGTGGTTGATTACGTTTCTAAGTGGGTTGAAGTAGTTCCCGCCATTACGTGTGATGCCAAGGTAGTAGTAAAACTTTTCACCAAGATTATCTTTCTAAGGTTTGGAGTGTCGAGGACCGTCATTAGTGATGGCGGTTCTCACTTTGTAGAGAAACAGTTTGAATTCCTTTTGTAGAAGTACGGTGTACGTTATAAGGTCGCAACGCCATACCACCCGCAGATCTCCGGACAGGTTGAAGTCTCTAATCGGCAGATCAAGCAGATTTTAGAAAAGACAGTTGGCAAGTCCCGCAAGGATTGGTCGACAAAGCTAGATGATGCTCTCTGGGCATATAGAAATCACTTTTAAGACGTCGTTGGGTACCACACCCTACCGCTTGATGTATGGAAAAACATGTCACCTTCCCTTTGAGCTGGAGCACAAATCATTTTGGGTAATCAAGTGCCTCAACATGGACCCAACGCTAGCTGGGAAGAAAAGATTTCTTTAGCTTCAGGAGCTTGAAGAATTGAGACTCCATACCTATGAAAATGCAAGGATTTATAAGCAGAGAACCAAGATCTGGCATGATTCGCATTTGAGGAAAAAGGATGTAAACGAAGGTGACAAGGTTTTATTATTTAAATCTTCGATCTGCCTCTTTCCAGGGAAGCTGCAAACCGGATGGTCTGAGTCTTTCATCGTTGCAAAGATCTATCCATCCAGAATGATGGAGCTCTATGACAAAGAACATCTGGAGAAAGTTTTTCCAGTGAACGGGCATAGAGTCAAGAGGTTTTATGAAGATGAAGCATTTGTCAAAAGATCATAGATGCCCATGCAGGATGCTAAAGTTACAACTACCAAGGTAGAGTAGAAAGATTTGAAGCTATCGAGTTGATGATGCAAACCACAGTGCTCTTCGGGAGGCAGCCTGAATCCTTACTTTTCTAGCATAGGACGTTATTCCCTTTCCTACATAAAAAGATTACAAACATTATCATTGTAATAAGGCTCGAGTCAGTGTATGCGCCACATACACAAACTCACTTGTTTTATCAGCCACTGACTCAGTTTTACATATCTTGGTGAGCAATACCATCTGAGGCTGAAAATTTACTCGTGTGCCAATGATGTTTTACCCACCAAGTTCTCTATCTTTGTTTTGCTTTGGCCTTAGCTTTTTTTGTTGTTGCATGTCGGGCATGCATACTGAAATGCGCCCTTTTGCTCTGAACAACGCGCTTTATGAATGTTGTATCACCCAGCCAATTCTCTCATATTGGGACGAACCTTTACCTTTACCCGACACCGAGGGTAGTGGGAATAAGGGATGTATCGGGCACACATATCGGGCGACGCATATCGCCCAGCACAATGCGACTCCGATATCGAGCAAAAATGAGTAGAAGGGAAGCATGGGTCAGCCGGCACAAAGATTCTGCGTGACATGTGCTAAGCATGCCTGGGAAGGCAAATCGCTTCCCAGCGCGACGGATCAGACTGATGTTACCATGTTACAGAAAACGATGTGCCTTATCGTGTGACGTGTATCCTAGTTTTACCCGTTTTACCCCCGCCCGCCATGGCTATATATAGTCACTTCCGTTTAACCGTGTCAGGCACAAAATTTACTTTTTCACCTACTCCCGTGTCGCGCATCCTTTTGCTTACTCCAGCTCCCATATCGCGCAAGTGTTTGCTCTCGTGTCGGCCATCCTTTTCCTGACATCCGTGCCACACATCAACCATCCCACCTGATACAGGTATAAACCCGATACACCTTATCATGTGGTTTGATCGTTCATGTTGTGCTATGTGTATCGGCTGAGTCATATCATGTGCACCATATCGGTCAGGCTTGTATCACACAATATCGTTTTATAAGGAACCCACATTGGGCAGGACCTTCGCCCTGTATCATGCTTTGTTTAGCGAGTGATGGGTTTTCTTTGCCACTTCAATTGACGTGTCGGTCTTTTGCCCCTATCGCGTGACATGTGTATCACATGATATTTATGCCCAAGTGACATGACCTTGAGCACCCGTGTCGGGCAAGGTTCACGTGTTTGTGACAGGTAACCCTTATCGCTCGGCTTGTTTTACGAAAAATTTTGAACCTGTATCGGGCAACACAAGTTGTTGCCTGACACGATGGTGTATCATGCAATGACCCCTATCGGGCACCCTGTCGGGCAGGGTGCATTTTCAGCAACCCGATATCGGCCTGACCTATCGGCCAAGCCCTATCAGGTGACAACGTGAGTTTTTACCCTTTCCCAATACCGACTTACTGTTGTCGGGCACTTTTGCATCCCGTAGAGATCTTTCCTCAGATACTATTGCCCGATATCGGTTTGTCGTGTGTCACTTAACCTGTATCGGACAACGTGCTCCTCATGGCCTGCTGCCTGATATCGGGCAAAGTGATTTTGATGAACCAACACTTTTGTGACTTACTCTCTGCCGCTTGAAAATGTAGAAATGTCCCGCACCAAGAAAACCATAGTCTGGGTCGACGAGCAAGGTCGAAGGATCAATCCTGAGGCTAAGAATGAGGCCTCCACCACTAGGCAAAAGCACCCAAACCCCGATACAGTGGGGCCATCTGAGGCCGAAAAGTGGCCCAGATTAGAAGAAGAACCAACCCCATCACCAGCTTTGACAACAGCGGCAGAACCAGAGCCACTGAGTCACTCACCAGGTCGGTTCATGTCCAGAGACGAAGAACACAAGAGGAGGTATGCAGAGCTAGAAGCCAAAGTTTACCGGCCAACCCGCTTTTGCCACCAGTTGTCCTTCCATCAAATATGCATTTTTGACAGGCTCGAGAACATCCTAAGACATGATGGGCTGAGGAAGATATGCTTCAACTACATCACCTCTTACACGGAACTCACGAAAGAGTTCATACCGTCCCTCTGCCGGGTGCTGAATACACCGGAAGAAGCCAAGAGATTCGGCAGAGCAGATAGACTACATGGGCGCCTATATAACGTTGAGCACGACATCTCAGAAAAGCTGCTCAATGAGATCTTCTCCTCCAGTGAAGTTGAAGGAGACCTTCTGAACTACAGTGTTAGAATCACCAAAGCCGACGGGTTCAACCCAGTCGTGGTCTGGAGGAAGCTAGCTGGAAAATCATCGTTCAAGCCGGGAAGCAAAGTAGCGGCGATACACTATTACTTGTGGAGAATAATCCACAAGATCATGGTGAGCCTACTCTTCAGTAAGTATGAAACAAGCAACATGTACACTGAAGATCTCCACCTCATGTGGCACATGATGGAGGGCCGCACGATCAACCTGGGGTGGTTCCTGCTCAACATGCTATATCCTGTGAAGGATGCCAGCAAGGAGTACAACATGGGAGGGCTGGTCAATCTGATCACGGTAGGGTTGGGGTACCCTAAAGAGCCGTGCAACCTGTCGAGGACAAGAGGTGACGACAGGATAGACTTAAAGTTCCTCGTGAGGGCCAATATTATCAAGAAGGAGAGGAGCCACTTCTACTACAGATTCATGAGGATAGACCTGCTCCTGCCCCTCCCACTCTGCATCAACCATGACGCAGAGAAGTTGGTCTTCACAAAGGAAGAAATTTAGGCAACTATAGTTGAAGCCAGCTACACCGCCACCAGAGTCATACAGGAGAGGGTGGCGGCTACTGGAAGGTCAATCCATTTTGGCACTCAGCAAGAGAAGTCATCGACAGTCACCTTTGACAACTCACCTATCATCGTCACTACCGAGCCATCCACCGCTGCCACACAACCAGCAGTTGTCGCTCTTGCGACTGCCGCTGCCACCAACGAATCAGCCACGACAACCACAACTACACCCGCCACAACTACTGAAGAAATAAGGACGATCGTAGAGGTCATCCAGACCATTGGGGTAGATGCTATGATGATAGTCCTAGAGGCCACTGCGGTAGAGGTGGCTACTACTCCTGAAGCTTCAACCCTGCCTAAGACGGCAGAGGCAGAGGCACAGTCGAACGTGCCCCAAAGCAGCGATGACGCATTCATTGAGCTCCTCGAGGTGGAGCTCAGGGTTGTGCATCCAACACCAATGCCTCCGCCAACAACATCGGTGATCTCCGCGGAGGAGGACACTGAGAGTCGGATGGTAAATCAGCATTCGCCCACTCCGCACCCCTCTCTACCATCCCAAACTAATGAGGCAAAGGAAATCGCAAAGGTGCCAATGCCTCACCCTGAAGCCACGCCCTCACGGACAGTTCAGATAGACTCGGCTCTGATTAATGATGCGCATTACTCGGGCTGAGCTTCACACATGAGGAGTGATGCTCCAAGCCGAAGATGATCAACTGCAACCCCTCATCGTTAGGGTAAATCTTCGGCTTCGAGTTCAACAACTTGCGGGAGGTAACGAGCAATCACACAGCTACATTTGCTTCCCTAACCCACAAGTTCAATGTTTTCCAGAGGAGGCTAAACGATCATGAGCGCCAACTGCTAACCCTAGTTGGCTTGTCTGGCCAACTTGAGGCACTGAACAATACGATGCAAATGGCACTTTAATGCATCGACACCATTGAATAACGACTGAACCGGAGGGACGACCACCCCCTCTCAAGCCATCCCAAGAGATCCCCATCACCTCCAGGATCTGGCTCCCAACCTTCATCTTCGGTTTCATCTTATGGATTGTCTTATTCTTCCTCCTCCAGTGGGCCCTCCACAACGCCCGAGGAAGAAGTGACAGATAAAACCTCCGACATGGCTCCAACAGGACAAGAGAGTGCCCGCGGTGTCGACACCACTACTCCCATACCCTCTCTAGACCAGCCAGAAGATGAAGACATATCTATCGGGATAGAGGAGGGTTCATCTGAAGAATCAGAGGGAGAAGGGGGAGATATATACTTCTCCATCAACAACAACCCCCCAGAGCAAAGACTTTGAAGGAAGATGCGTTCTTTGCATCGTCGGATATCCCTTCTTTCGAGAAGGCTGATTTTGATAGGAGAGTCATTGGCTACTTGACGATCAGGGACCAAAAGCTGTTGAACATGGTCCTAAGACCACAGGTAGATGAAAAAGTCATCATCTGGAGTGACGGTTACTTCTCTGTACAACAGTGAGCGCTAATAAACATGCTCCGCTCACCAGCTGTCATGGCAAAGGTGCTCTTTAGGGTCCTAGAGGGTGCGATTATCGAGAATATCGCCATCAAGATAGGCTGATAGTTTTTATACAATGCGACCCCGACCTTGGCAAGGAGGTTAATAATGGCAGGGGCGTACGATGCGAAGCAGGTGGCAGATATGCTCCAGCACATTGAAGAGCACAACCCAAGCCTAATGATGGCCCCTTACGAGCACAGAAAGAACTGATTCCTCTATGTAGCGGACCTCTGCAACCATGACGTCACTCTCCTCTACTGCTACGGAGGTCCCACACACATGACAAAGCTTCGTACACCCCGAAGACAAGTACCTATGACTTCTTCCACTGCGTCTTCACCGCATTATCAAGGAAGGAGTCTGATGCCACAACGGTGTTTGGAACTTCTTCTCGCTCGGAGACTTCCCCGTCCAAGAAGAGCTGGGAACTGGGAATAGCACGTTTATCATCCTGCGTGCCATGGAGCTTCTCAACATTTTCGAATTTATGAGGCGTCTCCAAGGGAAAAATTTCTATCAGCTCAGAAGCACATACGCGTTGTTGGTGATCAAAGATAAGCGCTATTTTTGAGACGCAGATATGCCAGAGGAGCTGTTAGACTCAGATGTCAAATCTTCCCAGCTCGGCAGCCCTTCAAGAGAAGAAGTCCAGATGGCCAGAGACATCTACGGGACAAGCAAGCAGATTGAAATCCTTTAACATATACTGAACAATGAAGGCTCTGCTTCTCCTACTATATCTAAAGAGCTGATCATCAACTTTGACCATTCCGCATGAGCTACTCTGTCCTACGAACATGTCAACAAAGTCCTTCTTAGACTTGTTGAATCAATACTCATAGACGTCATCTATCAAACAGACAGTGTCATAGTCCCCTTCGATGATCTTTGGGACTAAGTCAAGGCAGGAGGATGCCTAACGCTATCAGTAGCGTCAGCCTACATCATGATCTTATAGAAGAAGTTTGAACATGCCTACATCGCCCATCCAATGATGTTCAATGATCTCTTCCTGGAAGATGAGTCAGGAGTGAAGCGGCTATTTCTGCACCAGATAAAGAGAAGCATGTCGCAGATCATCTTTTTTCCAATGTTGCATGACAACCATTAGATGCTCCTAATGGTGTACACCCACCCACAAGCAGCCATCTTCTACAACAGCTTTGATGCCAACAAAGACTATCCGGTGTAGTGTACATCAACCCATTGACATCCCTTGAGCGCTTAGCGAGGAAGTACTTCATCGAGGTGGTGACGTTGATCTAGCCACATATGGAAAGTTCGACGGCAAGTGGCACAAGCTTAAATTCTACCACCGCAGTCCTCAAAAATCTCCACAATCAAATGACTGCGGCACCTACATGCTAGAATGGGTCTATAGCTCGGTGGCGCTAAAACAAACACCAGAAAAGCTCCACCACATCGATTATCACAGCGAACGAGGAGTGTATGTGATGGAGCTTCTATTAGATGAAGGTGAACACACCAACTAAACCCTCACTGACTTATCACTACCCTACCTTATTTATCTCATAACTCTAGGACAGAGTGTGGGGTAAGTTTGGGGGGGGATAGTATATATCAGTGAGGGAGGTACTAAAAATTTCCCCTCCCTTTTTGCATTTCTTCTTCTCTGTTACCATACCATGTGTACATATACATACATGTCTGATACAAAATAGTACTTATACAACTGCTTGCCTCTCAACAATTGTATAAAGACACTTTACAGTAAAAACCTGATACAACTTCTCCCAGTTTGTTTTCTCTGTGTATAAGGCGGTGTGATTTTCTATTACGCTCCTTTCTAAAATGTAGTCTCAAACGACAAAGACTACAACTTTTCTACGCCAATTTTGAAAAATAATCTCGCAACAGCTAAGAAATGTGTATGTGAAGGAAAAAGTTGCCCAAATAGCAAACCATCTTCTTTTCCCTACCCATTAAAAACCCCAAAAAGAGAGGAAATCCTTATGAGAGTGAATAAAAGCATGAGGGTTGTGCCTATGAAAAAAAGCACACACTTGCCTTTCCAAAAGTACCCATCTTTAGGCATGGTAGATCTGGAGCAGTGGTACATAGGATGTGAAATCACTGCTCTAAAGCCAACTGTCTTGGACTGTAGGGACCACTTGCCCGTTAATGGACCCGTACCTAGATGGACTGATGGGAAGCAAGAAAAACCCAAAAAGCCTTAAGCCTACCCAAAAACCCAACTTCCTACTCCCAAAGTTGTTTGGTGTGAAAGCTAACTTCGAAACCGTGCACCAAAAGTCTCGCTGAGGTGGAAGAGAAAATTTTACTTAAATAAGGAAGGAAAAATAAAGTCAGTTGTTCATAGTCAGACGTAATTTTCCTTAGGGGAATCTCAAAAATTCTTTTAAACCCCTTGTTCGAAGACTATGCCCAGCTTTGAAGAGGTATCAAAAATAAAGTTTTAAAATAAATATAGATTGATTGAGGACAATCAAACTTCTAAGTTTGGGGGAGTTGATAACACCCATTTTATGGCTGTTAAAGCCTATGTTTTACTATGAGAACTGCCTCCTAAACTGACTTCCTCTCTGCTTTATCCTATTTTTTGTATAGAAATAATCACCACTATGCTCCTGATAATATTTCCTATCTTTTGCAGAAGTTTCTCTTATTTCCCAATGAAAAGAATTGTAATGGGCCCTTCTCAGCCCATCCGCAACAACTGAGCTATCCCGGCCTAGTGAGCAACGCGAGGCAACACACCCCTTACCTGTCACGGTCACTGCCTGATATGGCAGCAACCCGACACAGGCATGTCGCGCAACGAGACCCTGACAGACAACACACTACTTACCTGAGACAGAGCTTTTCCGGCCGCGACCTGACGGTTGACATGATCCTTCACGCGATACGACCACTGCTTGGTACATCATCCCTCCAGAGCCAACCCGACACGTTCAAGCACAATTTATTCACAACCCGGAATGCGACGTCCCTCCCAGGTGTGCCAGGCGACAGACGTGTCAACCCTCTCCCGAAGCCACATCAACAGAGCAGAAGAAGGACATGTGGCCCAATAAGAGCCACAATTCCTACCAGCCGCTACCTATAAATAGCACCTACAGGACTTCAATAGGATGGGTCAGAACCCAACAAGAGCTAACTTTGGAAGCGGAGGTAGTGCGTCGAGTTCCCAAGCGTGTTGGGCGATACTAGGTGAGCACACTCCCAACCCGAGAGGGGTGGGAGGAGTTCACTTTTTCTCCCTCAAAGACAAAGCTAAAGATTGGTATGATTCAAGAGGGACATCGGGAGTTGGGAAGAGATGAAAAATGATTTCTTGAGGCAATTACACTCTATCGCAAGATTGACACAAATGCAGTGTGCCATAACGAGTTTTAATCAGATGGGTAGTGAGCAGTTTCACAATGCTTGGGAGAGATTTAGGAAGATGTTGAGAGAGTGCATGCACCATGAGATCCCTTTATGGTAGCTAGTTTAGTCCTTTTACTCCGGTCTATAGCCAAAGGGCCAAACTTCAATAGATTCTACTTGTAGAGGAGTTTTCATGGCTAGGTCACCCGAGTAGATTTGGCCATTATATGAGTAGCTGGCAGAAGGTACAAGAATCTGATCTTCTAGCATGATGAATGATGGTGGTCATGCCTTTGGTGTGAAAATTCCAACTCATAGTGACTCAAGCCCGCAAGTGATGAAGATTCTTGGTGACATGGTGAGCTTCATAAAGAACCAAGTGATACATGTTCCTTGCCACTCGGTCAATTCTATTGAATTCTATGGTGAAGAAAAGAAGACACCTCAATCCTATAGCTACCAGGAACCACAAAGTCCAAGATATAACTCAAGGTTTAAGGAAGAGGTTCTCTCTAGGTTGAATAGCTTTGATGACATACAAATGCATGTAACAAGGTTTGAGGAGAGGATAGAGCAACTATCTTCCATACTTTCTCTCCAAGAAGAAAAATTGTCTTCAAGGCCCATAATGAGTTTCAATGAAGCAAGTGGACCTATGCATTCCACTCAAGTTCTCTATAGTCCACCTCCCATGCAAGTACAACCCATATACCACTTCCAAGGCGATCCCAAGCCTTATACTCCACCTCCCCCTCCATCACCACAACTTTCTCAACAGTTCACCTTCCAACCTCAATTCTCCCCTCCACCTTAATTTCAATACCAAGTACCACATCCCCCTCATCAACATCTACAACTAGATCCCCCTCTCCACCATGAGAAAGGAAGTGTTGTGATAGTTCTAAGGAGTGGGATATCTCTTCAGCAACCCACAAGTCAAAGAAAGGTTGATAAAGCAAAGTAAAGGCAGCCAAGTGGTGATATTGTTGTTGAAATTTCCAAAGACAATTCTGTGACACCACATGTTGATTTTGGGATACCATGTGCTCCACCTCACACTCCATTTGTAGATCCCACCATTCCTAGTGTTCCATCTTATGTTAATGCACGTAAAGACAAAGCAAGTGAGCCACCATTCATTGAAGCATTAGATGAGCGCCTGGAATGAAGGAGGAGACAAAAGCACAATGTTTACATTCTTGATGTGTTTAACCAAGTGAAGGTCAATATTCCATTGTCAGATGCTATCAAAAAAATCCCATCATATGTCAAATTTCTTAAGAATTTATGTGCTATGAAGAGAAGGTCAACAGGGAGAATACCAAAGAGAGTGAATTTGACTGAACAAGTGAGCTCTATCATCCAACACTCACTCCCCGTGAAGAGGAAAGACCCAGGAGCCCCACCCATACCTAGTTACATAGGGGGGCACCACATAGATAGATCCTCAATTGATTTGGGGTCTAGTGTGAATTCGATGACATACAATGTCCATGTCGAGCTGGGATTAGGCAAGTTGAAGTTGTCACATTGCACTCTCTAATTGGTGGACTATTCCATAAAGTTCCTAGAGGAAGAGTGATTGATGTTTTTGTAATGATGGACAAAGAAAAGGGCACAATGTTCCCAATAGATTTCATTATTCTTGATATGGAGCTAGAGGATAGGAAGACTCCTAATATTTTGGGAAAATCATTCTTATCTACATCTAACGTCGAGATACATGTTCGTAGTGGCATGATGACAGTTTCATTCATGGACATGAAGATCAAGATCAACATGTACAAGACCCCAACCCGGCAATCTCGAGATGAAGATATTGGACATGGTCACTTCAAGAGTTTGAATGGTCATTTGAGAGAAGGTTAGGATGGAAGAATTGATGATGATTTTCGTGATCAAAGGGATGAGGAGCATCGGTTGAGTGCAAATGAGAGATGCATTTATTGTAAGAATGGGCACATGAGAATGCCAAATGGATGAATGAGTGAAGAATCACCAAGAAGCCCAGTTGAAGGCATGAAACTCAGTGCTTGTGGGAGGCAACCCACCTAGGTTCTTTTCCAAGAAAAAAAACACACACACTTGGTTTTAATAGTTTTTTTATTTTAAGATGGGCAGGTGAAAATAGGTTGAAATGAGGAAAATTAGATGAAATTTTGAAAAGTAATCCATGAAAACCCATTTTTTATCAAATATTTGATGTTTTGATGAGATTCGAGTTGAAATGAACTGCCACAATACTCACCACGACCATGATGACATGGAACGGCCGTGGTGATGCATTCACAATCAACAAGGAAATTGAGAAAAATCAAAGAATTCGAGAACTAAAGAATAGACCGAGCACGGTCGTGCAAGACAGTACGACCGTGTAGCCACCCACTCAGAATGATCGTGTGGGGTGCTACGTCCATGCAGTAGGTGAGCCACCACAGTCGTGTTGTAGCCCGACTCCAAAACTTAAGTCAATATTTTGCAAAATTTGAAAATCAGTTCTATTCACTTCTCCATGAACACCACAACCATTCTCCACGAATGGCGGCTGTGAAGCACCTACCAGCCATCCTTTCACCCTCTAATCACCACCAAATCACCACCAATCCATGTCTAATCAATCCCTCATCATTTCCACTACCTTAATCTCTAGATTTCATCCATTTTCATCCACAAATTCCCCCATTTCTCTCCAATCCGCCCCAACAACCCTATTCTTCAGAGAAAACCTAAAATCCCACGTTTCTCTACCAATTTCAGTCAAAGATGAAGAAAATGACTAATAAATCCACGGATAAGACCAAATATGTGATCTCCTACAGATGTTGACTCAAGAATGTATCATCTTTGACTCTGTCGGCACCTCTTGCCCTTCCACCATCATCGGCAGCCTCCGGTTCACAAGGAGAATCACCCCACTTGGTTGCATTGGTGGATACCATGATGGAGGAGTCCTCTAGATTACCTAGTGGAGGTGGGGCAATAGCCCGACCATCACTTTCAACAGCTCACCCATCACTGTCGAAAGCTCAGCCGTCAGTTTCAGTTGTATGACCTTTGACATCCATGGCACCGCAGCCACAGCCACATTCGAGAGCACGACGACAACTATTGATAGATGATGAAAATGAAACAATTTCAGATGCACAGAAAGAGGATGCACCTGAAGTGCATCATGAGGCAATACTTGAGAGTAAGAGCAAGAAAGTGAAGAAGCCAAAGCACCCGGAGTGCTTGACACACTGAGTGATTGCTACTCTCTATGGCATTTTTATTCCAACCCCTGAGGTAGAAGAATCACTTGATCAAGGAAGCAAAGATAGAGAAACCAATGTGAACTATAATGCAATGTGGAAGAGGCTTACATGGAAAAGTAGCTTTGTGGTGGGAAAATCAAAGACAAGTTTGATTCGCAATCTAGTCTTGAGAAACATTCAGAAGGTCTTAGCGAACACCATCTTCGCCCGATATGAGAATCAAGGTAGTTGTACCGAGAAAGACCTCTTTGTGTTAGGATGGATGGTGCAGGGAAAGCATGTAAATTTGGGGTTGCTCATCATTGATCACATGAAGACAATGTCGTCCAAGAGCAAGAATCTTTTTATCATGGGAGGGATTGTGACTTCCATTACTTTAGCCTCGGGGAATGATGTATCTGGATACATAAAGGTATAAGGAGGAAATCTCATTGACCTGCACTACTTTACTCGCTCATCTATGATTTCAATGGTTGATCAAAAGATTTTCTACTAGGTCAACCCTCCTTATGTAGGGGTTTCACTGGAGCTCCCCTACCATGCCACACCTCTCCTAGAGAGATGTGGTCCATCTCCAGATTTTTTGGACATGTTGAGGAGGTGCGAAGAGGATCACCCTAGAGACACGTGACATCAGCATCCCAGAGATCTACCTGAAGGGCTTGGAGAGTCATAGGAAGCTGCTGAGAGGAGGAGAATAGTTAAGGGGTGAGAGACACACAGGGTGAGGTAACGTGAGGCAGAGACATCACAATAGCCACAACATCCTTCAGTGAACACATACGACATGTCGACTATACATGCATAGCTGGAAGGCATCCAGAGCACATAGAACAACATATTGAGAACCCAGGAGGGCATTTTGAGGTTACATGGGCGTTAACAACGTACCCAGGATGTGATGTGGTTAGACTATCAACAGATGCACTATCAGGTCAACCACAAGTATCAGTTTCAGCACGCCCAGGCCCAGAGGAACCCCCAATGGGGGGAATATTGGTGGGGTGCACTTACAACATTTTAGGACAACTACCCACCACCACAGTCAAACTACTAGCATTCCTACTACCAGCATCATCCACCATAGGGAGAACCACCACCAGATCCACCACAGTAATCATCTGCCCTATCACTCCAATACTTTAGTATCATGCTGAGGATAGCATGATTCAAAAGTTTGGGGTGGTAGGGCGGTATGCCCTTTTTCCCATTTCACATTTTTTTGCATTTCACCTAGCATTTAGTTTTGTGTTCTTCTTTTGTTTTGTTTCTCTTACTATCTATATTATACCTACTTTGCATGCTTGCATGTCATGTAGTTTACATTCTGATCAATTTTACGTAATTTTTTTAAAAAAAGCTCTTTTTGCCATGCATTGCACATCATGTAGATTTTTGGTAATTTTTGCATGTTTCACCTAGGTTTTGCTTGTTTGTTGCTTTATGTTCAATAATATAGGCTTAGATGTAATTGAAATCAACTTGCCACCATTTTGGACAATTTTTCCCAAATTTAGAACTTCTTGCCTAAAAGTGTGTTTTGACCCAATCTCTAAATTTTGGATTGAAAATGATGAACTTTGACAAATGCAAGTGAATTATCATGGTTTATTGCTAAATGGCCTCAATCTTGATTTTTTACTTGTGAACCAGCTCTCTTATGCTTGTGAAATGTTTTGTTGAATTGTGATTGAAGCAAGCTGCAAACACTTAGAGTTTAGTAGAATCTCATGATAAAAATGTGGTTTCAATATTGCCCATTCATGTAGTGTGTCATTTCTTGATGAAATTGTTGGAGTAATTTTATGCAGGAGATCTCATGTTGATGTCCACACTAGTAACCCCTCTTTGACCCAACATTGGAGCAAGAGATTAGCTACCTTCTACCACCTCCTAGCTCCCCATTTTCACTTTCCACCCATTCCACTCCATTTCCACCTCATTTCACCTCCATTTCACCATTTCCATCACCAAAACCCTAGTTTCCTAGTGTTTTGACCATATTCCACCTTCATCCCATGCCTCTTGCACCTTGGAGGAAGTAGGAGGATGACTTGTAGTAGCTGAAGTGAAGGATTGCTCCATCTACACCGAGTTCCATGGCTTCTTCTACCTCTCTCCTTTCTTTTTGTATTTTCCATTTCCATGAGTAGCTAGGCCCCTTTGGTGGGTTGTTTGGGGTGAAAAATGTTACTTTTATTCCATGTTGGGGGGAAATGATATGTAAACATTGTAATTTTGTTTACTAATGATTATGTTCTATTTTTATCTCATTCTCCATGGATTGCTTATTTTTTTGTGCTTGAAATCACCTAGGAATTTAGGGAAATTGCTTATATGTATGAATTTTGGGATTTGCTCCAAGATCCAATTCATGGATCCCTAGCTAGCCACCCATCTTCCTACATGCTAACCAATTCTCCTAACCCTTTTTGAGATATCTAAGTAGTTGGATTAGATGAATTTAGTGTTCTTAGCATAGGGCTTTCTCAAGGCTAGAATGTGGGTGATGGGAGGCATAAAACCTCACTTCCATTCCCATTACCAACCTCAGCCCTAATCATCCTAAGATCATCTAACCCAGAAAATGATCAGCCTTAAACATGGGTCCAAGAATGGAATCATGTCTAGGTTATCAAACTTTAGACATTTATAGTACCCGAATGTTTAAGACACCTGCAACTAGCACATGGTCGAAGTAGTTCGGGGTCGAACGCAAGGATAGGAAGAACGACGCTTCGAAACTTGAGTTTCACTTTTCTAAGCACATCAAATAGGTAAAAGGATGGGTTTCAGACCAAACTCTAGAGTTACGATAGCCCCCTCTCAAGGGCGTCAAAACGGGAAATACGATTCGATAGCTAGTCAAAAGCGTGATCCATCAGAAGAGGCTAGAGTTCAAATGCTATAAAGAAATCATCCAACAAAAAGGAGCCATACACAGAATAATATGAGATAAACTCCATAGATTCCAATAAGCTTAAAGAGAGTAAAAGGTTTAGTTACAATGCATAGGGAAATGAAAGTAAAATGCAGTAAAAAGAGAAAGATAAGTATCGGTCTCCTTGATTTAGGAGGTCGATATACAACAGCGGACCACTAAGGTTCCCCTAACCCAGTACCGGGTGGGACATTTTCCCGATACGCCTGTGTCGGGCTCTTAACCGTGTTGGGTTATGAGCCGCAACTACTAGGGTGTATTGGGAGGGACTCCCAACCCGATACGTCCATGTCAGATTGCCAACCCTATCGGGAAACATGCCTTGACGGTTGGTCCGTATCGGGTTTAGTATCATGTTGGGTTAGGGATCACTTAGGCTCTCGGGTTCCTTGTATCGGGTGTAGAGGGGTGAGCTATTTCGGGTTGAGGCCAATCTAGGAACCCGACACACTGGGGTGGCCTTCTTGGTCGTATCGTGCTGTTGCGGCTACTCCGACGGGTTCTAAGTGAACTCCTCTCGCCCCTCTCAGGTTGGGAATGTGCTCACCTAGTATCACCCGACATGCCTGGGAACTCGACGCACTAGCTCCGCTTTCAAAGTTATCTCTCGTTGGGTTCCGACCCGTCCCATCAAAGTCATGTAGCTGCTATTTATAGGTAGTGCCTGGTAGGAATTGCGACTCTTGTTGGGCCACGTGTCCTTCTTTTGCTCCGTTGATGTGGCTTCGGGAGAGGGCTGACACGTCTATCGCTCGGCACACCCGGAAGGGACGTCGTGTGCGGGGTTGTGAATAAATCGCACTTGATCATGTCGGGTTGGCTTTGGCGGGCTGTTGTACCGAGCAATGGCCGTATCGTGTGAATGAACACGTCGATCGTCGGGTCGCGGTAGGAAAAGCTCCATCTCAGGTAAGTAGTGTGCTATCTGTCAGGGTCTCCTTGCGCAACACACCTATGTCGGGTTGCTGCCATATCGGGCAGTGAGCGTGATGGGTAAAGGGTGTGTTGCCTCGCATTGCTCACTGGGCCGGGACATGTCAGTTGTTGTGGATGGGCTGAGAAGGGCCCATTAAGATTCTTTTCATTGGGAAATAAGAGAAACTACTGCAAAAGATAGGAAATATTATCAAGAGCATAGTGGGGATTATTTCTATACAGAAAATAGGATAAAGCAGAGAGGAAGTCAGTTTAGGAGGCAGTTCTCATAGTAAAACACAGGCTTTAACAGCCATAAAATGGGTGTTATCAGAAACCTAGGCTTGTTTATACTCTAATTGAATTGCATCTAAACCCTAACCCAATTGAGCCTCGTAAGGGTAGTGGGAGGTGTAAGGGACTAGTTCCCCTATACACACCCTAGCATATCCATGGCCACTTAATAGTTTAGGATAATTCATTAGACTCTAATTTTTTATTTGGTTTGATAATCTAAATGAAATCATAATGTTCACATGTCACCCCCCAACCTAATTGATAAGTGCATCCCCTAAACAACCCACATTTCCCTTAATTACTTTAAATCCTTAATTGTCTTCTTGCTTATCTAGTGTTATCTTAGTTAGTACTTTATCTTCTTAGTTTGCTTCTTGCCTTGTTCTAGATTTTTTCTTGCTACGTTAGGTCTTTAATTTCTCTTTTTCCTTGTTTTCTAGTTTAGTGTAGTGTAGAATTCTTCTTGCTTGCTTTAGTATAGTTTGCTCTTTTCTTTGCTTGCCTTGTCTTTTTTTGCTCATTAGTATTGACTGTATAGGGTTAACTTAGGTTTTAATCTTGTTTTCTTTCCTTTAATTGCTTTCTTTCTCAACTTAGTGTAATCAACAATCAACCTTTAAACCCTTCAACCCTAGACTCCGTAGTAGGAACCTAGCCCAAAAACTAACCTAGCTATAGTGCCCCCTTTTCTCCCTGTGGAACAACCCTATACTTTCCGCCCTCCTATACTATGACATGACCCCATTCGCTTGCGGGTGTAGTGTTTAGGTGTACATGAGTACGTTTGTGTAGGTCCTTATAAATTTTGAAAGTTATCCACCATGTGTATATGTTCACGGGGTTGCATTTATTCAAACTCCAATTGAGTAGTGTGTAACACCATTAGCGGAAACACACCACATATGTTGAACGTTGCATAGACCTTATCTTTAATATAAATGAAGTGAATACTGGAAACAATCTCTAGATGCTTTCTTTGTTCAATAACTATCCCTTTGTAGTCAAAAAATCTTGAATGGCTTGGATATAAAAATTATCTAGCTATCACTTGTTTACCTCCTCCTAGATAATATCATATACAATGACATTTTTACAACTACTTGGTAGAAAGACCTTCTTGAACTAGATCCATGAAGACAATCATACAAAATTCATAGCATTTCACCACTAGTAATATATATCCTCAAATTCAATACCATATTGTTGATGAAGGCTTTGAAAAACTAGCTAAGCCTTTAGGCTCTATCGTAAAACTTTGAATGGACTTTTACCTCATAGACCAAATTGCACCCAGTGAAATTCTTGTGTGTTATCACACTTATATGGGTGCAAATTTAGTTAGTGATGAAGGCATTAGGTTTTTTTTCATGGAAGCAAACCAAGCATAAAAATAATTGTCTAACTCTAAGAAACCTCAAAACTCTCATTCTTTTTGCCATATTCGGGATTGTGTGAATATTATTTCTCTTTCGAACAGTCATTGAATGAAAAGGATGATGCTCTTATTCTTGAAATTCCTCCTAACAATAGTGCTCCATATTTCTTTCCTTTATCGACACTTTTTCTTTATTTTACCTCACCAAATATATCTACAACTTACATTGTTACTATTCTTCTCAAGTTGTGACTCTATTTAATGTATTACCTTTTTGTAGGTAATTTTCAAGTGGGTGTCAAGAACAATATTAATTTTTGTACACCTACACTAGACATGTCAAAGATGTGTAAGATGTAAGTTTCCATATGTCAGATTTTAATGCTGCATTCTACATGTCTCAAACTAAATATGCTTATTATAGTAATCAAATATGATAATTTATTTATAAAATCAATAGTTTCCTTATATCATTATTTGTATATAGCTCTTCAACCTCACAATTTTCAAAACTCTTCTTTTTGTGTATTTTGAAGATTTTACCACCTCATGATATGAAGGATTCTATGTACTGGTACCCCACATTTGATGGTTGTTTCCCAATTAAAGCAACTTATTAGCTGGGTTTTGTGGGACTTACCGGTAAATGGGGGGCATGAATACACCAAGCTCGGTCCATCTTTGCATAAATATTTGGAATTTTAAATTACCTCCAAAGATCAAATATTTTATGTGGTGATATTGCATAAAACAACTACATCAAAACCAAATATGCCTATGAAGTATATGATTGATGATAATACATGTGAATTATGTGGTTGTGCAGCTAAAAGTGACTTACCAATCCTTTTTAATGTCCTAATGAAAATATTTTTAGGCATCCAATGCTTCATTTATTCCAATCAATGATGCACCCACTACTTATATACTAGATTCTTACAATTGGTTGGTTACCAACAATACCATAGATGAAGCCATGAATATCAGTGTCTTTTATCCTGCCTTGAGGAAATGTTGAAATCAGAAATCATTAATGGATAACACTTTGAATCACTTATTTATTTATAGAATTTCATCAATTGGGAAGCGATCTAAGGATGTCACTAATGTTGTTCATCGAACAAAGTCATACAAAATTGATAGAGACGACATCTGGGTAGCTCCTACTATGGGATGGAAATACAGAATGATTTATGCAACCATACAAAATGATAAATAGGATCTAGGAATTACCACCCTGGGATTGATGTGTCTAAAGGCATCAGAATCTTACCACTGAATTAAATGATGCCACTATCATCAACCATATTGATGGTATTTCTAGAGGTTTTAGTCCTTCCATGACCTGTTGTACATCCATCAAAAAACTTATTCCAAACTTCTATAACATCTTCTTTACCCATATATTCAGAGAGAGAGAGTAATTTGATGCATAAAACCACTATCACTATGAATGCTAGAACTAGCCACTCTAGGTCATTATAATTTTTGTAAATATTTTTTACTTACCTTGTGAATCTTACTCTCCATTTTTATTGTAGGTACTTGTGCATGGTTAGGATATGATCTATATTAAATGATGAATTTACACCATTCACATCTGAGTTTGGGTATATTCATAGTCAAATGAGGATCTTCAATACGCCATCACTCATTTCGACAATAGTCCAACTAGAAAAAGAAGACTCATTCAATATGAATGACGCTAAAACTGACAGTAATGTTAGTACAAATGTTGATGTTGAACAGAGGATAACTATTTGTGACAAGGTTTGAGTCTCATCTACATTCTAAAAATAAGGGATAATTTTGTAAGGAAGCAGACAACATGAGAAGTTTCAATTATATTCAAGTTTGATGTCATTGGTGAAGTGTCAAACTTTTCATGGGAGACTTTATGAAGATCCAACGCAACACATCTACACGTTCAAGAAGTGTTGTGAAAGTGTGATATTTAAAGAGTGCCATCCATGGTGTTGTATGTGAATTTATTTCAAGTCTCCTTGATGTAAAAGGCTAAGATGTAGCACAACATCTTAGTGTCAAACTCAACAGAATTTAGGATAAAACGCACTTTGAGAGTTATTTTTCACCCAAGAAAATGATTGAATCTATGGGAAAAATCATGTATCCAAGCAAGATAAAGGGGAGTCATGTTTTGAGGCTTGGGAAATATTCAGTGATATGTTGAGGAAGTGTCCTCATCACGGGATAAACATCTATCATCAGGGGAATATATTTTACCATGGGTTAAGGTAGAATGAGAGGAAGATGATGGAAACTATAGGAGGAGACATTTTTGTAAACTATGCAGACCCCTACTAGGAAATTCTCAAGAATGTGGAAATTAATCACTCTTGAAAATAAGAATGTGAAAGGAGGGCTTAATAAAAGGTGGACTAAAGATGAAGTAGAGTTGAAGTTGCATCTTAGTATGTTGACTAAACAAGTGGGACCCTTATATCACACCTCACACAGATAATAGGAAAAGATGTGTTTTACATGAAAGGTAGTAAATATTGAAGGTGTAGATACCATCCAGTTGTACAAACATGAAGATATGTTCCATAAATTTATGTAGAAGAATGAGCATTATATTAATCAGAATCTCTTGGAAATACAAAACCCAGGGGTGCACATCCATAGCTTAGAGACTCAGATTGCATACTTGGTAGATGACATCACAAACTTGAAGAATAATGCAAAGAAAAACTTACCAACCCATTAAAAGGTCAATGCAATGACCTTTGGGAGAAATACTATGGTTGAGGTTGCACATGAACCATAGGGGAGTATTCTTAAAAGCCTATGCATGACACCCCTAGTGTGCCAGTTGAGGACGAAGGCCATTTGAAAGGAGAGTAGGAGACATTTGTGCCCTTAAACAAGCTTTGGGTAGAAAAATGATCCCCAAGACACATATGTTCCCTAACACCAATACAAATTTGTGGAATTAGTTCCGTTACTGAATAGTATAAAGAAAAGCAAAGTTGATAGAAATAGAAGAAGTTTCTAGACATATCTTACAAGATTCTTTTTGTGAGGAGGGCAATAAAGCAAAAAAAATTGTGGGAACTTCTAAAGGACATAACCAACAAGATGATGAAGATCACTAATAGTGTTTTTTTCTGGTACAAGAGGAGGTTAGTTCTTTAATCCAAGGAAATAGCCTGAGAAGATATATGATTTGGGATCCTCAAAAGAGACACGATTTGGGATGATGCAATTACCATGTTCTGTAGGGTTTCCATAATGTTAGGAGGTACTTTGGGACTTAGGGTCAAGCATAAACTTCATGTGTCTCTCCACATTCAAGCATCTTGGCCTAAAGAAACTGAAGGACACCAACATGAGAATTTAAATTGTAGATAAATACATAGTGCTTAAATTGGGAATTTGTTAAATGGTGTTGGTAAAAGTTCTATATTTCTCACAGATATTGTGATTATGGATATGTAAGATGATCATAGTGCACAATAATTGATAGGAAACTCTTTTTAGATGAAATTTGATATCATTGTTGAGATAGGTAGAGGACACCTTAGAATGGACGTAGATGATGACGATCTTATATTTGAATTACTAGAATAAGACAAGCCATCATTGGGAGGATCAACAACATTGAGAAGTGAACTTGATTGACATTCATCAAATCAAGCCTAGTACACTAAAATCATTTCTTATCAGAGGCAACCCGTAGTTAGTTACTTTTATCTGCCTTTCATTTATTTTTATTTTTTTTATGTTTAGATTGTTTAGGAATAATTTTTTAGTAAGTTATTATATAAGATTTTATGTTATTAGAGTGTGTTTAGTATTCAAATCAAACATTTCAATCACAAGCAACTAGACATTTTGGAGAACCCGGACCTGGACTATGGTGGTCCATCCTTTCTATAGAGTATTGGTAACAATTATATTATAAATATATCATGTCCTCCTAACACTAAGGATAGTGTTAGTGGTGAGAATGGGCGAGGATAGAATAGGCATTCTATCTTGTGTCTTCTATCATTTATATATTAGTTTAAATCTTCACTTTGAGTTCATTTATAACATGTTTTTAGTAAATCTAGTCCTCATGTTCAAATTCAAGAAAATCAATGAATCTTATTTTCTATTTACTAATAGTTTTAAAGAATCATTATCTTAAAATTGACTTGGTTTGGTCATCCTTAAGACCGTTTTTACAAATTTTAACACTTTTTTGAATTCTAATCATTTTCTTAAACAAATGGGTTTGCATCCATCAAATCAAACAATAGTGATGATCTCTCATGAATTTCTTGGGGATGTGTTTTAATACTAAAATGATACAGTATATGGAAAAAGGGTTCTATCATGGTTGGATAGGATGATGTTTTTAGTCACAGTTGACTCCATCCACCCTCATCTATTTTTTCACACCATTGGACTTGTGTATTAATTCAAACCTTCATCACAGTATATCATGATAGGAAAGCTTTTTCCATTAGAATAGACATGAAAAACAAACAAGTGCATATAGAATGTCATTAAACCATATGTGTAACAAATCTTTGCATACTTTAAATAGGGTATTAGATCTAACTATTTTTACATATCTAAAATGAAATGGGATAATCATATCCATCTCAATGACACCCTAGCATGAATATGCCATTTTTCTTAGGAGGGGCATGGCATGAAAATCATGCATAAAAATAAATAAAAAAAGGATAGAGGAAGGAGTATTGTGAGTATGAATCCAAAATTGTCCCTTAAGCTCATAAAGGAAAAAGTGTATAATCCAATTAGCCATGAGAAACACCTTCCTTCGGCACTATTATCATCTATATGGTCATTAATTGCATATAGAATTGACCACTATGATTGCATTGTAGTCATTAAGATGCATATCATACATAATATTAGTGATAGTCTTTTCTTTTCATGATAGATTTGATCCAGTTGCTAGTCTAATTTGATCTACCTATTATGTACACTTATTGCCTTGGTAAGCAACCACCATGATCACCGCTCATTCAATATCACCATGGGACTACTTCCATTGTAGATTTTATTTTATGAAGGACAATTTGGTGTAGGGAGATACACTCAAGGTATTTCATCTTGACCAATATATTTCATGTGCTCCAAGTAACTTATCAATTGATCAAATATATTTCTAATGCCTTTTTGAATTTCTTTATTGATAACTTTTATGAATTTACATGTTCATTTGTTGTACATATGAGTTATGGGATTGTTTAGTGAAAAGTTTTCTATGTGTGTCATTTTTATATCAATGTGTCTTCTTGTTGACCGACTCAACTGAATCTAAGAGATTCAAGGATCAAGGAGGATAAACATATTAGGGTTGGCAGAGCTTGATGTATGCACAATCATGTCATTTTCTCTATTTATGTTAGTATGATTTCATAGGCAAATCGATCATATTGCATATTATTTTGAGTGAATATGAAACAATGTCATTCTATCATATTTATATATATGATACTTAGTTTTAAAGCATTTTTTATTAGGATTACATGGAAATTAAGAAAGAATTTGAATAAAAAATAATATTATTCAAAGGTCACACCTCATCCCTTATCTAAGGAAATCTTCTTGATACATGAGGTTGTAAACATGAAGAATGATTCTCTCTTATATAAAAAAAATAAGTTTGAAACTATAAATTTTATTTCAAATGAAGCAGTGTAAGAAAATTTGATAATACCTAAATTCACGCATTTATCTAAGTATTTATATGTAGTTTCATGCCATCATAGCCTTAACATGCCCAAAATAACTATAGATACTTATTTTTTTGTAATCTACCACTTTTTGAAAATAGAGTTGCTCAACTAAACAACTTTGAGATTTGTAGGCATCAAACATAAGGAAACATTGATTCCCTGATTCAGCTCGATGAACTCAACTGTATTCCCCCTAATTTGGTCGAATTCATTCCCTCTTTTTTGCAGTGGAACACATCACCACTTCATCGAGTCTTTTTCTTTTGAAGATAGTTGAATGACAATATTCCAATGGTTCCTTATTATGACACCAACTGAAATGCTCATGAAGGTCCTCTTCTGATGGTGCCTGTCAATGGACCCTCATCCTGATAGATCATCTTCCAATGGTCTGTTTCAAAGGTCACAAATGAAGACCAACAGATCAAGCCGAAAGATTGCTCCCATGACTGCCTTCCCAAGGAATGAATTTAGTAAAGAATTCAATCAAATATAGAAATGTTAATGGAAAGGAAATTAAGGTATCATCTAAAGTAATATTCACACTTTATATTTTAAACAAATTCAACATGAACTATGCCATATAATAACATATGTTGTTTTTCCATAAGGAAAAAATCATCTTAAAATTTAGGTCGTATGTAAAAATGTAGCTTCTACACATAAATGTGTGCAAACAACAGAAATATCATACATAAAACACTTAGACAATACCAACTGGAAACTTACCTCAGAAAATAGGAAATTTCACAAAATTTATTTATGGACATATCAGAACTCTTGAAACATTTTATTTCATATATATATGTATTTTGAAAAGTGTGATTTGATATTCTTCATCGGCCATGTCATTTGATTAAAAAAAATGTTTTTATTAATTTGGGAAAGAAAGATCTTTTTGGTATATGTAAAAAGATGACATGTGTATAAGTGTGGAAATAAAATAAATATAAACATAAAATAAGTAGGAAATATAAAAAGAAAACATTACCTTGACTAATAATAAGTTTTAAGCATATGGAATACAAGGAATGATTTGTATAATCTTTGTTTCTAGTTTCAGGGGAAAAATGGAAAAAGGGCCTTTTTGAAGTCTCTACAAATAATATAGCTATAAGATTATGCAACTATTGTATAGAATAATGGAATAATTCATTGTGTTCAGAAAACCTTACTAGAAGATAATATCCTCTAACATTGTAAGCAACATTTATTACAACACAACACCTGTATCAATCATTTGTTCAAAAAGTTGAATATGAAATAATGTCATGCTATCATATTTATATATATGATACTTAGTTTTTAAGTATATTTATTGTGATAACGTGGCAATTCAGAAAGAATTTGAATAATAAAAAAAGGTTATTCATAGATCAAACTTCAACCATTATCTAAGGAAAACTTCTTTATACATGAGGTTGTGAACTCAATGAAGGATTCTCTCTTATATAAAAATATAAGTTTGAACAAATTTTGTTTTAGATGAAGTAGTCTAAGAAACTTCTGATAACACCCAAATTTATATGTTTATGCTAAGTATTTATCTATAGTTCTATGTCTTTATTAGCCTTAATATTCCCAAAATAACTAAAGATACTTAGATTTTCATAATTTATCTCTTTTTGAAGATATAGTTTCTCAACTAGCAATTGTAGGATTTACAGCCATCGAACATAAGGAAACATCAATTTCTCAATTCATCCCAATGAATTCAACCACATCCCCTAAACTCAATCGAATTTATCCCCTCCTTTTTGTAGAAAAACATATCGGTGCTCCATAGATTCTTTTTCTTTGGAAGAAATCTGAATGACCATATTTTGATGGTGCCTACCGATGGCATCAAATGAAGAATGCTCATGAAGGTCCCTCTTCCAATGGTGCCTTTTCATGGACCCTTCTTTCAATAGATCGTCTTATGATGGTCTGTTTCGAAGGTCAAAAATGAAGGCCAGCGGACCAATCCAAAAGAGTGTTCTTAGACCGCCTTCTAAAGGAATAAATTCATTTGAATTCAACTGAATTCAGTAGAATTCAATTCCTTCTGTCGTCAACTTTTTTCCTTGGGAATACATCTTGAGATCCTCCATCTGAAGGGTGCCTTTTTATGGTTCACCTTCATATGATCCACCTTCCTAATTCTAGTCCTGACGGCTCATCTTCTGATGGTGTCTTCCGAAGGTCCCTATGATGATGTGTCTTCCTATAGCCGCCTTACAATCGTGTCCCCTGAAGACACACCTTCTGATGGTCCACGCCATCCCATTCTTTACAAACTAAAGAAATGAATTCAGTTAAATTCACTTGAGTTCAATCGAATTCATTTTTTCTTATATATACGCTTGGCCTTCCATTGTAAATACAACCCTTGGCTACCTAGAAAGGGGTTTCATAGGTTTTGTTCTATTTTGGGTTTTCTCATAGTGCCTTCTACATCTTCATCCTTCAGTTTTGAGAGCTCTGTCCTTGAGCTATAAGGCTTGAGAGGACTGAAGAGCTCATGATACACCCATCCCTTCAATTTTCCTCTATCCACCATCATTTTCCATCAAATTCCACCTCCATTAGCCACCTGCCATCCATTTCCACTACCATTGAACCTTCTTCCATCCATTTTCTAGCACTTTCCGCCCACATACACAGATATAAGCTATTGTTGGGGTGGAACCAAGGAGAAAGGATGCCAAGAAGTCTAGAAGATCAAGGAGTATGACCCCAAGGATGAGATCCATCCCATCTAGAGGCTAAGGAGCGAGAGCCACCTCTCTTCCACATGATAAATCTCTTCTTCTTTCTTCTACTGTTCTTCTTCTTTTCTATACAAATAATGTATTTCCATCTTTGTTCAGTACCAACTATGCTTGATCATGGCTAGTTGATCTCCATCTTGGATATGTAGCCCATTTTGGACATGCTGAGGTACTTTTACCTGAAGCAAGTAGTGTTATTCTAGATCTAGCATGCCTTCCATTCTATCTTCTCGTTGTGGTTATGATTGTTGGTTTGGTTGATATCTCTCCCACTTGAACCTCTGTTTCTACCAAGATTGAGAGATTTATTATAGAAATAGGTAGAGAAGGTATTTTGAATTTATATCCAAGAGAACGATGTCCAAGGGAGGATCTCTCCAGGACACAAGTCAGAGAGATCTGATTCAGAACTTTGAATTTGACTGCATCCAGGTGAATTCGGCCGCATTCATTTGAATGTGACCAAAATCATCAGAATGAGACCAAATTCACAGTCTTTCTTCCGTGTAGGTTTCCTACTATTCCTAACATATTTGAATATTCTAAACCTGATAGGATGTCCAGAATATTCACAAGTGTTCACTTGTTATCCTCAAGAGAGATTTTAGACATTGATGGGGTTTTAGTCACACTACATGAGAGCAAGTGGGATGACCCCCACAGGAGTAGCTATCACAACGCATACAACAGTTGGATGTCAGTCACTTGATAGGGTGTTCGAGGGTTGTCTATGCCCGAGAACGGGTGCATAGACTGCCCAACTTGTGGTTACATGTCTAAGAACTTCTTCTCCTAATTAGTATGATTTAAAAGACATTGTTTTCTTTATTTTACTTTGTTCAATTTTATATCATTTTTCTATACTCTCTCTAGTTCTTCACATATATCAACTTTTGTTTTTTCTTAAATAAGTGTGGGATCTTAAGCATACAAACGTTCCCACGTCCCTATTTTTGACACTGTACTGAGCTATAGGTGAACTGAAGGTATCAGGTTATAAATTTAAATTCCGATCCTTCTTAATCTGCCTCTATTTTTTATGTGTGATTTAGGCCAATCTCCATCACAAGGCATGATGAGTGGAGCACAATCTAAACTATATATATATATATATATATATAATACAAATGATCAACCTGAGAGAAAATGATCTGATTAACTAAAGTTTACTTTTTTTAAAACAAGTGGACCATCAACAAATTATTGAAGCTAATCAGCCATTCAGTCTATCTGGTTGGTAATTGAATGAATAATGCTTATATAATAGGGCATATTATTTCCTTTCCTTGTTCTCACTACATAGATTTGTGTGGCCCATATATGGCTATATTTATGAAATGTTATATTGTTGATTGAATCTAAAGGGATAACAAAAAGGGAAATCAGACATGAATCTGACTTGTATATGATGGATGCAATAATAAAATGACTTCAACTCCTTATCCTCCCCCAACTATCATGAGCTCATGCATAATAGAGCAACACATGTAACTTGTGTGTCTCTTATTTTGTTCAAAGGCTAAGATGCATTAAAGACTGACTGCAAAGAACCTAGTCCTTCACAAACCTTCACCTTACATGTATTCTAAGACAAAAGTAAATGTAACCTTCTATGAATCATGCAAAAATGCAATAAAATCAAGATCAAATAATCTTTTTAATTGCTAAGTAGTATTCATGTTAACCTAGATACTAAAGCTAGGGTAGTGGATACATATTATTGTGTTTAAATCAAACTAGTGATAAATGATGTTTGCACAAAACATTTTTATTTATAATTCATATAAGGAGCCTTTACACCTCTACGGTCTACACATTACAAAAGCCATTTATATTGAACAATATGTGTTTTTATTCTTTCAAAGTACTTAATATTATATGGATATATCCTACACCTATGTAGGTTAAAAATCCACTTTAAGCTTATTATTCATGACTTAAAACTTTATATTGACTCAACAAACCTAGTTTCATACTTTATAAAAAAATTACTTTAATTTTATAGATCCTACATGGAATCATAGAAATTCACTTGGACTGCATATTTTCATACAACAATTAGATATTACTATGTATACAAAGACATATTACTTAATTAGTGGTTGTTGCTTAAATTTTGGGCTTTACTTTAAGGCACCACATGCAATATAAAATTTTTGAAGAGTATAACTACCTAGTATTATTAGATATATTGCTAGAGATAGATGCTACTTGAGATATATAGGGAATTAATTATATATCTCATTATTGGATTCACCCTGGTGAAGATCATATGGCCTAATACTTCTACATTTTTATATGTAATTACACCTAGGGAGCATGTAGTGGTGTCGATGTAGTTACAATGTCCACCACCCTTGAATGTATTTTTGGCATATGACCTAATAGTCATGAATATTTATGAACAGATTGTAGTAGTAGTAACACTTAGTTAAGTAATAATACATTTTCTTTAAAAAACATTCTTCTCTTTCATGACATTAATTGATGGTGTCAGTTTCTAAGTAATACACTCTATATGGCATCCTTCTATTCAAATTTATCCCTCAGCACTTTTTTGTCCTCTCTGAATAGTACCCCATACTAACAAAAATTATTACATTCATTGAACAAAAAAATATAATGCTAGGGCGCTAGAAACTTACATGACCAGTTTTGATGAATGCTTAAAGGCAGTGCCTACCATTTGCTAATAGTATAATCAACATTCCTTGACACATTGTGACTTGAAATATATATTTTGATGAATAATCAAATATGTAAATTTTTTAATGTTTTTTTGTGTCCTAATCGTAGATAAGAAGCATATTTTCAAAGGGAAATATTTCCACAATGATAGAAGTACATATAATACAAATGGAATAGAATATCATATAAATGAAAAATAACAAATATATATGTATAAAACCAACTAGATACTATGAATAGTAAAGACATACATTAATTGAAAATGATGACATAATGAATGAAAAATTCTGCATTTTATAACTCCTATCGATATCCAATGACATGTCAAGATTTATAGCAATTTTTAATAAAAAAAATAACAGTCAAGACTTCAAAATGAAATGCTTTTCTTGATATCTACGTCTCCAAATAATGTGAATACTATGATGCAGAACATATTAGGATATAGACCTCTTTCATTAATGCAACAATTATTTAAATTACCTAATAATGAGTAAAATTTTTGGCCAAGATATTATTACCGTGATTGCATCTTCAATGAATTGGTATTGCCTAAATAGTCTAACCAATTGGTCTTAAGGTTTTCATTGCACACCCTTGCACAAAATTTTAATTGTAGATCCTAACTTTCTCCTCCTTGAGCAAGGAAAGGGTTTACACCTATCACAATGTATTCATATATAATTTATGTCCTATCATAAAAAAGGACAATGACCCATAAATTTAGCACAAACATGTTAATATTTCATATCAAAAAATCAAAACTATAACTAAAAATCAAATTCTTTTTATTTATTAACCTATTGTTTAATAATTGTTGTTTCAATAACACTTGTTGTTGGGGATAATTTTCTCTTCATTGATGGTCTTATATTTTACAAAGTAATACATTTATCACAATAAATAAAGCTTCATTTGTCATTCTCATTGTATAAGAAATTTAGAAAGTAAATTGATTTTCTTTAAATTAACCACTCTAGTTGGAATTTCCCAAAAGCATGGCTTACACATATTTTTGCCATTTTACCCCAAATTCAACAACTCTATTTTTTGGGATTCATATATTGTTTTTGATCCTCTATTTCTAATGGGTAGCAACAAATAACTCTAGTTTGCTAACATCGTACCCTATTTTTTGTTGTAACAATTTTAATAGGTCCCTAGCCAAATTTTGGATGCTTCCCCTTCTTCCACCCAATTGCTAATGTTACCATCCTCCTCGACCATAAATCTAATACCTTCTATACTTCATACCACAAGCAAGATACTTAGCATCAAGTTCTCCATATTTCCCTGACACATACACATCACAACTAAAATGACCATTGTTTTCCCAAAACAGTTACCATTTTTACCAGAACAATCATTCTACCTAGCATACATGATGATTGTTCTACCATAGGACGTCCATGACCACCTCCCATACACTCAAAAACCATATGAATTTGACCCATTTTCCCGACCTTCATTCCATCCAAAGTGGTTGTGTCGGCCACTTGCGAAAATAAGCATTTTACTCAAGAATGGTCGTATCTCCTCACGACACCATGACCATTCTACTCTAGAACAAACATGGCCATCATACATAGAAATCCGACAAGACCCTAAAACCCCACCAATTCAACCATGAACACTTACCTAGAAATGGTCGTTCTTCCTTCAAGGTAGAATGGTCATGATGGAAACAACAATTGTTTTGTTCCTCAACCCTAATTATGCATATGTACTACATTTTCAACTTTACACTCACTTAACCGTAGATACCCCTGGGGCATATAAAAGGCTATGTGGTATCTATGGTGAAGGGTGAGAACTTATTACACTCATAAACTGTCACCTACCACTCCCACCTAGAACATTCACCCTCCATCTCATTTCCTCCCCAAAAACCCTATTATTCAAGGGTTTTAGTACTCCACTCCATTCTTCATGGCATTCACCATGGATGGGATAGATATCACTATTACCAGGTGTAGGAGAAGAGAAGGGGGTTTTTATTGACATCCATGGCCTCCTACTCCTCTTCGTCCTCTTCTTTTGTATCTTCTTTTACTATGAATAGCTAAGCTCCTTTTTTGTCTATTTTAGGTCCAAATACGAGACTTTGATATTGTGACATTTTGAATATTCTTGTATAACATATTATGTTGTTTATTAGTGCTCATTTCATATCTCTTCTCTCTCTCCATGTATCTTTCTTCAATGTTTCAGTTATGGAACCACCTATGGTATAGGAAAAGAGAGATATGAAGGCTAGGAAGACAAAAACACTCCTTAGTCCACTTCTAGACACATTTAGTTTCAGTCTCTACCCTTCTATCCTTCTATTCCACTAACCCTAGGTGGGATATGGAAGTTTCTAGGTGTGTTTCCCCTTCTACACTAGGAAAAGAGCATGTTATAGGACTACACCCTACACCAACCCTTTTTACCAAGTGTACTAGGAAAACCAAGATTATAAACCTAGACTAGGGTTGATATTGATTTAGGTTCACCTATCCCCTAGTGAAATGAGCCTTTCAAAGGTGGATAGAATGTGATTTACAGACTAGTTCCTCTAAATACACTCTATGTCAGCAACAATTCACTGGTAGGTTATAGATTTTAATTAATATATCCCTTCATTGTTTAATTGTAGCGCTATTATAGGATGTATTGATTAAATATATCCCCAATGATTGGTTGATTATCCAATATCCATTATATATTCCACTCCCTTCATTTGTTACTTATAACCTAATTGTGTAGTTGTTTTCTAGTCTCACCATTTAATGCTTGCTAATAGTTAATTAGTTAACAGTGAACAAATTTTCATACGGTACTTAGTTATTATTTGTGGTTTACTCAATTTTGGTTGTTTAGTTCATTGCTTAGTGTAGCTATGGAGTTCCTTGTTTAAATAATTTCTTTGCTTAGTCTTAGTTTATCTTTCTAGTTTGTTGATAATTACTTCTCTTGTTTTCTAGTTTTCCCTAACCACTAGTGTTAAAATTAGTTTTCCTCGTGATATACATACCCCGTAGTCTTAATAAACCAAAACCAACTTCAACAATAAAAATACTAATATTCTCATCTAGGAACCTTGAAAACCAACCTAGATTTAGGGCATTTATTTTTCCACATTGATCGACCTCGACTTTCTTCTCTTCTACAACACTGAGCCCATGAACATGTAGATCATCATATCAATGGTGTGTTTATTTATTACAATTTGTAAACATGGTATTAGAATATCATGCTTTCTAGCACCATTTCTAGGGATGATAGTTTACACCTACACACTTGGTTCTCTCTAACTTTTCTATTTTCCCTCACCATTGCTTAATTTTTTGAATTATTTATTTGCTAATTATATCTCCTTTGATTGTTTGTGTCTGTGCATGTGACAATGAATGTTAATATGCCACCCCTTTTCTCTTAAGACATTCTTTAAAGATGTTGACATAGGGCACCGAAGAAGAAGAATTTTTTACCAAGAAGATAGAGAAGTTGAAATGGAAAGCTTAGATGGTGCATGTTCCTCATGTCCATGATCAAGAGAGGAATGGATAAGGAGGACACCATGAACAACAATATCCCTTTTGACAAAATCTTCCACCACCTCCAAGCCCGCTTCAAAAATACTTCAATCTAGAAAACTACACTTCACCTATTTCTACTTTAGTGTGACAACAATCAGGTCAACAACATTAAATCCCAACCACTCTGGAGTAGCTCCTCTTTACAATCTACGGTATTGAATAAGAAAATCCTTATGGCCATGTGTATAGATTCTTGCAAGTGTGCTCCACCTCTGCCCTCCTGAAACCATGATTGTTGTTATTTGTTAGACTATGCTCCCTTCGGAATCAATGATAGGGAAAAAAGTGGTACTCTTATAAGACTTAGATTATGATATTAGAAAGGATGAAGAATGAGATCCTAAAGAATTTTTATCCCATTGACAAGATTACTTCTATGCGTCATTTGACTACCTCCTACAACCATTTGAGCCATGAGCAGTTCTAAATAGTTGGAAAAGCTCCAAAACTTATTAAGAGACTGACTCCACCGTGAGATGCCAATGTTGTGCTTGATACAATCCTTTTCTACTAGAAAATATCAGTCAAAACAAACAGTGATGGACTCTTCTTATGGATGAATCTTCAGCATAAAGCCTCTTGAGGAGTCGTGGCCATCGTATTATCACTTGGAGGACAAATTCAAAGCATCATGCATCCGATTCTATTAGTGATTATGGTATAAATTTAGATGTAACTCCTTCCAATGCAGCTTTGTCACCTTCAAATGACACCAATACACAGATGATAGAGTTTCTCTCCAAATGTTCAAAAATCAAGAGGGATGAACTTATAATGATTCTATGAAAGTTGTAGATACATTTGCAAAATACTAAAATACTTACAATCTTATGGGAATTGGAACTCTAATACACATATGTCTCGTATAGTCTGAAATGGAGAGATCATATTAATTTTTCATAGGGTCAAAGTGGAGATCCCCAACAACAACCATGTCTACAAAAACACCAAGAGAAATAGTATGATTCTGAATTTCAAGGTAATAATCTTTCAAAGACAAAGAGATTTTCTAAGTCTAAAAAGAATTTGGCTAGCCATGGGTGGAACAAAGGCTTGAAGAGTTATCCTTATAACTTGCCCATTGTGAGGAGGGGAGACTTCCCTCTCAAACCATGGTGAACCCAAACAGCTCTGGTGGTCAAATGGTTGTTGCCCAAAAATCCTCTAATTTGCCTCAAATACAGACAAAACAACCTCTACTTCAATGTCCTCAAATGCATCATGCACAGATGAATATGCAATCACACTAAGGCCCATTGTTGAAATAATATTATAATTCAAGTCCCCTCTCCACATTATCCTCCTTGTCAAGGGCATGTGAAGCCATAACAACATCCTCAAATGCCTCAAGGTCCTCTATAACTAAGAGAATCAAGATCTGCCTCCACAACTACACAAGCTTTCCTTCTTCTCATGATCAAGTTAGTGCAGTGATGAATGCTAATCAATGGAAATACACTGAGCAGCCGAAGAGTAAAGTGAACCATGATACCATGACGAATAGTGATGTTAATATTGGGGACCAAGTGTAAATGAACCAGTAATACTAGATTGTGATACCATGATAATGAATGGTGATACTTTGACACATAGTGATGGTTCTATGATAGTTGATGATATTTTGGATCCAATTAATGATCTTGTTGTCCCTGTTGAAAAGAGTGTGCATGAATTTCCATATCCCAATGCTATCCCATTCCTCTGGATGAACTCTCATCATCCTAGAGGAATAAAAAACACATATGTAAATTTTTGAATTGTTGGAGCAAGTAAAAAGTAATATATTGATATTATCAAGACAATATATTCTTAGGATAAGTTCCTCAAAGACATGAACTTTCATGAGAAATTCAGCTAGAAGGATGCCTCAAAAGTTAAATTTCATAAACAAGTTAGCTTAATCTTTAACATTCATTCCTTACAAAGATAAAGGAATCCTTATTCCCCTATTATTCCTTGTTATATTGGTGATCACTTTATTTAGCAAACCCTTGTTGATCGGGGCTTAATTGTCAACTTTATGCCACATTGTGGGTATGTCAAACTTGACCTAGGCCATCAATTGACTGGTAGATCTTTGAAAGTCTCAAGGGTTGAGTGGATGATGTATTGGTGAAGATTGATGACAACTCCTTGGATATCTCTACTACTGATTTTATTATACTTGATAGGGATCTCGAGACCAAAACATGTCACTATATTCTTGGGAAGACTGTTCCTAGCTACCATTGTCATGTGATCTAGTGATGACTGGAACTATGTATGTTATGTTCATCCATATGAAAATTAGATTGAATGTCTTCAAAGCCTCCTCAAAATACAACTTTATAAGGGTACAAATGTATGTTGCTATACCATTGAAAATTCTCTTCCAAAATGTATTGAGACAACCGCCAAGTGAAAAGGACATGAGCCAATTGTTGAGTTCCCTAAAATTTTGTCTAAAGAGATCAAAGAGGCCACATTGGTAGATATTAACAAGATTCTTCCTTCCATATCTATTTAACCATTAAAGACATCTTTTGAATATCCTCCAGTTCTAGGGCTAAAAACCCTTCCTAATGGTTTAAAGTGTGCATTTATTGGTCCAAATAACACCTTACCAGTAATATTTTCTTCTTTACTCTCCTCAAATTAAGATAGTGTCCTTATTAATGTTGTAAAACACATATATGTCATTGGATGGTGAGTGTCTGATATAGGGGAGTTGATGCCTTCATTTGTGTTTATAACATATATTTATAGGAGAATACGCGCCATAGTAGAGATACACCAAGAATTTAGTTACAAACTTAAAAGAGGTAGTGACAGATGAGGCAATCAAGATACTTCATATGGGTATTATATATCCACTTTATGATACTATTCAAATTTTTCCCAAGATGGTAGGAATCATTATTTCATTGGATGAAGAAAAAGAGCCCCATTATCATGAGAGAACAATCAAACTAGAGTGTGCACGTAAATTATATAAAGATGAACACAAAAACCAAGAATCATCATTTTCCATTGTCATTCATTTTAGAAATATTGGAAAGGTTTGCATGACAATGTTACTATTCACTACTACAGAAATGGCTTATAAAGTCACTTTTCAAGGTGTCGATTGTATACATAAACCGACACCTAAACTCTACAGTGTCGGTTGATAACATAAACTGACATCCAATCTATGAAGGGCAACCAGACACGGGTACCACTTTTATTAAGTGTCAGTTACTTATTAAAAAACCGACACCTAAAATCAACTGCCAAAACCAAAATTCCAGCGAAAAAATTACCTCCACAATTTGACATATGGCTTCAGTTCATAAATAAATAACCGACGACTTAAGGGTATTCGCGAGACAGGAATAGTTGTCGGTTGTCTTTTAGTTAAAAACTGACGACTATAATCTAATATAGTTGTTGGTTTTTGGAAAAGAACCGACACTGTTGGTTTAGATGTCAGTTATTTTGAATAACCGACGCTTATTGTCAACTTAATAGCTTGCGCTAGCGTGAGCGACTCTTCCCCTAGCCTTTCCCTGTTTCATTCCCGATTTCCTGATTAGGTCCGGCGATTTTCTTGCTCGTCGCCGCTCGGTGCTGCCGCCGCGTTGCTGCTGTCCTCTCGTCGCCACCGCCGGTCGTTGCCTGCCGCCGGTCGTTGTCTGTCCTCTCATCGTCGCCGCCGGTAGAAGCAGCTACGGTGCTCTCCTCGTCACCGCCGCCCCCGCCGGTAGAAGCAGTTTTTCTCCTCCGCCAGCTTCCTACAAGGTAACCCACAAAAGCTTCACCGCCTTTTTTGTCCTCCGCCTTGCTTTTCTCTGCCGCCGCCGACCTGGAACTCACCCAGGCGGCGCCTAAGCAGGTGCCAGAACACGCCTAGGGTCCCAAGCCCAGGTGCCCTGCCTAGCTAGGCCTTTGGGCGGATGCTTGGGCGGTGCCAGGGCACGTCTAGGCTGCTGTTGGGGTTTGGATTCATCTACTGGATGCCCAAAACATGCACTGATTTCACCAAGTCACCCCAAAAGCCATGAAAAATATTCTGATTGTGTTTATTTATTAACTGATTTCACCAAGCTAGTGGAATTTTTTTTAAAGTTATTTACTGATTGTGTTTATTTAATTATGTACTGATACATATGTGCTATACCAATCTGATAGTCCATGATAGAACAAAGCATAATGATGTTGACTGCAACTTTGTGCGTCATGCTATTCTGAATTAAGTGTATATTTACTTCATAATTGAATGTTTAAGTAAGTTATAGATATCTTGATGATGAACTGTAATGCACACATGTGACATGCTTGGAATGTAAATGATGAACTGTAATGCACACATGTTTAACTTGTTTTATTGTTGAGTATATTGAGAATCCTAATCACCCATCTTGCTTAATGATGAACTGTAATGCACACATGTGACATGCTTGGAATGTAAATGATGAACTTTTCCCAAAATTTCCAATCATGCTTTTAAAGACATCAATAATCACCCTAACTTGAAGAACTAGGATTTTAGGTATAAGAATGACAACACATTATTTGTTGGCCTAGAAACCCGTCCAAGATTTACTCATTAGGAGTAAATCTTGGATAGTCCCCGGTTTGGGACTGTTCTTGAACACCTAATATCGCTTAAGATGTAAGTGTATAATGTGTATTGGGTTTTCAAGAAAATTTCGGCAGCATTTCCCCGTTTGTTCTCTAAGTACATATGTACTTGGAGAACAGCGGGGAAATTCTGCCGAAATTTTCTTGAAAACCCAATACACATTATACACTTACTAGTGAGATTAGGTGTTCAAGAATGGGATAGGTGGTACATGTACATTTATTATATATAAGAATGACATCACATGTATTTGTTAACCCTAGACCCTAATCTTGTTGTAATATATACTTGTTTTCTCTTTGATCATAGAGCTTTACAATTTAATGATGAACTGTAATGCACACATGTGACATGCTTGGAATGTAAATGATGAACTTTTCCCTAAATTGCCAATCATGCTTTTAAAGACATCAATAATCACCCTAACTTGAAGAACTAGGATTTTAGGTATAAGAATGACAACACATTATTTGTTGGCCTAGAAACCCGTCCAAGATTTACTCATTAGGAGTAAATCTTGGATAGTCCCCGGTTTGGGACTGTTCTTGAACACCTAATCTCGCTTAGGATGTAAGTGTATAATGTGTATTGGGTTTTCAAGAAAATTTTGGCAGCATTTCCCCGTTTGTTCTCTAAGTACATATGTACTTGGAGAACAGCGGGGAAATGCTGCCGAAATTTTCTTGAAAACCCAATACACATTATACACTTACTAGTGAGATTAGGTGTTCAAGGATGGGATAGGTGGTACATGTACATTTATTATATATAAGAATGACATCACATGTATTTGTTAACCCTAGATCGTAATCTTGTTGTAATATATACTTGTTTTCTCTTTGATCATAGAGCTTTACAATTTTGTTGTGATATATACTTTGTTGTAATAATGTGAACTTTACAATGTGAGCTTTACACTTTGAATTACTACTTTACAATGCAAACTTTACAATTTGAATGTGAATTTGCAGATGGCTGACCATTCTCCTGATGACTGTGCTGATGACTACCGTGAGGGTGAGGACATCAATGTGCCGCCTCACAATGTAAGTTTTAAAAATATATCATATATTTATATCTATATGTCCATTTATATTTATATCTTGTAAATGTGAATTATTTTGTCAAATTTTAGGTTGATGATGCACAGGTACCATCTGAAGCACTTGAGGCACTTGATCAACAACACCAAAAAGTTGACAAGAGAAGGGGCATCACTATGATGAAGAAGTTAATTGCGCAAAAGGGCAGTGGACCCAAACTTGTTGTGGATTTCGATAATGCAGGAAATGCATGTGGTGTGAATCGCAATTCATTTATTTCATATCTTGGGTTTGTTACTCGTAGCCATTGCGGTTGTCTCTTAGATTCTTGGCATAAAGTTTCTAAGGAGAAGAAAATTTTAATATGGAAGGATTTATGTGTGAGTTATTATTAATTTGCAATTCTATTTTGTAGATTACTAAATTTTTGGATACTAGTTAATAGCAATTCTATTTTGCAGAGTATATTTGAATTGGATGAAAAGCTGCATCGTAAATGCGTGATGCAACGCTGTGGGAGAGTCCTAAGGAACTATAGGACAAATCTCACCAGAGAATACATAAAAGAAGCCGACAAGAGGAAGAAGACAGCCACTGAACAGTGGAACTTCCTGGACAAAGAAGAATGGGATGCGTTTGTCGTTTCAAGACAAACTGATGAATTCAAGGTATTAGGCATCAGTCTCAATCTCATTAATTAATATATGTTGTATTCACTTATTCAAGATTAACATTTAGTGTTACTTACCAAATCATTAATTTGCATACTAACTAGGCCCTCAGTGAGGCACAAAGATCAACGCGTGCACTGAATGTGCATGACCACAGAATGGGTCCAAAGGGGTATGAAGGCGTTTGCCAAAGACTACAGGCTGAGGCTACTGCTACTCAGTCTACTGCTACTCATGAGTCCTCTACCATAGGTAGCACACCTCTGCCTCGCCATGATGTCTGGATAGCTGGGAGGCAAAATAAGAAGGGAGAAATAACTAAGGCCGCAACTGCTGAGGCGGCTACAAAAATGGTAAAATACAACTCTTACAGCAATCATTCAAATATTGATTATTTGTGTTGTTTACTTAAGTACAAATTTTTGTTTTGGCGATTAGCGGGAGCTGCACGAGCTGAGGAAACAAGGAAAGTTCATCCCTGAGGGAACAAAGGGTGAATTGACAGTTGCTCTGGGTAACACAGAGCATCCTGGACGTGTTAGGGCTGCAAGCGCTGGTGTGGGCATCAAATCTTTTTTTGGGTCATCCCAGCGCAAACATGTCCCAAAAGCGGGACTTTCACAAGAAGAGGTAACATATTCTTTCTTTATAATTTTACTGTAAAAGAGAATTCAAAAATTAGAATTTGACGTTTCTTTTATCCATGTATAGGTGGATAAGCTATTTGACAGGAAACTCGAAGAAGCAATGAAAAAGTGGCAGGCATCTCAGATTGCCACTTACCAGACAATACCTACTGCAGACTCTACTCCTACTCCTACTGCAGAGGTTGGGAGTAATCTTGTAGAACCACCACCTAGCACATCTACTATAAGTATTTTTATGACATAGTAACTAGTTTTTTAATTCAAGATGATACGTATATATGAAATTGTAGTCGTTTCAAAAAAAGATGATATGTATATATGTATATAACATTATTTACACAAAAATTTGTAGGGGTTGAAGCCATGCCGTCTAAAAAGTAAAGAATATGTCGTGGCAGAGGCGTCGGCTTACCCATCCCTACCAGGGGAAACGTGTCACGGGTCTCTAGTACCAGCTGGTTGGATTCAGGTGAGCCTGATACATATATTCCCCCAATTTCTGGAACTTCCACTGCCATATGCCCACCCATATTGTGAAACGCTTGGTGAGGCAGTAGGCGGAGTGATATTGTGGGAAAAGGCGTATGTCTTCTTTACTGAAAAGGTGTGGTAAATTTACATTACGTTCAATTGTTAGTGTGTGTATATGCTGGTAGTTGATCTGAAATTATTATATATATATATATACAGGTTAAAAAGAAGACACCCACAACATCTAGGCCTCCACTTCCACCTCCTGCATTACCTAGTTGGGTTCCACAGGACCTACCTGTCCCGTTAGGTCCTAACTGTAGGGGTATGGCAGTATGGTTAGGGGAACATGATATAAACTCCCCTATAACTGTTTCTTCTGATTCAGGTTCTACAGGTCAGTCATACGAAACAAAACTATTTATACAAGATATATTGGAGTTGTTTCGATATGATTGGCTAAATACATCTGTGATAGAGCTATGGATAAGGTGAGATATTCTTTATACATCCATATACCTTGTGTATGATCTGGTGATCTGGTTTCTTATTTATTAATGCATGCGTAATTAATACATATTTTGCAGCTACTTAGACAACATATGTGCAGATTTTGGATTCGAACATGTAGGGTTTTTGATTCCATCCTTGATTAGTCTAGTAGCTAAAGACCCTACATCAGTTCAACAATACTGCTGTGAGTCTTTTTCAAATTTTGCTGTAAAAAAGAAGACAGTGATAATGGCTCCATTCAATGTAGAGTAAGTTTACTTTACTTATTATAATTTGGACTTAAGAAAATTACATTTTATTGTGGATTTTGAGTTATTAATTTTTAACTTTTTTTCCTCTAGGGGTAGGCATTGGGAGTTATTGGTTATTGCCCCCGAGACGTTCACTGTGTATTATCTAGATCCTAAGGGGGGTAAATTGAATACAATATTTGGACACATAATGAAAATGGCAATATTTCGGTGAGAAATATTTCATTTTTCATATCCGTTAACATATGTTATTACATTACTATTTAATTGCAATGTTCTGTGTTACATTAACATGTAGGGCTTTTGAGGAGTACAAAAAGGCTGGAGGAAAGGTCCCCACGAAAAAGAACCAGCCAATAATTTGGAAGAACGTGCAAGTAAGTTCCCGACTGCAATATATGTATATATTATTTATGTGAACAACGCTTAATTAGTTGTATTTTTTAATATTTTGTATGTTTGAATTTATAGTGTGCTACACAAGACAACGGATGGGCATGTCGATACTATGTCATGTGATATATGCACATGATTATCAAACATGCCGTACTGGATATCGAATGTATTGCTCAGGTATTATATAGTCTCATTAGATAATATGATCGAAATATATCAATCTTATTTATAGCTCATTAATTATATATATACATCATTCTCTTTACAGGTGTTTAAAGCTGACCCCATTACAGGAAAGGACTTACCAAACGTTAATGCTCCCTATACAATGGGAGAATTAAATGAAGTAAGAGAAGAATGGGCAACAGCCATACAATTAGTGGGGGCTTTAAAATATAATTGGGATCCTGATAGCGAATAATGACTAAACAATGATACTTTGTAAATGAATTTCTGAATTATAATATATGTGTGAATGTTTCTACATGTATGGATGTTTCTACATGTGTCTGAGTGAAAATGAATGAAAGTGTTGGTTGCTATATGAATGTTTCTACATGTGTGAATGTGAATGAATGGAACTACAAATTGCTAGCATGTGTGAATGTTTATAAATGTGTGAAAATAAAATGGAACTGTAGGTTGCATTGCTAAATGCATGTGCTACTTTTTTATTGTTAATTTTGCAGTTTTGCGGCCTGTTGTCGGCTGATATCAATGGATGTCGTAAAACCTACAGTTCATAACTGAACTGAACAAGTTTCTCATCCTGCGACCAGCCACAGCAGGTCTGCAGACTGACAGGAAAAAAAAACCAATAGGTGTCGGTTATTTGTAAATAACTGACACATAATGATATAGTGTCAGTGTTCCTACAATAAACCGACGTCTATGTCCTTAACACCACGACCGTGCTGGACAGCACGGCCGTGGGCGCGAAGATATATGGTGTCGGTTTTTTACTTATAACCGACACTGATAGATCCCAAGATGGCGCCCTTTCTGTGGAGCGAAGGGTTTGGGCGTCGGTTTTTAACTAATAACTGGCGCTTATAGTCCCATGATGGCGCGTTTTCGGTGGCGCACGAAGAGTTTGGGTGTCGGTTTTGGAACCGACGCCTGATGGGTGGACTTTTAGTGTCGCCCACATAGGTGTCGCTTAGAAACCGACACTAAAGGCTTTAAATAACTGACACTAAAGGTAATTTTGTAGTAGTGATTATTCTTTTTGATGTTTATTGTTGGTATTTCCAAGTTGTATCCCATATTATATATCAAAATAAGACCACTTTCACATGTCCATATGGGACATTTTCTTACAGACGGATGCCTTTTGTTCTATGCAGCGCAACCTCCACTTTTCAGTGGCATTTTTCTTCCATATTTTCCAATATGGTTGATTCTTCACTCAAAGTATTTATGCATGACTGATCCATCTTTTAAAAGTATTTTGACAACCACCTTATCTAGCTTACTATTGTGCTTTATAGATTCTTGATGGTGCATTTGGTCCTTTCTTCAAAGAAAAATCATTTAATGGCTCCCCGGGGTATAGTTTTGGGTTACAAGGTGTTTAAGGCCGAAATTGATGTTAAAAGGTAAAGTTGGGGTTATTTCCAGTTTGAGTGTCCCTTTGACAATGAGGCATGTTTTTTCTTTCTTAGGTCATACCGACGTCCATACCCTATTCATTAAATATTTCATCGATTTATCTAAACCACTATGTTCTTTGCTTGAGAAAGATACATATTTTCATTTAATGACAAATTATTGATTCCTTATGCAATAAGAAGTTTCATGGAGCCCTAGATTGAGTCTCATCTTATGTTGTTTTTTCCTAATATTTACATCTAGGTATCTCATGATGCATGATATTTCTCCAATAAACTATATTATTATGCACGTATGGATTTTTTTCCTATTTCATAGGTACTTTTGACATCTACTTAATGGAAGGGAGAGAAAAGGTTTAATATAGGGTTTCCCCTAGCTTAAAGGAGTCCCAAATGAGTCTAATATCAATCCCAACCTATCACAAGTGATCAAAGAATGCATTGAAGTAAAAAGATTCTTAGATGACCAAGTTAAAAGATTCAAGTGCAAGAGAAGGACTCCAAAATAGTCGTGGTACTTACGACGGCCATGGTACACATGCCCCAGTCACAGGTCATTCACAAAATCTTTAAGGAAATACCAATGTTGGCCACCACATATGTTTTATGTAGAACGACCATGACTAGTGATGGATACCACATATGTTCCACTTGCCACAGTCGTGCTACCAATCTCTTCCAACTTCCCCTCAATCTATCCACCACGATTGTGGTATTTACCATGGTTGTTCTACCCTCATGTCACCATAGTTGTGGTCGCATCGTGATCATGGTTCCCACCACGGTCATTCTACCAGCCTAAATTTCTATTTACAAGCATAAAATCCACCAAATCACCACAATTGTTATAAATTACAACAAATAATTTACTAGTTTGTCACCACATCCATGGTACCCTTTGACCCTACTGATCCACTAATTTTCCCATCCTTCAACTTAATCCTAGACACCCTAGACCCATATATAAGCCTTTGTGGATGTTGGGAATCGAGATTTAGCTCCCTTGGGCATTCATTCTGCCACCCATATCCTACCTACCCATCCTCTCTCTCTCTCACTCAACACTTCCACCCAAAAGCCTAAACTCTTGGGTTTTGGCCACATGCCACCCTATTTCCATGCAATTCCATCTTAAAGGAGTAAAGTTCTAGAGCTTACTGGTGTGAGTGAATGAGTTTTTGCCACCAAGATTAATGGCTTCTTTCTCTCTTATCTTTTCCAATTTTGTATTATCATTTCTCTTAAGTATCTAATCCCCTGTTTGGGTTGTTTAGGGAATGCCATCAAACTTTGATGTTGTTGGTATGTATGCCCAGAGATCCAATCATATGATGATTGTAATGGGGCATCTTATACTTGGTTTGATAATGATAAAGTTAATTCTATCTATTATGTTTGTCTCAATCATGAGATGATGACATAAACATATTAGATGTATAGAGAATGATGTTACTCGATGAATTATGTCTTCAGGTTGAGGACCTGAACAATGAGGTCATATATATGATAAGAGTACATAAATTCTTGTTATGTCCCTAGTCATATAATATTGTGGAAGCAAAATAGACAATAGTAATACATAAGACTAGAGTGTGTGTTGGTTGATGATAGAATCCCATAATTCATGATATGTGATATCAAACCAAGCACATAAGTACTTGTTGGAGAATAGTGTACCGGACAGACCCACCTTGAGAGTGATACACGGAGACCATGGAATGATAGTCATAATCAGCTCTCATAGTGATGGTGGTGATTGTGGTTCATAGACCTAAAATCACTGCACTCAACACATGGTGTTCGATATACTTTGACATCATCCAACATGACTTTGAAGAAGGGTTTCCATAAAGGTGATGCTCAGATACATTGTGACACATGGGGATTGAGTGTGAGTGATGTAGATGGGATTTTTCCCTCCTACAAGAGATTTATATACAATCCACTTGATAAGTGAGACTGAGAAACGTGTGGCCATACCATGTGACTCAATATATGATATGTGAACTCACATGCATCTCAAACAGTCTGCTCCAAGGTGCATGGATTGAATGTTTAAGAGGATGATGATTACATGCCTCAAATTCAATATGTATATTAGAGATAAAGGAACTATACAACCACAGATTGTAGGTTGAAGTTGTTCTCCAACTTTCCAATTACTTGGGTAGCAATGATGTGTTGCTAGATATCACTCATTGCTTGTGATGTCATAAGTTGATTATGGATGTTCACTGCTAATGTAATTTGGCACCTATAGGGTTAGACACATAGGATGCAAAATAGGAGTTTACTCATGAATATGGTTTAACTTGAGTACTAAAGTGTTTAGATATTCAATTAAAATGGCTAAAGATCCCTAGTAATCACAACTATTGTGTTATCGTTCCTAAACTTGAGGCTCTTCTTTAGGGATGAGGGTACCACCTTGTTCATGTGTATCCCAGGACATTCCAACAAGATTTTAAAAGAGATTCTGATATCCATGATAATGAATGTATATGTTCATAGCTTCAAACCCACCTGGGTTTATAATTAAACATTTACATGACTTATTTTGGGGACATTTCCCATGACTTCTTTTGGGGACATGTTAAAGTTACTATTATGGTATTAGTATCTAGGATCTCACTTGACTCGATATCAAGTGTGAATAAGGCTTTCTAGGGACACAAATTGAGGTTTGCACCATTGTCAAGGAATACCAGAGGTAGCTTCAGATCATCGTGCTTCACAATAATGTATAGTGGCAGGTGGAATCTAATCCTCAAACAATGTGACAGTTTTTCAGTTGGTGATCAAGGAGATGATTTAGCCAATTTCTCTGGTTGGATTCTCTTTGGCTTGAACGTGCCTACTATGATTTTCAAGATTATTTGTCTATGTATGGGAAAGCTCTATCTTAATGAAGAGTGGCCCTAACAACTTCCACAAGAAGTGTGATACTATCCAATTCTACAAGAAATGAACTACTAGACACTTATAAAAGAAGTACACTACCCCACAATAATGGAAGATATTTTCATGTCTTTTGTTTCAAGTTCCATATATATATATATATATATATATATATATATATATATATATATAGAGAGAGAGAGAGAGAGAGAGAGAGAGAGAGAGAGAGAGAGAGTCAGGCTAGTGTACACTCGAGTGTACCGGAGGTACCGTACACCTCATCTTCTTAATTATCATAAGAACATACTACATAATAAATTTTAGCTCATTTGGACACTTATAGGTCGTACATCTAAAGGAGGCAAAAATCATGTATTTCAGATTAGTTTTGTGCGTCGATTTTGTTGTCCTTGGATGAGTGACTTACACTCATCCAAATGAGTTCAAATTTTGTATGTGACCTATTATTATTGTAACCATGAAGATCAATGGATTAGATTTTGTAAAAACATGGGCTAGATAGGCAAACACCATTGGGGTGTACGGCGTGATCTGTACACTCGAGTGTATTCTAGCCTAACTATATATATATATATATATATATATATATATATATATATATATATATATATATATATATATATATATATATATATATATATATATGCACATATTCACACACACACACATGTATATGTGTGTGTTGGTGGGTGGGGGGTGTGTGTGTAAAAAATGGAAGATTACTCAGTAGAAAATATGGAATAGCTCAGATAAATATAACAACTAAAGTGCATAGGAGGAATACATACAAAATAGTATAGGAAATAGCATATCCAAGTCAAATAATAGGAAAGCATACCTTTTATTCAAGAGTACAGATTTTAACATGATTTGGGCATTACAAGATTGATTAGACCATGATTCAATAAGAGGAAGGACATACAAGGGTTTTCAACAATACAGGTCATAAGGACCAAACAATTATTGTCTTTAGATCCTTATATTGACTTTGAGTGGTCTACTCATTCTTGATTCTTTTTTAGGTTTCACTATCTGTTTCCACATATTATTCATCATTACTTTAAATGATGGTATCACATGAAGTCATATAGGATAAAACCCTAAATCATCATCAGGAGGGTCAACTTCTAGTTCATAGAACTCCAAAAGTTAAGATCAATGATGGATTCAAAAAACGATCCAAAAGTCAAGATAATAGTGTTCAAAAAATTGTCATAATGGTGTCCAAGTTTAAATATATAAGTGGAACACCATTAGAATCAGCCTTTGAGATAATTTATAATAGAATCATTTTGACTTCTTATCAAAATTGATTATTGTTTCATATTGTTTGAAGATTAGATGTATTATATGATGTTTGCAAGGAAGAGATATTGACTTTGTGCTTTAAAAGGGCATTACCTCATTTTATTTCTAAACAGGCCCACCTTGCGGTGCTAGCATCAACGCATAGGTACTCAATAAGGAGGATGTCGTCGCTCGATTTTCACAGCTGGGAGAATATCAAATCAACCCCCCTTACATCACCAATTCTCATATCCCCTCACCCTCCCCACTACTAATCTGATTGTCTAACTCCCAAGTAGAGTAGGTTCTATGACACCCTAGATAACCAGCCATGTCTGTGCCAAACATAGAGGTGTCATCCCTACCCCCCTCCTTAATAGTTTCCATCTAGATTCCACCCTTAAAACATTTATTATTCCATTCTTCTTCCCCTCTTTTCGTTGTGTTATTCTCTCTTTCCATGCCGTTCTTTCCCTCTTTCAATCTTCATAATAGGAACAATGTCGCATTTTTGAGGGCTCCAGTTCTTTCTTCTCCAATGCCTCTCTACATAGGCATATGTATTTATATGTTTTCCACAAAAAAGGAAAAGGAATTGAGGAGGGTTATATACATCCTCTCTCATTTTATGGCAAGTCTATTGAGGATTGTAATCAAAAGGGTGTCATTTTTTTGATCGAGTGAACAAGCCAAGTTTTAAGCACATCAAGTACTATTACTCTACAAAAAGGTTTGTTTCCAATGTGATTTCTTCATCGACTATTTTGGATCTCTAGTTAAAGATAAAAAAGAATGAAATATAAATATACGAAGTCACTTTTTTAATTATGGGGTCAAAAAGAATTTTTCATTAAAAGCTTTCCTTGTTTAATCAAGGTGATATATGGACAACATTCTAACTTTGTCATAAGTCTTAATTCAAGATCTTTTTAAGTAATAACCCAATTGATATTCCAAAACCAAACCAATAAATCCTTTTCTTCAAAACAAAAAAGCTTAAATATTCAATTATTATCCACATCATTGACTATTGGCCAAAAATGAATCTCAAAATACATATTTCATTAATATTCCTCATAAACATTATCCATTCTCATTAAAAAATTATATCCCCAAATCCATAACCCTAAATGAACAAAATTTTAGGTGTATCTTAATGCCCAAGAAATCTCCTTCCTGGCCAAAAATGAGACTGAAAAGAATTTTTTTGACCACTCAAATACCAAACTATTCTTGAAATGGTTTTTTCTTTCAAAATTAATTACCATCCAAGAAACCTATTCAGTCCATAATTGATACTCCATCTTTTCAAGTTCTCAAAAGTACTTTATTTCTCTCAAAAACCTTGAATTGGTCAACAAGGCATTAACAGCAAATAAATTTACCAAAAACCTTCACATTACGTGGACTTTCTTATGTGTCACTTTAATTCCTCAAAGTCACACATTACCTTATTTCTCCAAATTAAGAGTCACAAAAGGTCTATAATTTATTTAATGATGAAGTGGGGATGGGATAGGAAATATTGAGTATAAGAAAAGGCACATAAGTAAATTGAGAAATTAATACATCAAAATCCACTTTATCACATCCTCCCCTCCTTAGAGGGAACTTTGTCCCCAAAATTTAAAAATTCTCAAAATGGTGGGACCATATAATCCTTTATACTCAAGATTATAATCATGATGTAGTCAAAAAAGATGCTCATAATGTTATATTTATCAAATTAAAGGTAAGAAGATCAAAGATCATCTATGTTAGTGTAAAGTTTAGTTTTGAGTCATATCCATATTAAGTAAAAATCAAAATAGAGGGTCAATATGCAAGGTTAGGGTATTAATTCCCATTTAGACCTATGTGTGATTGTCAATTCAAAAATAGTAATCTTGTAATATTTTGAGATGTCGATACCAATTTCATTATTAGGGTATTCAAATTTGATGAATGCTCTAGATGTGGTCTTTCTAGGAACTTAACCCTTACATCATAATCAACATTATCATCCTCAAGATCATCATCAATGCAAGATTTTAAGTTTCAGTATTATTTCTAGATTTAACCTCTTGGGTTTTAGGTCAGAGAGGTCAAGATTGCAAGAAAGTACTTTCTAGATAGAGAGGTGATCTAGGTCAAGGGGATCATTAATTAGACAAATCATTTACAACACACTTCCATCAAAGAATATATAATTTTCATGTGTGCACCCATGCCATTAAAATATTAAATAAGAGGAAATATGTAGAATTGTGGTAATCCATTTATATCTTAAAAGAATGCAGAAGAAATGACCAATGAAATCAACACTCAACCATGGTTTAGAATTTTCTAGAATATCCAAATATCATGATTTCATTTACTCGTCTTAAGGATAAACTAAGGGTTACATAAGAAACTGACACATAAATTTTTGGCTCATCAACTTCCAATCCACCCTAAAATATGATTAAGGTTGAATATCTCAAAAACTGAAAATTGAGTTTACTTTAAAGGCGTTATAGTTAATAGGGGGCTTTCATCTACAAGATATGCATTGGTTCTTTCACTTGTAGTAGAACCTCATAATAAAGATCTTTATTTCATTTTGAGTATAGTAGGTTTACATCATTTAAAGAGTACCTTCAATTCTCATAATGGAGTTTCAAGTCAAAAGTTGGATCATGGAAAACTTACAACTTTTATAAAATTTTACAGATTAATATGAATTTTAGCTTTCTCATCTTAGGCTTCCCATAATAGAGAGAACAAGGCTCGAGTCAGATACATTACTAGAAAGAAAAAAAGATGGGAAGTCACCATACTTCAATCTAATGGGTGGTTTTAGGGTATGCTTTAGAGAAAATATGAGATGATGGAAAACTCTCTAGGGTTTCAAAGGAGAACCTATATGTCCATTTCGGATCCACCAAGGTCACATAGAGTGGAGAATATCATCCATGATTGTGGCATGTTTAGGAGGTGATTTCTAGTCAAAACTCTGAGCCTAGACACCTCACTTTTGATCATTTTGGACTTTTAGGGTTTCCTAGGTTTAATTGAGATCTAAATTCTAAATAACCACCATGTATAGGATGTCTGTCTATCTATGATGCCAACTATCAAGGATTTGTTCACACCCCAATCCTTAAGCAACCCAAAATCACACACACAACAAATGTGATTATTAAATAAAATGTCTCTTTGTTAGTTTAATGAAGTTTACAACGGTTTACAGTATTATCCTGAAAACAAATCAAAAAAAGATACAAAAAAACTGTAACTAACAACTAATTTACTTTTTTTACATTTAGAAATACTCCCTCATAAAGACATGGTCGATTTTTTTCATTTCATCAGAGTAATTCATTCGAATGTGTAAGCATGATCTTGGTAGTCCAGACATTATATCTAGACATGTGGTTGATGCAAATGCACAGGTACATTGTCGAAGAAAGCAATGTAGTTTTCTTGGTTGGACTAAAAAAAGAACATAAAGAATTTACAAAAATCAAGTCATTGTAAACCTTCATATTTTATCACAATTTCTACTATTATAATGAACATATGTCAAGATATGTTTTAGCTACCAAACAAAGTGAGATCCAAAGTGTCACAAGTAAATGGCTACTTATTAATGAAGAGCGATGCAAACTATCACAAGTAAATGATTTCTTCTTAATGAAGAGTGATCCAATGTGTCTCAAGTAAATGGCTACTTCTTAATGAAGAGCAATCTTGGATACTTCTACATGAAGAGTGACAAGAGACACTTCTACAAGACGTGCTATACTAGCCACTTCCAAAGGAAGCACAATACCCAATAATAAGGGACGATCTTTTCATTTCTTAAGTGTAAAGATCAGGTCCATTACCCAAGCCAAGTAGAGTTTCAGGAATGATGATTGGCCCCACATACCATAACTAGCCTTACCTGTGCATTTTTCATCACTCACACACAAGTCGAGGTCAACTTATTGACTAGTCACCAATCCTAGTACTACTCCAAGTTGAGCATGCTTAACTTTGGAGTTCTTAGTCATGGGATTCCTTAAATGGTGTACCTTATTGATATGGGTAGTCCAATCATTCCTTTTAAGATCATTTTATCTGAGAATTCAAACTTGGGACGTTAAAATTTCCCCTACTTAGACTCTTTATAGACTCGTCAAGGCGCAACTATATGGCTTCACAATATTTTCCCAATTTAGTGTAGACCCATAATGGCCCATGGACACCCAACTCCTTATCATAGCTACATCGTAAGGATGGCTACATCACCATGGAAAGCCCTTTCCAACATGATTGGACCCTATGGCTCAAGATTGGCATGCCACATACCCATGTCGGCCCCACTTACTGGAGGGTTTATGGCTCAAAATCATTTGTAAATCTCAGGCCCACTACCCAAGTCTCTAGTCAAGTTTCAAGAATGACAACTTACCCCACATACCACCACTATACCTAACTGTGTGCTTTGTTCTCACTCACACATAAATCGGAGTCAACTCATGACTAGGCACCCATGTTAGTACTCTTCCGAGCAGAGCAAGCTTAATTTTGGAGTTCTTAGTGATGGGGTCCCTAAAAAGGAGGTTACCTTGGTGATATGTGTAGTCCAATTGTTACTTTTAAGATCATTTTATTCAAGGACTCGAATCCAGGGACGTTACATTATGTTTCAAGTTCCACACACATACACACTCTTACATATATGTGTGTGTGAAAAATGGAAGATTACTCAATAGAGAATGGAGTAGCTTAGACAAATATAATGGCCAAAGTGCACATGAGAGATACATATCAAATAGTATAGGATATATTATAGTCAAGAAGTATACCTATTATTCAAGAGTAGATATCTTAGCACAGTTTTGGCATCATAAGATATATTAGACCTCGTTCAACAAGATAAGGATCAAATAAGGGTTTTAAACAATACAGGTCACAAGGATATAAAAAATTATAGCTCGGTCCAAAGCAATAGGTTTTTAAGGTTTCACTATTCATTTTCACATATCATTCATCATCATTTTGTGGGATGGTCTTCACATTATGTCATATAGGATAAAACCCTAAATCATCTTCTAGAGGGTCAAATTATCATTCATAGAAGTCTAAAAGTAAATATTTATGATAGATTACAACATATGATCCAAAAGCCAAGATAATATTGTTCATAAAAATTTTATAATGGTGTGCAAGTCTAAAGAAATAAGTGGAATAGCAATAGGAATCATCCTTTGAGACTATTTTAATAGAACCCTCGTGATTTTATGATCAAAATCAACTATTAGTTCATATTTTTTGGAGATCGAATATAGTTTATATGATGTTTGCAAGGAAGGAATAATGATTCCATAGTTTGAAAGGACGTTACCTTATTTTATTTTAGACCAGGCCCATCTTGTGGTTCTATCATTAACACACATGTACTCCATGAAGGAGGGACACCATGGATCACCTTTCATGTCTAGGATAAGATCATACCAACCCCTCTTTCATTATCAACTATACTATCTCCTTGCCTTTGTCCTACTGCTCACCTAACTACTTCACAAAGTAGTTCTATGGAAGCCTAGATAACTAGACATGTCAACATCTGACAGAGAGGTGCCACCAACACCCCCTAACAAACATTTTCCACCTTGATTTCACCCTTAAAACCTTTATTCTTATGTTTTTCTTCTTCTCATTCCATGGTGTTCTTCTGTGAGGACCTCAAATCTAGCATACTTTCGATGATGACATACCATTGATATTTGTTCACTCATATCAACAATTGTCAAGAGGGAAAATATGAGGGTTTGTTATTATCATCTATAATAATTACAAATCGGATCATTGTCCACAACATCATATAATTCCATACAAAAACCATCATTCATAAAAGGAAAGATGGTGTTTACATTTGTTGGAACAAAATTTCTAACTATGTAAAGAAGAAAAGTACATAGGATATGATCTACATCCTATGCATCAACTAGGACATGGAAATGAAAAGTAAACCATCTAAAGAGAAATCCATCTACGATAGATCCTCCAATATGATTCAGTATTGCTTTCAGTTACTTTCATTTTCTCAAGGGTTCTTTGCAGCTAGAAAATACATGACAAACCAGATCAACACTAGGTGTTGTGTGTATGTGTGTGTGTTTATATATATATATATATATATATATATATATATATATATATATATATATATATATCAATCTTTCATACTTGAATATTTTGAGAATGAAAGAAATAAAGAGTAAAAGAAAACATTATTTAAGGCAAAAATTAGGTAAACATGTCATTTTAATCATATTTCAATGAATTTGTACTACTATGGTGACTAGCACATAATCACATATATTATTGGGCCCATTCCATGTACCATGTACTCTGGTGAGGAAGTAGTCAACATTAATTCTTTTCCCTCTCTTTTAGGAAGATTAATGAACACCATCAGTAACTAAAATTCATTCTCAACCCATGCCCAGACTTGTAAGAGGCATGTGACACATTAATGTGTAACGCCTGGTGTCTGATTTGATCAACCTAGCTCTAGGATCTGAAATGAATGAAATAATGCTTATAAAATCAAAGGCTTACATCTTTTAATTTGTATGTCCAATGACTATGAAATTTTAGGTGAAACTCCACGATGTAGATATATAACTATGGTAGAAATCAAAGACTAAAATTTGAAAGTTGACTACTATAAGTCTACTGGGTTTTAAATACACATGAATCATGCTAATATGCATTTAGGGTTTGTCTTATTTCAAAAGAAATGTGTATTTACATGGTCAAAACATTAGAGTGAAAGATTGAGAGTATTAAGGCAATTAATTTGAGAATTTATTGATATCATTTAATTTGGAAGAGAGAGAAAATAATAATGCAAAAACTCAATTTATCACATTCTCCCCTTCTTGTAGTATTTTTTAGCTCAAAATTCAAGAAACTTAAAAGAGATGTGGATATTTCTACTGAATCTCATACTTGAGCTCCCAAGTAGCGCCATTATGATCATGGTGGCTCCAAAAAAATTAATCGTCCAAATTTGTTGGTTACGTGAAGCTCCTTTTTCTTACTATCAAGAATTTGGATTGGGGATTCAGCATAAGATATATCATCTTTCAGCTATAGATGCTCATCGTTTTGAATAAAATTAGGATCCTAGACATAAGGCTTCAAATTAGAGACATGGAACACATTATGCATTGCATTGTACTAAGTCAGAAGAGTAATACGGTAAGAACATTCAGTGTTTCTCTCTAAGATTTCAAAGGGCCCCACAAAGCAAGGACTGAGCTTCTCTTTGTTCTTGTTCAAGGCTCAAATAGATCTGATCTTCATAAAAATAGTGTCACCTTCTTGAATTGTCATTCCTAGATATTAGCATCTTCATAGGACTTCTATTTGTCTTGTTTGCCATTTCATTATTTGCCTTACCAATGCAAACTTTTTGATGTAGAGTTGTATCTCCTTATATTTCATCAACGTGTGTTCCTCGACGCCATCCCATTGTAGTGGAGACCTACACGGTCTGTCATAAAGGGCTTCATATGGAGGCATCCTAATGCTCACCTGATATCTATTATTATATGAAAATGAAAATAATGGTCCCACAATCCTACGCAATTAAGCACGCAAGCCCGAAGAAGATCCTTTAGGATTTTTCACTATATGCTATGACTGCCGATTATTCTTTGGATGATATGTTGAAGTTCAATTTTGTACCCAATTCTTCTTAAGCTTGTTTACAAAGCTTAGAAGTCATTTCTGAAATAATAGACTCTAGAACTCTATCCAAACGTACAATCTCTCATATATATATAGGTCGGCAAGCTCAAATACTTTTGTTGTTGTCTTCATAGGTAGGAAGGGGGATGCTTTTGTGATCCACTATAACCCATGCAGCGTAGTGTCCTTACCTGGTCCTGGGTAAACCCACCACAAAACCCATGGTGATGTGTTCCCATTTCCATTCAGTGATTTGGAAGGCGTTGTATTTGACCACCTAGTCTCTGGTGCTCTACCTTGATTCACTGGCATGTTAGACAGCTAGACATGAATTCAAAAATATATGCTTCATAGTCCTCCACCAGAAGATTCATTGCATGTCCTTATACATTTTGGTTGTGATGGGATGAGGTGTGTACTTGGACCAGTGTGGCTCACTAAAAATCTTTGTCTTCATAGATGACTGCTCAGGAACCCATAATCAATTTTTATACCAAAGGCCACCATCAAGACCCACATACAAGTGTGTGAGAGGTTTATACAAGAGAGAGGAGAGTTATTCAAGATCACAACTATCCCTTTGTGCCTCAAGTAAGTCAGATTGTATCTCAATAATGATAAAAGTATTGTTGAAATGAACATGATCATGCATGAAATGCAGCTTCCAATCCACCAAATCCTCCATTTTCTTCCACTCATGAATAGATGCACATACTACCTTTTTTCTACTAAGGGCATCAGCGACTACATTTTCCTTACATGGATGGTAAGAAATAGTGAAATTGTAGTCCTTTAGATACTCGAGCCATCGATGTTGATGTGGGTTCATGCCTTTCTGTGTCAGGATATATTTCAAGCTCTTGTGGTCAATGAAGATGTCCAAAATTAGCCCATCTTGGTAACCTCCAAATTTTGAAAGCACAGATTATCACAAACAATTCCAAATCATGAGATGAATAATTAAGTGCATTTTATTTTGGTTTCCTAGATGAAAAATCCACCACCTTACTATCCTACTCTAGAAAACAGCCTAACTCATTCTTCAAAGTGTCAATGAAAATCACAAATCCTTCACTGGCAGAGGGTAAAGTCAGAATAGGGGTTGATGTCAGTTTTTGCTTTAGCTCCTGGAAAGTGGACTCACAAGCATCTGACCGTATAAAATGCTCATCCTTTTGAGTAAGCTTAGTAAGAGAAAGTGAAACTTTAGAGAAATTGGGAATGAAATGGTGATAATCTGTCTAGTCCCAATAAACTCCAAATTTCTAAAGGCTTTTGAGGAGGTTGACAGTTAAGAATAGTTGACACCTTTGCAGGATCAATAGATATACTATATCCAGAACTAACTTGAGAAAGGAAGATGACTTTATCAATCTAGAATTCACATTTAGATAGCTTCCCATGAACTTTTGAGCTTTAAGGACTTCTAGGACTGCCTTCAAGTGCTCATGATGTTTCTCTATAGAATCAAAATAGATTATAATATCATCAATAAGAATGACCACAAACTCATCAATATAGGGTTGAAAGACCATGTTAATAAGATTCATGAATATGCAGGTCCATTGGTTAACCCGAATGGAATCAATCAATTTTTTAATGCATGTAACAAGTTCAAAATGTAGTTTTAGAAATATCACCATCTTTGACTTTGAGTTGATGATAGCTCTAACAAAGGTCAATTTTGAAGAAGACCTTAGAAGTATGAAGTTGATCAAAGATGTCATCAATATGGGTAAGAGGGTACTTGTTTTTAATAGTAGCTTGGTTCAACATGTGATAGTCAATACACATGCACATAGAACCTTCTTTCTCCTTTAATAAGAAAAATGGCACATCCCAAGGGGAAACAGTACGACGAATGAAACCTTTATGTAGAAGTTCATGTAATTTTTTCATCAACGACAAAATCTCAACAGGATTCATCCTATATGGGGACCTAGAAGTTGAAGTGGTTCTAAGAAGAAGAGCTATAGAAAACTCAATGTCTCAGTCAGGAGGAAGCCTAGGAAGCTCATCTGAAAACATGTCAAGAAAGTCATTTACCACATCCACTCTTTCTATGGGTCTTCTACTAGGACTTGTCTTTAAGACTAATGTGAGGAATACTTTGCAGCCTTTAGAGATAAGTGTTTTGGCTTTAGGAGAGGAAATTATAATATTATTATAGAATCCACTTCCCCTAGGGATTGCCACACGATTAGAAGTAGGTGGAGAGATGACTACCCTATTCTCCCTAATGTAAATATATGCATAATACTTCTAATCTAATCCATGCTAAGTATAATATCAAAATTTTCTATAGATAAGAGGATAAATTCAAAGGACATGTCATATTTTTCAAATTTTATAGGCAAGATATCAGTTTTCTACAATCTAGTGAATATTTTGCCACTAGGAGTTGTTACATCAAGATTATATCCCAAGTATTTAATGTACAAATGTAGCATAGAGGCCAAACTTTATGATATGACAGTATTTTTAGATCTGGAATCAAATAAAACTTTATCAGGATGAGCATTAAGGAATACAATTCCTACATAGAAAATTTTATCATGAATATTTTAAGGCATGAGATGGAATACTTGGATTAAATGAAAGACTTATGGTTACCTTCAATTAGATGATTCGGGTTTGCTTTAGCTTCTTTAGTAGTAACAACAAACACCCTTACATTGTGGTTCCCCCGAGGAGGTAGAGCACTCATTGAAGGGTTGTTAAAGATAGATGGAGTAGGAAACTTGGTGATAAAATGGCCTTCCTTCTTACAATTGTAGCAGACCGGCTTGGTGTGACAGCATACTCTTCCATAGTGTGATAGAATATTCCACCATGGCCCCACCCAAAAGTCTTGCACTTTGGGTGAAGAGGTCTCTATTGATTTTGGTTATTTCTCTAACCTTCTTTACTTGAACTCCTTTTTCCTGGTCCCTTGCTATGGCCAGGGATAAACTTCCTATACTTATCTCCATCAGTGATGGTTAAACCTAAGTAGTCATACCTAAAGGTTTCTACATACCCTAATCCCTTTCCATCTTAAGGGCCATATCCCAGGATGCATCAAAGTTATTAGGACGGGAAGTGATAAGTAGGGTTTTTAAGTTGGTAGCTATAGAGTCAATGTATTGTTCCAAGAGACATTTTTAGTTTTAATGGGTGCATAATGCTTCAGAATCTGAAACTTTCGAGTGTAGTCAACCATCAATAGGTTTCCTTACTTGATCTCAATGTATAACCTCTCCTTCCTCTTCCTCTCAGCTATAAGCATGAAATAGATAGTTAAAATCGGTTTGAAGGCTTCCTGCTCCATGGTATCTACCTTTTTATCCTTGTTCCCACTAACTTTTCCCACCAAAATTTTTTCTCTCCCTTAAGTATGTATATGGCAAACTTAACCCTCTTCTCATGAGGTACTTCTAGGATATGAAATGTGTTTTCTATTGACAAAAGCCATGCTTCATCTTTGTCCATATCCTCGGGTTGGTCTTCACCCCAAAAAGTATCAAAGTTTAGTTTGGCAAAGTCAAGCATGGTCACCCCTTTCTTAGATTATTTAGCTTCAATGTTTCCTTTTAGGGCAACAGTCTCCACAAAGTCTATTAGGATATTATTTTGTTCTTCCCACCTACCCTTGGCCATAACTTCAAGATTAGGATCTTCATAAGTTTTAGGCCCTTTTCTCTTCTTAGAGGAGGATTCCTATGATCCCTTGGAGTTATGTGTTTTTAGAGGCATCCTAATATTAATGAAATAGATTAAATTTTTTATCTTTTTTGAAACATATTTCATAACTTTCTTTATGATTACTCATGAGCTTAGTGTTATGATTTGTGGAGGATATACTAAAAAACCTTAGTCAAGAATCAATCATCCTTAGGACTCCAAATAGAGTGATACAATATTGTTTGATATGTAAGAGAGAGATGAGAGGAAATGTCTATAGATGATAAGGGTCCTTAAACCATGTATGCCCAGAAGAAGGGGATATTTAGTGTTTTAAATAGGTAAGACTTACACTTCCATAGGTAGTCTCATGTGTTAAGAAAAGTAGATCAGAGGCTTTAGCCAGACCCCGGAAAATGTTAGCTTACACAACTCTAATTTTTATATCCTTAACTAAATGTCTACCTTAGGCTCATAATCGGGTGAATGAGGTAATCATGCAGCTACGATGTGTGAACTCTAGATATGATACCAACTATGAAGACCACAAATACAACATACTTTCCATGATGACATACCATTGATATGTGTGCACTCATATTAACAATTGTCAAGAAGGAAAATATGAGGATTTGTGATTACCATGCACTCTAGGGATCTCCTTGTATACCATGTACTCTAGGGAGGTACTAGTCAATATTAATTATGTTCCCTCTCTTTTAGGGAGACTAATGAATGGCATCAGTAACTACAAGTCATTCTCATATTTAGTGTTCTTAGTTTCAAGGCGAAGATCATGCTACATGTACATACATACAAGCAAAATTCTAAAAATAGGACAAGCAATACTTCATATTTGTTTCAAAAATAAAACTAGTCTTATACTTGGATATCCCACGTACTTGATCCTATCTAATCTTATCTTCTAAAAGATATACTAAAAATGACAGTAATCACCCTGAAAAGAAATTAAGGGTGTAGTGCCATTATGTGTCCATAACACACATGTTCTAGTGTTTTGACTTAATCAATGTTGTTATTATTATCTTATGATTAGATCTGGGTCACATGAAATTGTATCTCATTATAAGTTTATTAAAATAGAGTAAGGGTTAGGTTTAGGTTTGTCTCATTAAACACCTTTATCATTTAGATAGAGAACTAATATTAGGGTTTCAAGGAGTTTTGGATCAATATTGGTTACCTAACTAGGGTTTGCATGATCTAAATGGAACATATTTATCATTAGGGTTTATGATCTAAATATTATTAATATTAAACTTTGAGCATCAATTCCATAATTTTAATCTAGGAAAGGAAAAATAATAATCAAATAAGGCTTTAGGCCATCATTTTTTAAGAATGGATCATATCTAGGTCATGGTAGTCTTTTATTTGGATTTCTTGCATTTTTCTGATGAAAATAATATATACATTCCATCATCATATATTCCTATGGTTTACTATGATTTTCTTCATATAATTGGATTTCCTATATTTTATAAGCATAAAAGAGATTTACCCATTGATGTAGAGGATCGTGATTGGTTCAACTCAGAGCCATGTGTCTGCCTCTCTCCTCTCTTTTCACATGTGTTGACTCATGATCCCCATTGAGATGGCACTTTGCAAGTGGTCCAACTGGATCCTGGATGGCTCCACATTCATCTCCTCCTCAACCTCCTTCAAGATCACTCAATGGAAAAGATTGTACTCTGGAGAGGTCCCCGCTCCTTAGGAGGGGCATTGACGTCTGGACAAAGGTGCTCCCACCTTTTTGAGATCACCCCGCACTTGGGTAGTCAGGTGTCGCACCACGGCTCCTCTAGAGCTCCACACAACCGCAATGTGGAGGAGCTCACTGGGAGATAGGTAGTTTGTGTGGACTGAAAGTGTTGTAGGTTTGGATAGGTGTCATGTATCTGTAGGAGTTTAGAGAAGGTGGAGGTAAATGTGGATTAGCACAAGGAGAGATCCTACTCCAAGAGTTAAGGTGGCTAGAGGTTGAAGACGGTGGTGGCGAGAAGGGTTCTTGGGATGGTTTTGTAGAGAATTGGAGTTGTGGGTGACTAAAAGGAGGTGTGGCAGAGCTGATGTGGGCCTTAAATATCCAGGAGAAGGCGTACGTGAAGAAGCCCTAAATCAGGCACTCCGCCAGATAAGAGAATCGAGGGAGAGGGAGCTAGATCTCTCTGATACGTGGTCTAGAGGGTGCATGTGAGGGGTCGTTGTGACTGTATCGATAAGAGGACTTGCTCCTCCAAAATATTATACTAGACTTGGTTCAAGTTGTCAGGAAGAGGGAGAGATGAATCGGCCCTAGATGGACAACAACTATCTGTGACTATCAGAGGTTGGAGATGATTTTTGGGTCATCTAATAGACCTTGGACAGTCGTGATGAGTGGGCCACAGATCACTCTCCATGACCAGGCTTCTTAGAGGTTACATGACACATTAATGTGTTGCGCCTAGGTTCTAATTTGATCAACTTAGGTCTAGGATCCGAAATAAATGAAATAATGCCTATAAATTCAAAGGCTTATATCTTTTAATTGGTATGTCCAATGACTATGAAACTTTAGGTGAAGCTCTATGATGTATATATTTACCTTTGATAGAAGTTTGAGACTAAAATTCAAATTTTTACTAGTGAAATTCCACTAGGTTTTGAATACACATGAATCACCCTAATATGCATTTAGTCTTTATATTATTTTAGAATTTTGGGTATCCACATGATCAAACTATTAATGTAAGATTGAAAGTATTAAGGAGATTAATTTGAGAACTTATTAATATCATTTATTTAGTAAGTGGGAGAAAATAATAATGTAAAAACTCACTTTATCACATTCCCTCTTTTCGTGGTGTTCTTCTTCTCTTTTAATTTTTATAATAGCAAGAATGTGGCATTGATGAGGGCTCGAGTACCTTCTACTCCAATGCCTCTCTGCATAAGCATATGTATTTATATGGTTCTAGAGACAAGGGGGGAAGGAAATTGAGTAGGGTTGATATCCATACACTCTCATCTTATGCCAAGGCTATAGAAGATTAGTAATTGAGGGGGGGTATTTTGATTGGATGTGAAAACAAGCCAAGTTTTAAAATTGTCAAGTATATTTACTCAGCAAAAAAAAGTTTGTTTCAAATGTGATTTTCTTCACCGCCTATTTTTCCTCTACAATTAAACATAAAAATAAAGAAAGATAAATTTAAAAATCCACATTAATAAAATATGAGGTCAAAAAATCTTCAATAAAATTTTCCTTGTTTAATAAACATGATAGATGGACAAAGCTTGGTCACAAGTCTTAAATCAAGGTCTTTTTAAGTAATACTTCTATTGATATTGCAAAACCAAACTCATAAATCTTTCTATAGAAAACTAAGAATTTTAAGAATGTTGTTAATATTAGTATCAGTGAATCTTTGTCAAAAATGAGTCTCAAAATACTTATTTAATTAATATTCCTCATAAACATTCTCCATTCTCTCTAAAAAAAATTTATCTCCTAAAGTCTAATTACAATGAAATTTAGGAGTATTTTTATACCCAAGAAATCTCCACTCTAACAAAAAATTAAAGTTAAATTAAAAAAAAATATCACTCAGAGAATTTATCTACCAAAATCTTCTTGAAAATGCATTTTCTAGAAAAATTAATTACCATGTTTTATCCAAAGAAACCTAGTCAGGCCCATAACTGATAATATGTATTTTGAACTTCTCAAAAATACATTGTTTCTCTCTAAATCCTTGAATTGGGAAAAAAATATCAAAATATAATAAATTAACCAAAAACATTCACAGTACTTGTGGATTTTCTTTATTATGCAACTAAAATTCCTCAAGTCACACGATTATTCCTTATTCTCCAAATTGAGAGTCAGATAACATATACTATTTATTCAGTGATGAAGTGGGTTGGGCCAAGGAATATTGAGTACAAGGAACGACACGAAAGCATATTGAGAAATTAATATATGAAAATCCACTTTGTCTTAGTACGCATGTCCCTGAGAAACTATGTATATGTGGGAATTTATTTGACTCTATCCAATAGAGGTATATAGTTTTACACTTTTTTGAACATCTCAAGAATATCTTCAATATGTTTTTGGTTTCTTTTAGATGAAGAAGGTTGTTCAAATGCATCTGAGAAGGGGGGTCCTTTACATTGTCTTGATCACGCACAGTAGGATCATTTCTTTGCATCACAAAAGGAGATATAGGTAGCATTGTATCATTCACTACCACAATATCATTGCCCAGTTTCATAATATCATCAATCATGGGAGTCATAGTATCAACACTATCAATTACCACAATATTGTTGTCAATGGTCTCTTTTGAGCTTTCAAGTGTCTTGACACTTTTTAGAATAGTCACGTCTTCCACCTTCTCTCTGTATGAATGAGGAGGGGGTTACTGTATTATGTATGGAGGGGGTGATCGAACATGTTGATGGACATATCCCCGGTGAGGATGTGGTTGAGGTGATGAGGAGGGAAAATGTAGTGTTGTACATGTGAGTGTCCATTTTGTGGTGGAGGAGGATATTGGTAACTAAATGGTTGTTGTGGTGGTTGAGCAGCACATGGATGTGGTGGACCTTTGTCTTGGTGGAGGGAATGCACTTACACTTGTGGTAGAACATATGGATTTTGAGAAGTATATAGTGGTCCATTAGTGTTATTCATATTCCCCATGGGTTGGGAAGGAAGTTTCCCTCCACGTGGAGAGAAAGTATCAAGGGAAATTGATCTAATCTTTTCTCAAGTCTGCTAATTTTTTGATATTGACTGGGAATATTTTCCTTGACTTTATTGAATCCTTGAAATTTAGAAAGGACTTCATCTTAAAATATTAATATGTATCTTTGGGCTTGTTTTTATTGTGGTGACCCATTGCCTTTATGTTCCCAGATGCTATATATTTGAGGGTCTTTTCCTCCTATAAATTTTCACCAACTTGCATAGCATTGCTTGAGGAACTTCCTTATTCTTCTTCATTAAGTTCATAATTTCAGGAAGCATCTTCATCAATTGAGGGTTTGAGTCATTGGTTGCTGAAGGAGTTGCAAGAGATGTCATGTCAATGTTCCTATCATATCCATTCATCACATATAAGCTTGGTAGCATGAATTTTCTGTCACATTTTCAAACAAAGGAAAGTATTCTTCAGAAGGTTTATCCATAACAGAATCACTACAAGGTGAATCTTCTATGGTTTGTCTCATTGAGTTAACTTGGAGTGAAGAACTACACAAGTTTTTATCTCGTGACAAGAACATTCTCTTATCATCATCTATAATCTTTCACAAGTTTCACATTATTTCTCATGGTCTTTTCGAATAAAATGCACAATAGCACACCTCATTTGTATTAATCTTGCAATAGAATAGAACTCCTTGAGATATACATTCTTCTTATCTTAACAGTTTGTTATCTCTATTTCTTAGGAGTACTAATCCTTGGGTTTGTTATTTAGAGTGAAAGGTAACATAGTAAAATGGATGGCATCATCAGTTGTGGATAGAGTGCAAAAGGCTGAGCACGTTTCTAGAATAGCATCAACATACTTAGAACTATTTTCATGATCCAACCCACAGAAGACCAAAAGCATTTTCAGAAGGAATAGAGGGATGGAGAAGTCTTACTTGCTTATTTATTCAATTCTTGTTGCAATGGGAGATATTAAGTGCCCAGAAGAAAGTAGTTATGGAGAGGTCTAGGGGCTCTCAGTTGTTAGGTAGTGGTCCTCCAGTGGGATTAGCCATATCTTCCCTCCGTAATGTGCATTTTCACATGCATATTCACAATCAAGAAGAATATGAAACCACGAATGCAAGAACAACACAAAATATATATCATAGAAATTGTTAGAGCAATATGAAAAGTCAAAGCAAAAAAAACTATCTGGGTCGAGCACCACTCTCCCCGCAAGGGTGCTAGAAAGATTTATGTATTTAGGGCACACTGGGTTAACAAAAAATTATGAATTATTGATTTAGATACACTCTTGATAATAGATCTGCAATGACATGGCTTGGGACATAGTAGAGAGTGACAAGCATTGGGTTGATTTGCAAGCAGAGATGAGGGCACTAGATCTAGATCTGTTTTGGATAGGCTCCTAATGTGGAGTGTAGGGTTTTGAGGGTTCAAAGTTGTTTCGGTGATAAAAAAATGTGCAAGGAATTCAAGTAAGTGATACTTAAACTTATATTAACCCTATGCAATTAAGACTAATTAACTAATTAATCATAGCGTAGCAAGAAAGGTACTTACACAAAATTAGTCTAACAATAGAAAGAGATAGAACAACTAGATAAATGAGACATAGTAGAGAGAAAGGGTAATGAATTTCACTAGCATAGAAAGTACCCTAGAAGGAAAGAAAAGCTACACTAAGAAACTAATTAGGAAACTTAAACAATCACAATTAAGGCTAAGTGACTCTAACAAAGGAAACTAACCATCAACTATTTGAATCTAAGGAAGAAAGAAAGGATGCTACTTAAACTGACATTAGCTAATTAGGAGAAATTAGGGTGTTAATAAACAATAAATGGTAATGGGTCGTTTGGGTGTATGTAACTATCAACCTTGTTATGGGTGATATTCATGCAATCACATTCAACAATGTGCTATAAAACCAAACAACTAAGGGTGATGAGGTAGAGGGTCCTATTCTACTAGTTGGTCATGGCTGTCATAGGGTGTACATATGGGAAGATCTCCCTCTCACCTCCTATCCAACCTTATAAGACTCAATAAACTAGGAAATATATAAAATCAAATCAATACTACCCTATTATAGGTTTCTATGAGTGATTCTCCCAATACACTTCATATCAAGGGGTGGTATGGGGTGTAGAAGAAGGTTATTACACCTCCTATTTCACTACCACCCCCATCAAACCACTAAAATGCTCTTTGCTAATTGCATACAGAGAAGCATTCCTAGATACTTAGATATAACATCTATGGCTTGTGGAGTAGAGGGATAGGTGTGAAAAGAATGAAACTAGCTAAGGATCCAATAGTTGGACTTGGGTTTTTTTCCCTTCTAGCCTCCTATTTCCTCTTCTATGTATAGCTTTGGTTTTTTCATACATTAATCATATAAAAAGCGGTGGGATAAACAAATTATATAATTTATCAACACAAATATTTTTCCAAAATGGCATGAAAGTTACATATTTTCCCCAAACGTCCACTAATGGGCATAGTACAAGAAAATGCAAAATGGGGAAGAAATAAGTAGAAATGGCCATTGATCTTGAAGTAGAGTTTGTCTCCTTATTCTCCAATATTAGTAAATACAAACTCCTCCCTTCTCCAAGGTGCAATGGCAAAAAAATGTGCAAAGGTATGGCAAAAACCCTATAAAGTTAGAGTTTAGGTGGAAGTTGGAAGGAAAATGGAAGAAAGTGGTAGGCAGATGGTCGGTGTTGCCCTTGAATTCTAGGGGAAGCTAACCTTCAACTATCAATTGCCACTAATGTATATATATTGGCCTAGGAAGATAGAGTTAAGTGGAGGTAATGTATTAAAAGTAGTGTAGGGCAGCACTAGGGTTAGGTGGGTAGCACGGCTGTGGTGGATAGTTCTACAAACAACCACAGTGGTGGAGAACGATTATTTTGGTGAAGGTGAAAAGATTATTAGAAGTGGAATTTTGGAGTGTAGATGCCATAGTTATGGTGGGTATAATGGTTGTAATGGCTTAAGGGTGGCATGATCGTGGTAAATACTATAGTCATGGTGGATGGATAAGGGGGTCATGGCCATGTAAACGGACATACTAGGAGTCTTCTACCATGGTCGTCTTGATCAATACAAATGTTTTGAACTCTACACCACATTCATTTGGATGACCATGGTTGTGGTGGTTGAACTGCTTTGATTGTTTCAGATGTGACATTTAATTTTTCTCTAGTAGCATGGTTATGTCTGAACTATAGTTGTTTTAGAGGTTTTGTAGTGCACTTTCATCTTCACATTATTCGTCTACGATGCTCTTTGCTTAAATTTGATCCTTAGACACTCGGGTTTAATGGGAGTTGACTTTGATGAGTCCTTGGGCCCCTCCATGTGTATTTGAGTTCTTTTTATCATATCTCTCTCCTCTTTCCATCAATCAATATCCAAGGTACCTAAAAACATGCAAAAGCATCCATAAGTGAATTTCACATAAAACACCATTTACTAGGAAATACATGCATTATGAAACTTCTAGATGTGAATAATGAACATCATGACACAAGATGAAGACCCATTTAAGGGATTCATTAGAGGGTTGTCATATATGGAGTGTCTAACCCACTTCTCAAGGAAGAGTCAAAAGATTTCTAACATGCCATATAGTGCTCTGGCCAGGAAGAAATAGGTGTAAAAAGGTAGATAGGGCAAGTCCCTAAATCAACTGGCCAAAGGTTGAAGATGACCCCACTCTAGATGCATGCAATCATTCTCACAAAATTAGTTTTTTGTGGGATTACAACAAGTTTTGAGGGTGGTATGGATATCCTTAAGTATTTATAGGGAGGGCGGAACAAGAGGATTTTGGTTGCTATGTGGATTCATGGATGAGTCCCTATAGGGGATTCCACCAATAGACGGTAACTAGGTATGAGTGTTAGATTGAATTGGTTGGGAATATATCATGGTTTTGTTGGTAATGAGAAAACAAAGGTATAAGGGATATGGCATGGAGGAGAGGGGAAGATGCATTGTGTCACTATTCCCTTTTTTTTAGGATTTCTATCCAAGGTAGGTGATGACCCCCAAGTCTTTGGATAAAAAAAATTATGTCTCACAAAGGAGCTACATTTAAGCAAAATACTAACCAAAACATACTTTATGAGTGTTTGGGAGCCACGCTCTATATTTTGTGATTAAAATCATGTGACCACCTTATCAATGCTTGAATGCTTTTCTTATATACTTTAGTTAAATTAGCTACTATTGTCCAAAAGGGAAGAAATTTGGTCTTAGTCAATTTGTACATGTAAATTATGATTTTGAAGTCAAAATTACCTTCTAAAACTTCCTTCAATGAAATCCAACTAAGATAGGGATTCACATTATTATGACAATATTTATTCATAAGTTTTACCATTCTTCTAAGAATTTAGTATATAGATTCATATTGGCATTATAGTATCATGATATAAGTCCTATTAAATTATTTCTTACATAATCTAGTATTCTTCTTTATTAATTCATTAAGTTGATACAAATAACTATTACTTAAATGAATTCATTATTGTATATGGGTATTTTGCACAGCATACTCTGTTCCAAGATCTGTACCCACACCATGGACCCCACTTACCATGGGATTTATGGCCTCAATAAACATAAATATTTGATCATTTGTGTTCTTTATGTGTGTATCATCTGCCACCAGAAATGTTTTTCCCGTTGCATACATTTTCCAGCATCATTATGGGTATTGTTGATGTTGTCCAAACCTATTTACTTGTGAAGAAATTTATCAAAAGAAGGACATAATATTTTGACATAGAGAAAGAGCATCCAACAATCTTATTTCTCAAATTCCTCCAAGGTTGTATGTCCTTCTCATACTCTTCATTTATATTGAGTCAAACCCATTAAGAGTTAGTAGCATGTCTATTCACCTTAGTGGGTTTCATTTTCCATCTCATATATGTGTAGGTCTTAAATACAAAGAATTGGAATTTTTTGATGCATGGGAGCCCTAATGCTTATAAATGGTGAATTGTGGTTTATGTCTCACACCCAACCTTGGTACAAGGATTTATCGCTTAATAAAATAATGGTTCTAAGACTATGACCATTCTCACATGTCATTTTGACATAGAGTAGTCAAACTTAGTTATTGCTCTTTCTACTCCCACTAAGGTTGTGTCTCCATTTTTATGCGATTTATAGTCTATCGATGCATTGAACCACCACTGCTACCAATAGTCCATCATAAGCTATGTATAAAACTTCTTGACAAAGTCTTTTAAGTAGGTTATTCTACAGTTGTGTGTCCCACTTCTTTGACATCTTCAATTTGTTGATGCTTTATGAGAATCTCGTAATCATGTTGATTCATTCCTCTATTGTATTACTACTTAAATATGATGCTTCTATATCATGTATGTGTCCTCTGTCATTTCACTTTATTGTAATATAATGAATTTTCTCCTAGAACGCATGATTCTTGTCAACAACCCATGGTTCTTAAAGCTTTAAACAGCTAGAATTCATGCCTCAATAGTACTTAACAACTTCTTATCCATATTTTAAAGCACTAGTAGTTGGACAATCATAAATTTACACTATATTCCAATATCTCACATGCCAAGTCTAAGGTCAAATGGACAATTTTCCACATGTATTGACATTCCCTCTTCCAATAGTGCTATGTCATATGATAATGCAACTTATTTGGATCTTGAGTGAAAGAATCCTCAACTTCTGCCTCTTATGCAACAATCGACCTAATATTATCATTTTCTTTGCTTGTTCATCTTGTAGTATGGTGTAAGATGCAATTTTTTTCTTACACAAAGGAACATCTTGTATGTGTGATCGCCTTTAATGTTGGATTTTGTGGGACAGAACAGGTAGCGGAAACAAAAATTTATCTTACCACAAACCCATAACCAACAGATTGCATCAACAACTATGCAATAGGAAAGATGGTTTAGTGAGATATACCTGATCATGAGGCTTTCTCAGCAACAATACCTCACAGCTAGTGTGGTATTCAAACACCTAGTCTTCGATGGCATCTTTGCAGCTCCTGGTCTTAACCCGAACTGTGGTTGACGGTCGTCCTCCTAAGCGGTAGAAATCTCCCACCTCTATAGATAGTCCACACAGACTACCGGGAACTCTAGTCATCATGATGGATATACTAGAAGGAGTTTTCCCCTTCTGTCAGTGCACTAGTCACCAACACACTCTCCCACCACCAGTCACTTTTCTGCAGTTGTCTTTCCCTTGCTATTTCTCCCTAGATGGATAGAACTTGCTTGGGCTCTCTCGGTTACCACAACCATAGAGGATAACAACTTTACAGAGCAACTGATGTTCTGAGTTGTGTGTTCTGAGAAGACCTCTGTACCCCTCTATTTATAGTAGAGGGCATGGAAGGTATCTTAAACTTAATATTTATATTGAGGGGTTTGGTATTTATATACATATACATATCCAATCAACACATATATAGTATGTATCATATACATGCTATATCCCACAAGAAAACATGTGAAGCAATAATGCGATGATTATGGTCATCCTATTGTAATTCCTTAAGCCATAAGGAATTACGGTCATGTAGGTCTACATCACATGCAGCAACCTCTAGTTGAAGAAGATTTGTGCTTTAGTCATTCTGGGTTAATCTGCTCATCCTATGACTGATCGGCTTGCCTCCTGGCCGGTCGGTTGGTTGTCACCAACCGATCATCTGGCACCTCCATATGGTCAGTTTGTTGGGTCATCATTCTCCTCATTAGGCCACCAGTTGCTCATCTCGCATCATCATCTGGTCGTCTTGGTCCTTCAGTTGTCCGTCTGGGCGCCCACCGGTCTTTGACATAAAAGGAAATAAAACTATCCTACTTTGACATATATTTTTGGGAAACCCCGAGTTACATTCGGGGGAGCAAAGGTAGAAGAGAAGGCTCGAGTTATCTCGAGTTACATTTGGAATAGAAGAAAGGATTTGGTACAAAAACCGATATGCAAACAACCACAACCAACCAAGCACACACATAGGGGTTTATAGGCCATAACCATGCTACACATCCACCATCAAAATTGTTTTAGGGTGACATGTATCGATTGCATATATATACCATATCATATATGTATATAGGGATTTGTGGTGTTTTATTGGATATGCACATTATCCAGTTAAAGTGTTCGCAGCGCATGCAATAAATAAATGGCAAAAAAACAAAATCCGATCATATCGATTAATCCCAAAACATAGTATGTTGATGTGGCTCTGATACCACTGTTGGGTTTTGTGGGACAGAACAGGCAGCGGAAACAAAAATTTATCTAACCACAAACCCATAACCAGTAGATCGCATCAACAACTATGCAATAGGAAATATGGTTTAGCAAGATATACATGGTCCTTCAACTTCGTTGAATCTACTTCATTCAAGAGTGATGGATAGATAGGAGCTGATTTAAGTCCAGAACGGCCCTTGTGCTGCTGCTCCGAGCTGGTGATGCCAGATGGTCTCCACGCCATCTCACTCCCCAACATCTGCTCATCTAGGGGTCAAGTGTTCCTGTGATCCAGGATATTGGTGCTCTTCAGCTTCGACTGGATGGGTTGCATCTGGGCATTGGGTGGTCTCTCTCACCTAGCGGTCTTGTGTTCCTCGGCAACGGGGGTTCCGGATCCTGGGTTCCAGATCGTTCACGAATCCCCTGGTTGGACGCGGAGGCGGAGGGGGCTCTCTTTAGGCAGCTGGGGTCTCCCTGCTACCCCTGAGTGACGGTCAGTCAGGCTTCGATTCTTCGACGAAGCCTTCTCTCTGGCTTTGGCCTTTGGCCACCTGAAGATCGTGTTTTTGTTGTGGGTTTGGAAACCCTTCAGGTATTCTCCGTTTTGATGTTGTGTAGCAGCCTTGCGGTCATTTGTTGCTCTTCTGGTTGCTCGGCGACATTGTGGTTGCGTCTGGCAGTCTGGCAGCATCCCGACATCAGTGGGAAAGGCTCTGTCTTCCCCGGCGCTGGCTTTTGGCCACTTGATGTTTATGGTTTGTTGTGTGGAAGAACGCCTTCATGGTGTTTGCTGGTTTGCTGCTGTAAACAGCAACTACCGATGATCAAGAAACGCTTGCTGGTTGTTCCCCTGCTCAATGTATCTATCAGAAGCTAGGTCTGTAGATGTATGCAGGTGTTCAGTCGATCATGTCCTCCCTTTATGGGTGAATTGAATGATAGAGGCTCCATGTTTGCCTACTTGCAGCTGTAGAAGTCTTTGGATGGTCGCTGATGGTGTCCCTTGTTGAGCTCGAACTACAGGCTTGCTTGGTTTCTAGGGGTATGTGGGTTTAGGCCTGAGTCCTCACCCAGAGATGGCTTCATCTTAGTTAGGAATTGACTGGTTGTACTCTGTTCGCATCCATCTCAACTCTACTACTTAGTGAGCTATTCCTTGTTGCAGATGTGTGATCGGATTGCGCCTCTAAATTTGCTTGTCTCTTGATTGCTGAGGAGGGTTAGGAAATCTATCTTTCCCGCATACTTTATGAGATGGTCACAATGCCAGTGTTGGGGAAGATGGTCATTTTATTTTCAAGGACATCAATCGAGGGATAGCTCATGGTGGGGTACCTCCTACTTTGCCTTTTGCAGCTTGGATGCTTTTGTTTGTGAAGGAACCTTCTTTCATCTCGTCTAGTAAATATTGCCATTCCTTTTTTGATGGGTCACTTCCAGTCTTCCAGGATGACACTATTTGAAGGTGGGTTTAATGCCAGTGTTTGTACTGGTTGTTTCTATGGTTAATGCCTTCATCTATTCGGTAGTGTCTGTATTATCTAGAAGTTTTGGGGTTTGATTCATGTTACTTTTGGGGTTCTATAAACCCTTTTGTTTTTTCGGATGTTTCATCCCTAGTTGTAATGGGGCACAGTGCCTGTACCCAAAGTTTTGGAATTATATAGTAACACACTTTTTGTCTGACCAAAAAAAAAGATATACATGTTCATGAGGCTTGCTTAGCGATAATACCCCGCATCTAATACAGTCTTCAACCACCTAGTCTTCAACAACATCTGTGCAGCTCATGGTCATGACCCAGACTGCGGTTGATGGTTGTCCTCCTGAGCGGAAGAAATCTCCTGCCTCTATAGATAGTCCACATAGACTATCAGGAATTCTAGTCATCCTGATGGACCGGCTAGAAGGAGTTATTCCCTTCTATAGGCGTACTAGTCACCAACATTCTCCCGCCACCAGTCACTTTTCTACAGTTGTATTTCCCTCGATGTTCCTCCCTGGGCAGGTAGAACTTGCTTGGGCTCTCTCAGTTACCAAAACCAGAGAGGACAACAACTTTGCAGAGAAACTAATGTTCTGAGTTGTGTGTTATGAGAAGCCCCTTATACCTCTCTATTTATAGTAGAGGGCAGGGTCAGGGTTCTCAGTCTGTGCGGGAGTAGAAGGGTCTGGATTTTCCACAAACTGATTGCACTGCGGAAAGAAAACCAATCGTTTCACAACTGAATCGGTCATTTGGGCAGGTGAGCTGATTGGTTCACCTAGTGAAATAGTCATTTCACTTCCCAGACTTTCCCACAATTGACTTTCCTTATTCATTTCTAATTAATATAAAGATTAATTCTTGTCCCAATCGAATTGAACAAGTAAAATGAGGATCTTTTCTCACGAATCAGGAAACCCAACACCTGCTTGTTTGGTCCATGTGAACCGATCAGTTCACCAGAGTGAACTGGTCATCTCACTAACCATGAGCCGATCGGTTCACCCAGTGAACCAGTTGGTTGGTGGTCTAGGTTGTGTAGAACTCAGTCAATGCAGTTCTCAATCAATCTGACAGTCTAATCAGTTGGTTCAACACTTGAACTTGATGATTCTGAGTCAAGTCTATTGATTGAATGTTTAATTGAGTATCTAAACACTTTATTAATCAATCATTCATGGATAAACTCCTCTTCCAAGTTAATCATATGTGTGTGACCCTATAGGTTCCGTTTCACGGTGGCAGTGAATGTCCATAACTAACTTATGACATTACAAGCAAAGAGTGGTGCCTAGTCGCACATCAGTGCTATCCAAGTGAAAAGGAAAGTTGGAGAACAACTTTCAACCTGCAATCTGTTATTGGTGTTACAGTGAATGTATAGTTCCTTTGTCACTGATATCCAGATTGAACTCAAGGCATGGACTTGTCATCCTCTACAAACCTTCAATCCATGTTTCTTGAACTAGAGCAGACTGTCTAAGATAAATGCAAGCTCAATATCATATATTGACTCGCATGTACATGGCCATGTATTTCTCAGTCTCACTTATCAAGTGGCCAGGATATCATACTCCCTTAGGAGGGAAAAATTCCATATCTATCACTCACAGTCAAAACCCCATGTCGCAAAGTCACCCAATCATCACCTTTATAACAACCCATATTTCAAGACTGCATTTGATGATGTCAAAGTGTACCCAACCACATGTGATGAGTGCAATGATTTCAGGTCTAAGAACCACAGTCACCACCAATACTATAAGAGATGATCCTGAATAATGGTCTGTCCGATACACTATTCTCTAACGTGTATTTGTGTGTTTGGTTTGATATCATATATCATGATTGATGAGATTCTATCATCAACCAACACACACTCTAGTCTTTTGTGTTATTGATGTATATGGTTATTTCCACAATAACAACCGACTAGGGACATTAGTGAGAATGTACATACTCTTAACATCTGTATGATCTCATTGTTCAAGTCATGTACTTGAAGGCATACATCATTGAATTTTTTCATTCTCTAGACATCTATCATGTAATACTATTATCTCAAAAATAGTTAAAACATATAGATGGAAATTGCCTTTATTATTATTATTCAAATCATTTACAAAGTATGCCATTACAATCATCATATGAATGGCTCTATGGGCATACATACCAACATTTAATCCCAACACTGCCTTGTTTCTATGCATGGTATGGTTATTACAATCAAGTATGAGTATTTGTATGATATAGCTACATTATAAATATTTGGTTGATTGGTTAATGTCCTATATCTTTGGATCTTTCTATTGCAATGATCATTGACTCCTCTAGTCAAGCCTAATAAATACATTTTTCCCATTACAATTGGTATCGATTGGCTTCAACTCATCTTAAAACATTTCAGCAAAGGGATTCATGCTAGATGATGTCTCATATTTCTAATCTCACAAGTTTGATGACAACATTCTCGGGGGTGTTGAATCTCTTTTGCATGTTGTGATGCGCCTCATCCATGAAAAGTGTCATGTTCTAGCACACACTATCTCTTGTGGACTTCTCTAATGTTTTTAATATGGTTGATAAATCAATCATTTTTTTAGAAGTTAGTCTCAAATGTTTGACGACTGCACATTAGGTTAAATTTTTGCTATTTTTTGCCAAACTCGCATAGAATATGGTGCAATATTAAGTTAGTATGTTTTGTCAAACCTTTTTTGGTGTCCCTACTTGCTTATTAAGTTAGTCTCAGATGTTTGATGATTGCATGTTGGGTTAAATTTTTGCTATTTAAGACACAGTCTCTTTTAGAAGACACCTACTACAACATTATTTTCTAGCGACTCAAGACATTAACATTTACCAATGGCAATGAGCAATTATCTCTTCTCTACATGTAAACCGTCAAGATTTCCTTCTTCTTTTTTCCTATAGAGTCTTGTCTTTGTTGGTATGTATGCCCTGAGAGCCAAACATGGGATGATTGGTGGGATACATTAAGATTGATTAGATAAACATCAAAGGCAAGCTTCCAATTCTTTCTTTTTCAGTCATATGAGATAATGATAGAACAGATTGAATGTCTAGAGAATGACAGTACTCAATGATGTATGCTTTTAGGTTGAGGACATGAACGATGAGATCATACATATGCTAAGAGTTTGTACATTCTTATTATGTCCCTAGTCGGATGTCATTATGGAAGGTAGATAGACAACAATGACACACAAGACTAGATTATGGTGTTGTTTGATGACATAATCTCGTTAGCCATGATATGGAGATATCAAACCAAACACATAGGTACTTGTTAGAGAACAAGATTACCGAACAGACCCACCATGAGTTTGACACATGGAACCATGACATGGTAGTCACAGTCAGTTCTCAAAGTGATGGTGGTGAGTGTGATTCTTTGACCTGAAATCACTACACTCAACACATGTAGTTGGGCACACTTTGACATCATCAAACATAGTCCTGAAACAAGGGTTGTTATAAAGGTGATGATTGGGTGGCTTTGACACATGGGGCTTTTGAGGGGTGAGTGATAGATATGGGATTTTTCCCTCCTGAGGGAGTTTGATATCCATGGCCACTTGATGAGTAGGATTGAGATAGGCGTGCGCACGCATGTGTGAATCAGTATGTGATATTGATGTCATACATATCTCCTCCAATCTACTCTAAGATCAAGAAAGTGAATGAACGTTGACAGGATGACTGTTCCATGCCTTGAGTTCATTCGGGATATCAGCGACAAAGGAATTATACATTTGTTGTAACACCATTCACGGATTGTAGGATTGAAAGTTGTTCTCCAACTTTCTATTTCACTTGGGTGGCAATGATGTGCGACTAGGCACCGCTCTTTGCTTGTGAAGTCATAAGTATAATGGACTTTCACTGCCAACGTGAAATGGACCTGTAGGGTCACACACATAGGATTTAACCTGGAAGAGGAGTTTTTCCACAAATGATGTTTAGATTTATTACTAAAGGAGTTTAATAGTTCAATTAAACACTCAATTAATTGATAGCTCAATATCATAGTATTCAAGGTGTTGGACCGATTGATTAGAGTATCGGATTGATTGGAACTGCAATTGATTGATTTTGCATATTCTGCTACCCCAACCGATCGGCTCAAGTTACTGAACCGATCGGCTCATGTGATGAACCGATCGGCTCAAGACAGGCTGAGACAACTAGTTCAAGGGTTGAACCGATCGGCTCGACTGGTCTAACTGAGATCGTTTGGAAAGTTATAAGACTATTTTACAAATACAATTTGTTTCACTTGTACAAATTTGATTTGGACAAGGATTAATATTTGATTAATCGGAAACAAATATGAAAGTCAATTTGAGTTGGATCAGGACCATGAACCGATCAGCTCAGATGCCCCAACCGATCGGTTTAGGTGTGAACCAATCGGCTCAACTCCCCAACCGACTGTTTCATGCATGAAACGATCGGTTCAGGTGGCGTAGTTGTTTGTTTTTGTGGAAAATCTTGAACCCTTCTACTCCTACTTTAATCCCACATTGCCTGGGGTAGAGAACCCTATCCCATGACCCTCCTATATATAGGGGTAGTGAGGGCTTCTCAGGAACAACAACTCAGTGCACCAGTTGCTCTGCAAAGTTGTCATTCTCTCTGATTTTGGTAACTGAGACAGCCCGAGCAAGTGATACCCAATAAGGGAGGCATAGCAAGGGAAAGACAACTACAGAAAGGAAACTGGTTGTAGGAGAGTGTGTCAGTGACTAGTACACCGACAGGAGGGTGTGAATCCTTTCGATTCCTTGTGAGACAAGGAGATCAGAGTTCCAGGTGGTCTGTGTGGTAAGACACCATCCAAGACCGGAGGTGAAGACCGCGCAAGCCGCAAGGTAACATCGCTGAGCAAGCCTTGGGACAAGGTATGCCTATACAAACCATCCTTCTTATTGTATAGACTTTGACACGATTCCTTTATTATGGGTTTGGGAGAAGAACATTTTTGTTTCCGCTACCTTCTCTGTCTCCCCTAAAACCCAACAGTGGTATCAGAGCCACGTTAACTACTCTATACTTTAGGATTATCGATATGATCGATTTTGGTTTGTCACATTTATTTATTGCATATGATGCGAATAAAATTGGCTTTATGCATGTCCAATCCTAAATCCACAAATCCCAATATACATATATGATATGTAATATAAATGCACTCGATATGTGTCACCCTTAAATGAGTTTTGTGGTGGATGTATAGCGTGGTTATGGCCAATAAACCTTATATGTGTGCTTGGTTGTATGTGGTTGCTTGCATCTCGGTCTGCGCACTGATTCCCTAACTCCTTATTCCTGATGTAACTCGAGATAACTCAATATTTCTTTCCTAACTTTGCTCCCCCTGAATGTAACTCGAGGTTTCCCAATTCAAATGTAAAATAGGATAGATTTTATTTCTTGTTATGTCAGAGAATGGAGGACATCTGATGACGACTGAGACGATCAGTTCAAGGCATGAACCGATCGGTTGGTGATCCAGATGACCAGTTCGAGGAGCGAGACGATCGGGTGGCGACAATGAAGAGATGCACGACGACCAGGCGAACCGATCGGCTGGTGGCACCCAGACGACCGGCCAGGGTGAGCAGGTCATTCATGTGATGAGTTGATCAACTCAGATGGCAAAGCACAGAGTTCATATTGTACAGATTTCATGTGATGTAGACCTAGATGACCGTGATTCCTCGTGGCTCGAGGAATCACATTAGGATGGCCATAATCATTGCTTTTATCATTTCGCATGTTTTCTGTGGGATATAGCATGTATATGATACGTACTATATATTGTGGTGATTGGATATGTATATGTACCTATAAAAACCAAATCCCTCATTAAATATTAAAGTTTTAGATGCCTTCCAAATGCGACACACATGAAAAGCTTGATCGGCCAAGTGTGGGCACGCCCTAGCGTGGTACACTGTCTATCTCATGGAAGCATGAAGGATGGATATGTGGGTCTGTCCTAGCAGGGTGCATATTCATCGTGTTGGCTTTGGGTCAGACTTAACAAGGTGACCCAGATAGGATTTAGCACCTTGAGGCATGGAGGTGATCATGGCAAGGAGTTGCATATGACATCTTTCAAGAGTTGCATATGATGCAATTGGCAAAAGTTGCCTACTTGGAAGATCTAAGTTGTGGGTGATAGCCCTAGTTGGTCCATGACTTAGAGGATTTTAGGATCTTGACCCACTAGAAGATTGTACGTTGCAATCTTCCGAATTGATGGTGAGGGCTATCAATTTGAACAAAAATAGTGGGAGTGATAATTAATTAAAAGTCCTAATTATATCGCCAACCTTTCAAATCAATCAAATAACTCAAAATTGAGTTTTGGACTAAATTGCATATATTTCCTTTTGTAGTGCAAATGACAACAAACAATAATCACTTTTCATTGTGATCAGTCCTTGAAAAGGACAAGCTGAATGGGACTAACCTCCACGACTGGTTTAGGACATTGAGAATTGTTCTCACTCAATAGTGAAAGCTCTATGTCCTGGATACTCCAGCTCCAGAGGAACCTACTCCTACTGCACCAAAGGTAGAAAGGGATGCTTATAAGAAGCATTCTGATGATGCCATTGATGTGAAGTGCTTGATGTTGTGCTCCATGAACCACGAGTTGCAGAGACACCATGAGAACATGGGTGTCATTGAGATGATTCAGCATCTCAAGAACATGTATGAAGATCAAGCACGACAAGAGAGATATGATGTCTCCAGGGCATTATTCAAGTGTGTCATGACAGAAGAAAATCCAGTTGGTCCTCACACGCTCAAAATGATTGGGTATGTGGAGAAACTGACAAGTCTAGGATTTCCCCTGAGCCAAGAGTTGGCTACTGACATGATACTATAATCATTGCCAGAATCCTACAGTCAGTTTGTGATGAACTACAACATGAACAACTTTGACAAGCCGTTGACAGAGTTGTTGGGCATGTTGAGGACAGACGAGACACAGATGAAGAAGGACAAGCCTAAGTCTGTGATGATGATCAGCGACAAGAAAGGCAAGTCCAAGCACAAGGGCAAGGGCAAAGCTAAGAAAGGTTCTGATGCTAGCCAGCCACCCAAGGCATCTTCAGCTCTCAAGGCCAAGGGAGGCGTGTCCAAGAGAGTCAATTGCCACCATTGTCAAAAGCCAGGACATTGGAAAAGGAATTGTCCACTCTATCTGGAAGAACTAAAGAAGAAGGAGGCGACGGACGTCTCCACCTGAAGGTGTCATGAAATAAACTTGTAACATTTTCTTGCGTTATATGATACCAAGATATAAAATGTAAAGCACTCAATAAATGGGGCAAGTGTTGCCACCATAGATAAGAGTACTTTAGTTTATTTTCAGCGTTGAAGGAATGTAATAGAGTTATGAACTGCTATTTCATATTTGCCAATAGATAGAAACACATTACTTTTGCATATTGTATGACAATGATAGCAATTAATAAAGTTGATGTTTCTATTTCAAAAAGATATGATCTTTATGGCAATGCCTTATTTATCTTGTGGTACTTGGTATACATAAGATAAAATGATACCTAAAAGTTATTGATAACTCAAACAATCAAATTAGCATAAATCATGAGAAATTCATTTCTAATTTCCATATGATGGATAAGTCTAGACTCTTTTGGTTAGAGAACCAATAAGAGACATGAATCTCTTAGACATGATTAATCAATCTTCACTAGTGTTAGTGGGAGAATGATTATCCTATTAGGTATAATACATGTTATGTATTTACATACCTATTGGAGTTAATGCTAGTACTTCAAATAGTGTTTAGAGAAATACCAATATGAACATGTTGAAGCGTTCAAGAATATCATAGATGAAGTACAAATTTGGTAAAGTGTTAATTCTTGATGAGATCAATGAATGAAATACTTGAACCAAGTGTTTGAGATCCTTATGAGTGATTATGATAGTGTATCATAGTAAGCTTGTGATTAAGGCATGGTGATGTCTAAATCAAAAAGGAGTCATACTCTAAGGAGTTAGAGGATGGTTTTCAAATAACTAATTTCTTCTTAAATAAAGAATACCCCACACTAATAAAGGACATTAAGAATCACAAGGAGTTGTGCGTTCTTATATCCTTGATGGATACACCTCGATTATCGATGTGATGAGTTGGTCATGTGATGAGTCAACTATCTAGATGAATATGAGGAAATTGGATTTTGAGTTATGGTTTATGACCATTACATCCTAAATGACTTCCATGTGAACCATAAGGTATGACCTTGATGGTAGCACCCATTGGGATTAAATCCATAAGTGCAAATGAGTCTTAAGCATTAAGACACGTGGATAACATTTTGATAAGGATGATGCTTGTTGATTGCAACTTAATGACTAAGAGATTTAGCATATGGATACTAAAACTGCATTCCTGTGAGGAATAAAACAAGGATGTGTATGTGACACAACCTATAAGGTTTATGAATCCATTAATTCAAATGAAGTCTATAAGTTACAATGGATTAATCAATTTGATTGATTAAGTACAAGAAACTCAGAGCTGGATCTTTACTTTGATGATATAGTCAAAGGGTTTGACTGATATGTCAAAGATAAAGAAGGGATATGTCATTTAGTGGGAGCGTATTCACATTCCACATGTTGATGTGAAATGGAAATGTTCTAGAATGGAAATCCAAAGTGGAAAATATATTTAAGGAAGATAGAGACGTTTCCTAAGTGATAGGAATAGAGATCTATAGAGATAGCTCTCAAAAACCTCTTGACCTGAAAAGAGAGAGCATACATTGGCAATCTATATTGAAGGGTTTAGTGTGCATAGATTCAATGGGAGAAAACTTGTCCATGTTACATGGAGTTAATATCCCAAGGCCAAGTGTCCAATTCTTATGAAGAATGGAAACACTAAGAATAGATAAGGATCTATCATGTATGTAAACATCCCATCATCTTGTATGTATGGACATGGCAAGAACAAAATGCATTTATCATCTTGTATGTAGGACATGACAATATGATATGTTCATCCTGATAACTCGTATGTGGGACATGACGAGTGGATGTCTGTCTAGATCCAGTAAGGGTTACTGGAATACCATGAGAACTTGAGAAGTACTAGTTCTATGGAAATAAGGAAGGGTTCACTGTAAAGAGTTACACTGATGTGAACTTTTGAAAAGGATAGAAAATTAATCACAAAATATATATGGGATATATAAAAGTGAATGTTTGTTGATAAATGAAAACATTCCAATAAAGTCGTTTAAAAGGAAAAAGTTGAGTATCCGTGTGTTAGAGAACAACAATGGATACTATATGGATCTAGAAGTTCATGATATGAACTTATAGATATTATGATCTTTGATGACAAGTAAGGAGTACTTGGTCATGAAATGTGGCTAAAGGTTAGCAAAGGAATACTAGATCGCATATTACGGCGACTCCATCTCATACGTATGACGTACAGTGAAGGGATGAGAGACATGCAGTTAATACCGACTCTGGAAAGGTGTTTCCATAACTCACTATGTTAGCAATAGAGAACAGTAACATGTGGGACATGTTTGAAGATCACTAAGAATATGATTCAAGGGTGATTGTCTCGCAGTGCAAGTGGGAGTTTGTTGGTATGTATGCCCTGAGAGCCAAACATGGGATGATTGGTGGCATACATTAAGATTGATTTGATAAACATCAAAGGCAAGCTTCCAATTCTTTCTTGTTCAATCATATGAGATAATGATATAACAGATTGAATGTCTAGAGAATGACAGTACTCAATGACGTATGCTTTCAGGTTAAGGACTTGAACGATGAGATCATACGGATGCTAAGAGTTTGTACATTATTATTATGTCCCTAGTCAGATGTCATTGCGGAAGGTAGATAGACAACAATGACACACAAGACTAGATTGTGGTGTTGGTTGATGACAGAATCTCATTAGTCATGATATGGAGATATCAAACCATTCACATAGGTACTTGTTAGAGAACAAGTTTACCGGACATACCCACCATGAGTTTGACACATGGAACCATGACATGGTAGTCACAGTCAGTTCTCACAGTTATGGTGGTGAGTGTGATTCTTTGACCTGAAATCACTACACTCAACACATGTAGTTGGGCACACTTTGACATCATCAAACACAGTCCTAAAACATTGGTTGTTATAAAGGTGATGATTGGGTGGCTTTGACACATGGGGCTTTTGAGGGGTGAGTGATAGATATGGGATTTGTCCCTCCTAAGAGAGTTTGATATCTATGGCCACTTAATGAGTAGGATTGAGATAGGTGGGCGCACGCATGTGTGAATTAGTATGTGATATTGATGTCATACATATCTCCTCCAATCTACTCTGAGATCAAGAAAGTGAATGAATGTTGACAGGATGACTGTTCCATGCCTTGAGTTCATTCAGGATATCACCGACAAAGGAATTATACATTAGCTGTAACACCATTCACAGATTGTAGGATTGAAAGTTGTTCTCCAACTTTCTATTTCACTTGGGTAGCAATGATGTCCAACTAGGCACCGCTCTTTGCTTGTGAAGTCTTAAGTGTTATGGACTTTCACTGCTAACGTGAAATGGACCTGTAGGGTCACACACATAGGATTTAACCTGGAAGAGGAGTTTTTCCACAAATGATGTTTAGATTGATTACTAAAGGTGTTTAGTAGTTCAATTAAACACTCAATTAATTGATAGCTCAATATCGTAGTGTTCAAGGTATTGGACCGATTGATTAGAGTATCGGATTGATTGGAACTGTAATTGACTGATTGTGCATAGTCTATTGCCCCAATCGATCGGCTCATGGGATGAACCAATCGGCTCGTGTGATGAACCGATCGGCTCAAGACAGGCTGAGATGACTGGTTCAAGGGTTGAACCGATCGGCTCGACTGGTCTAACTGAGATCATTTGGAAAGTCAGAAGACTATTTTACAAATACAATTTGTTTCACTTGTACAAATTTGATTTGGACAAGGATTAATATTTGATTAATCAGAAACAAATATGAAAGTCAATTTGAGTTGGATCAGGACCACGAACCGATCGGCTCATAAGTGAACCGATCGGCTCAGGTGCCCCAACCGATCAGTTGAGGTGTGAACCGATCGGCTCAACTCCCCAACTGACCATTGCATGCATGAAACGATCGGTTCAGGTGGCGCAGTTGGTTGTTTTTGTGGAAAATCTCAAACCCTTCTACTCCTGCTTTAATCCCGCATTACTCGAGGTAGAGAACCATGTCCCATGACGCTCCTATATATATAGGGGTAATGGGGGATTCTCAGGAACAACAACTTAGTGCACCAGTTGCTCTGCAAAGTTGTCGTTCTCTCTAGTTTTGGTAACTGAGAGAGCCCGAGCAAGTGCTACCCGATAAGGGAGGCACAGCAAGGGAAAGACAACTATAGAAAGGCAACTTGTTGCAGGAGAGTGTGTCAGTGACTAGTACACTGACAGGAGGGTGTGACTCCTTCCGATTCCTTGTGGGACAAGGAGATCGGAGTTCCAGGTGGTCCGTGTGGACTACTTCAGAGGTGGGAGACTTCTGCCGCTAGGAGGACAGTTGTCCATCCTGACAGTCCCGGTGAGACCAGGACCTACACAGACATTGTCTAAGACCGGAGGTGAAAACCGCGCAAGCCATGAGGTAACGTCTCCGAGCAAGCCTCGGGACAAGGTATGCCTATACAAACCATCCTTCCTATTGTATATACGTTGACGCGATTCCTTTATTAGGGGTTTGGGAGAAGAAAATTTTTGTTTCCGCTGCCTTCTCTGTCTCCCCTAAAACCCAACAGTCTTATCCATGACCACTACCAAAAATTGAGTTGTTCTATGCTACAAACATATGATTTCCCTTTATCCTAGCAACATGCATTATCTACTCCCTCATTCTACACATATTGATTCTTATTGTGACCATGTTGCATATTGTTGTGTTTGCCTTAGATTAAATTTTCTTCATGATGTTGTTTGTGGTTCCCTCTTAGGCAGTTTTTTGTTTTTTGAGATACAAGTCACTAAATAAGTTCATGTTTCTTTTATTGTCATACAATAGGATGGTATCAACTCCCAGTGAGTTGTAGATATCTTCATTCATTATTGGGTTAACAATAAGGATACTTGTGATGAACTAAGGGTGGTCTCTATTTCACTAGAAATATTTTTGTTCATTGCACGAAAGTCTACATTTGATGTGGTCACTCAATAAAAATTGTAAGCATGATGTGGCATGTGAGCCAGACCATCATGTTTCCTTCCATTTGCTTTTGATATATTTGGGGTGCTATATGATGGCTCAGTTTCTCTCTTACCATGAATTAAATATATTACACATGAATGTGATGTTTCCATCATCATCTTCTTCTGATTTTGTCTTTAGATTATTTTTCTCCATAAAAATGGATTAGTAGTGTAAAGACATAGTCTCTACTATAAAACATGATAAACAAGTACATCAAATGTGTGGCAGCGGAAGAAATAAACTTGACTATATTCAAAATGTATAAAGAGTACATTACAAAAAATTCCATAAAGGAAGTACAACTTTATTCAAAACATAGGATCTAGGTAGAGGAAGACTTGGACTAAGCCAATATTGTCTCCAAACAAAACAACTTAATATATAAAGGCAACTATGAACATGCAAGCTATATGTTCCTTTTCTTCTTGTTCTATCCTTAGCCTTAGGTTCACCAAGCTTCCATGCGCACTCTGATCCTAGCCTGGATGGTTGGGGTCATCCAGCAAGAGAAAGATAAAAGTATGTGTTATTCAAGAGAAATAGGACAATTAAATAATCTAAAGCATTGCAATATAAAAGATTCTCTACAATAAGAGATTTCAAAAGAAATGAGGCCAGTATATGAATAAGAGGGAGAAAACTGCCATAATCAATCACCACAATAATAATCACATAGCATGAATATATGAACACACAAAGTCATCTCAATGTAGGGTGAGGCACCTACCGGACCTCACCAGTGGCAGGGGGACTAAAACCCCAGTGCCTATAAAAAGTGGCAGGGGGACTAAAACCCCAGTGCCTAATATATAAAATGGTAGGGGGACTAAAACCCCAGTGCTCGGCAGGAGGACTAAAACCTCAGTGCCCTATGGGTGGTTTGTACTCATGTACACTACATTGTCATTTGGCCTAAAATACATCATGCTTAATAGTCACTTGGCAGTATTGATAATTATAACAAGATTGCAACATAACATTGGGAATAAAACCCAAGAAATAAAGGAGCCAACATAAGCAACCACAATATACAATGTTTCCAAGTATTTCAAAAAGATGAGCCAACATAGGCAATAGCAAGGTTCACATAATCCAAATGAATGAGTCATGATGCCAACAAAAGCATCAAATAAGTAAAGATCCAAATAAAGGCATTTAGGAGGATATCAAGGCTAGAACATAATGTTTGTAGGGTTGGATAAGATCCCAACTGAATAGTAGGTTGATTGCAAAATATACATTCCACATAGATTTCACATTCATCATAGATGTTCACATAAATATGATTCACATACTAAAATAGGCTTCACATACATAGGGGTCACATACATAAATAGGTGTCACATACTAAAATAGGCTTCACATACCTATTTTAATTAATTACCATCACATTCACCAATCTGATTGTATCACCATTCCATTTTCCCCTAGTTACATCATTACACATGTATTAGAATGTATTAAGGCATAAAGTATATGAAAAACCCTAATTTTGGAACTTATTTACAAAACCATGATTTAGGGTTTAAAACCTACCCCAACAGATTAGTCATATTCTCATGAATAAGAAAACTTATTTTATTTTACAAATTGGAGTTAAAATGAATTTATTATGTATTTTAGAACATTTTATACACTTAAAAGGCATTCAAAGCAAACTTCGAAAAAGGAAACATAATTGGGATTCAAAAACCATAAAACCCTATTCTACATGAAAAATCCTTTCCAATGACTATTTATTTGCATTTTTCTGACCATGGATCGATTTACTATGAATTAAGTAAAATTGGCCAATCAGAATGCAAGAAAACCATAGTGTGACCATAATTTAAATGAAAATGTGAATCGATGTAAATAATAGGTGAAATTACCAAAATACCCTTTCGTATAAAATGAAATCAATTAAAATGACGGGGTCACCAATGTCATATGTTCATTTCAATCGTTACAGCGAGAAAACAAAACCAAATGTGAAATTATACAAATACCCATGGGGATTAAATCTTGTGATTGCAAGGGCATAGGCACCCTGGTCATTGCCTGACCTGGTTTGCTCCAGCCCACATCCATGGCGAAGAACTCATGTTGTTGTTCGACTCCAGGGTCTTAGCTCACGAAATACTGGCTGCCGCTGAAATATGAGGGAATCACGTACGCCCCTTTCGCTCGATGAACATGTCGAGCCCAACAATGGGTCTCGCAGCGCTCAGAAGCTCCGAGAGAGCTCCGCCGAGGGTCAAGAATAGAGAAAAAGGACTGGCAATCAAAAGCATCGAAAACCAAAGGGAAAGTTGCCGTTTTAGGCCACCACCACACTCACTGACACGAGGCGAGTTCAACTGAGACACCAGAGAAGGCGGAGAAGCCCAAAAATGGGGAAGCGTACGGCGACGCCAAAGTTCTTCCGGTGAGCTATAGGACCCAAAGAACGAGAGCGTCGCGAGGTGAAACAAGGAAATAGAATTGAAGAACAAGCATCGAGGATGCTTACCTAGAAGCCAATTGAATGGAGGTGGCTGGAGGAGCGAGCAGCAGGCCGAGGTTGCCGCAACTGAAGGTGGAGTAGGTCAGGGAGTATCGGGCAAGGAGAGGTGAAATTGGAGGGAGAGGAGGAAGGCTCGAAGCCTGAGGGTGCTCCACGGCCCCTTTGGCTTTGGAAACTTAGTGACCCAAAACAATGCCTTCGGGCACCATGAAGTGACTTTTCTCCCAAGATAGCTCCAAACGGACCTTGACATATGTTTCCATCATATCTTCTAGGTTGATCAAACACTCATCAAATGTCTTACCAAACACAGAAAAATCATCCATGAAGACTTCAAGCGACGAATCAAGCATATCAGCAAAGATGGATGTCACACATCTTTGAAATGTCGAAGGAGCACTACACAACCCAAATGGCACTCTTCTGTAGGTAAAAGTACCACTTGGACAAGTGAACATCATCTTCTCTTAATCAACAGGATGAACAACTATTTGGAAGTAATCAAAGTTTCCATCAAGAAAATAATAGAAACTTTGTCCAACTAATCTCTCCAAGATCTGATCAAGGAATGGGAGAAGGTAAAGATCTTTCTTGGTCTTTTCATTCAATTTTCTGTAATCCATGCACATCCTCCACATAGATTGCTATCTCACGGGCATCATTTCCCCATCTTCATTCTCAGCGACTGTGAGCCCACCCTTCTTGGGTACAACTTGGATGGGACTCATCCATGGGCTATCAGAAATGGGATATATGATTCTGGCATCAAGTAGCTTCACGACCTCTTTTGCTACAACTTCTTTCAATTTTGAATTCAACCATCTTTGCATTTGATGGATTGGTCTAGCATCATCCTCAAGATAGATTCTATGGACACAAATAGAGGGATCAATACCCCTTAAAATAAGCAATGTACCATCAGATGGCTTGAATGTTCTTCTTCAAAACTGCCATCAATGCATCTTCTTATTCAGGAGTAAGAATAGAAGAAATGATCACCGGGAGGGTGTCATTGGAGCCTAAGAAAGCATATTTCAACCCTTTGGGAAGAGACTTGAGCTTAAGAATGGTAGGCTCTTCAAGGTAATTTTGTAATGGTTTAGAAATGGATGAGAGGTCTTTACTTGCAGCCACTAAGGCCAGCTCTTGTCCCTCATCCTCATCATCGTCATCATCAGGAAATTCCATAATGGGATCTAGATCTCTACCTTATGTGGCAATTTGAGTCCATGTAGGTAGACACTCTTCTACAATCTCATCAAGATACTCAATCAGATAACAATCCTCTTTTGTAGCACCAATCACCTCGGCCTTAGCAGAAGACTTGAAAATGTTCAACTGGATCTTCATGCGTATGAAAGTCACATACATGGTGTTGGTCCTCACATGGATCACTGCATCATATGTAGCCAAGAAGGGTCTCCCCAAGATAATAGGTACTTTCCTCGAGTCTTTTCACATGTCTAAAATAATGAAATCAGTTGGGAATAATGTGGATGTCTCATCATCAAGTCTGACCAACACATCATCAACATGCCCTCTAGGCATTTTCACAAATCTATCGTTCAATTATAAAGTACATTGAGCGGGACCCAGTTGTCCTATTTGTAGTTCGTCAAACACATCATATGGCATCAGATTTACACTAGAAACCAAGTCAAGAAGAGCTTGGTCTATGCGGTGTGCTCCAATGTAGCATGAGATGATGGGAGCACCAGGATCTTTACTCTTTCGTGGCATGGTGTGTTGCAGAATTGAGCTCACTTGCTCAGTGAGCTTGACTTTCCTCGACGTCCTGCATGTTGTCTTTCTCTTAAATGTGAACAAGTCTTTCAAGAAATTAGCATAAGATGTAATTTGCTTCATCACATCAAGCAAAGGAATGTTGATCTTGACCTACTTAAAGGGCTCCATGACGTCCTCAGTGTGCTTCTTCTTCCTTCTTTCGGTGGATGGCTCTTTAAGTGCATCAGGGAATGGAGGGAGTTGTTCTCCCAATCGGCTCAAGTCAATAATATCATCAAGTAGTATCAGAAGAATCACGGTATCATCTCTCAGTATCACGGTATCAGCCTGGGTGCCTGCCACAATATCATCAGTGTGAATCTTAGTATCAACATCCCTGATCACAGTATCAACCATGTCATCACTAGCTGTGCTATCAAAAAAAGTACCATGTGGCTGCTCAAAGTCCTACCACTCCTCAAAACTATCACTTCCTTCACATGATCATGGGTAGTAGAATAGGAATCTTGTGGAGGTGGCTATGGTTGTTGAGGTGGTGGTGGCCTTGAGTGTGAAGGATTTGGGTTTTGGAGGATAAATTGTGGTTGTTGTGGTGGATGGGGGTGATATTGTGGAGGGGGCTATTGGTATGAGTGAGGTGGAGGGTATTGGTAGTTGTAATGGGGTTGTTAAGGTGTAGGAGAATATGGATTTGGTGCTCCTAGGTACTGGTGAAGTGGGGGTACTTGGCCTTGTGGTGGTACATAAGCACCTTGAGTAGTGCTTACATAACTGCCATCATTGTTTGGGTTGGCCATGGGTTGAGATGGGAGCTTCCCTTCTTCATGGTGGGCATGTGAAAGGGAAATTTGATCAAGCCTTTGTTTAAGGAGGCTAATGTTTTGTCCTTGAGAGGACACCTATTTCTTCACTTCATCAAAGCTCCTTAGCCTTCCTCGAACTTCTTCCTCAAACTTGGAGTTGTACTTGGGCCCTTGAAGTTGCCTTGGCTACCCTTGCCCCTCCTCATTTTGTTGTTTCCATGAGAAGTTTGGATGATTCCTCCACTCGGGAGTATAGGAGTTGGACATCGGGCCTTATTGTTTCGGTTGCCAAAGGCATGCAAAGCTTGCACTTCTTCTTCCTCAGCATCAACTGCCATAGTGGATTGGCTAGAAGAACCACCAGTTTGGTTATTCATCATGTTCATCATATCCATCATCATCTTAAGAATTTGTGGGTTAGATTTAGTCTGGGATGGAACTATAGGAGGAGGTGGAGGGATGTAGTTCCAGTCAAAATGCTCCCCTTTAGTTGAGGCCCGGTGGGTAGAATTCTCAGTAAGGTGCTCAAGCAAGGGCCAAGACTCCTCTGGTGCCTTTATAATGAAGGTGACTCCACATGAAGAATCAACATTGTTTTGGATCAACTCAACTAGCCCAATGTAGAATGCTTGAACAAGCTGCCACAAAGGTACCTCATGATGACGGTGGTCACACAGGAGCTTTTGGAACCTTTCCTACACCTCGTGGAAGGGTTCATTCTATTTTTACGAGAAGGAGTTAATACATCTTTGGATCTGGGTGAACTTGGCAATTGGGTAGAACTTCTTAAGAAACTCATTCTTCACCACATTCCATATCACCAACTCAGGATTGGAGATGTACCATTCCTTGACTTTTTCTTTTAGAGAGAAGGAAGAGGGTTCTTCAGATTGAGTCATCAGTGGCGGTGGGTGTGCAGAAAGTGGAGTAAGTTTCAAGGAAGGTGCCGATACGGTGGTAGGGGTTCTCATTCGCCATCCCATAATAAGTAGGAAGGAGTCTGAGAAGGGTTGGTGGAATGCAGAATTGTTGACCCAACATTTGGTCAACAAGGGTGCAATTGGGGAGTTGTAGTTCCCTGGGTTGAAGTACTCATGGAGAGGGTGGTTGGGTTGTGTTTTAGTTTCACCATGAACTTCACCATGAGGACCAGGGCCTTCCATTTCTACTGATTGGTGTTGTTTGTGATGGCTTTGGCATCTCCTTGTACCTATCTCAGGGTCATATGGCACCAAGTCAGTACAAGTCAAACGTGTACTGCTCATGCACAGCTGTCACTTGCACAATACACAAACAAGCAACAAGAGCCAAGTTAGAAAGATAGTAGGCAAAAACAAACAAAAGAGTAAAGAATAACAATGGTGAGGGTAGTAGGAAAAGCTAAGCTACTCTAACTAGTTAGGTCAAGTGCCTCTATCCCCGACAACGACTCCAGAAAGCTTGTTGCGATCTTCGCAAGGCCACACACTAGCCAACTAAAAGGTGACTAGATGCAACCCTAAGGGAACAGAGACACGTATCTCTCAAAATTTATATATGAACCTAGCCCAACACATAGGCTCAACTAATCACACGTACCCGCAAGTGTACAAGGTCGTGTTGTAGTATAGGCAAGTGGTAAGATTAGGGTCAATCCTTAGGGAAAGAGGGGGCACTAGAGCTAGGTTAATGTTAGTTATGTTCCTAAAGTAGAGTCCAGGGTTTGAGGGTTTAAAGTTGGTTTTGATTGATTACACTATGATTGCAAGAAAGAAATAGGTTAACAAAAGCCATGGATTACTCTGCTGCAAACTTGGAATGGGCAGGCCACAGTTAGCTTAACAAGTCCACTCAGGAAATCTGAACAGCTCGTGTTCGACCACTTTCATGCCCCCACATGGGTCACAAGCTCCCGATACTGAGCTTGACCAAAAGCCATGGATTACTCTAAGCAAGTTAGAATTAAAAAAGTAGGCAAGACAAACAACTAAGCTAGAGCATGGAGTTACACTACACTAGCAAGTCAAAATATCAACTAAGAGGCGAACTAAGCAAGAGCCTAAGTTATCACTAGATAACTAAATTAACACAAGCAAGCTCAAAAGATCCCTAACTACTAAAGCAATAACTGACTATCAAGAACTAAGAAATTAGCAAAGAATTAACAAAGGCAATTAACTAAACTAGCATTAATAAGCTAAGAAGGCAAGGGTGGATTTAAGCAATAAGATGGATAGGTGGGCAGTTTTGGAATGAAACTTGATATTAGTTGTGGGAAGGTTAACATAGCATGCAATTCTCATATTTCAATCTAGATTACCAAACCAAACAACAAGGCAAGTGCTATTAGAATATACACTATGCTACTAGTTGGAGAACATGGGCTAGGTGTAATTCTAATAGGACTTGGCAAGTCTAGGTTTCTAGGGTAAGTGGTATTAAGGCAATTGAGATCCAATGGTAGGAATGGGAGTAGATATGAGGGTGTTTCACCTCATGTTACTTACCATCTAGCCTTTAGGAAACTCTAGGCAATTGCACTAATCACACTTACACTAGCTACTTAGATCTCACACCTACTTGTAGAAGAAAGGAGATGTATGTAGGAACAAAGGGGGATAGCTAGGGATCCACTAATTGGACCTAGGAGTCATTCCTAAGATTGCCAAATACATTCCATTTTTCCCTAGAAGCTAAGTGTCATCAAGCATAAGAAAATAAGCAATCTATGTTTGAAAACACAAACTACATGCAAGATAATGGGAAATGAGATAGAAGCAAGAGGCAATCGTCATAGAATGAAATTATATTCAATACAAGTTATTTTTTACTCCAACATGGTATCAAAGTCACATTTTAACCCCATATAGCCCACCACTAGGGGCTTAGCTAGACATTCTCATATAAAAGAGAAAAGAAAGAAGAAGAAAGGGATAGGAATCCATGGAGCTCGGAGTAGCTTCTTATTCTTCACCTCCTAGCTGTTGTAGAACGACCTCCCTCCTCCAAGGTGGGTGAAGATCATGGAAATGAAGGGGATTATGGTAGAAAACTAAGTTTCTATGGTGGAAATGAGGTGGAAATGGTGGGTGGATGACTTGAATGCAAGGGAGATGGCAATGAATATTGTAGAGTAGGTAGGGGTTGTAATGGCATCTAACCTAGTTTTGTGGTCACCACCCATGTATATATAGGTGGTGATGGAAGCACTAGGGTAAGTAGGGGTATAGTTGGAAAAATAGTGTACAAAAAGCTAGGTTTAGGGTGGTAGCATGGTCATTCTGGGCAAAACGGTCGTGGTGGCTGAGGGTTGGACGGTCTTGGTGGGGAAGAACAGCCGCAGTGAGAAATGGAAAAATGTCAGAGTTAAGATGGTGAAATGAAGGCTGGTAGAATGGTCATGTTGAGTAGCATGGCCGTGGTGAGGGTTAGGTAGAACGGCTGTGCTAGGTAGCACGACTGTGGTGGGGGAGAGGAAATGGAGGTCGTTCTAGCTAGAATTCCCGTTCTCATCCTTGGCAGCACGACCATGCTGGCTAGCATGTCCATTTTAGGTGTTGGGTAGCACGGCTGTGGTGGCTATGTTGTTGTAGCTTTGCAATTTTGATGTTGACTCTGTAACTATAGCATGTTCCTTGGCACCATGGCCGTGCTGGGGTCTTCGGTGGCAATTTCACTTTGAAACTTCATAATCAATGGACTTCTTTGCTTGATGTCGATTCTTAGCCATTAGGGGTAGGTTGAGGGAGATTTAGGGTCTTCTTTGGACCCCTCCATGGGTGGAGGAACCCTAGAACTCCTTCCTTCTCTCTCATCCATCCAAAGCATGGTCCAAGTACATGAAAAGTATGCAAAGAACGCCCGTAAGTGCATTTGACAATAATATGCATATTGGGGGATTTAACTTCCATTATATTGTGTTTAGATGTGATTGAGATACAAAAAGACACAAGATGAAGCCCTAAAATAGGGCTACATCAGGCACCAAGAATAAATGATCACCGAAAAATCATGAACTGTTGAGAAACATAACATTATCACGTCACCAAGCTTATAGTTATAAACCCTATGAAAAAAAAAGTTCAAAATCATCCAAAGGAGAAGTAAAATTATAAAATCATTATGTACATCATGAAGAAACTCAAGTATCACAAATATGTCATACCACCAAAAAAGGTTAATTTACATAAAGTTCCACAAGTTACATAAATTTGTATATCTTGAGAAAACAACGTCTGTTTTGATTACAATTTTAAACATTGATGCATCATCTAGTATGACATAACAAACCAAAGTTGACTTTCAAGATTAAGCATCAAATAAATTCAATTATTCTAAGAAAATTATGTTTATGAATTAAGTAGGGTTAGGGGCCTTACAACCATAAAACCCTAACAAGGATTTTACTCCCAAAATCCTAAGCAAACAAGGATGGGCAATTCCTATGAATCTCATCCTCTAACTCCCATGTGGCTTCATCCACCCCACAAAGATGCCACAACACCTTCACTAAAACTATGTCCTTCTTCTTGAGCTTTTGAATATGCCTATCTAAGATCAACATAGGACTCTCAACATATGTAACATCTTCACTCAACTCCACTTGCACTGGTTGTATCATCTGCTTTGTGTCTGGGTGACACTTCCTCAACATCAAAACATGGAAAACAATGTGCAACTTGTTCTATTTTAGTGGTAACTTCAACTTGTCTGCCACCTTACCAAATCCTGTTGTGATAGGATAAGGTCCCATAAACCTAGGAGCCAACTTACCCTTCTTACCAAACTTTCAGCACACCCATCCAAGGGAAACCTTTGACATACATGTGGTCTCCAACTTGAAATTCCAACAGTATATGGTGGTTGTCAACATAAGACTTTTGCCTATCATGTGTTGCCTTCAACTGTTGTGGGATCACCTTGATCCTTTCTATAGTCTGATGAACTGACTTGGGAACCAACAACTAATACTCATATGCTTCATACCAACAAAGAGGTGACTTGCATCGCCTACCATATAGAGTTTCATACATTGTCATGTCTATAGTCCTGTAATTATTGTTGATGTAGGCAAACTCAATTAGACTCAAGATTCTGACTTCTCATAAACTGGAGCACACATGCTCTCAATAGATCTTCTAAAGTATGAATGGTCCTTTCTGATTGGCCATCCATCTATAGGTCAAAGGTTGTACTAAACCTCAGTTGTGTCCCCAATGTTGTATATAGATACTCCCAAACTTGCTCATAAACTGAGAACCTTTGTTAGACACTATGGTAAACCATATTTCATGCAGAAGAACTATCTTATCAACATAAATCTATGCCAACTTCTCTACTATATAGGTGGCCTTGACCAAAAAAAGTGAGTTGACTTTGTCAACCGATCAATGATCACCCAAAGGGAAATATGACCCTGGTCTATCCTAGGAAGACCAACCACAAAGTATGTGGTTATATGTTCTCACTTCCATTGTGGAAATGGTAAGGTTTATGACATCCATGCATGCTTTCTAGTGCTCTGCTTTAACCTGTTGGCAAACTGGGCACTTGGAAACAAACTTTGCCATATCACACTTCAGACCTGACCACCAATAGAAGTCCTTTATATTATGATACATCTTTGTATTGTTAGGATGCATCACATACATTAAGGAATCAGATTCCTCTAGTATTATTTGTTGGGAATTCAGGGCCACAAATAAGGAGCAGAAACAAATATTTAAATCCCAATTCCCTAACTATCAGATCACGTCAACAATGATGTATCTAGGAAGGAAGGTTATAAGAGTTATACCTAGTCCTAGAGCAATTCCAGTGACAACTCTTGATGTAGTATCATTCTTCTTCTCCAAGCAGCACCAAGCTTCTTTTTCAAACACCAATATGCTCCTTCTTCTACAACACTTGAACAGTCATCAGCAAAGGCCTCCTGGTCTGGCACCACGGACGGAAGTTGACGGTGTTCTCCTAATGAGATTAACTCATAGCCTCTAGAGTTGTCCACGCGGACCACTGGGAACTCCATGTTGTGCTACCAGAGCCAACATGAAGGAGTTGTCCCTTCGAACATAAGTGTACTAGCATTGATTCACTCTCTCATAATTGTTTATCCCTTGTTATCCCTCCCTTTTATGGGTAGGACTTACTCATGATCTCTAATGTATATCACAACCAGAGAGGACAAAAATTTTCAGAGATTATTATTGTCTCTGGGAAGCCCCCAATACCCCTCTTTTTATAGGAGAGGTTGGGTTAGGGTTTCCAATTATTCTGGAGATTGAAGAGACTAAATTTGTGAATTTTTTGAAACATGTGAACGACAAACCAGTCAGTTTGCAAACCCAATTGGTCAGTTCATGCATGAATCAATTGGTTCGTGTAGTTAATCGGTCAGTTCGTGCAGTGAACCAGTCAGTTCATGTAGTTTCCTATTCTGAATCACATTTGTATTCAATGCATGATTAATGCACAACATGATGTTAGCACTAATCCTTGATCCAATCGAATTGACCATTGAACTCAAAAACTCACCATATAAACCAGTCAGTTGGGACCTATGAACTGGTCGTTTCACTCCCTAGTTCAACCATTGATCAGCCAATGTTGATTCCAATGACCAAACACTCCAACCGATCGGTTCAACACTTGAACCAATCAGTTCAGAGTCTAATCAGACAACTTTGAGCCTCAGTTATTTAATTGAATACCTAGACACCTTTATTAATAAAATTAAATAATATTCATAAATAAACTCATATTCCCAGTGTATCCTATGTGTGTGACCCTATAGGTTCAAAATTACGTTGGCAGTGAATGTCCATAACCAATTATGACATCACAAGCAAAGAGCAGCATCTAGTAACACGTCATTTCTACCCAAGTAATTTGGGAAGTTGGAGAACAACTTCAACCTACAATTTGTGATCAATGATAACGTGATTGTATAGTTCCTTTATCTCTGATATCTAGGTTGAACTCAAGGCATGGAATCGTCATCCTCTTCAATGTTCAATTTGTATTCCTTAAACTAGAGAAGAATGTCAGAGATGCATGTGAGTTCACATATCACATATTGAATCACATGAGTATGGACATACATTTCTCAGTCTTGCTTATCAAGTGGCCTAGATATCAATCTCCTATATGAGGGACAAATCCCATCTACATCACTCACACTCAATCCCCATGTGTCATGTTGCATTTGAGCATCACCTTTATGGAAACCCTTGTTCAAGGTCATGGTGGATGATGTCAAAGTACATCAAACGATGTGTATGAGTTTAGTGATTTTAGGTTTTTGTATGAGTTTAGTGATTTCAGGTTTAAGAACTACAATCACAACTATCACTATGAGAGTCGATTCTGACTACCATTCCATGGTATCCATGTATCAGTCTCAAGGTGGGTCGGTTTGCTATATTGTTCTCTAACATATACTTGTGTGTTTGACTTGATATCACACATCATGACTAATGATATTTTGTCATCAGTCAACACACACTGTATTCTTATGTATATTGTTTTCTATTTTTCTTCCATATTAATATATGACTAGGGACATAACAAGAACGCATGTACTCTTATCATACATATGACCTCACTCTTCACGTCCTCAACCTGCAGACATATGTTATTAAGTAACATCATTCTATAGACATCTACTATGTATGTGTCACCATCTCATGATTAAGACAAACATTGTAGATGGAATTACCTTTATAATTTTCAAATCAGGTATCTACTTCCCCATTGCAATCATCATATGAATGGATCTCTAAGCATACATACCAACAGACTCCCACTTGCACTTAGAGCCAATCAACCACGAACATTATTCCAGGTAATCTTCATGTGTCCATCATTCTACTACACAAGAGCCTTTATAGCAGGTTAGCAACATTTGCTTCAAGTCGGTATTTGCAAGTTTCTCATCTCCTCAATGTGTGACTTTTCACATGAGATTGAAGTTTTGTAGTATGTTATCTGAGATTCCCATCCTATCTAGTAGCTCTATTATTTTCACAATATTTCTACTTGTCATCAATGGTTGGAACCTCCCACAAGTTCATCCATAAGAACTTCTTGATCCATACAATATTTTCTATTGTTCTCATAACACCAAGACAATAAGCTTCTATTTTAGAATTAAACAATTATCTCTTGCTTAGAACTCTTCCAGATTACAATTCTATTTTAAGGTCAAACACAAATTTAGACTGCAATCTACTTTGTCATTTTGGAATCTTGCATTGGTGTAACCCTTTACACCCAACTCTTCCTTATTACCATAACCAAGGAACTGATCCTTTTAGTGCTTCTCAAGTACTTAAGGATGTTCTTTATCGCAATCTAGTGACTCTCACTGGGATCTGACAAATATCCACTCATCATGTCTAATACATGTGAGATAACTAGATGAGTATATATATCCACTCATAATGTCCAATACATACAAGATAACTGGATATCCTCTTGTCATGTCCAGAACATATGAGATAAAGGGGTAAGTACATGATATTGCATACATGATAGATCCACTTGTGAGTGCATATGACATCTTACTCATGTTTTCCATTTTTTACAAGAACTAGGACATTGGGCTCTTGAGACTCTAACTCCATGGAATCATGGACAAGTTTTCTCTCTTTGAGTCATGTATGATGAACCCCTTAAGAATCTTGCAAATGCATGTGCTCTTACTTAGGTCAAAAAGCTTTCCAGATCTATCTATATATGTAGATCTCAATTCCTATCACATAGTATGCTTTGCCTAAACCCTTCATAAAAAAGTACTTTCCTTGCCAAGTTTTAACACATAGGATAAGGACGCTATTCTGTATCAATATGTGGAATATGAATATGCTCCCACTAAATCTTTTGTAATCACAAATTCCATCTTCATTTTGACTCAAATCAAACTCTTAGACTGACTTGTCAAATTGAAGATTATGTTGCTTCAATCCAAAGATTGACCCTTGTAGCTTATAAAAATTATTTGCATTATATGGATTTATAAAACATTTAGGTCATGTCATGTACACAATCTCTCAGTTATTCTTGTTAAGAAATGTGATTTGAACATCCATTTTTTCCAATCTCATAGTCATACTAAGCTGCAACGACAAGCATGATGGTGATGGATTTACCATGGCAACTGGTGAAAAGATTTCTTTATGTTCAACATCACCCACTTATTTGAAACAATTTACAACCAAAACACTCTTATAGGCTTGTATTCTACCATCCATTTTGGTCTCAAACACCAAAATGCACCCTATGGGTCTTACCTCTTTAGGTGGATCCACCAAGGTCATACCTTGTTGGTTTACATGGAGTCCATCTTTGATCCCATGGCCTCAAGCAATTTCTCATATACAGGTCCTTCACTAGCTTCTAGGTAGGTTGTTGACTCATCATATATGACCAACTCACCGCCTTCTTAAGCCATAAGATATCATAATCTTTTAAGCTCAAGGTGTTCTACTAGAACTATGGGTTTTGTGTGTTACATAAGGAACTTGAGATTCCACAACAACTTGTGATTATCCATGTTCCTATTGTACCTCTTTTAGGTCAATGTTTTCTTGTTGGTCTCGAACTTTTTGAGTTCTACTTATCTCCCACTAATTACTTTGGAATAACATTCCTTTTCGGAATACAGCCATCCCAGCAACAAACACTTTGTTGTCGAATTGGAATAAAAGTAGTATTCAACAAAATAACATTTATGTGATTTTGGACAAAGCTTTTCGATAAACTATTTTTTATATAATATTACATTCCTAATCATTATAAAATGCATATCGGGACACCTCCCAAGCCAAATATCATATGGTGTTTTTTTAACCAATTTAGACGGTATATTGTTTTAGTGTAAATCATGTGCTCAAAAGAAATTGGAAGATCATCTATATGTTATTCATAATCACCCCATAACTATTGAGGTATGATTCCTTCTTTCTAACACACTCGCATGATACATTATCATTGTGTTTTAGGTGGAGTCACCATGATACATTATCATGGTCTCCTGGAAGGTTCTTAAACTCTTAGTTTAAAATATTTCAACATCCATCACATCAAAGTATCTTAATACTTTTACCAAGTTAGTTATGTACTTCATTCATGATCTCCTTGAACACTTCAAGAGATTCATACTTGTATTTCATTAAATACAAATTACAAATTACCATATCTACTGAGATCATCAGTAAACACAATGAGGTACTATTAACCACCTCTAGCATTTATTCTAAAAGGTATATATACATCAATATGTATGAGCCCTAATAGAATAGTCACTCTCCCACTACATCTAATGAATATGCCTCTACCATATTGCGCAAAATAATACTTGCATATTTTGTTAGTTCAATAACCAAAAGAGTCTAGATAACCATCATTATGGATTTGAGATATGCATATCTCATTTAAATGTTGTATATGACAATGCTATAGGTATTCATTGTTTGAGTCATTGAGTCATTCAGTATATATGGCATACACATTTTTCTCTACAACTATCAAGTATAGATTGTGAGACATACGACATTGCCATACAAGATCTTATCTTTTTAAATGCAATATCAATTTTTGTCCAAACAAGATACATGATGTTTTCATCAATGACAAATAAATAATAGCAATTCACCAATTCTATTATATGCCCATGAATGACAAATTCCAACTGTAGCGGCAACAACTCTAGATCCGTATAGTTCTAGCTTATTTCTTATCGGGTCTTGAATTAGAGATCTCTATCTCTTTCTTCCTCCTTTATTCCTTTAAGTGAAAAGGACTGATTCCTTTTGCACTTACCCTTATCCTTATCTTGGGTGTAGAAGACTTGGACTTTGCCTTAGCCTTAGAACATTTCCTAGCCTTTCATTGTACTTGGACTCAATTATATTGATCATCATCACGTATTTGTCCTTCTTCAGTTGCTCTTTGACATAAATCAACATGATAAGCAATTCTAACAACAGTTTAGCTAAGTTATTCAAGTAGTAGCACTCGATAAACTTGATATTTGATTTAGACAACTATTATAGAATCATATATGTGGACAACTCTTAATGTAAAAGAAATCCCAGTCTCTCTACCTGCCCAATCATATTGAGCCTATGGGGCTCTACTAGATCTCCCTTTGTCAGTTTGCACTCAAACAATGCTTTGGAGACATTATACCTTACTTGCTTTACATGATTATTAAGATGTGTCACCATCTTGTGAATATCCATGTTTTCATGATGCTCATGCAAGTCATAGTTCATACAACATACTGTAAGGTACTCAATGTCTATGACATCATTGGCATTCTTCCAGTAAGCATACATTTAAGCCTCAGTTGCATTTGGAGCGGGTTCCTATGGCTCTGGTCTTCCAAGGACATATAGCTTTCTCTCATTGGTGAGAACGCTTCTCAAAGTGCTAAACCAGACGTGGAAGTAAATCCCATTTATTTTATCCTTATCAAATACTAATCACAATGATAATGCAGCTGTGTATGTCTACAAAAGAAATTTTGCAACTTTGTCCAAACATTTTTTATTAATTTGATTTGATAAATTTGATGATATATATTAGGCTTTTAATTAATTATCGTTCCCACTATTTTGTTCAAATTGATAACCCTCATGTATAATTTTTGAAGATTACAACATACAATCTTCTAGTAACCAAGACCCAAAACAATTGAACTATTACCCAGCCAATGTCAGCGTCCATAACCAATTATTAAGGGAGGGAACTTTTGCCAATTGCAACTCATGCAATTCTTGGATATATGGTATGTGTAATGTAAGACCTCTGACCTGGGTTTGTGGTAATCATGTTTGTTTGTCTTATTTAGTTTGCTTAGAACCTTTCTCTAATCTCTTGAGATGTAATTAGGGCTTAAGTTTCAAGTTTGAGCTTGTTTGGATGATGTTTGTGCTTTATGTGCTAGTTTTAATGCAAATTGCAATTTACCCAAAGTAGGGGGTTAATGTGCATTTTGCCACCTCTATAGTATTCCTTGTCTTTCATGGTATCAACTAGAGTCAAGAGAAATAGGTGGGTGCTTTTATGAGCCTTAGTTGAGGAGTATCACCCTTAGTGGTGATTAGGGTTTATATGGGTGATGTGTGTCTTGACATAAGTGTATATATAGTGTGTTGTCTTGTCTCTAACTAGGTCATGACCTAGGGTAGGTTTGGTGAGTTTCACAGTTGATACACCCCCGCTTGGTGTTGAGGTCATGACCAAGGTGGTCTTGGGTCGAGATGGTTGCCCTCTTATAGGATATCTCGACATAGGGTTTGAGGTGGTCCCTTGTCTCGACCAAGTGGTGATGGTGGTGAGTGTGTGTCGCGACCATGGATGATGAACCATGGGAGGGTCGTGACCGCTACCATGTGGGTGACCTAGGTGGTCGAGACCCAACTTAGAGTGTATCATCATGCCTTGCATCTTGAGCTAGAGTGGTTGCATATTGGTTTCTTGAGTGGACAAGTGTCCCTTGGTGCCTTGGAGTGTTGGCATCTCATCTCTTGCCTTCTCTCTCATCTTCCACCTATATAACTCTTATCTCTTCATTCTTGTAACCCTTTTGGCCCTCCATCTTCTACCTTCTCTTTTGAGCTTGGTGGAGCGATAAGATCCAACTTTGGAGCTTGGTGACCGAACTCCTCTTACAGGTGGTGCTTGTGGTGACCATAGCCCATCTTCAACCTTGGTAAGTGTTTACCTTCCTTGATGGCATTTCTTTTGATCTCTTACCTCCATCTTCCTCTCTTTTCTCAGCCCTATGTCATGGTTCATCCATGATGGTTATTTTGGGAGAGAAACTCCTCATTACAAGGGTCATAGACCATGTTTTGACAAGGTAGACCCCAGTGAGAGGAAGGTTTCTCCTCTCTTTCTCTCTTTACCTTTTTGGTTCAGACTAGAGCTTTTTGCTCTCTTTATTGGGCTATATTTAACCTTGGTACCTTCTTGTTATTGAGGTACTCTTGTGTCTGAGAGTGGAGCCTTTGGTTGAGCTTCTTCAATCTCTGGATTGTGTGCTTGGAGCCCTTGATCTTGGAGTTTGGAAGCTTGGTGTTGAGCTTCTTAAGGTAGGTTTTATAACTATCTACCCTCCTCTATTATTAGCACTTTAATATTATTTGCATGTTGCTATTTCTCATTCCAAAATGTGCTCTTATTACACTAGTAAATGATATCATGATTTAGAGCTTAAGTGATGGTGGTGATCATGCTTGATATGTTTAAAATCTGAAACCCTAATATGAGGTACCTGATTTTGGAGATAGATCTCTCTTGGTGTAAGCTACTATTTTAGCCTCTAAGTAAGATGTTAATGAACTACATGATGTTATCTTGGGTTGAGGTTTAAGACCTTGTAGTATTCTCTTGTAGATTACACTCCTTCTTAAACCCTAATCTATATGTGCATGTTTTCTTGGTGGCTTTGAGGAGACGGTGTGACATGTTTTTGAGCTTTGGTTTTATTACCATGATCTAGTTTTGGCCTTCATATTACCTTGGATTTTTAGATGTTTTCCTCATGTTATGAGGTTCTACTTTCTTTCTCCTATATGGTTTTACTTGATGACCTTCTTGGTGTTAACTTTAGGGTTTGATGACTTGGAATCCATGAGTATGAGCTTTGTGGCCCTTGGTATCCTTGTTGTGATGGCTTAATGCAACACTTGGCAGAGTGGTTGTGACACCTGGTGCTGGACGCAATGCCTTATTGGAAGTGGTCGCAATGCCAAGTTGTTGATGCTTTGTGTATGTGTTGAAGGTCAAGATGCTCCCTTTGTTGAGGTTGCAATGCCTGATCAAAATGCCTGGTTTTTGTTCAGAATGCAACGCCTTTGGTTGGGATGCCTACTTTTTATCATGGTCACAACATTGCTTGTGGCTCACGGTCATGACACTGCTTTGTGGATGATAGATGAGACTTTTATTTGTGTCTTATGAATGTGACACCCATTGTGAAGTCGGTCTTGAATCTTAGCCTTGATGTGTCGCGGTTGCGACCATGTTGAGGGTGTAATGTGGTCGCAACCAGGTTGAGGATGTGATGTGGTCACGACCAGGGTGAGGGTGTGATGTAGTCGTGACAAGTGAGGGTGTATCGCGGTCATGACCATGTGTTAGTGTGTTCGGTTGTGGCCAGGTGATGGAGCATGGCAGCTTGTATCCATGAGTATGTGTGTTGAGGTCAGGACACCTTGATGGGTGGGTGGTCGCGACCCATATGGTTGGTGGTTGCTACATGTATATATGGTAGATGGTTGAGACATGTGTATGATGGGTGGTTGAGACACATATTTTAATACATATTTAACACATTCACATTAGAAATGAATAAACCATATATAATATTGTTTGAGTGGTTACTTAGTTAACCCTAATTATGATCCTTAACTCTAATGTGCTCCAAAGAATAGGGAAGATGGTGTACCTAGGGTTGGTGATGGGAAATAACTACAAAACCCTAGTTGGCTAAGTGTGGAACCCTAACCTTAATATTGAGATATGGTTGTGTTACTTCTTTTCTTAGAATGACTATTATGATATGGTGATTTTCCTCTCTAGTTGTGAACCTCTAATAATGCGTGCCAATGTTTGGGTATGATATGGTGATGGTTATGTATAATTAAGGCATGTGGAGGTAATGATATGACACATGGATTTAGGAGGTTTTCTCTTTCTAGTTTATCAATTTCTAACCATGTGCGGGTGGTATGAACTTGAATGTCATAGCTAGTGCATTCCATGATGAGTATGATGTGATACTGGTTGAATGAGCCCTTATGAGGCATGTTGAAATACATGTGATACAAGAATGATGTGCATGGGTTTTATGACATGGTGGTGGCTTGACGCCTGTTGTGATGTGATACCCTCTAGTGCTATAATTAAGGGGTTATTATTCCTAGTATTGTGACCATGATGATTAGCATGAGGTGGCAGTGTCAACAAGTGGTGATATGATAGCCTTGTTTAAGGCAATGAGATAGTGATTCCTTGAGATGATGTGACAAGTTCACACCTTATATGTTTTATATCTTTTGAAGTTGCAATATAGTTATTCTTGCTAGATTGAATTAGGGTTTTATATGACCACTTGTATGATGAATCCTTAATTCACCCAATTGGCATAACTAATATAGTGAAACCTTAATCATGTAGTTTTTCCCTGTGCCATAGATCCATCTCAGTGTCATCACTTGTTGGATGGTGAAACGGGCTTTCCCTTAGTGGAAGTTCATAGTCATATATTGTTGAGTATATACATTCATAGGATTGGTAGCGGGCCATACACTAGCAAGAGTGCAGATGTGGGCCATAGATCAGTGATTTGATGCTTATGGGGTTTTACAGGATTGGCTACAAGCCATACCTTGGGAGGAGTGTGGTTGTGGGCCATAGATTAGTTTCACTAGCACCATGACTTGTACCAAGGTGGGCTAGGATTTTCACTATTTGACTATATGTCACAGGTTGTAGTGGACGGGTATGTCTCTACTATGCACTTGTTTACTAACCATGAGGTTTTGTGAGGTCATGGATTCTGGCTCTTCCATAGACCATGTATGGCACCGATTTCAACTTAGCAATGGTCGGTTGGATTTGGGTGGTACAACTCAAATCCTCGGGGTAGTAATTAAAATATGTAATCATTGTATAGCATGTTTGCTTAGGATCAAATATGATAACACTGGATGAGGCCTTGGTTTGCTTTATATAGCTTGGTTGGTAGAAAATGTATGATTCCTCCTTAGTTTATATAATGTTCTACTACTCTGTTATAGCTACGTGATCTATTTAGATGAAATTAACTGCCCTTCTTACATCAATAATTGAATCTTCTTAACACAGTTGTAGTTGTACTTCTATTCTTTGGTCACTTTATATGTGCTTTAATAGCATTGGCAAGGAGTTATATCTCTCGCTGGGATGTTTGGTCTCACCCCGTGGGTTTCCACATATTTTAGGTGGACGTGCATGATGAGATAGAGATCGTGTTGCTGAGGCAGACATCATGAGGTGTTGCAGTTGTTGGATCATGGATATGCAGCTAGTGTTTAGTAATATAGTCTTATGTGTCATCCTTGTACACTTGGGTCCTTGGGGTGTTTTATAGAAGATGTACATTGGTTTGATTTTTTTACATATATGATGATGATTTAGATGTGATTTGTGTACATGAACATGTTATCACATGAACAGGTTGTAGCTAGATAACCAGTGAACTATGTCATGTAACAACTTTTGATATAAATGAAATGCAATGGCTTCAATTTATGGCTTCAAATGTGATGGGTTAAGATTGATGCATGGTTATGAAATTGGTTTTATTTTCATGTCTTTTTCAGTAATTCGCTTGCTTAGTGTCAATTCCGTGTTTGGTTTTGAGTAATCTCACTTTGTGTGACAAACGGTGTCACATGTAACTCCTTGACATTGACCATTTGCATGCTTATAGGTTCTTAATTTTATTAAGGCACCTAGTTAAGCCTAATCGAAAAGCCAACATGATAGAGTATGTACCCTACTTTAGCAGATCTACACACCTACCATCACACTTCCACGATATAGACAGTGCAGCATGCTTTGGCGTAACCCACGCTTGGCCGATCAAGCTTTTCATGTGTGTTGCTTATGAAAAGCATCTTATACTTAATATTGTATTTAGGGATTTTATATATAAGTACATATACATATCCAATCACCACATACTTAAATATGTATCCTATACATACTATAACCATAACGTAAACATGCAATTATAAACATAAGTGATGGTTATGGTCATATTATTGTAATTCCTTAGAGCCACAAGGAATTACTACCACCTAAGGTCTACGTCACATGCATCAACCTGTTGTTGGTGAAGATCCATGCTTGAACCAATCTAGGTTTATCGGTTCAACTCTTGAACCAGTTGAATCACCTCTTGGTCGCTCAGTTAGGCTCTTGAAATGGTTGTCTGGTCTTTAGATTCCTCGACATCTGGACTTCTCCATCTGATCGGTTGGGCCACCAGTCGATCGATTCATCCTCATGTCGTATGACCTCCTCGGTCCTCCAGACAATCAATTTGTCTCATGATCTGGTCAGTTCGTTTGGTCCAGAATACCTTCTCATAATGAAACATAAATTAAAACTATATTATTTCTTATTACATTGTAAAAGGGAAAACCTCAAGTTACATTTGAGGGGAAATAGGAAGAAGAGCATTAATTTACATTTAAAAAGGAGGAGAGAGGCTCGATATGTGAATTGAGATATAAATAGGAATAAATAACCACAACCATGCACACACAGATCTAGGATTATTGGCCATACCATGCTTTACATCCACCATCAAAACACTTTAAGACGACATGTGTGGATTTCATATATATATAACCACAACCATGCACACACAAATCTAGGGTTATTGGCCATAACCATGATTTAAATCCACCATCAAAACACTTTAGGACGACATGTATGGATTGCATATATATATATATATATATATATATATATATATATATATATATAGAGAGAGAGAGAGAGAGAGAGAGAGAGAGTCAGGCTAGAATACACTCGAGTGTACGGATCGCACGAATACACTCAAGTGTGTTTGCATATAAAGACTATTTTTTGCAAAATGTAAACCATTGATCTTCACCATCATACTATAACTAGGCTACATACAAATTTTGAACCCATTTGGATGAGTGTAAGTCACTCATCCAAGGGCAACAAAATCAACGCGCGAAACTAATTTGAAATGCATAATTTTTGCGGTCTTCATAACATTAGCTATACATATCCAAATGTGCTCAAATTTTGCGTATGAGTTGTTCACGAGATGTTTAAGAAGCTCAATGGATTAGATTTTCAAAAAATATATTGCATCATGGAAAACTACTTGAGTGTATTCCGCTCCGGATACACTCGAGTGTATTCTAGCGTGACTCTCTCTCTCTCTCTCTCTCTCTCTATATATATATATATATATATATATATATATATATATATATATATATATATGTGTGTGTGTGTGTGTGTGTGTGTGTGTGTGTGTTTGTGGTTTGTATGTAGTATTTAATCAGATATTCAGATTAACTAGTTTAATATTCACATTGTACACAATAAAAATAAATATGATCATATTGATTGAAATCCAGATACACCATAAATTGGCGTGGCTCTGATACCGTTGTTTGTTGGAAAATTGGGGCGACAAAAAAGGCAGTGTAAAAAAAATTAAAGCATGATTCTCTAACTTGTAGATTGTGTCAACAACAATATATCTAGGAAGGAAGGTAATAAGAGTTATACCTAGTCCTAGAGCAAGTCCAGTGACAACTCTTGATGCAGTATCGTGCTTCTTCTCGAAGCAGTAATGAGCGTCTTCTTCAAGCAGCAACATGTTCCTTCTTTAGTAGCACTCAAACAGTCGTCAGCAATGACCTCCTATTCTGGGACCATGGATGGCGGTTGATGGCGTTCTCCTACCGAGAATAACGCGTCGCCTCTGGAGTAGTCCACACAGACCACCAATAACTCCACGTTGTGCTACCAAAGCCAACTGCAAGGAGTTTCCCTTTCGAATGTCAGTGCACTAGCAGTGATTCACTCTCCCATAATTATCTCTCCCTTGCTATCCCTCCCTTTGACGAGTAGGGACTTGCTTATGCTCTCTATTGGTTACCACAACTAGAGAGGAGGATAATTGTCATAGCTTATTATTGTCTTTAGGAAGCCCCAAGTACCCCTCTATTTGTAGGAGAGGTTGGGTTAGGGTTTCCAGACGATCTGGGAGTCGAAGATATTGAATTCACAAATTTTCTAGAACCTACGAATGACGAATCAGTCAGTTTCCAAGCCCAATCAATCGGTTCGTACATTAACTTGTAGGTTCGTGTAGTAGACCGGTTGGTTTGTGTACTTTCATGTTTTGAATCACATTTGTATTCAATGCATGATTAATGCACAACATGATGTCAACACTAATCCTTGATCCAATCAAATTGACCATTGAACTGGGTGGTTCATCATATGAACCAGTCAATTGGGACCTATGAACCAGTTGTTTCACTCCCTGATTCAAACATCGATCAGATGTTGATTCCAATTGACCTGACACTCCATTCGATCGGTTCAACACTTGAACTAATCGGTTCAGAGTCCAGTCAATCAACTTTGAACCTTAGTTGTTTATTTGAACACATAAACACCTTTAGTAATCAAGTTAAACAATATTCATGAATAAACCCCCCTCCTAGTGCATCCTATGTGTGAGACCCTATATGTCCAAATTACATTGGCAGTGAATGTCCATAGCCAATTATGACATCACAAGCAGAGTGATGTCTAGTTACACATCATTGCTACCCAAGTATTTTAGAGAGTTGGAGAACAACTTCAACCTACAATATGTTATCAGTGTTAACATGATCGTATAGTTCCTTTGTCTCTGATATCCATATTGAACTCGAAGCATGGAATTGTCATCCTCTTCAACGTTCAATACATGTTCCTTGAACTATAGCAGATTATCTGAGATGCATGTGAATTCACATATCACATATTCAATCACTTGAGTATGGCCATACATTTCTCAGTCTCGCTTATCAATTTGTTTAGATATCAATCTCCTGGGAGGTTCAAATCACATCTACATCACTCGTACTCAATCCCCATGTGTCATAATGCATCTGAGCATCATCACCTTTATGGAAATCCCTATTCAAGGTCATGGTGGATGATGTTAAAGTACATCGAACGACATGTTATGAGTGTAGTGATTTCAAGTCTAAGAACTACAATCACCATTATCATTATAAGAACCAATTCTGACTACCACTCCATGGTATCAATGTATCACTCTCAAGGTGAGTATGTATGATATACTATTCTATAACATATACATGTACTTTTGACTTAATATCACATATCATGACTAATGATATTTTGTCATCTGTCAACACACAATCTAGTCTTATGTATTACTGTTATATGTTTTGCTTCCACGGTAATATATGACTATGGACATAATAGGAATGTATGTACTCTTATCATACATATGACCTCATTGTTCAGGTCCTCGACCTGAAGACATATGTCATAGGGTAACATCATTCTATATACAACTACGATGTATGTGTCACCATCTCATGATTGAGACAAACATAATAAACAAAATTACCTTTATAATCATCAAATCAGGTATCTACTGCCCCATTGCAGTCATCATATGATTGGCTCTCTGGTCATACATACCAACACTATCTTCCTTAGACCGCCAATGTCAGGAACCCCTAGTATGTTGTGAAAACACATTGTTCCTTCTTCTGTCTCATAAAATCCCTCATACCTTTAGCTTCCAAATTGTGATCTGATGTTTTTGTCATGCTACCATCCTTATGCAAATATCTGATCTATTGTATAAGAATCAGCTTCACTTTTAACTGTGCCAGCAAACTTGCCAACAAGGAGACCTCCAACTATATATTATTTTACCTAAGTGACACCAACATGTCCCGCTTGGGACACTCCACGTAGTACAACTGCGCTTTATCTATAGACGATGATGAAGATGAAGACGACTTTCTACTCAATGCATCATCCACTAAATTTGCCTTTTCTAGATGTTAGTATATCGTATAGTCGTAGTCCTTAATCAACTCCATATCTCCTCTACCTCATGTTCAACTCCTCCTTTATAAAGTTGTACTGCATATTCTTGTGATCTGTGAAGATTTGACACTTCTTGCAACGTGTATAGTGCCTCAAAATCTTCAAGGCAAGAACCACAACCGCTAACTCTAGTCATGAGTTAGGTAGCTCTCCTTGTGTTTCTTAAGCTGTTGAGAAGTAAAAGAATTCACATTATTGTTCTCCATCAGCACACATCCCAACCCATTGATCAAAGCATCACTGAAATGATGTAGCATTTCCCAGGCTCTGGCAACACTAACACTGGAGCATTCGTCAACTTCTCCTTCAACAACTAGAAAAAATGTTGAGACTTGTCATCCTAAACAAAAGGAATGCCCTTTCTAGTTATCTTGATCAAAGGTAAATCTATGACACTAAAGTTACTGATGAACCTTCTTGTAGTAATCATCTATTCCTAAGAAGCTTCAAACTTTTGTCATTGTCTTGGGTTGTGTCCACCCCAACTCTGACTCCACCTTCGTAGGGTCTACACAAACACCCTTTGCCAAAATGACATGACCAAGAAAAGACACCTTGGTCAGCCAAAAATTACACTTACTAAACTTAGCATACAACCAATGATGCATCAACAACTCCAACACTTGTCAAAGATGATGCCCATGTTGCTGACTTTCCCTGGAGTATATCAATATATCATCTATACACACCACCAAAAACTGGTCAAGGTACATCATGAACACTATGTTCATCAAATCCATGAAAATTTTGTCAGTGTATTGGTTAGCCTAAATGACATAACCACAAACTCATAATGACAATACCTAGTCCTAAAAGCAGTCTCAAGTGTGTCTTCTGCCTTGATCCTCAACTAGTTATACCTTGACCTTAGGTCAATGTTGGAAAACATTGTATCACCTCTCAAATAATCAATCAGATCATCTATCCTCAGCAATAGTTACGTGTTTATCATTATAACATTGTTAAACTGTCGGTAGTCTATGCAAAGCCTCATGGAACCATCCTTCTTCTTCACAAACAACATTGGAGCACCCCAAGAGGAAGTACACGATTGTATAAATCCCTTCTCCAACAACTATTGCAATTGCTTCTTCAACTTCATCTCATTTGGAGCCATCCTATAAGATGCATGTTCTATGGGTTGTGTATTAGGAACTAGATTGATTTCAGAATCAATCTCCCTTAGGGGTGGAAAACCTGGGAACTCATAGGGAAAACATCCTAAAACTTATGTGCCACAAGTACATCTTGGATACTAGGACTCCTCACCTTAATATACACTACATGAGCTAAGAAATATTCACACCCTTGTCTTATAAACTTCTATGCTATTATTACTGACACCATGCAGGTAGGAAGAATCTTCCTATCTCCTTAGAAAGTTAAAGATACATAACCATCACAAAATCTTGCAACTTTGGAACCACAACCCAAAAAAACCTTCTACTTTGCCAAGGTATCCATCCCTAGGATCACACTGAATCCATGCATATCAGGTGGTATGAGATCCACTTGAATGGTATGTCCTGAGAAAGAAAGAACACTAGATGGACACACCTCTTACCACACCACAAAAGCAACTAAAGGAGTTTCTAGCAAGAGGATATCATCTCTACTACATACAAGTTGGTTACAACTATTTATCAACTCTCTAATGATAAATGAGTGTGTCACACCCGAGTCAACCAAAATAGATACAAAATAAGAATTAGATAAGTTATAATGAAAAAGTTCCAGCTGACATGTCACGACCTGTGGGTTGACCACTCCTTCCAGCTGACACGTGGCGTAGAATATATTTGCCTCATGTTGTCGTCCTCGACCTCTGTTAGATGGTCTTGATGACCCTACCTATGAATACTGACCACGTCCTCTACAACCACCACTACTAAACTATTACTACTATGAGCCATGATGGCTCTACCTTGTCTACTGTGTGACCTCTTAGTTATTCATAGGTCAAGACCATCTCACATGCCCAAGTTGACCACACTTGAAGTAGGTCCTCAATCTTATTGTGGTCTAGATGGACCTACAATAGACATTGGTCCTAATCTGTTTGACCCAGTTGACAGAAAACTATGACCTCTCCCACTACTAGGAGACCATTATGATTGTACATGTGTCCTTGGCTTAGGAAAAGTCGATCTCGATTGTGTCTACTAGTATTGTGTCAAAAAAAACCTCAACTTTTTGAAACTTCTAGATGGTTTTCCTTGGACTGAGCAGATCACTTTTTGGCATTAGCCTCTCACCATTTCATGGCCGTCCTCTCTATCCTCTTCACAAACTCTGCAAAGGTGAAAAACATCTCTCAAATTTTCAAAGTAGATGTCATCATTGCCAACTTGGCATTTAAACACTTCTCAAACCTCCTAATCCTCTCCTTCTCCTTGGTTGCCATGTGATGACAAAACATCAACAACTCCATAAACTTTGTCTTGTAATCATTCATAAACCATGATCCCTGGTGTAGGTGCTCAAATTGGGCCATCTTAACCTCCAAATATGTCTCTAGGAAATAACGACTAACAAACTCCCATCAAAATTCTTCCCAATTGACCACTTCGCCTAGCCTCTTCTCCTACTCAATGACCCACTAAGGGCCAGCACTACCCTTTAGAAGGTAGAGTGCATGCTTCACCTTGTCCTCCTCTGAGAGTTCAAAATCCTAAATGCCTTTTTCAACTTGGTCAACCACATATCTGCATTCGTTGGGTCTATTGTGCCCTCATACTTGTTTTCTCCCACTCATTTTAGCCTCTCGAAGGACTTCCTTGGTCCCAAAGATTTTGCATTGGGAACAATTGCCCTTGGTTGTGGTGCAGGTGCCCTATCCTCCAGATGTGTAATCGTCACCATTAGTTATCCAAACATATACTGAAAGGTTGGTTTGAGTATGATCAAAGGGTCAAACGGAGGCAGGACGGGTTGCTTCATCCCTATCTCAGGTATTCCTCATCTAGTAACTGTCTCCTATAGTCACCTCAAGGTGCCACATAACCACTTTTTGCATGCTCTTCGTGTTCTCAAGACATGTCTACATAAACATAAACCATGGTCAGATATGTTGGATTACATAAGAACTAACACAACTACCAAAATCCTATGTGCTTGTAAACTCAGTGAACCTAAGGCTCTAATACCACCAAATGTGGCAAATTTCTATGCTAAACGAGATTACTCAAAACCAAAACATCAGTCAAACACTAATTAATCATATTACTAAAAAGGTGTAGAATTAAAACCCAATTAAAAGTTTTCCAAACATGCCATATGAAACATTTACATAAAGGTATAACCTCACATATATTCATACCAAGTATCTTTACATAAGTTTCATGGCCTCAGCCATAACCTATATACAAAAGATGTTGTCCACATAATTATAACATTTACATTTCTCAAGGCATATAAGAAAAATTGAAGTCGATATACATGATATACGAACTCCCATGTCCAGACCCAAGAGTACAGGGATGACTCTAGGACTCCATACTAACCATGTTGACCTCCTATCACTACAGATCTTCAAATTGTGCCTCCTCATCATTATGCCTCTGATGGTGTTGCGGGTCATCTAAAAACATGTAGTAACCCATGAGGTGAGACCCATGTCCCAACAAGAGATATAACTCCACAAACATCTATTGATTACCAAGTTTATGTGCTTTAAGAAGTTTGAGCATATAGTATTATAGAGTTAAAAGACTATGCAACTTATATAAAAAAATCAGGCACAATTAACAAATATAGGTTATTTCTCTTACCGCAATATAAATCACATATACTACTAAAGGAAACATAGCAAGATCATCATCCAATGTGATTCGCCAAGTAACCCTAACAGTTTTTCTACATGACAGAGTTACATATTTTATTAAGCCCTGGGTAGTTTGAGGCATACCACTCAAACTATTTGCTGACCACTACAAAGTCAAAATCAACCCCGTATAAGATCTAGGATGATCAGAATCCTAAAATCTCTTCCCCTTGGTTGGTAAGAATAACAACGGTAGTGGAATATTGGCCCAACTACTTAAAACAGACTAGTCCATCCTGAGTACATATGCCACGACACTAGAAATCATGGTACAAACCCTTAAAACTGAGTTACGACCACAGTCTCTCTCAATTACTTCAACATTTGAGATAGGGCCTTGATCACTCTCTAAAACCTTGGGATCAATATGACAGGGACATACCCTCCATTCACATGTATATTCAACAGTAAATGGCTTTGAGATCCTTTTGTATTACTCATTTCACTATCCAACAAGTTTTGACACTAAAATAGTTTTACGATCTCAGGGCACTACTTGTTGATGATTACACTTTATTACTTAAGTCAATTTGTTACATTTTGACTACATCAATCAAGTTACATATGATAATCAAAAAGATTCTTGCAAATTCATTTGGGGTTTGCAACCTCAGAAGATATAAAATGTATTAAATGATTTCATGTCACTATAGCCATAAGTTCCCATACACTTACTTATGATAAATGAGTTTCTTTAAATATTAGGGTTTCATCCAACAATCATTACATAATCAAAGTAGTACTTTTTGTTCCCATTATTGCATAATATGTTCAATAAGTTGCAAGGCATAGCATGTAGGTCAAATTACTTTATCTCTTGGGTACTTAAATTTAACATATGTGGTAGTTTGGGGAGTTTAAGCACTTACATTTTGAGATTTCAGACCTTTTGTAATCAAGGAATATTCATTATACCATAAGAAAATGTTCATGTCAACTAAGTAAATGTTAAAGATTTACATCATCATCATTTTGTGATATAAAACAATACTAAAAAGACATTTTTTTTAATTTTAAGAGTTCTAAAGTAAGATTAATGACATGCATGTAGAATATAGGAAAGAAATGCATTTAGGTTATATAACTCGCTTGGTAGAGAGAAGGAAACTAAAATCCAAGGTGAAAGCTTTTGAAATCAGCAACAAACGTTGAGTTCAGCCCACTCAAACTCCAAAAGTGCTTCCTATCTCCGCGACCAAGGTGTTTCTAGAACAAGGAAGGGGGAAAGAGAGCTCTCAACCCACATGTATAGGATTCCAGTAAGGAAACACCAAGAGTCACCAAGAAACACCAAGGAACTTAGCTGTAGGAGGAAGGAGTGTGAAGAATAGTGAGAAAAATGAGTAGAAAAACAAAAATCTTACACGAAGAAAGTAAGAACCTCAGTCCAAATCCTCCAGATTGGCCACCAACAACTCAAACTAGAACATGCATCCAAGATCAACACCTTGACAAACCTACATCTTCATTGGTCTTCTCTGATCCTTTTCGGGCTCCTTCAATTACTGCTAAATCTTTTCCAAATGTGAAAGAGGAAAGTGGAAGGAGGGGTATTTATAGGTGGGTGGAGGTTTGGAACAAAACCGGTCATGTTGTCAGGCATGGATCTCATAGGCCTAGATCTCATTAGTAAATGACTCAGAAGTCTTATCAGGCAGTGAATTCTTGTTGGCTCAGGAAATTTGTTAGCCAACTCATCAGGAAACTCGTCAGCCAAAGCACTCAGAAGGTTCATCAATCAAGCACACACAAAAGCATGTAGGCTTAGAAGCCCCATTGGGCTTCAGAGATCTTGGTGGGTTATTCATTGACCCTATCGAGCACCCATAAATCATCAAGCAACAAGAAGCAAATGATCACTGAGAAACCATCGACGGATGAGAAACACAACACTATCACCTCACCCAGCTTATAAGTATAAACCCTATGATAGCAAAATTCAAAAGCATCCAATAAAGAAGTAAAATTATAAATTCTTATGTACATCATGAAGCAACTCAAGCAAGTGTTACAATTGATGTTCATACCACCAGAAAGGTTAATTTACATAAAGGTCCACAAGTTACATGAGTTTGTATATCTTGAGAAAACAAAGTATGTTTTGGTTTAAATTCAAACATGGATTCATCATCCAGTATGACATCACAAACCAGAGCTAAATTTCAAGATTAAGCATCAAATTAATCCAACTAGGCCAAGAAAAATATATTTATGAATTAAGTAGGGTTAGGCCCTACAAATGATATTAGAGTGAACATGCTATTACATTTGGAATAAGGTAGGCAAGAAAGAAATGTCTATTCAAACTTGTTTTGACTAATGTCGTACTAGACACATTGTTAAGGAAGAAGAAAAAGATCACTAAAAAGAGAAGAAAAGAATAAAAGTAATAACAAATGCTTCTCGATCTTGGCAACATCATTGTCTGAATCCTTTCTAGTTTTACATCACCGCAACTATATCCTCCGCCTCCTCCAACATTGGTTGTGCCACACCCAAACCCTAGAAATTGAAAAATGATGAAGCCAGTGCGAAGAAGGGTAGGAGTCATCTCCCACCACAATGGTACAAACAACCTTATTAGAATATGTAAGTTCCAACAATAATTCAAAATGATAATGCCGTGTAACTATTCACATGAACTTTCACATAATAACACAAGAGAAAATGTGAAATTTAAGAAATGAAAGGAAAAAATTACACTCAAACCCTCCTACGACCTTTCTTATATCCTTGTTAAAATACCCAAGGACCAAATTGTAGTTTTAAGAAATAAAAGAAAAAATTACATCTGAATAGTTCTACACTTTTGTATGATTATCTTATTAGAATAAAAAACTAAATTGTAACTAAAACTATGAAAAAGCACACTTTTTCCTATATTGTATAGACTATAATACACAGATTATGTTGTATTTATAAACAAATTGCATAGGAAACCCTCCACGAATTTTCCTAGCTAAAACATTAAAATTTGTATAACATGCCTCCTACAATCTTTTACATTTTGTATATATCAAAATACAAGAACTATTTTGCAATTTGGAAAATCAGAAGAAAAAATTGCAGAAAAACTCTTCATGATCTTTTGTAATTAAAAGTATGAAAACATTGTATATAATATGTCCTACACTCTTGCCTATATAATATAGATACAATACATGGATTATTTTGAAATAACAAACATAGAAGAAAAGTTGCAGAGAAAGCACTCCATAATCTTTCTTATATACTTTAGATAGAATACACAAGGAACAATTTATAATTTAAGAAACCAAAGGACAAAGTTTGCTTCCAAAAATAATATCTCGTACACAAGAACAAAATACTAATTTATAATTTTAAAAAAAAATTACACATGACACCTCGTTCACTTTTTACTGTATAGTATACATTATATAATAAGGATTATTTGATGATTCGAGAAATAGAAGAAAAAATTATAGAGAAATCCTCGGTGGTCCTTATACAACAAAATTCATTTTTTTATGGAACCTTTCCCGTGACATTTCATATATACTAAGACATGAGCCATTCTATGATTTCAAAGTCTAGAAAACTTGCACTCAACCCTCCTACAACCTTTGTTATGGCCTTATAATTATTGATAATGTATAATTTGTAGCTTAAAAGACTAAAGAAAAAATTGCATACAAATGCTTCTATTGCCTTGCTGTGTTTGATTCATGGTGAGAAATAGATGGGGAAGGGGAAAGGAAGAGGGAAGTGGAGGAAAGGGGGAAGTGGTAGGGAAATTATTCAACATTGTTGTTTGGTCATGTTTCTATTTGGAAGAGGATAGTGAGAGGAGATACTCAAAAAATGGTGTTTGGTACATGGGTATAAGAATGAGGAGAGAGAAACTTTTATATAATACATCATACATGTATCTTTCTATATATTTAAGTAGTATATAATATCAATAAAAAAATCTTTTTGGCATTGTTAGTATAAGTGTTCTACTAGTTGATTGGGTTGAGGCCCATTGTATTTATAGTATTGTTATGGTATAAATATAATAAAGTGAAAATCTATTACCCACTTAAGTGTGCCCATGTATCCTTATACTCCTATCTATAGGATACCCAAACCTCATTATAGACTATTGAAAATTATTGTTACTCAATCTACATGGTATCAGATGTAGTACCATAATCCTAATCTACCATATCCGTACCTCTCCCCTCCCTCCCTATTTCTTTCATTCTCCCTTCCTAGTAACCACCAACACCACCACTAGGGGCAGCAAAATACCACCACTACTAGCACAAGGGATAGTTGCACACCATCACACGCAGATGGAAGCAGCAATGGCTTCTAGTTGCCACAGTGTAGAAGCATAGTAGAGACATGATGTTAACCGCAATCCTCCCACCTGCAGCGGCATAAGGGCATTATCTAGCCACCTTCTGGCCACCAATATTAATGGCACCCAATATGTAGAAGCATGCCATCATCACCAACAGTGGTCCCCTCAATGTGATTGTCTTCCTTTTCTCGACTTGTCCACAACAACAATAAAAACACATAAACAAAAAATGAAAAAACACAAGACCTGGTGCTAGCTTATGAAGCACCAAGAAAAGAGAAGGGGAACTACACTACTTTCTTTTTCCTCTATGTGATTCCTATAACCCAATGTTACATATTATTTCCCCCCAACATAGTATCAAAGTAACATTTTTGACCCCAAACAGGCCACCCAAGGGGTCTAGCTACTCATGGAAATACAAAAAGAGAAGAGAAAGAGGGAGAAGTAGCCATGGATCTCAATTTAGTTGGAGTGCTCCTCCTCTCCAACTGCTAAAAGGCCATCCTCCTCCTTTCTCCAAGGTGCAAGGGCATGGAATGATTATGGGAAGTGGCCAAAACACCAACAAACTAGGGTTTTGGTGGTGGAAATGGTGAAATGGAGTGGAATGGAGGTGGAAATGAAGTGGAATGGGTGGAATGCAGAAATGGGGAGCTAAGAGGGGGCAAAAGGTAGCTAACCTCATGCCCCAGATGACACCTATGTATATATAGGTGGTGGGGAAGCACTAGGTCAAGTGGGGGTAAAATAGGAAATGTATTGGAAGAATTGTATGTAGCATGGTCATGCTGGGAAGCACAGTTGTGGGGGTAGGGGTGAGAATGTCCATCATGGAGTGGAATGACTGTGGTGAGAAAATGGCAAAAATCACTATAATAGGTTAAATTTTATACTAGTGGTGGCACGACTGTCATGGTCATCACGGCTGTGGTGGTGCATGGGTGGCACCACGATCGTGGTGGCTTGGAGAAGCGTTGGTTGTTTGGAGTGCCGTGACCATTCTGACTGAGCTGCAACACAGCTATGCAAGGTGGCATGGTCATTTTGGGTCAATGTGACATGACCATTCTTCATGGCATGACCGTTCTAATGACTTCAATTCTTCAAGCTTCTTTGTTGGTTTTGAGTGAGTTAGAACGGTCATTCTGTGACACCACAGTCGTGTTGGTCTCTGTAGCAACACTTTGAGCTTGTATTTGGTTCATTCATGGACATCTTTGCTTCAATTTATCTTTGGCCACTAGAGGTAGGCTGAGGGATCCTTTGACTTCACTTTGGGCCTCTCTAAGGGTAGAGAAACCTTTGGATCACTTTTTCCCTCTCTCTTCTATCAAAGCGTGGTCCAAATACCTGAAAAACATGAAAATAATGTCCATAAGTGAATTTTACAAAAATATGCATATTAGGGGAAATAACATGGAATCTAACAGGTTTAGATGTGATTGAAGTGCAATACGACACAAGATGAAGCCCTAAAATAAGGCTGCATCAAAGGGGCACTACATTACTTTGTTTTTCCTCTCTGTGTGGTTCCTATAACCCATATGACTGAGTATTTTTGTTTGAATTAGGAATTTATATTTTACATATCATAGTACTACATTTATGTGATTTTTTCTTTTATCCTACCCTCCCAAAATTTTGATTGATCTTGTTCTCAAAATACTTTCCTACCATGCCAGAATTCTAGTAGGTATTCTTTTTAGTCATTCTACTATATCTAAATTATGATAGTGATTTATTTTTGTGTTGTGTGTACTTTCAATATAATCTTCTTTTGTTTCTCTATGGATGAAAATAATTATACATGCATGGTCATTTACAATAACATGTCTTATGTCACTGTTATGAATCTTACAGTGATAACTACTTATTATGGATGAATTGTCCAAGCTTTTGTAGAATCGTGTGGTAAAGTAAAATTCATTAAAGAAGATGCAGTTATAGGAGTAGATGATGGTTGGGTCACTGAGGTTGTTTTCTCCTATCTCTGGGGGTGTATGGGATCTTATGTGGTAGTGAAATATATATGAAAGAGTAATGCAAAAAACTTTGTAGGAAGAAAAGAAACAATTCTACATATAGGAAGACAATTTCCCACACTTGTATATATGTCATGGATAAGATTTCCTCAAATAGAAAAGTGATCATCCATTATCAAAATATTTTCATTCCATGAAAGCCCTTGCCAATTAGCTAGACTTTTTCTCACATACTACTTCTATCAAAGTTACCATAGATAGAGATACTCTCATTGTTGGGCACTTACTCAATGGTCTTAATCCCCAATATGTTGCAGTGTGTCAACTTCTTCTCATTAGAACTACTCTTTAGTCTATGGACCAGGTATATGCATGATTGTCCCAATCTGAGATGGTTTGGCCTCGTATATCCCAGGTTAAAGCTTTTGAGGTCCAAGAGAATTGGCTACAACTACAAAAGGACAAGGATGGGGTCATGGCTCACATAATGGTTCATGACCAAAATGCACCTATTCTAGAAAAATGGGCCATGGTGAGGATGTGTGTCACTTCAAGAAGGACTAAAAATTGGGTATGGGTTGAGTGGGTCCTCTTTCAAGTCATTTTAAGTAATAGAAAATGTAATCGACTAGAACCTCACACAAAATAGTTTGGGTCCTACCTACTCAACTTGAACTCGTAATTCCTATTTGCAGGTCTAACCTGATGGAACTGAAAATACCATAGTATGTACAAACCTTAAATATAAACTCAAAATATAAACCTATTATACTCAACTTGTTGCAAATTTATTGGATAACTATTGTCTTGCAACTAATGACTTGTATAAACTAACATAAACTAAAAGATAATAATCATATTTTTATGTTTGTATGGGTCAAGATATATATGGCTACAACTTGAAATATAATATCTATATAGAGAGAATATGTAATTTTGGTTCGATTGATTTTTTTGGGTCAAGAATTGCAAATCTGGACCTGACTTATGAATACTTTTGGATTTTTTGGGTTCGAGTCATTTCTTGTTAGGTCAATAAATTCAAGACTCAAACCTTCTTTAGTCATGTCGATCGAGTCAGGTATGGTTTTTCCAGCCCTAACTCCAAGAGTGACCACCCTACTCAATATGATAGAGGACTGGTAGCATATCAGCACATATCACTCAAATTCCCACTCTAACCATCAGAATAAGGTTGTCTTGCAGTGCATGTGGCTTCTACCTCCATTGAACATCCCAATCATGTATTGCTAACAAAGGATGAGTACGAATGTCTTCTTTAAACTACATCTAGTATGGTGACTCTCCTCTTCACAACACTATGTCCTCGTCTATATGGAATGTTGGCACCCGTCCATTGTATCACCTTAGGCTCGCCTAAGTGCTCATCGAGGTAGCCTATGGTCCTCTATGCTTGTCGTTAATTCCAGTTGGATAAAGGATTTAGGAACTACTTATCACGTGATTGATATGCATGTAATGCATGGGCGCACTACCCAAGGTTGTAGTATATTTTTAAGAATGACGAATGACCCCACAAACCACCACTAGCCTCGGGTATGGGCTTTGTCCTCACTTGTGCACAACCTAGGATCCATCTCCTGACAAATCATTGATGTAAGTTATTTGTATACATAAATTCCCTATGATGTATTGTCCTAGGTTTTAAAGCCTTTGTCACAATTGAAACTAACGCACCCATAAGCAGACAAATCAATCACAGTATAGTAAGGGGTCAACCCCAAAAGACAACATTAAAAAAAAAACACTTTCAAAACCAATCATTGAGTGCAACATTTGAAATCGGTTGTTTGAGAATGATTATGAACTAATGGTGTTGAATCAAATATTGTAGTGAAACCGATTAAAGTAAGGGTCTAATAAATATTAAAGGAATAATGGGATGTTTAGGTTTCACTACCACCACCTACGTTCCTATCCAAATCCTTACAACTCAATAACCTCAACAATCAAACTAGGTCCAAGTGGATTTACCTCCTTGCATAATGTGAATTACATAAGGATGAAACTCCCCATGGGCTTAAGATCTCCTTATCTACAGTTCACGGTCCATTTATCTTTTTAGATCCCTTCTATGATTGCATACAAAATCCTACCCATCCATTTGGGGGTCTAATTCTAGGTTTTATAGTCTCTACGTTCAAGATTACATCAAACACCTCTAAATGAGTGATCAATTCATAAAATAACCAAAAATCAAATGGAAAGTAGTTTAATGATATGGGGAAGTTTGAGTTTAACTAAGATAGACTAGGGAATATGGTTCTACTCCCCATGGCCTAGCAAGAAGATCTACTCTCTCATTTTCATAGCAAGACTATTAATACAAGAAGGAGGAGGGATATTGTGTCGTTGATGGAGAAGAGAGAAGTAGCTAGAGGTTTCTGACTTCTGCAATCTGCTCTGACCATGATAAATCCAAAGAATTCTACTAGGATGGTCTTCTTCTGCATCATCTCCTCTGGCTTCTTGCTCCCAAAATGTGCTCTAGACTTATAGTGAATGGAATATAATATCCTTAGGTCAGGCCTCCCTTTTGTTATAAAATAACCTTTGATCGGAAACTATCAAAATATGTGATGTCTATTGTGTTGATAGGGTGACCTAGCAGTCTAGTCCACCATTCACTAGTTTAACAATGCAAATGATGGACTTCTGGCAGGCCGTCTAGGGAGATTGATTGGTCAATCTCCATGCTAATAAGGCTTCTGGAGAATTTGTTTATCAGTTGAATCCAGGAGGAGATCTCCTAATCTGTTGGAGAACTAGAGTTCTGTGAGGCTCTAACCTAGAAGGAACTTTTTTTTTGTAAGGTATGCCCATAGTGCCAATCATGTGATGATTGACACGATATATACCGTAAAGGATTTGATTAAATACTCATAAAGGCAAGATTCCAATTCATTATGTTTCATTCAATTATGAGATAATGAGGAAACATTATAAAAGTCTAAAGAATGACAATACTCGATGGCGTATGACTTCAAGTACGTTACTTAAAGAATGAGATCATATGAATGCTAAGAGTATGTACATTCTTGTTTTGTCCCTAGTCGGTTGTTACTGTGGAACGTAGATAAACACCAGTACCACATAAGACTAGAGTGTGAGTTGGTTGATGATGAAGTCTCATTACTCATGATATGGCAATATCAAACCAAGCACACAAATACACGTCAGGGAATAGTGTATTGGACAAACCCGCCTTGAGAATGACACATGGAAACCATCATTGGTAGTCATAGTCATCTCTCATAGTGAAGGTGGTGATTGTGATTCTTATAACTAAAATCACTACACTCATCACATGTTGTTGGGTACGTTTTGACATCATCAAACACATTCATGAAACATGGGTTGTTAGAACGGTGATGATTGGGTGACTTTGACACATGGGGACTGACTATGAGTGATAGAGATGGGATTTGTCCCTCCTACTAGAGATTGATATCTTGGCCACTTGATAAGTGAGACTGAGAAATGCATGCACATGCACATGTGAATCAATATATGATATTGAGATCACATTATCTCAGACAGTCTGCTATTGGTTCAAGGAACATGAGTTGAATGTTGAGAGGATGATGAATCCATGCCTTGAGTTAACTGTAGATATCAAATACAAAGGAATTATACAATCACTGCAACACCTTACACAGATTGTAGGTTGAAGTTGTGCTCCAACTTTCCATTCACTTAGGTAGCACTGGTGTGCGACTAGGCACCACTCTCTACTTGTGATGTCATAAGTTAGTTATGAGCATTCACTACCAATGTGATATGGGACCTATAGGGTCAAACACATAGGAACTCATCTACAAGAGGAGTTTAATCTTGAATGATGGTTGGATTGATTACTAAAGTGTTTAGGTACTCAATTCACGCAATAGATTAGTTGATTGCACCCCCATTCAATTGTCTCATAGGGTGAGATGGTTGTTTGGAGCACCAGTCGATTGTATCACAGGGTGAGATGGTTGTTTGGGTTGTCAGGATGATCATGAATTGAATATCCTGGAGTTTTGCATGAATAATACCCAATCCATTGGCTCACTAGGTAAACCGATCAGCTCAGCTGAGCGAGACGAACCATTCATCTGGTGAACTGATCAGCTCGATTGGATTGGTGGAAGGTTTTAGCAACTTTCCCAAATTTATGAGAAATATTACTCATTGCAGTTGCACAATTCTTGTGATGCAAGGAATTAATATTTAGCATCAATTGGAAATGAATTGCCAATTTTGTGTGCGATTGGGAAACTTAAAAATGACTATCTTATAGTTATAGACGACTGTCTGGACTGCCAAATGACCATTTCATGTCTCACAGGTTGTGAAAATTCAAGATCTTTTGATCCCTTCCACTCTCACACAGATCCCAAACATACTGGGAACCTTGGCCCTAATCTCGCATATAAATAGAGGGGTACTGGGGGATTCTCAGAGCGCAACAATAACACATGCAATTGAGAAATAGTTGTTCTAATAATTTTTGTCCTCTCTGGTTTTGGTAACCAAGAGATCCCAAGCAAGTCCTGCCTAACTAGGGAGGGATGGCAACGGGAGATAACAATTGAGGATCATTGTTGTGGGAGAGCAAGTTGGTGGTAGTACGCCGACAAGAGGGACAACTCTTTCCTTTCCATTCTGGTAGGACAACATGAATTCTAGTTGGTATGTGGATTACTCAAGAGGCAGGAGTCCTTTGGCTGTTACTAGGAGGACAATGCCAGCCTACAGTCCATGGCGAGACCATACGAACAGTTGCATAAGCTGAACTAGTCTGTCATCTATAGTGAAGACCAGGAGCTGCATAGCCACCTAGAGAAATTAGAAGACACTTGCAACTACAATGAGTTGTAGTCACTAGACATGTTGTAGGACCAGGTATAAATCCGTTAAACAATCCTTCCTATTTCATAGTAGATGTGTGATCTTGTTGTTATGGGAATACGGATAGATAATTTTTTTATTTTTGCTGCCTTATCTTATACCCGTAATTCCCAACACTTTTGAATGGCCATCCAATCAACAAGGTGGATCAACTGATCAATGCTATTATTGAGGAAGTCTGCTCTATGTGGATTAGCCCACCAATGGGGTCAATTGAGTAATCACTAGATTTTAAAATTTTGTTAGAGTTGTTGTAAATTTTGGCGACCCTTTGATCGGTCAACCTACAAGGGTAATTGCCTGATTTAGAGATTGTCTAGGGAATGCTTGAAATGGGTAGGTTGGTTGGTCGAATGGGAGATCTAATCACCAAATCATCCTACCTGATTTTATTAATTTTCTCCCATCTTGTATGGATTCTTTTAAATTCTTGATCGTGAGTCTGGGAATTGAATTTACATTGGTCTTGAGTTCATATGTGCTTTCATCTACATAAGTAAGTATTTTAGTTAAAATTTTGATATTGGAAAATAGAAGAAAATTTGATGAAAATAAGTAAAACATAATGTAATTAACAACAAAAGTGAGTGAAACTAATCTAGAAATTGCAATGAAAAGGTGATAAATATCCATTCATCAAACTACCCCAAACTTGAACTTTGCTCATCCTTGCGAAATCATAGAATTGAAACATTCTGCCAGATAATACTACTAGCATGTCATCCTATGTTCCACAACATCACTTGGTTCCCTGCAACTAATTATGGCCTCACAAAATTGAAGATTTGAATTCCATGTATCAACTTCACATTCACAACAAGTTTCCATACCAAAACATGTGCATTATAATCACAATATTTTTAGTGCCTTAGAAAGTTCCACACATTCGAATGAGATTTAGATGAGTACATGATTCATCTATGAGGGAAATGTTTTTGAGGTGACTACTACCTCAAGGAAAGAAATTGGAGTGAACAAATATATGGAAGGGAAGATTTTGAATCTCTCCTCTATTTGGCTCTAGATTGTCTTATCTACAGTTACATTCATTGATTTTTTTATTTTTGTGTGCTCATTGGCATCTTTTTATTGTGATACAACCCATCTAGCTAGAGAGAGGTATGAAAGAAGTGGAGGAGTGAGAGAGGTGCCACCCCAAACTTGGGGTTTGCCACATTTTTTAGCTTTTATTTATATTTGGTGGGTGATGGGGTAAAAAGGTGATGGAAGAAGTGTCATAGAGGTTAAACTTGTACATATCATTTTAGGAATCCAAAGCATAGGAAAAAACTTCAACAACTAATTCAATCATATCACATAGATTGCAAAGTAATGATATTTTCACAAGAAGCATATGTTGATAAATGAGAGACACACATCAATTTGATTCCTTTCAGTCCCATACAACTTGCCATCTTTTTTAGAAATCAATGTTATTTAGGATAGTTGGTGATAGGATAGGTTCTAGCATTTGCATTTAAGATTCACTATTGTAAAAAGTACTCGTTTCATTCAAATTGGGGGTACATTGCAGATTTTTCAAAACTAAACATGCAAACATAATGAATCTAGGCCGACTATATAATGGTTGATTACATGCAACTAATATGAAATTTGAAGAAAATATATGACAAAAGGAAACATATGCAATGCTAATCTAGAAAGCAAATGACATGAAAAGGGATGATGTAGAGGGTGGATTAGAGACATACCATCCACCATCCACTCTGAACTTAGAAATTTGCTCATCCTCGAGCAAACTCTAAGTCAAGAATGGAGGGGAATAAGATCATTGAAAATATCCCCAACCATCATGTTGATCTGACAGTGGTGGCTGTTGTGGAGGTGGAGGTGGAGGGGCATGCTAGTTTGTCTAATTCTAAAATGAATCCCAAGAGGATCTGTCAAACCAATCTCGATAAGTGGAAGATCTAGGTGGCTCCTCAAGTAGTGGAATCTCAATGTACTAGATTCCCCAATACCAAGAGTTTGAAGAGGCACATGTCTGGCTCACACCAGAGTTGGCATAGTAAGTGCATCTCTATTGGTAAATGCTTCAGCCTGTGTGCCACTACTCATGCACCGACTGCATGAGGTACATATGCTTCAGTTAGTGTCCCCAGAAGTACTACTCCCACTCCATGTGGGTCTGTGTCTCCTTGATTTAGTGACATGCATGATATTGCATTAGAAAATTCACTGGGGATGAAATCCCTAAAGTTTATCTAGATTACGTGCAACAATTACCAACTGCAAGCGAACAGTCTTATACTAGTATATTTTAGGATCAAACCCAAAGGACAACATCTTAAAGAATTATCTTATCAAAGTAACTCACCAAGGACTAGTATTTATCACAAGATTGAGTCAGTTTAATTAAATAAGATTGCAAAAATAAAAAGAGCCAGATTAAGGTTCTAGTTATCAAAGGATTGAAATATCAGGGTGGAACTGAGTTTCACCACCACTATCTGAATATGCACATTCATTCAAATTCAAATATGTATGAAGAGATAATTGGAGTTACAAAAGTTTCCCCTTTTGTCTTTAGAAACTTGCATGAGTGAATATCCTCGTAAGCATGATGTCTCATTACTCACATATCATGTATCCGCTGCTTCAAATACTTATCATCAAAAGTTCTCATCAGGGCATCAACAAAAGCTAATCAATATTAAAATATGAAACTTTGAAGTTCTTATGGCATATGATTATAATAAATCTCATAAAGTGGGTGATCAATCCACAAGACACATGGTTAATTATTAGAAGTGAATTAAATGAGTTCATACAAAAATTGGAACATGAATGAAATTGTAGGAAACATGTAGTGGGGATAATCACCACACACCAATGAAAAGAATACTCCCTTAACATAGTGATATTAATATCACTAGTAGAGGAAGAGGATAAGATCATGGTCATGACTTTAGCAGAAATAGTTCGGTGTAGTGTGCAATGGAGACTTCCTTCCTTCTTTTTCTTCTAGGCATTAACCCTGACTTGCGGTTGAAGTAGGTGAATGGATAATAGCTCAAAGAGATTGATCACCCTAGAGAGGGAGGTCTATGGTTGTTGAGTTTCTAGAGGAAAAGGTTTGATGAATCATATTGTTGGTCTGGAGGTCAATGGAAGTTGCCAAGTCTAGAGGTTGATGGTCTAGCTAGGTCAATGACACTAGCCAGGTCAATGGTCTTTAGACTTTGGATCTGATCTCGGTGTATGCCTTTTGGCTTGTTAGTCTCATAAATTGGAGATGCCTTGAAGTGATCCCCTTAGAGACTATTTATAGGGTTAGTGGCTGTGGGTCCTTCCCATCAATATCAAGCATTAGTCGTCGTCCTAGTTTTTGACTATGGTGTTGACCCTTGGGCTTCCTGCCATTGCCCTGGGAGCTCGATGGCTTTTTGTAAAATCTTCATCAACCTTCTTGATCGATGGTTGTCGATCGATGGCAAATGCATGTGGTTGGTTGATGGTGGTTGTTGAACTGGTAACTATCAACCTGGTGAGTGTTGACCTTGGATTGTCGGCATTGGTCATTGATCTATTGGGTCATTGATCTTGAAGATCATGGATAGAAGGTCGATGGATAGTTCTAGAGGTCGATCAAAAGGTCGATTGCCTTGAAAATCATGGTCTTGAACAAAATTTATTGATTGAAAGCAGGACCCCCTAGGCATTCTTTCCATAGAGTGATAATACTCAAAACCTACAAGGGGAGTCAAGAAAAGTATCAAATTCCTACAAATTTGTAGGGAATTATGGCGATAGATAAGGCAACGGAAACAAAATTTTAACTGCCATGTTCCCCTTTAAACAATTGATTGCGTCAGTGAATGTATAATGGGAAGGATGGTTTTCAAGGTTATACCTAGTCCTGGAGTAAGTCCAGTGACAATTCCCTTGCATTAGTGTGTGCCTTTCTTCAAGTTTCACTCAGACAATGTCGGCGACAACCTCTTGGTTAATCATCATGGATAGTAGTTTGACCTTGTCCTCCTAGTGGTAGGCAATAGCCCCTTGCCTCTATTAGTCCATACAGACCACCGAAGACTCCTATCATTCTCTAGAAGAATAAACAAGAAGGAGTTGTCCCTTCTAGTCAGTGTGTTATCACCAACTTAATCTCCAATAATTACCTCTCCCTTGCTATTCCTCCCTTTGACGGGTAGGACTTACTCGAGTTCTCTCAGTTACCACAACCAGAGAAGACAACAATTGTCAGAGCAATTGATGACATAATTGAGAAGCCCCCGGTACCTTATATTTATAGGAGGGACAGGGTCAGGGTTCCCAGTCTGAGCGGGAGTTTAAGGGGACAAAATTTCATGAATTTTTGCATCCTACGAAGGACAAAACGTTGGCTCATAGGTGAACTGATTGGTTGGCATGTGATCTGATCGGTTCAACCCTTGAATCAATCATTCCATTGTGTTTCCCAATCACAATTGTATTGTCAATCAGCATCAAACTAATGCACAACATGATGTCAGCACTAATCCTTGATTTAATTGAAATGATCAACCAAATAGTCAGTTCATAACATGAAGCATTCGGTTCATGGACGTGAGTCGGTCAGTTCACTTTTCAAACCATTTGTCTCATAGACCAAATTGCCAATATTGGTTCAATTGACCCGATACTTTGGAATGATCAGTTCAACACTTAAATTAGCTGATTCACATTCTAGTCAAACAACTATTAACTGTTGTTGTTTAAATTGAATACTTGACTCCTTAGTAATCAAGCTTAAACCATATTCATGAATAAACTCCTATTCCAAGTGTATCTTATGTGTGTGACCCTATAGGTTCCAAGTTACATTGACAATGAATGTCCATAACTAATTTATGACATCATAAGCAATGATTGGTATCTAGAAAGGCATCCTTTCTGCCTAAGTAATCAAAAAGTTGGAGAACAACTTCAACCAAAAATTTGTGATTGGTATTATAGTGATTGTATAATTCCTTTGTCATTGATATCTAGATTGAAATCAAGGCATGGAATCTTCATCCTCTCAATGTTCAATCCATGTTCCTTGGACTAGAGCAGACTGATTGAGATATTTGTGAACTCAATATCATTATATTGATTCACATGTGCATGTGCATGCTTTTCTCAGTCTCGGTTATTAAGTGGCATGGATATCAAACTCCTATAGGAGGAACAAATCCCACCTACATCACTCACAATCAACACCATGTGTCACAATGCATCCGAGCACCACCTTTATGGTAACCCTTATTCAAGGTCATGGTGATGTCTAAGTACATCAAAAGACATGTGATGAATGTAATGATTTCAGGTCTAAGAACTACAATCACCACCATTACTATGACAGATGATATTGACTATCAAATATGGTTTCCATGTGTCACTCTCAAGGTAGATATGTCTGATACATTGTTCTCCAATAGGTATTTATGTGTTTGGTTTGATATCACATATCATGACTAGTGAGATTTTATCATCAACCAAACACTCTATTTTTATGTGTCATTGTTGTCTATGAGCCTTCCACAATAACATCCGACTAGGGACATAACAAGAATGTACATACTCTTGACATTTGTATGGTCTCATCGTTTAGGTCATCAACCTGAAGACATACGTCATTGAGTAATATCATTATTTTGATAATCATTATGTTTCATCATTATCTCATAATTGGATGAAACACAATAATTGGAAGATTTCCTTTATTACTGATCAAATTGTTTACAAGATATCCCATTGCAATCGTCGTATGATTGGCATTCTGTGCATACATACCAACAAAATTAGCATAAAAACCTAAGTAGATCGAAACAAAGCTACATCTACTGAAGACTAAGACATTTGAATGTTATACAAGATTGAAAATGCCATAAAAACTAGGATGAATATGCATACATCATGTAGTCCATCTGATGTTGTATCTCAGTGAAGCTATAGGGCTAGGGCTGGAAAAACAAGATATGACTCAAATGACCAAACTTGAAATCAAAATGTTTAAGCAGGTTATGGTCTTAGACTTTTTGACCCAACCCCAAATCGACCCAAACTCAAAGAACCCAAAATTAATTTAGGGCCAGGTCTGGATTTGGACTTTAGACCCGAATTGACCCGATTGACCCAAAATTCACAATTATATATTCAAATAAAACTACAAATATTAAAATTTAGGACACCAAATATCTTATTTAATTATCATTACATCACTAATGAAGTATGTTTTGGCAATTGTGCATAGTTTTGTATTGTCATGCATGATTCATTATGCTAATTATTTTGTGAATTTGCACTCAAAACTCTCGATCAAACTACAATAAGGCCTCATTTGGTTGAGTTGTGTTCGAACGCGTGCACATTTCAACTCATTATTAGTTCCATTTCCTTATGTTTGGTTTTAAGTGGTTTGAACACACAGTTGGAAAAGCAACTGCACAAGGATGTTTCATTATGTAGAAAAACTAGAAAACGTATTGTGTTGATTTTTCTCATGGTTCATTTTCTCTATGGCTTCCTACTGTACTACTCTTGCTGAAGCAGAGGTGTCCTCATTCATCGGCTAGTTCACCAGACATACAAAACAATCGATAATGTCATCATTAGATCGGCAATCATGTCGACTAGTTCACCGGTAAGCTCACCATTCACGACCACAATAATAAACCACCTTCAACCAAACATAAACAATGGAGGAAATTGAATTAAACTTGCATGGAACCAAACGATTGAACAGTCAGTTATAAATCATGTTTTGCATTTCTTGATTTTAAAGTCATCAAGTGTGTTGCAAGTGCTTGCAACCAAACTAGCCCTAAGCTTTATATATGTTTCTCGATCACATTGTAAGTTTTTTTTACATTAAAATTTGTTGATTACACTTGGTAATTATCAATGATTAGACAAATAATATTTTTTAAAAAAATTGTTCTCTTGGTATTTGGATTTTTAGGTCAGACCCGATAGACATAAAAATATTTGTGGGTCGGGTTAGGGTTAAGGGTTTGACCCAAAAATTCATCGTTTGCAAGTTTAGGGTCTACTGAAAAAGCATTGACCCAAAATGACCTGACATAAAACCCAACCAACTCAAACCTAATTTCCACCCCTACATAGGGTCCAAATGCCCTAACAGAGTCAGGGACGCATAGATTTTGTAAAGTATAGAAGGGGGAGGTTAGGGGCCAAATTCCTTGTCATTTGCCTCCATGGGGGTGTTGCAACTTCTAAACATTGGCTCAGGAACTTCACCCTCGATGGGTTGATGCTTGCTCATGTAACATTTGATGTGCTCACTCAGGTCATTGAGGTCATAGATGAGGTACATTGTTGTGAAGTAGATGTGGTGAGCAGCATAAGAATGGCATGGATGTATCTGAACAACCACTAGTAGATGGCATTCTCCTTAGAAATCATCAGTTTAGAATAAGTTACAAAGTACTTGATGTTAATCAAATGTGATGGTTTCTATGTCATCATCCTTGCAATGGGTATGTGAGTGTAGATAAGGTAGGTAGATATGGCAGTGAAGACTCCTACTAGACAGAACTCGAAGACATTGTTCAAGTGCTACTAATTGTGCAGATTCTCGATGAGTACGCTCCCCCAATTGTAGGTCTCATAATTTAGTAGACATTGTAGACAATTAAGATCACACATGGTGATGATGTTGAGTGCACCCATTCAACCAAGACTTTGTAGGCTAGTATGAAATGGAGTTATTAGGCCATTAGGATGTGAATGAATGACACCTTGGCTCCATGTGGGAAGGAGGGAAGCAGTGTAGCTATTTCTACCCACAACTTGTCGACCTCGCTTCTTGGACGGGTGGTTGTGATTGTCTTTAATGCACTTCACCTACCATTACTTGTTGATGTTGATGATGATAGTATTGTGATTAGTGTTATCTAAGGAGTGCTCCTCCCCAAACATATGGAAGGAGCAACTATACTCCTGGTCGTTGTTGAAGTGCTCCTGTAAAGAAGCAAAAAACTCCAAGGTGAGCTCCTTAAAGAGAATCTGCATGTAGAAGGAGAAGAGGAAGATGTGCATGTGGCAGAGAATGTGCACATGAGCTTGTAGATGCCCAATCACTATAATTCCTTGGGGCACACATAAAATCTTAGATGTAACATGATAGGCTTCACAGCCTCATGTCTCTTCTGGTGCTCGACGATGATGAGGGTTTTGTACTTGTCTAGAAGAGGAACAATGTGGGCAGGGAAGGTATGAGTGTAGGCATGTGGCTTGCTCCTAGTATGAGGTGGAGGTGTCGAGGGGTGAGCAGAAGAAGATTCCTACTAGGCATCAAGATTCTCTGTCAAATGCTCAACTACAGCTGCATCAACCTCCATTGATACCTCACCGAGAACCTCCTCATCCACCATGTAACATATCAAAACATAGCATCTTGACTCTAGAAATATAAATCCATGATTAGAATACTTAGTTCTTTAGATTTGACCAAAAAAGGAATAGAGTCAAACCCTAATACAATTGTTTATAAACCTTGATGAATATAGTTAATGCATGTAAGATGAACAACTTAAAGGTAACCCTAACATATACATGCTTGAAAACAAATATAACACATTAAGTGGTATTAGGTTCTACAATCAACATTACATATCATGATGCACTCATATTTAAAAAATAACTAAAATATGTGTTAACATGTAAATGAGTTCCTGAAATAAGTTATATATGTTCCCTTTTCTAAATAATATACACATAACAACTAAGATATGTCTAGGGAGAGGTATAATATGATTAATACATGAGTTGGAATGACAATTGGAGTTTTCAAATACATAAATATTGATAATGTACCATTATGTAAGCTAATATTGAATTAATGGACTCAATAGGTTAAATAAGTAATATATGGAAATTCATGCATAATAATATAAGATAACTCTTTTGGTAACAATTTGATGATAATAGGAATCAATTTAATTAATGTTGAAGATAATGATGTAATATCATAATAAATATAAAAGGTAATGAGCCTAAACCATAGTTGTATTATAACTCATAAAAGGGAACTTCAAAACCCAATTCTAGAGGGAAAATGGTGATCCTTGGTTCCCAATTATCCTGGGTGTCAAGTTTGAGATTAAATGAATAATTCTAGATAACTTAATTTCATTTAGCAATGGAAATATAGTTTTACTCTAGAGAATTAAATGATATGATGAATGACTTCAAAAGTGGAAACTTATTTAATTCTAATTCAAAATTGGAAACTTAATCTAATTTTACTCTAATTTTGTCTCAAACTTATTTAGGAAGAAACTATGAATTTTACTGTAGGAAATTAAATGAATGTGATGTTTGATAGTGCAAGAGAATATAACTTTATGTAGTTTAGGACTGATGATGATGATGCATGTGTAATTGGTTACTCATCTTCCATGCACCGGTTTGGGGGTGATTGTGGTGGTGGAGATGGATTGAAAGGATTAGGAATCGAAACCATAGTATATGTATGACCTATGTGGGTGAGGATGATTGAAAGAACATTTCATCCTCATGAAAGGTGACATCCATAGAGATAAAGACTCTACTAGAGATAAGGTCAAGACACTTGTACCCTTTTTGAGAAAAAGGATAACTGAGATACACCATTGGAATAGCTCAGGGGGGATGCTTGTCAGCCTTGGGATCAAAATTATGATTGGAGAGCGACACATCCTAAAACTTGAGGCATAGTGGAAACGGTGTGGATTGAGGGTAAATAATGGCAAAAGGAATGTGCTTCCAGAGAACATATGAAGGTTGGTGATTGATAAGAAAGGAAGAAGTGAGGACCACATCAGAGCAAAAAAAATTACGTGAGTTGGCATGAGTGAGAAGTAAGTGTGTAATTTCAAGTAGATGACGATTTTACATTCAGTGATTCTATTTTGTTGTGGAGAATATGTGCATGACTATAGATGAATCATACATATGTCATTACAAAAAGAGGTGAAAATCTTTTGGGTATACTTGAGGCATTTCCAGTTCGAAGAATCTTAATAGAACAGGAAGATTGAATCAAAACCAACTTGTAAAACTCTCTAATTAGTGTAAAAACTTCATCGTGAGTTCTAAGTAAATAAATCCATGTCATTCCAGAATTGGCAGCAAGCATGGATGCCCCAAAGTTAGTTTAAGGAGTGGTGGCATTGGCAGAAGACTCGATAGTAGGTAAATTTCTGACTTGCCATTCAAAGGACGCAAATGTGGTCATATTGTTGTGGAGGGGAGAATCCCCATAATATTGTGCATCTTGAAGAAGGCATTCATACTCCTCTTTTTTTAATGAGACATGAGAAGATTGAGATCATACATGTGGTGAAGGAGATGCACAGTGAGTTGGTGGGGTAGATGCTTGATTGACGTGGGCATGTGCTTGGGTGCCATGGGAAGAGACCCTGCCACTTCCTCTCCCGTAGTGTGTTGGATAGCCATGCTTCAAGTGGTAGACGTCTTTAGTGTGGCCTGACTACTGCAATAAGTGCACTTTGGGCATCGACCTCATCCAGGACCGCAGCCTATGGCTACTGCAGCCATTGTCGATAGAAGTTCAGATGTAGTGATTGGAGAGAAGTGAGGATCAAGCATCTTAGACTGGAACAGGCATGCATATGCTTGGTCCATAGATGGAAGGGTTGCAACAACCACAAGGAGTTTCTGAATAGTAGAAAATGAGAATGAAGCTCATTGAGGGAGTGCCTAGTTAAGAGAGTTTCCTTCTCTTCCGTAACTACAATACATGTCATTGGAAAGAAGAAGTTTAGTTGGTTTGACAAATCCTTTATTGCATCATAGTACTTTGACAAGGGATGATACCCTTGTTGATTAGATAAGATCATGTCCCTGGCATTGTAGATGTGCAAGCAGTTGTCATCTTAAGTGAATAACTCCTTCATTTCATCCCACGTTGTTTTTGTGTACTTGTGCCACATGTACTTGATGACAACTTCAGGCTCCATGCACCCCAGAGTGAAAAGGGAACTTGGTTGTTTCCTTGCCTTGATGGTATCAGGCTTGACATGGGCATCCTCAATAATAAAATTGAGTTTATGTCAAGATTCTAGAAACGTCTAAACATCATTCATCCATAGCATAAAATTGTCGGCATTAAGTTTGACAACAATAATATGGGGCTATAGATAATGGTAGGTGGTGGCTTGGTGGAGTCACCCATGCTATGATAGTAATAGTACCAGAACATGAAGCATGAAAAAAATGGAGAGTAAAGGTTCTAGAATGTAGCATAGTATAGAGAGAAAAAAAATGCAAATACTTAGGTCCTTGGAATGTAACATGGTACAAAGAACAAAACAAAATACTAAACAAAAACATAGTAGAAAGAGAAGATGCACTATCAGAATAGAACTCATTAAGAACAAAGTAGTATTGTAGGAATGAAAGCTCAGTAAAAAGAGGATTGATACTTTCAGAATGGATCTCAGTGGGAAAATAGAAAGCAATAAAGGATTAATGTCATGGTAGGATAGGTGAACATAAAATCCCCTTTTTTAAGAAAATCACTCACTCGTGTGGATTACGGACATTGAGAGAGAGAAATATAATATTTTACCCATTTCTTATTTTATTACTTCATAAATCAGCACGAGGTCTTTTGATTCCTCTCTTCAATATGTATATAGAATTTTTCTTGAACTAGAACATACAAAAGAAGGGAGGAGAAGAAGAAAGGAGTATTCTTGAATGTCATGTGAATATAGACCACATTTGGTGGTGGCCTAGACTGGTGGCAGTTGTTTCCAGCTATCTGTGCCTAAAACGTAGGGCATTTGCAACTAAGTGTGGTCGCTATTCGTTGGTGGAGGTTGGCTACTTGGAGCAATTGTTAGCTTCCAGCCACGGGCTATTGGTGTGGCTGGGTGTTGCCAATGTTGTTGTGTGGGCCAGTTGGTAGCACCCATGACGAGGGGAAGGAGGAGGGGGAGGGTGGGCTATGGAGGGTGTGGAGGTGGTGGTGGAAGGTTGTGGTGGTGGTGGGTGGTGACTATTGATGAGGGAGAGGGAGGTTCAGCTGGGGAGAGGAGAGGAGAGGAAAGGTGAGGGTTAGGGTTTTGCTCTTGATATCGTATATAATACATTACTTTCAGTAAGTAAAAGAGATTACATAGTATCTTGTGTATATAGGAGTGAGTCCACTTAAGTGGGTTATTGGAGCCGACAAGGAAAAGAGAGGATACAACCATATCAAATATACCAACACCTATTGATATGCTCATACCAAAATCTTATGCAGACAACAACCATTTTGTCTTCTCTTGTAGGGTATTCTTCCAACCCCTTAGGTAGAGATCAAGGAGGAGTGGACCAAAATTGACTAGGACTTTCTCAAGTGTAGTTGATCCTTCTTGGGAGATAGACTCGAGGTGGTTAGATAACCCTCTGCTACTCATATGCTATAGACTAGTTACCTTTTATATCACCCTGCATGGTGAACAATTATTATAGAATCAAACATTATAATAGTTGGATCTTTTATCTACAGCTGCTACATTTTGGTATATTGAACATATTTTTTGAATAAATTGGATTATCAACCCTTTACAAAAATTTGGTCGTGTGTTTGACATATGTGATGTTTCCTTTTGATTTGATTTAGTAAGGAGTGGATCCCCTCTCTGGTCCCACACCATACATTATGGTATCAGAGCCTAAAGTGGTTAGTGAATCTAACTATTTCAATCTTATCTCACTTAGGATGTTTACCACTTACATAATTCACTTATTTCTAGTACACTTTCCTTGTATAGACATACCCTTATGGCTGGAGATAACTCGACGGTTGATAATCTACCTAGTTTTAAGACACCCGAGAACTCAAAGTATGAGATGTCAAGGATAGATCCTCCTTTTACCCTTTCAGTGTCTTAGGTTACCCCTACATATGAGAGTGAACCCATAGTGGATCAGGCTACCCTAACATTGTTATGACTGACACGGGTTTGATTATCTCCCTTAGAAAGAGGTGCCTTATCTATGCTACTTACTTTCTGCAACCCTAGAGGGAAAGGTTAACTGAGCTCATACTCTAGAGAAGCCCAAAGAGTACACCCTCTCAAGGTTCATGAAAATGCAACCTACATGCTTCAAAGGTGAAAGTGAGATCGTTGTGATGAACAAGATTGATGATTGGGTGCTCTCCATGGAGCATACTTTCCAGGGTATGATATGCCATGGGTGCCAAAAGGTCAGGTTTTACACCTATGTACTTGATGAACCTAGTCTCCATTAGTAGAGCAGTACTGTAAGGACTCGAGATATCTCTCATATGTCTTGGATGTAATTTTTGGTTCTCTTTCGTGTGAAGTACATCTCATATGCCTATTTATAGAAGAAGGAAGTAGAGTTTTACAACCTAAAGCAACACTCCATGTTTGCGGTGGAGTATGTACATAAGTTTCTCTTGTTGGAAAGGTACGCCAAGGGAAGAGCCGAGGAGAGACATGCTAATATGTTTCTTGAAGGACTCAATTACAACATTGGACTTGATCTAGTTCCCCAACTTCTTTTAACATTACAACAGTTGTTGGACAAGGCTATGACAGTTGAGGCTTATCCTAGATATTAGCCTCAATAAGAAGAGGAAGTTCTCTAGTGATGATCAAAAGAGGGAAAAAGTGTGCTAAGTGTCATGGTTATCACCCTTTTGAGAAGCTTACTGCTGTGGGAAATCTAGCAAGACCACAACATGAGTTCTAAGTTATATACCATATTTTCAATGAGCTTGCACATATTTGACCTAGATGTCCCCACCTTCGAGATGGGTGTGCACCATGTATGGTTGGCTACTATGTGTGCATGTTTTATGCTTTCTTGCTTGATCTGAGAAGATAGGTAGAAAAGTAAGGAGGTACTCTCTTGGCAACTCCTCCTTTACCATGAGAGTGGAAATTATGGAGTTGAGGAGTAGGCTTGTGATCCAAAATGAAATTCATACATAAGAATGTTGTATTGAGTTAGGATTGTTGTACTTGCACCGAGAGGTGAAGTGCAACATACAACTCTCTTTTAAAACAAGTGCTTAGCATGTTTAGTTTCCGTGCTCATGTTTTATGCTATGATATGTTGGTGAAATCCTAAGTCTAAGATCTTTTCATATCTGAAATCAACCCTCTTTTAGTGATCCATTTACTGTTTTGCTTATTCTGAAATTTTAGCTTAAACAACCAAATCACTCTTTAAAAATATCTAGATTGTTGAACCTTAGCACTATTGCGTTTAATTGATTGCTAAAGCTCCTTGTGTTCAATCTCGACTACAACTACTCATGTATACTTGCGGTAATTCGCTAGTGGAGTAAAAGATCATTCTTATGATTAAAACTCGTTAGTGTAACAACCAACAAATTTTTGGCGTCGTTGCCGGGGAGATACGGTTAATCTAATTAGAGTAAAAAATGCTAACTAGTATTTGAGACTAGATCATCATTTCCATTTTTGAATTTCCATATACCTTTTAGTTGTGTTCTCAATATTTCTTGCTATTTTTTAGGTTGTATGCATCGCTCGCAAAGGGGTATTCAACCATCTGTGTTTCTAGATCCTAAAATTGTGTGCACTCTTACAAGTTTAAGAAGAGCAAGAAGAGTAGAGCAACCACTACTAGAGGGTGTTCGATCATCACCATCAACATCTTCTTCATCCTTTAAAGAAGTCTCACAAGAAGATCTAGACATAGAGGACGACTGTCCTTTGAAGGATTTCACCATGCCGGTTGCCAGAAACATTTGCGGAGCCATTGATCTACCTGCAATGGAAGCAAACAACTTCTCTATTGCTCCTTCAATGATGTAGATGATCCAGCAAAATCGTTCTGGGGGTACCATTCATGAAGACCCAAATATTCATGTAGTTGAATTCTTGGAGTATATATGAACACTTTCAAAATCAATGGTGTATTTGTCGATGGAGTAAGGCTACTGTTGTTCCCTTTCACCTTGAGAGATAGAGCCAAGGTGTGGCTTTTATCTCTTCCTAAGAAGTCAATCAAAAGTTGGGACCAACTGTTAAATGCTTTCCTTACAAAGTATTTCCCACCAAGCAAGTCATCCCAACTAAGGAACCAGCTCACAAACTTTTCTCAGTTGGATGGAGAGACTCTATATGACACATGGGATAAGTTTAAGGACATGCAATGCCTTTGCCCTCACCATGGATTGACAAATTGGTTGCTACTTCAAACATTTTATAATGCATTGTTCTACAATACCCGTATGACACTGGATGTTGTAGCTAATGGGGCTTTAATGAATAAGTCTTACAGGGAGGCTTATGATATCATTGAAGATATAGCACTCAATCACTGTCAATGGGGGTCGGATAGAAAAGCACAATCATCTTCTAAACCGGGTTCTTCAACTGAAAATCAAGGAGGAAAGCACAATGTTGATGCAGTTGATTTGATTGCAGCCAAGCTTGATGTCCTTACACAAAAGTTTGAGAAGATGACTACCATGAAGATCCAAGTAGCTGAGGTAATATGTGAAGCTTGTGGATTTTTCGGACATACTTCTTCCTCCTATTTTGCTCCTAATGTGAATCAAGACAACCAAGAGCAAGTGAATGTTGTTGGAATACATGGAAACAAGCAATACAATCCCTATTCCAACACCTACAATTCGGGATGGAGAGATCATCCTAATTTCTCTTACCGGAACACAAGCAATGCTCAGAACTTTCAACAAGGACAACATCAACCGTTGCAGCATCAACACTTTAACCGGTAAAACAATGGGAATCCGTCAGGTTTCAACAACAATAGGGTTTACCAACAGCAACAACAACCCCAAAGTTCTTCCTTGGAGGTCATGATGGAGAAATTTATTTCCACTCAGACACAGCAAAATGAAGAGTTCAGGGGCAATGACAAACTTTTGAAGGATGCAATTGCCCAACTCTCCACAAAATTGGATGGAATTTCCACTCATACAAGGATGTTGGAGAATCAAATTGCCCAACAGGCCTTAGTACAGAAAAAGAACACACAATCTGGTTCTCTTCCAAGCCAACCGGAGGTGAATCCAAGACAGTAGGTGAATGCTATCACCTTGAGAAGTAGAGCTGAAATCCAAAGACCTTCTCTACTAAAGGAGAAGAGTGTTGAGATAGTTGGTGAAGAGAAGCTCGACACCCCTATTTGCAACAAAGGTAAAGGTACAGCTGAGGTACCACCTCCTTATAAAGCCAATGCACCATTCCCATAAAGACTTGCCAACCAGAAGGAGGATTTAAAGTTCAGGAAATTCATGGATATCCTAAACAAACTCCATGTCAACCTTCCGCTAGTTGAAGTTATAGAAGAGATGCCATCATATGCTAAGTTTCTAAAAGACATCCTCACCAAGAGGAGGAAGGTGGACCAGGTTGAAACCATGATGCTTACTGAGAGAATCAGTTCTATCATTCAAAACAGACTTCATGAGAAGCTAGATGATTTGGGAGCCTTCACTCTACCATGTAAGATTAGCAACACCACATTTGACAAAGGTCTTCTAGACCTTGGAGTTAGAATTAGTATTATTCTATCTACTTTGTGGTAGGAGCTAGATCTTAGAGATTTAAAACCTACAAAGATGGTCATTGAACTAGTCGATCATTCCATCAAATATCCCAAAGGTATTGTGGAAGATGTGTTAGTGCAAATTGGTAAATTCTATATTCCTTGTGATTTTTTTGTGTTAGACATGGTAGAAACTCCTTCCAATCCCATTCTCTTTTGGAGGCCCTTTTTGAGAACTGTTGGATGCCTTGTTGATGTCTGAGAAGGCAAACTTACACTTCGGGTTGGTGAAGAAACCATGGAGTTTTCTGTATATGATGTCATCAAGGCACCTTCAAGAGTAGAAGAACTTTGTTTTATAGACTCTATTGATTCTGTTGTAGAAGAAGATCGTGATGTTGCTAATTTGATACTAAACTTTGTGATGATGATGAGGGTACAAACAATGAACCTGGAAATTCTGGAGTACTTTCTATTGCTCAAGTAGATACCATTAATGAAGACACTTCACTTGTTGATGAAAAAGCTAAGGAAAATGCAACTGGGAGAAAGGTAGAACTCAAATCCCTTCCACCAGTGCTGAGGTATGCATTTCTTGACTCTGATTCTACTTCTCCTGTCACAATCAATGATGAGTTAACCAATAAATAAGAAAATAAACTACTTGTTGAATTGTGTTTGTATAAAGATGTCATTGGTTACTCTATTGATGATTTAAAAGGCATTCATCCCTCCATTTGCATGCATAGAATAAACATGAAGGATGATTCTAAATCCTCTATTGAACCACCTAGATGTTTAAATCAAAACATGCTTGAAGTGGTTAAAAAGGAAATTTTTAAGTTAGTTGATGTCGGTATTATTTATCCTATAAGTGACATTCCTTGGGTTAGTGTCATTCATGTGGTACCTAAGAAGGGGGTGCAACTGTCATTAAGGGAGATAATGATGAGTTGATACAAATATGTATAGTCACAAGTTGATGTATGTGTATTGATTACCGGTGTTTGAACAAAGTGACTCGCAAGGATCATTTTATGTTGCCTTTTATTGACTTGATGCTTGAACGTATTGCAAAACATTCCTATTTTTGTTACTTGGATGGGTATTTCAGGTTTTTCCAGATTCCTATCTACCCTCCCGACCAAGAGAAAACCACTTTTACATGCACATATGAAACCTATGCTTGTCGTTGCATGCCCGTTGGTCTTTGTAATGCTCTTGCGACGTTTCAGCGATGCATGATGGCTATTTTCTCCGATTTTATTGAAAACATAATGGAAATTTTCATGGATGATTTTAGCGTTTATGGAGATTCATTTGATCAATGTTTATGAAATTAGTTATTAGTCTTAGCCCACTGCAAAGAGGTTAACCTAGTACTAAACTGGGAGAAGTGCCATTTCATGGCACAATCCAGTGTAGTGTTAGGCCATGTTGTATCTAACAATGGTATTGAGATTGACAAGGCAAAAGTGGAAGCTATTGAGAAGATGTCTACTCCTTCTTCAGTCAAGGACATCTGTAGTTTCCTTGGACATGCAGGGTTCTATAGAAGATTCATTAAAGACTTTTCCAAGATTGCAAAACCATTATGTTCTTTACTTGTAAAGGATGTTGAATTCATATTCAATGATGACTATCATACAAGTTTCAACAAGCTCAAAGAAGCTCTTGTTTCAGCCCCAATCATCCAACCACTGGACTGGAGTGCTCCTTTTGAATTCATGTGTGATGCGAGTGACTACGCAGTAGGGGTAGTTCTTGGACAGTGGAAAGATAAGAAGCCTCATGCCATATACTATGCAAGAAAGACCTTAAATGAGGCACAAATCAATTATACAACCACTGAGAAGGAGATGCTTGCTATAGTATATGCCTTTGACAAATTCAGATAGTACTTGGTAGGATCTAAGGTAATCGTGTATACAGATAATGCTACCATTAAGTATTTACTTAACAAGAAGGATGTTAAACCTCATCTCATCCGTTGGATATTGCTTCTACAAGAGTTTGATCTTGAAATCCGAGATAAGAAGGGGATAGAGAACAATGTTGTTGATCATCTTTCTAGGTTGACTACAGATGTTGGAGACTTATTGCTTATTGAGGACCATTTGCCTATTAAGAAGCTTTATGTATTATTGTCCACACAAGCACCATGTTTGCAGACATTGTGATTTTTCTTGCTACAAGACAGCTACCATCGGATTTGACATACCAGCAGAAGAAGAAGTTCTTCCATTATGTAAAGTTCTACTATTGGGACGATCCCTTGTTATTCAAACATGGGAGTTATAGACTCATTCAGAGGTGTGTTGCTGAAGAAGAGATTGCCACTATCATTTCTGAATGTCATGCCTCTCCTTACGAAGGTCACTTTGGATGAGAGAAGACTGCAGCAAAGATTAGCCAGGCTAGTTTCTATTGGCCAACATTGTTCAAAGACGTCAATTTATTTGTCAAAGCTTGTGATCAATGCCAAAGGACTGGAGGAATATCTAGACGTGATAATATGCCTCTTAACTCTATCTTGGAAATTGAGGTATTTGATGTGTGGGGAGTTGATTATATGGGACCATTCCCATCTTCTTGTGGTTATCAATATATCTTAGTGCTTGTGAGTACATCTCAAAATGGGTTGAGGCCATCCAAACCCAAGCACCATATGTAAAATCTGTGATCAAGCTATTCTAGAAAATAATTTTCCCTCTGTTTGGAGTTCCTAGAGCTATAATTTCTGATGGAGGCACACATTTTTTTAGAAGCAATTCAATAAACTTCTATCTAAGTATGGGGTCACTCATAAAGTCTCTACGCCCTATCATCCTCAAACTTGTGGGTAAGTAGAAGTCTCCAACTGGTAGCTGAAAAGCATTCTAGAAAAGATAGTGTCTAGCTCAAGGAAGGATTGGGCATTGAAGATAGACGATGCATTATGGGCATATCAGACAGCTTATAAAATCATCATAGGTACAACTCCATTTAAGCTAATATATGGTAAATCTTGCATCTTCCATTAGAGCTAGAACACCATGCTCTATGGGCTATCAAGTTCTTAAACTTTGACATGAAGAAGGCTGGTGAAAAGAATATATTGCAGTTGCAAGAACTAGAAGAACTCTAGCTAGATACCTATGAGAATGCAAAGCTCTACAAGGAAAGAACAAAGGTTTTTCATGACAAAAGAATCCGCATGAAAGATTTCAAGGAAGGAGACAAAGTGTTGTTGTTTAACTCTAGACTCAAGCTATTCCCAGGAAAACTGAAGTCCAAGTGGTCAGGTCCTTTTCTTGTAATGAAGATATTTCCATATGGAGTTGTGGAATTACAAAGCAAATATGGAACTTTCAAAGTCAATGGGAAACGTTGCAAGTTATACACTTCTGGAGATGAAGTTGACAAGGGAGCCTCTTGCTTCCTTCAAGATGCTTGATGAAAAGAATGAAGAGTCTCACTCTGAACTCTAAATGGAGGACCTCATGGGAATTGAACCCACATGAGGATAGATTTCTTTTCAATTATTTGAGTCAATAACACTCTTTAGTTTCATAAATAAGCTTGTCATGGATGAATGTAATAACTTACACAATTCTATTGCCATATCTATCATTAATTTTGTGCTGACAAGAAGCTATTTTCTGCAAAAACTATAGAAGACACGGTGTGTCATTGGTCACGTAAACACACCAGCTGAGCCATATCTCCAGGTACACGACGTGTCAGGAAAACACACTTCGTGTCACTGTCTAGTAGATTTAAGGTATTACTCAATCTGGAAAAGAACACGTCGTGTCCTCATTTAGAGATAGTGTGTGCTTCAGCAGCAAAAGGGAAGAATAAGTTATCTGGAAAAGTACATGACTTGTCTTTATTTGAACACGTCATGTAGTTATCAGTGAAAAGGGCATAATTCGAGTTTCTGGATTGGGACAAGTCGTGTACTTCTTGGAACACAAGAATAGATTTAAGATATTACTCAATATGGAAAAGAACACATCATGTCCTCTATAGCTGTGTAATTCACATGATGGATTAGACCTTCAAATTATATCAAATTGAAACCAAATCTTAAAAGCAATTTGAAGTCCTAACTAACAAGCATAGCAAGGATGAGAGGAAATGGTAGCAAGCACTTGAAAAGGTTTTGTAGAGTGGTTCTACACTTCAAACTAGAAGTGAGTTGGTCCACTACCTAGAGAGGTCAACCTCTAGGACTTTGCAAGTAATTTTCTCTATATTAAAATAAATTAGAGTTACAACACAAGACCACCAAAGGGCTTACCCATCCAAGCACAAGGAGTATCCACCTTACCAAGGACTTACCCACTTTGCAAGAGTCTTCAGCCTTCACCAAGGTCTTACCCACTCAAGTACAAGTCTTCCGCCTTCAAGGACTTTGCCTCTCCTCTTAGATCTTCAGCCTTTGCCTTCTCCTTCACCTGGAGAAGATCACCACCTCTTCATCAACCTTGAAGGGGACCAGCTACAGCTCCTTCTTCACTCGAGGAAGCTTGCTTCACCTTTTCTTCATGTAGGAATGGGATAGGGAAGTAGGAGAAGATGAGAGCTTTACATGCACAATGGTGGAGCTCTGTTACAAAAGGCCTAACTCACTCATAATCATGAAATGAAGTGTAAAATAGAGAGAGAAAGGGGTTTAAGGAGTTGTAGAACACTCAACTATAGCAAGGACTTAGAATAGCTTGAATGAGCAAACTTGGAATGAACTCCAAGGCATCCTATTTATAGCTGAGGGTGCTCCCTTGAGTTAGGGATCACTTAGGGCCAAAATGTAGCTGTTTTCCTCAGTGCAACAGGTCTATTTTCACCCAAAACAAGTCACTAATGGTTATGATCACTTTTTCTACATTTTCCGTACAGTATATTCGGTCGAGTTTCAATAAAGGCAACTCAACTGATCAACTTAAAGACAAAGCCAATTTTCAAACTATCGGTTGAATTTGTTCTGGTAAACTCAATCGATGAGCTAAAATTAGATTTGCTCAGTGAGTCAGTCAGTCGAGTTCTGTGAGTGTGCAACTTGATCGATGGGTCATCTTTAGAAAATCCATCATAGGATCGGTCGAGTTTCCAACTCGACCGATGAACAGTCTTTGATAAATTTTTGAAATTGACTTTTGAGTGATTAAACCTTGGTATTAAGTGTCCCTCGTATTTTTTTGGGAAATCACTCCAAACGACCTTAGAAGAATTTTGTAATCACTTGTATTGATGATATGACTTGTAACTAAGATGAAATAGCACACTTGCATTGCATTTGACTTGAACTTGGACAAGCTAGGGCTTGTGTGATTTGATCCTTTTCATGTACCTAAATCCTGAAATCAATCTTGAACAAACATATTAGATACATAAGAATAGAATGGTTAAGTCATTATCAAAATATGGGCAATGTATAACCCTTAGGTCAACATTCTCCCCCTTTTTGATAATGACAAACCATTCCTCAATCATATTGAAAAGGATATTGAAATTATACATTTTCCTTGTGAATAGTAAAGGGATTCAAGATTTCAATAATGTGAATTGCTCCCCCTCAATCTATGCTTACTTTGACCTACATAGTTAGTTTATCTACGCAAAGTGATATACTACATACATACTATATGATCATGTAGCAAGTCACATGACAAAGCATATAATGAACAAGAAAAGGAACACATAGGCAATAAAAGCAATATGGTTGAGCTTCAAGATATTGAATTTCTTTCCCCCTTTTAACATTAACAAAAAGGAAGGGGGTTAGAAGAGAATGAAAATAGGTCTTCTCCAAGCACAACCATGCTTAATCCATAGCATGAAATCTCCAAAACATACACCAAATAGAGACGAGAGGAACAACCAAACTAAGTCATAATCAAAATATCGTAAAACATGGCACCAACTCATGAGATATAACAAAGCAAAGAGTAAGTGTGCACAGGATATAGATTACAACCCATAATACAAGTTCTCATAAAACAACTACAAGGCAAACTGATGAAAGCTAAAAAGATAAAATAGTACAGCTCAGATCATGTTCCCAGATGTTGCTAATACAAAATAGCCTAGAAAGATATATATGTTCAGCAATTAGACTAAAAACTAAAAGCAGCTAGATATCTAGGTCATCTATATCGACATCGTCTACAGCATCATCAGCATCATGCTCATAGTCGTCATCTCTGTCTGAAGGTGCAGCAGCATCGCCTTCATCACCAGAGTCACTAGCAAAACCATCAAAGCCATCATCATTAAATGTATCACCACCATCCTCACCATCATCATCAGCATCGTCAGCAACAACAACATCCTCATCAGCCTGGTCTGACATCTCTTCATTAGTAGAGGAACCAAAACCACGACCGAGACAATGAGCATTCTACTCATCCCAAGACATACCAAGAGCATGGAGCTTAGTGTTCTGTGGGAAGGAAGGAGCAGAATTTCCAAGGCTAGCAAGCAGAGTGGCCAAGGGGCCACCAGGCAGAGGCAGGACAATGGGATTAGGTCCACCAATAGTAGAGGGTGTAGCAGTAGTGGAAGAGGGACAGGGTAAAAGTGATTGTATGCATCAGATGCATAATCACTTCTTGGGTAGGTCTGGTAGGTCTAGTAGGTTGGGTAGGGATAATCACAAGACATATTCATGTTGTACATGATTGAACATAAGTCCTGATGTAGGTGCTCCTGGACCTAAAAGTTGTATGCATGTTGATGCTTCATGTAGCCCAGAAGGGTTTCATTTGACACATGAACTTAGGCATGGGCATGTCAGGTAGGCTGAGGTGGTGGAGGCGCTTGGGTAGAGGTAGAGGTAGAGGCAGAGGTAGAGGAAGAGGCACCAGGTGTGGTGGAAGAGTGGATAGGAACATACTTCTAAATAGTGGTCTCACTGATACAAACTCCTTTCCAGGCAAGTCTATAATGAAAGTCATGGAAAATAGATTTTTTAGTGGCAAACTAAAACAGACCACATATCAGGGCAGGGTAGGGAGGGTGGGTGCCACGAGTATATTTGCCTGAGTCGAAGCAAGTCATATGGTGGAGGATGTATCTAGACCACTTAACTCTAATATTCTCGAAGAGGTAATACATGATCACTGCAATGTTCTTTGCAATCTCCATTTGATTTTTCTTCGGATGGATATTGTAGTTGACAACTAGGGTGAGGATGCACCTCTTGAGATCCAAGGCAGAGGAGGGAAGGATGCTCTTCTTCTTATAAGGGAATTGAGGCTTCTTAAAGTAACGATGAATGTCAGAAAGAGTGAGATTTTATTGCTTGTAGAATGCCTCGAGCTCGACTAGGTCGAAATACTCAGGGTAATCCTTACGCTAGGTGTCACTCTCATCGGTATCTGAGAAAAAGATGTTCAGGGTATCCTCCATGAGTTGGAATTTCTTACCGGCTATCATAGACATTAGGATCACTTGAGTATTAGGAGGGGGTACAAGGGTGTCATAATTCCAACGTAAGTTGGCGTAGAATTCGTGAACCACTTTTATGCTAGTGATGGAATTGTTGTAGCACACACATTCAACACCTAGGGCTGAGAGATGGTGAATGTGTAACAACTTCGCCACTTGATCAATGACCTCTTGGCATCTAGGTCTAGGCTCAAAGAGGGCACGAAAAGGGAAAGGATTTTGTGGAAGGAGGTCCTTATACCTATTTACAGCCTCATTTGAGACAAAGGGAGTCTCGTCGAAGGGGATCAAGCGAGAAGAGGTTGAAGAAGATGGTGCATTGGTAGGGGCGGCTCTCTTCCTTCTATTGGAAGCCATGAACATGAAATAGAGAAAAAAGAGGGAGAAAGAGCAAGAAATGAACCACCAAGAACGTTCACACACCTAGGTTTAGCAAGGGGGAAGGTCAAGGAAGGTCAAGCTAGGTTGGATTAGGGCTAGGTTGAGGAAGGGAAGGGCAAGGGTAGAGAGCTTAGGGTTAATGGAGGTGGAATCAGTCGACTTTTCTCTAGTTGAGAGGGAGAATAGTCGGTCAAACCCAACTTAAGAATGCTCCAGCCCGGCCATCAGTCGAGCTCTGTGAACTCATAAACTCAACCAATATGCTTTTTAAAAATGTTCTCGGCCATCAATCGGTCGAGTTGGCAAATTGACTGATGGTCAACCAGACCTAAAACTAACCAACTTAGTTTCTAGCCACTAGAGTGCTAATTAAAATTATGTTTCAAGTCCATTGTGTATATTAAACATACTTAGGCACATATCACTCATCATTGGGTACTATTTTGCGATAAAACATGTGTTTGCAAAAAATACCCAAAAAGAAGAGAAAAACAAGGTAAAAATGAACATGAAAAACATATTTTTAGCATATTAGCAAGCAAAGTTGATCAAAACAGAGGCAAAACATATAGGATAGATGAAAACTAGATAGAAGGCATATCAGATTCATTCAAAGTAGTTATAAGCAATTTTGATCTAATAAAGTTAAATTTCTCTCTAGCTCTGGTTTAGTGAAAATGTCTGCCAACTGATTTTCCATGTCCACATGTGTGATATAGATATCCTTCTTGGAAATATGATCATAGAGAAAATGATGGTGAACCTCTATATGTTTAGCTCTACTATGCAAGATAGGATTATATGACAAGTTAATTGTATTGGTATTATCACAATAGATAAGAGAAGCATCAAAAATGAATGTTAAAGTCTTGGAGCATTTGCTTCATCCATAGGACCTAGGCACAACAACTCCCGACTGCAATGTACTCAGCCTCGGTGGTTGATAATGCCATTATGCTCTATTTCTTGGAGAACCAAGACACCAAGCATGGTCCTAGGAGAAAATAAGTGCCACTTGTGCACTTTCTATCAATCAAGCACCCTACATAATCCACATCACTATAAGTAGTAAGAGTAAAGTCCCTTGACTTGGGATACCATAGCCCAAAATTTTGGGTTTTGGCTAAGTACCTTAAAATCCTCTTAACAGCTATAAGATGTGATTTCTTAGGATTTGATTGAAAGTGAGCACACAAGCCAACACTAAACATTATATCAGGTCTAGAGATAGTTAAGTAAAGTAAATTTCTAATCATACCTCTATAAAGCTTCTCATCTACCTTCTCACCTTCTTCATCTTTGTCAAGTTTGACAGTGTTTGACATGGGTGTGTCCATCAGCTTGGTGTTCTCCATTCCAAAGTGCTTAAGTAATTCACTTATGTACTTGCCTTGGTTGATGAAGTTCCCATCTTTTGTTTACTTGATTTGAAAGTCGAGGAAGAGCGTGAGTTCGCCCATCATACTCATCTCGAACTCACTCTGCATAAGATCACTAAATTATTTGCAAAGATCAAAGTTAATTTTGCCAAAAATGATATCATCAACATATATTTGTATGATAAGAAAATTGTTAGAAGTGTGCTTTAGAAATAAGGTATAATCCACTTTGCCCATGATATACCCATGATCTAACAAAAAGTTCTTTAATTTCTCATACCAAGCCCTTGGTGCTTGTTTGATTCCGTAGAGATCTTTTTGCAACAAATAAACATGGTTAGGTAGACTATCATGTTCAAATCCAGGAGGTTGTGCAACATACACTTCCTCCTCAATTGTACCATTCAAAATCACACTTTTAACATCCATTTGATATAGAAGAAAGTCTTTATAACTAGAAAAGGCAAGCAACATACGAATGGACTCAAGTCTAGCTACGAGTGCATATGTCTCATCAAAGTTTATAGCTTCTTGTTGATTGCAGCCTTGAGCCACTAACCTTGCTTTGTTCCTTACCATTTTGCTACTTTCATCAAGCTTGTTGCGGTAGACCCATTTTGTGCCAATGATCTTTCTATCACTTGGTCATGGCACAAGGGTCCAAACTTTGTTCTTCTCAAATTGCTCCAATTCTTCTTGCATAGCTAGGATCCATTCTTCATCCCCAAGAGCTTCCTTGACATTCTTAGGCTCGAGTTGTGAGATGAAGGCATTGTTGGCTTGTTCTTTTTTGAACGCAGCCCGCGTCTTCACTCTTTCAAATGGATCACCTAAAATCAGCTCATTTGGATGATTCTTTGCAAACCGGGGGGTTGGATCCTTCTTCTCATCATTTTTGTCTTCTTCTTGAGTGGCCACCTCTTTTCCCTTTTAGGTGATGTTGAGCTCTTTTAGAATAGGAATTACTTCACTTGCAACATCATCATTTGGAACAATATCTTTGGGAATAGTGGGGTTAGTCTCAATAAACTTTACATTAATGGATTCTTCTACTTTAGCAAGATCAACATTAAAAACTCTATAAGCCTTGCTAGTAGTGCTATAGCCAAGAAAGAAAGTGTGACAGTCCAATTACAAATCAAGCCATCACCAGTAAAAATGTGGAATTATCGCAAATAACAGAGTTAACAAAAAACACTAAAAATTAAAACCATCTTGGCACATAGATCCCTGTTCAATAAGCTTTTACACAAAGGACCAAAGCATTATATACGCATAGTTCATGTCATACATTCAGTATGTCATCTATCTATTCAAGAATGATGAGTATTAGTTACTTGACTCTGATATATATACAACAACATTATAAGAACCTCGAGATAAACAAATAAAAAATCTCAAGTCGTTCATGAAAACCACTAAGGACTATCTCCCAAGGACCTGAGAGTACAGAGATGACACATAGACATCTATCTATAAAACCCTGACTGACAGAATGCCCTGATAAAGCTATTGTTGTTCTTGCTGATATGGTCCTTCTTCTACAGTCTGGTTTCTAGTCCCTTATCCGTGACCACCTAAAAATTTGTGGATCCCACGGGGTGAGACTATTATTCCAGTGAGAGATATAACTCTCTACCAGTAATATTATTATCACATAAAATAATATAAAATTGAATTGCATTTATTTTATTGATTAATAGGTATATATTTGAGTGCAAGGTATAGACATTAATAACAAATCTATAAATCATCTTTTTCTTAAAAAGGAATATGAAGAACATGTATAACATCTATCTACTCAGTCATATAAAAGTAAGAAGGCATCAACCAATGTTTCTGTAATTGATCCTTAAACAAACAAGCTACACGGCTGATTACATGTTCACATTTAGATTTATGCCCAGAGGAGATGAGATATACCGCTCATGATCCAAACGACCCCTAGTAAGTCAAAATTGGTACCATACAAGGTTAATGGCAGAGTCGACTGTCAAGACTTCTCCTTTCTCAGTCAACTCAAGAACACTTAGGTTTAGCATGACATCTTGTGCCTGTCGTAATTAGCTATGATGTGGTATAACGACATCTTCTCTATAGAGTTACTATTGTGGCATGTACTCTCTTCGGGAAAAGGCCACTTAGCTTTCCCAAATTATTAGGATGACAACTGAGTGATCCTATGTTGATTTTATCAAGAAGTACACTAAGCAACCTAATGTATTTGGGGAATCCACTAAGCACCCTTATTTTAGTTTGGGAGTCCACTGAGCACCCTTATTGTAAGGACCCTGACCTCTGTTTTGGGCTTACCCTGTTTGCTTTCCTAAAACCTGTGTTTAGAGGCTTGCCTAATCACCTGAGTTGTGATTAGGGTTTGTTTGTGCTTTGTTGAGAGGTTGAGGTGCAACTTGCAAATTACCCAAGTTCTAGGATTGGTGTGCAAGTTTGTCACCTTTAGAGATGTCTTTCTCTATCCTTGCATCCTCTAGGGTTGAGAGGATGGGTTGGGCTCTTTGCTTGAGTACCTTTGGGATTTGTTGAGCCTTGTTTGAGTTGTGTTGAGCCTTGTGGGAGTTGTATCGGGCTGGGCCTTGGTTTATCGGCTAGGAGTGCTTGGTTGTATCAGCCAAGTGGTGTATCGGCCATGGTGTGTTGGTTTCCATGTTGGGTGATACACACCCTCTTGACCTAGCCTCGTTTGTGTCACCATTCTTTGGACAAGTGGTCGTTGCTTTGCTAGTTGGTGGCAAGTCGTGAGCAAGTGGTTTGGGGTGCAAGCAAGGTGGCATAGCTTGGATAAGTGGTAGTTTGGGTGAGCACATGTGGAGCAATCCCCTAGTGGACACCCACTTAACCCCCTTGCATATATACCCCCTTCTTTGCTAGCTTGGGATCCCGTTATCTCCTTAGTTGCTTCCCTTCTTTCTTAGTGACCGATATCTCCCCTTAGTAGAGCTTGGTGGCCGATCTCCTTGGTGGAGTCTTCTTCTTCCTCTAGTGTTGGCCGAGGGTGGTGCCTTGGAGCTTGAAGCTTGGTGCTTGGAGCTTTGGAGCTTGAGGAGTGTGCTTGAGGCAGGTCACATAACTCCTAACCCTAACTATACTACTTACTTACCATGTTGTTTTGTTATATGCTATCTTGATCGGCCATGTTATCTTGCTAGATATGTTTCTTGCTTTTATGGTCATGTTGCTGCCGGATATGCTCCCTAGATCAGGTTGGTCGATATATGTTCCTCAGAACATGTTGGGCGATATGGGTAGTTACCCTTTTGTTGGCTGATCCTTGGGGTTGTAGAACCTCAAGAAATACCCCTCTCTCATTTAGTTGAGAGGCGAGCTTAGGGTTTCTTATCCCAAAGAAGTATGGTGGTGTGTCTGTGAGGCAATATCCCTTTCTCTCCCTTTAGTTTTGAGAGGTGAGCTTGAGCTCTAGTGGTATAGGCAAAACCCCTCTCTTCCTTAGTCGTTGACAGGTGAGTCTATGATCTAGTTGCTTGGGCAATACCCCTCTCTTACCATGGACTTGAGATGTTACGACCCCGCCTCCCGGTAACCCCCAATTAAGGGAGACTCGAAGGTCAGAGCCGTTATTTAATTAACAGGATCAAAGGTTCGACAAATAATCAATAACAATTAATAAACTTTACCAACTAAACTAAAAACTGGTGTAAAATAAAACTTTTCTTACCTTGGAAAAACTGGGATTTCTAAACTTCTATCCCTGAAGACGCTAAACTAACTAATCCTCCTGTGCACATTATTTCTCATTTAATTCCACATCTGCCACTTTACTATTTGTTCTTTTCATTTGTACCTAAAATGCCGACAAACAAAACGTCGGTCAACAAGAAGCTGGTATGTGGGGGAAACAATAAACGTGCAACTATAGTAACAAAGTAATCAGCCAATTATCATTTAACAGCCAAGATTACATTTTAAACCATACTACTCAATCCTTTCCTATCCCCTATCTCTGTGTTGTCCCTGCAGTGGACTGAGATCCCACCTCTCTCTAGGTAGATCCTTATTAAACCCTGCATGATCCTACCTAACAGGTAGATCAATATCTAGGGTTGAGTTGCATGGCACTACCCATAGGTAGTCCAATCTCTAACTCAATGTGACATGATGGACCTACCCCATTGGTAGCCATTTACTAAGTCATCCAATGACCTGATGGGCCTACCCCATTGGTAGCCTTTTACTAGGTCAACTCATTAAGCTACAGAGGGGACTAGGATCTGAGCTAGTAGGCATATCCCTTATGTGATAGTCATATTCACATTATACTTTGCATGAATTAAATATATCCAACAGTTTAATTCAAGTCTCGATGGAAACATCGACAAAACCTCGGAAAACTAATTCGGGTAGTCATAAGCGTAACCACATACTTGTACATGTAGATTCAGGTGCAGGAATAATCCAAACAACAACGAGCAAGCAATCATTCAATAAGATCCTGAAACAATTATACAATTTCCTTTTATTACTCATGTCATTAAGATCTATTAAATCTAACTCGCTTCTTAGGGTTTCTAGTCCACCTTTAGGGTTTCCATTGCAATTTAGGGTTTCCCTTCATTTTTTACTATTTAAACCCTAATTTAACGCAGTTGATCACCAACCCTAATTTCTTCCACATCTAATCCTCAATTTCATATTAAAGGCGGAATTAACCATTAATTAAGTTCATTAAGCCTCTTTTACATTAAAGCTACTATTTTTATCCCTTTAATTCATGAAAATATCATTATACGCATTTATCATTAATTCATAGTTCATTATGGTCCAAATCACATATGAACTCCATTTGTTATTAATTCCATCTTTTATTCATCAGAAAACCCTAATTATCATCTTAAGGGTATCTATCTATGATTAGGAACTTTTATATTTCAAAATATCTTATAACCATCATTTAACAACATATTATCATGTTTTTCGAATTAAATATGATCTTCCCCTCTTTTACCCTAAATTAGGGTTTCTAAGTGCTTAATCATTCATAATTGGTGTAAAATCCTAAATCATGTAATAAAGCATCTAAATCAAGTTCAAGTTCAAGTTCATTATCAACTATTCAACAGGTTATAATTACTCAATTTCATCAACTGAACAATATGAACTTAACCAATATGTTCAATTAGGGTTTCTTAATCTAATACATAAGCACTTTTCATTAGATTAACACACTTTTGTAAATAGGAACATATTTAGGTTCTCAAACCAATTTTAATGTGTTACTCATCTTTTTCTAAGCAACTTTCATATTTTAACTTTATTCATCCGAGCTTCCTAACAGAATTATGATTTTTGCAAATAAAATTACTTTTCTGAATTATCGATTACTTCTAGAAAAAAGTGAGCCGTTTGATCGATGATTCTATGGACCCGATGGATCCGAAGATCCTGATGCGTGCGCCCCGGTCGTGATTAAAAAGAAATAAAGGACGGCTACGCCCTTACTTGGCTATTTCACGCACGGGGGTAAATGGGTCTTTTACCCCTTGGTCATCTTCTTCCTTGCGATGGCTCGTGAGTACCCTGTAGAGTCAACTCCATAGTTGACTTTGGGCTACCTTCTTCTTGCAAACACACCGACTGAACCGAGAGCGTCGCCAGGCTCTCACGAACTCGTAGCTACCCTCAATTTCTCATCCTTACTAGTGCTTCTCCGCCAATGCTCTGTTGGCGCTCCGGCGAGGACTGCTGCTAGGCAGGGGCAAGAACGCATCGTTCGATCCAATTGGACACACGAAGATGATCTCCACTGTGCTGCGGTCATGAGAGAGTAAGCTTTAGGTTTGCTCACACCGTTGTGCACTCTACCCTATTTATAGGGTGGCCGTTGAGTCCCCTGTGAATTGGGGACTTCCCCATTTCGTGATAAAACCCCACCAATCTTGGGGTGGTTGGGTTCGGAGCAAGCTCCTGAAGGGGATGGACTCCTTCACCTACTCCTAGATGGTTTCTAATTTGCAAAATCTCAGATCCAAAATTCCACAGCCTGGAGTCTGCTACTCCATATCCTCATGAGACAGGGATTCCTCCCAAGCCATGGATCACAGATCCTACGATCGCAGATACGCGCCCAAAACAAAAATCGGGATTTTATTCCCAGATAAATCGTGACACAATACTATTATGCAATTAATGTCCATACTTTAGGATAATTTCAAAATTGCATATCTTGGAATCCGTGCATCATTTTGCAACCAAAATTTGAGGGAAACTTCCTCTTGGATTTATCTACTCGCATACCAAAATTGAGTCCCAAATTCCAAAGGAAAAAGGCCTTTTCTTCAAAAGTTAATTATTTTTTAATAAGACTTATTTAATTGATATTTCCTCTTTCTTTTTCCATTATCTTATCATTCTGAGTTCCTTGAACCTCAAGGAACCTTAATGGATCAAAATCCCATCTTGGAAATATCCTTTTGCCTTTTATTTATCTTTTATCCATTTTCTTATTATCTTACTTATTTCCTTATTCTTTTTAATGATTTCTCTTTATCTTTCTTCTATTTTCCTTATGGGAGTTCCTTTCAACATTAGAAATCCTTGGGATACGAAATTACACCAAGGATAACTCAATTAAACTCATTCCCACATATTTCCCATATTTTCTCATTATTTTCAATTTCTTTCTTGATAAGGAAATATTTATTTGATCTTTTCTATTCTTATTGCATTCTCTATGCAACTTTGGACTCCTTGGAACTCAAGGAACTCATGTGGTACGAAATCCCTCTTTGTATTTGCCTTCTAGAGGTTTCCACATCTTTCTTTTCTCAATTTCTCAATTAACTAATTGAATCTCTTGGTTATTGGGCCCAATAGCCAATAAAGCCCATAAAACAATCATCAAGGCTATTGTAAATGAAATCCATTTATTCAAAATAGATTATATCATTATTCGAGAAATTACATTTCTCTTCCAAAGGAACCCAAAACTTGGGTTTGTAACATCCTTCCCCTCTTATAATAATTTTGCCCTCAAAATTCTATCAAGCAAGCAAACAAGCAGGATAAGCCTTTCATATGTCCATCATGGCTCCCATGTGGCTTCACCCTTTCCATGGTGCTTCCCAAGAACCTTCATCATCTCATATTCTTCCATCTGAGTTCTTTCTTACCTTGGTATATCATACCCTCATAGGTGACTCAGGACATTTTCAGCCTCTCAAAATGTTGAATAGGTTCAGGGCTCAACACATGGCTTGGGTACCTCACATAGTGCTCCAGATCGGACTCATGCAACACGTCATTTTATCCAGAGGGGTAGGGATAAACACCACCTTCTCCACCAATCCATCTCAAATGGACCCATATATCGGGGACTCAGCTTTCTCAGTTGTAGCTCAGAGGGGTCGGATTCTCACATTATATTCTCCCACAGTGAACTGCATGTCAGTCTTCTTTGCATCAACTCGTGACTCATGTCACCCTTGGGCTCTCTCTAGCCATTGCATGATCAAGTGACTTCATTTGCACACACTGTGGTTCTCTTCTGACCTTCGCGAGGCCTCCTTCACCAACATCATCTTAATGAAGTGGTGACCGACACAACCTCTCTATAAGACTTCTTGCATCCCGATAAAGGTTATGGTGGTTAGCATCACATCTTAAGAACTGTCTTTATGTATCACCCTGAATGAGCACACACGCTCTCATCAGACCTCTAGTCTGGATCATACTTTCCATTAGTATGGGGTGATAAACTGTACTATCATTGAGTTTGTCATGTTTCTACTTCCACCTCATGGAAGTGAACCTTTAGGTCATACTCAAGAACTTTTGAACTTGCATCATGGTGTAGCTGAACTATCTCTCTCTTATAAGAAGTTCAATCAGATCTGTCTCTTGACAATTCTCTATCTTTCTCATGTCATCTAGGTAATGCGATCTACCATAACCCATATTGCATCTTGACCTTCCTTGGTCTAGGGAAGACTTACCACAACACCCACAGTGATGAACTCCCATTCCCTCTCGGGAACTCTCTTTATCCTTTATGTCAAAGCACTGGGTTACTGGTGTTTGTCTTTCACCACTATCATGCATGACTACAAGCCACATGCATCTTCATCTTAAGCATCTAAAGTGCTACTATCTCTTACTATCTCAGTAATACCATGGTATATGGTGATCTTAAAATCATGATCTCCGGTATGTCATGATTCCTCAAGCTTGATTCCTCAGAAACCCTACACCACTCTAATCAGGGTTTCATCACCTTCCTTTTCAGAGGAGTGCATCTGAGGTTCTACAACCATCCTTTCATTATATCATGAACTAGGCTGACTAACCAAACAACCTTTAACTTGAAACAACTAATATTGTTACATCTGTGTGTTAGCCACACTTATCTCTTTTCCTCCTCTTAAGGTTAACCTAAACAACCTCAACTTCTTCTAGCTTCCAGCTAAACTAGGCCGCTATATCTCAACCAGAGCATTCATTACCACTTCTTATCCTTAGGTGTTAGGTAATGTCGAAGACACCTCCATGTATTCTACTTATCATCTCATCTCAGTTCTAAGTCTATCTTCATCGAGAAAACTCTGAGCTCATCCTCTTGGTTTTTTTTTTAATTCAACCTTGTATCACTTGCAAATTCCACATAGCTCATGCTAAAACATCCTTATAAGATGACTACCTTATTTCTCTTAGTGGTTGTAAACCATCCATGTATTATTCCTTCCACTGAGGTATGTTATCATCTGTATCCTCATACCTTGTAGCAACATTCCAACTTAAATCATCTTTATCCTTGGTGTAGGGCATGCGTATTGTCCTATCTCTCACTCCTATAACTAGAAGAAATAAGCATTTGGCGTCCGTCCAAATATAGAGTTCTTCCCATTCCAAGAGTAGAGATGGTACATCCCACCTTGCCAGTACACCTTCAAATCTAAGTTGAAACATGCCACATATGTCTCAACATCACATTCATCTCGATATCAAAGTTGCTTCCATGGAAAACTAGTCTCAACCCTACTTGGTCTAAACACAATCCTTGGTCGTCTCCTCTAGGTCTATAGGGTGCTAACACTTTTGGGGTCATCCCTATTCCCTTACGCATCCAGAGAGTGCCCTACTCATCTGCCCTTTGGGTCCCATGAGTTCATGAAGGTGATCAATCTCCTAACCCATGGCCCTCAGACAATGATAGATTTTACCTCCCGACCCTATGGTCATGTGCAACTAGGGAATTAGGTAACTCCTTCTTTCATCGGTCTTATCCCTACCTGACCCTAGGATAGACTTAGGATTCTATTATAGTACATGTCCAACATAGAACCTTACCCAATCCTTCATCATCTCTCTCTGCATTCATGACTGACTTTCATCCCTTCATAGGGGTCATGGCAACCTGCCTACCTTGGTCAGGCCCCATATTGGTTACCTCCATGGTAACACATCCACATGCACGTAGAGATGGTTATCTATGGGTCTATAGGTTCATTCTCATACCATGTACTTTTCACTTAGCTTCTTAAGATCCTATGAGACCTCTTTAGGTTTCCACAAACCTACAAACTGGTACACACTTACCAAAGGATCCCTCTCCCAGGATGGAAGGAAACCACAACTCTTGACAACAAGGTCACAAACATCCTTAGGGTTTACCTTCACATGAGCATGCCTAACTCGGCAGCCACTAAAGCACAAGTAGACCACCTATTAAACCATGCTAGGTCATACTTGTTCTCTTCCCTCGACATTAGATCAACTTAGTTGTGAAGGGTTCATCAAACATACCCTTTCTTTTACTTCTACACATGAGGAGTATCATGCTCGAGACTATAGAGACTCAAAACTCGTCATGAGCATTGGATACACTGCTTCCCCTCTTAGGCCTAGGAACCCTAGGTTCTCCTTTGGGTATCCCACTGCATGCTTAATCTCTCAACCATGAATCAAGCATGTCCCAGGTATATCATGTACTTCCATGATCCTTCTACTCAAGAAACACTTTGGAGTTGAGTCCTCTCCTAGGACAACCGACTAGGTATAAAGCCCCACAACTGGTTACTTGAATCTCCTCAGGGTCTCAGGCACTCTTTGTCTCATCTCAGTAGGTAAACTCATATACCATAGGTACATAGGTTCTGGAAGCATAACCCTCTCTTTAGGATTTGGTTCCTTTAAAGGCAACCAAGATATCATCAGCCTCCAGGGATCAAGCATAAGGTAACCACTATCATCCACTTAGGTCGCATCATTCTCGACTCCCCACTGTTCCTCATATCTTGGGGTTTTAGGCTTCCAACCTCCTTGCTAGGTTCTTGCTTTCTCTCTCTAGAGCTAACTCCACATCCAACCTTCCTACTAGAGGTCCCTTCTCCATGAAGGCTCAAGCTCACAAGCATACCCCTATGTGGGTGAAGCCTATGCTCGAACTTATGTTTGCTCAAGATTATCCAATCCCCTTATGCTTACCTCATAAGTCATCCATCATGATCCCGTGTCCAGGGTTTCATCCTACTGTCAGTACTACTGACGTACTCTGGGTGCAAGCTATACCCTACTTGCACCAGCCCATAGGGTTCTATAGGTTCTTCTCTAACCTCATCCATGAAGGAGCTATCCTTCGCTCTAGCATGCACGTCCCTCTCCAGGGTTGGGTCGCCAAAGGTACTAGGTCATCTATCCTCTTATGGCATCCCAAAGGCATGCCCAACCAAACACTCGATCAACCATGACATCTAACTCATCATGTCCTCTCTCTCTAACCTTCACTTAGGGTTAGGTATAACATCATCCTCAAAGGATGTGCTAGGTCTCTACTTTTAATGGAGGTCTCTACCTCCAAGACTAACTCTCTCCACTCATCCTCCTGCCAAGGAGGTCTATCCTCAAGTATCTCCTGAGGGCAATGACAACTCGTGTCATACGACATAAGCATGTATCTAGTCCTTTACGCTTACTCTATTAAGCTTATGTCCATGACATCTTATTTACATGCCTTTTATTAATTTGGTGGAGGATTCCTTAATCCTTATCAACCTTACCCATACCTCAAGAGGATGAGGAGAAGATAGGAAACCCTAATCCTTAAGGTCCTTAATAGAATTTGAGTTGAGAAGGGATGAACAAGATGAGAGAGTCCTAAAGGTATCTTATTTCGATTCATACCCTAAGACTTTGGCCAGGCAGTCACACGGATCTGGGAGTCCTCGTATTCTGACTAGCGGTGCGGAGGAAAATATTGCCAACCCTCGGTCGTGATCCTTTTCTAGACACCTCTGTCTTTCAGATAATCATCTAATAACTCCCTCGGTTCTATGTAATTTGTAAAAATTAATAATTATTAATGATTAGATGAGGAACCTATGCTCTGATACCAATTTTTACGACCCCGCCTCCCAGTAACCCCCAATTAAGGGAGACTCGAAGGTCAGAGCCGTTATTTAATTAACAGGATCAAAAGTTCGACAAATAATCAATAACAATTAATAAACTTTACCAACTAAACTAAAAACTGGTGTAAAATAAAACTTTTCTTACCTTGGAAAAACTGGGATTTCTAAACTTCTATCCCTGAAGACGCTAAACTAACTAATCCTCCTGTGCACATTATTTCTCATTTAATTCCACATCTGCCACTTTACTGTTTGTTCTTTTCATTTGTACCTAAAACACTGACAAACAAAGCGTCGGTCAACAAGAAGTTGGTATGTGGGGGAAACAATAAATGTGCAACTATAGTAACAAAGTAATCAGCCAATTATCATTTAACAGCCAAGATTACGTTTTAAACCATACTACTCAATCCTTTCCTATCCCCTATCTCTGTGTTGTCCCTGCAGTGGACTGAGATCCCACCTCTCTCTAGGTAGATCCTTATTAAACCCTGCATGATCCTACCTAACAGGTAGATCAATATCTAGGGTTGAGTTGCATGGCACTACCCATAGGTAGTCCAATCTCTAACTCAATGTGACTTGATGGACCTACCCCATTGGTAGCCATTTACTAAGTCATCCAATGACCTGATGGGCCTACCCCATTGGTAGCCTTTTACTAGGTCAACTCATTAAGCTACAGAGGTGACTAGGATCTGAGCTAGTAGGCATATCCCTTATGTGATAGTCATATTCACATTATACTTTGCATGAATTAAATACATCCAACAGTTTAATTCAAGTCTCGATGGAAACATTGACAAAACCCCGGAAAACTAATTCGGGTAGTCATAAGTGTGACCACATACCTGTACATGTAGATTCAGGTGCAGGAATAATCCAAACAACAACGAGCAAGCAATCATTCAATAAGATCCTGAAACAATTATACAATTTCCTTTTATTACTCATGTCATTAAGATCTATTAAATCTAACTCGCTTCTTAGGGTTTCTAGTCCACCTTTAGGGTTTCCATTGCAATTTAGGGTTTCCCTTCATTTTTTTACTATTTAAACCCTAATTTAATGCAATTGATCACCAACACTAATTTCTTCCACATCTAATCCTCAATTTCAGATTAAAGGCAGAATTAACCATTAATTAAGTTCATTAAGCCTCTTTTACATTAAAGCTAATATTTTTATCCCTTTAATTCATGAAAATATCATTATACGCATTTATCATTAATTCATAGTTCATTATGGTCCAAATCACATATGAACTCGATTTGTTATTAATTCCATCTTTTATTCATCAGAAAACCCTAATTATCATCTTAAGGGTATCTATCTATGATTAGGAACTTTTATATTTCAAAATATCTTATAACCATCATTTAACAACATATTATCATGTTTTTTGAATTAAATATGATCTTCCCCTCTTTTACCCTAAATTAGGGTTTCTAAGTGATTAATCATTCATAATTGGTGTAAAACCCTAAATCATGTAATAAAGCATCTAAATCAGGTTCAAGTTCATTATCAACTATTCAATAGGTTGTAATTACTCAATTTCATCAACTGAACAATATGAACTTAACCAATATGTTCAATTAGGGTTTCTTAATCTAATACATAAGCACTTTTCATTAGATTAACACACTTTTGCAAATAGGAACATATTTAGGTTCTCAAACCAATTTTAATGTGTTACTCGTCTTTTTCTAAGCAACTTTCATATTTTAACTTTATTCATCCGAGCTTCCTAACATAAGTTATGATTTTTGCAAATAAAATTACTTTTCTGAATTATCGATTACTTCTAGAAAAAAGTGAGCTGTTTGATCGATGATTCTATGGACCCGATGGATCCGACGATCCTGATGCGCGTGCCCTGATCACGATTAAAAAGAAAGAAAGGACGGCTACGCCCTTACCTGGCTATTGCACGCACGGGGGAAAAGGGGTCTTTTACCCCTTGGTCATCTTCTTCCTTGAGATGGCTCGCGAGTGCCCTATAGAGTCAACTCCATAGTTGACTTTCGGCTACCTTCTTCTTGCAAACACACCGACTGAACCGAGAGCATCGCCTGGCTCTCACGAACTCGTAGCTACCCTCGATTTCTCATCCTTACTAGTGCTTCTCTGCCAATGCTCCGTTGGCGCTCCGGCGAGGACTGTTGCTAGGCAGGGGCAAGAACGCATCGTTTGATCCAATTGGACACACGAAGACGATCTCCACTACGCTGCGGTCATGAGAGAGTAAGATTTAGGTTTTCTTGCACCGTTGTGCACTCTACCCTATTTATAGGGTGGCCGTCAAGTCCCCTGTGAATTGGGGACTTCCCCGTTTCACGATAAAACCCCACCAATCTTGGGGTGGTTGGGTTGGGAGCAAGCTCCTGAAGGGGATGAACTCCTTCACCTACTCCCAGATGGTTTCTAATTTGCAAAATCTTAGATCCAAAATTCTGCAGCCTGGAGTCTGCTACTCCATATCCTCGTGAGACTGGGATTCCTCCCAAGTCATGGATCACAGATCCTACTATCGCAGATACACGCCCAAAACAAAAATTGGGATTTTATTCCCAGATAAATCGTGACACAATACTATTATGCAATTAATGTCCATACTTTAGGATAATTTCAAAATTGCATATCTTGGAATCCGTGCATCATTTTGCAACCAAAATTTGAGGGAAACTTCCTCTTGGATTTATCTACTTGCATACCAAAATTGAGTCCCAAATTCCAAAGGAAAAAGGCATTTTCTTCAAAAGTTAATTATTCTTTAATAAGACTTATTTAATTGATATTTCCTCTTTCTTTTGCCATTATCTTATCATTCTGAGTTCCTTGAACCTCAAGGGACCTTAATGGCACAAAATCCCATCTTGGAAATATCCTTTTGCCTTTTATTTATCTTTTATCCATTTTCTTATTATCTTACTTATTTCCTTATTCTTTTTAATGATTTCTCTTTATCTTTCTTCTATTTTCCTTATGGGAGTTCCTTTCAACATTAGGAATCCTTGGGATACAAAATTATACCAAGTATAACTCAATTAAACTCATTCCCACATATTTCCCATATTTTCTCATTATTTTCAATTTCTTTCTTGATAAGGAAATATTTATTTGATCTTTTCTATTCTTATTGCATTCTCTATGCAACTTTGGACTCCTTGGAACTCAAGGAACTCATGTGGTACGAAATCCCTCTTTTTATTTGCCGTCTAGAGGTTTCCACATCTCTCTTTTCTCAATTTCTCAATTAACTAATTGAATCTCCTGGTTATTGGGCCCAATAGCCAATAAAGCCCACAAAACAATCATCAAGGCTATTGTAAATGAAATCCATTTATTCAAAATAGATTATATCATTATTTGAGAAATTACATTTCTCTTCCAAAGGAACCCAAAATTTGGGGTTGTAACATGAGAAGTGAGCCTTTGGTTGGTCTTGACCCAGTTGAGGTTGGAAGGTTGGTCGATATGGGATGACCCACCTTGCTGCCAGATATGTGATGGAAGTTGTGCAAAACCCCTCTCACTTGGATGTTGAGAGGTGAGCCAACTCTCTTGAACTTTTAGGGTTTCTTGGTGGCAGTCTTGAGGTTGAAGATGACCAACCCGTCATGACCTTTAGATCCTTGCCTGATATCCTTTTTTCTAGGGTTGAGTTTGGGCAATATGCTTTGGCTGAAAAGGATGTGCCTTGGGCATTATATGGTCTGTGTTGGGCATCATGGCATGTTGGTACCTTGCCTAATAGGTCATGTGGTTCTTGGCCGACATGGATCCTCACCCTAGCTTGGACGTTAGAGTTGTTCCCTTGGACAATATGGGGTTATGTTGTACGTTGGGAGGTTGTATCGGGCATTGGGTGCTACACTTGGCAACATGGCCTTGCTGCTGTGCACGACACTCTCTTAGGTAGTGTTGCCTGTTACCCCTGTAGGTGTGTTTCCCGTCACAACATTGCCTGTCGTTGGGGTGTTGCACGTTGTGGTTCTTGCCTGAGATGATGTTGCACGCTTGGGCATTACAGGTTGGTTCCTAGCTGGTTGCCCAATATGGTGTCTTGAGGAGGTGTTGCCCGATATCTTCTTATGCAGGTGTTGCCTGATATCTTCTTATGTTGTTGCCCGATACCTAAGTGATAGTGGTTGCCTGACATGGTTGTTAACCCTAGATGGGTGTTGACTGATACAATGTTGGGCGTTACACTCTTCGATGAGGCGTGTCTTACCTTTAGTGAGGTTTATGGCACCTTTGGTGAGGGTTGTCCCTTACATGTTATACCTTTGGTGAGGGTTGTCCCTTACCCAATATATCTATAGTCAGGGTTGTACCTTGTGATCGGTTGGAAACCCTAATGTTTGATTGAAAAGTTATATATATGATAATGTCATGCATATATATGCTCATCCAATAAGCATAATTATATCTCTCTCGATATATGCGATAAGTTTAAGATGTTCCTTGTATGAGCACAGTTTTACCTCTATGCTTATGCTGACCATGCAGGTACCTTTTTTGTATGATGAGGCTATGGTGATGGCATGACAATGATATGATGATTGAACATCAAGGGTTATAATGAACCCAGTGATATGTGATGGGTGTTACCCATGGAATGGCAATGTGTGCCTTGATGATGGGATTGAGTCCCTGTGATGTTGATCCTTGAGATGGATCTTGATAATTGGTAAGAGGCCAAGTGGTAACATGTTATGTTGGATCCTTGTGATGGATCAAGATGATGTTGATGGAACTGAAGGCCTTCGTGACAATGTAACACAAGATAATGAGTTTTATGTTTGTTCATTCTTGTTATAGTTGCATCTTACATAACTTGGTTGAATCTTGCAATCCACTTAAAATGCATTAATTAATTACAGATGAACCTTTCTTGTAGTTTTCCCTGGACATAGATCCATCATTGTCAGGAGTTTGGTGATGGTGAAACAGGTTCTCCTAAGGGTTAACTTGGAATGCATATTGTTGAATATGCAGGGTGCGCATATGCCCTAAGTAGTAGTGCATGTTTAGATCATAGTTTTAGGCCTATCGCTCAGTGTGGTTAGAGCATGGTGAACAGGCCCATGGCTCAGGATATGTGATGGAGCATGGTGAACAGGCCCATGGCTCAGTGATGATGGAGCACGGTGAACAGGCCCGTGGCTCGGTTTTCTAGCACCGATACCTGTACCAAGGTGGGATAGGCAGAGGGTAGCCTGACCCTATGTGGTTGAGGCCACTTAAGCATGAGACTGCGATCCTACTTGTTGGTTCCTGTGCACTGACCACAAGGGAAAGAGGTCGTGGAATCCGGCTCTCCCATTGACCTTGTATGGCAATCGATTGTGACCAAGCGGTGGTTAGTGGTACGACTCACTTCCTCAGGGCATAATAAATCGTAACCCAACCGTATAGCATATTTTTCTTAGGGAAAAACACGGAATATTGGTTGAGGCCTTGTTTGTATAGTTTCCCTAGTTATGTCTTGCAGTTAATTACATGTTCCTCAGATGTTATGCTAAGTTCTTATATAACTTATCTTGTCAACCATGTTCCATAAGAAATATATGGTTGTGTGCCTCCCAGATATCTTGATAAGATGTTATAACAAGTTAGTTCTGCTTAGTATGCTGCTCATATACGATCTGCTTATATCAGTTACCTATTTTATCTGTTATAGCTCCCTTTTGAGGGTTTATAGTTTCGGCGAGGGTTATGTTTCTCACTGGGACTGTGTGTCTCACCCTGTTGGTTTAAAACCCTTCTTAGGTGATCAAGTGAGACGTGTGGTTGGTCATGAGGTTGTGGTTGAGTAGCAAGAAGAATAGTAGAAAGCAAGGTTGGATATGTTGTTGATGTTGTTGGATGTTTTATAGTAGAGTCCTAGAGTCATCCATATACTCTCAGGTCCTTGGAGGTGTTTTGATGAAGTTTCACGATGTATGATCTTGTATGGCTTTCTCATCCTACTGTCGGTCTAATATGGCCTGTTCTGTATATAAACAGGTGGTGAACTATTTGTGCTTATGGGATAGTTGGATCCTATGAGCTGTGGACATGTATCAAGTTTATGTAAATTTATATAACATGTTTCCTTGCAGGATATGGATCTAGTTGTAATAGTTCATTTTATATCTGCTTTCCGCAATTAGTTTTAATTAATCAGTGTTTTTGGTAATACGATGTTTATGACGGTTCTGCACGTTTTTGCGTGGCATTTCATTGTCTGTGTGATAGAGGGATGTCACATATTAGGTTGGTATCAGAGCTCTAGGTTCGCTGAGTCTACAGGGATCTAGGACTAGGTTTGTGTCTGTTCTTATGATTTTCTCTAGATTTTCTCATAATGACTTCTGCCCCCAGTAGAAGATAAAAGCTAAAAGATGTCTAGAAATCATGAAGAACATGTTGCCGAGAGTAGTGTCACTGCATCAGTTGATGGAGTAAGTATGCAGGCACATGAAGATCGGGTGCCTGAGGTCCCCCAAATTGACCCAACCATTCTTGAGAATCCTATCTACCAGCACCTTATGGGACTAGTAATGGCTAAAATGAATCTCATGGTGGAAAAATTTCTAGTGTCCCCATGGTGAATCTTTGGGTATTAGGAAGACCTTCGAGCAGCTTCACCGAGTCGGAGCTTCGGATTATGCTGGTATGGTTGATCCAGCGGATGTTGATATGTGGCTGACATGTCTTGAGAAGGCCTTCTAGATTCTCGACATCCCCGAAGTAGACAAAGTCAAGCACGTTGTCTACCTTTTGAAGGGTAGTGTTGGCCACTGGTGGGCCATTGAGGAGGAGATGCAACCCGGTGAGGTGATCTGTTGGGACGTCTTCTGGAGGGAGTTCATGAGTCGATACTTCCCAAAGATGTATCTGGATGAGAAGATCAGTCAGTTTGAATGTATGCACCAAGGATCTATGAGCATCACCAAGTATGAAGCCAAGTTTATGGACCTGTTGAGGTTTTGTCCTCACAGGGCAGTGACAGATGATAAGAGAATTAGACAATTTGAGAAAGGTCTGAGTGCTGAGCTGACGACACCTGCTGCTGCCTTAGAAAATCGGGAGCAATTTGCCACATTTGTGGAGTCTGTCTGAAGGATTGAACAGTCAGTCAAGGAGAAGAGAGAGACCATGTCCAAGAAAAAGCTTGCTCAGTCCCAGAAGCAGAGGTTTGATGGCTTCAAGAATCTAAGGTTTTCTGCACCTTCTATGATATAGGGTTCTAGTGCACTGTCACAGTGGTCTCTGAGTAAGGGAAGAGGGCATGGTTTTTTTTCCATCAAAGGCATACAACACAGCTTCAGTGGTAGTGACAAGGTCGTCTAGGCCGCAGCCAAAAGACCCATTGTGCTTTCTCCATGGACAAGTTGGGCATATCTGGTGGAATTGCCCAAGGAGATACGTCTAAGTGACGCAACAACCGAGAAAGAGTCAACAAGGGTCAGATAGACAATAGTTTAGTGGCGTTAAAGGGCAAGGACGCGGCCAAACATCACAAGCTAGATCATCTGCTCAAGGAAGTAGAGGACGTGGATGACAGCAAACAACGTATCGATTCTATGCTATGAGTCAACCAGAGGTGATAGTCAACCCGCGAGTAGTTGCAGGTCAGATGGAGTTATTTCATTCTGATTTGTCTTCTTCTTGCTTTGTATCTGTTCTGGTTGACTGGGGTGCTACACACTCTATTATCGCTCATAGTATTCTTGATAGTTGTCTTTTACCTATTAGTTGTAAGAAAGATAGCTTGTTGTTAGAAACCCCTCTTGATGGTTCCTCGATGCTTTGAGAAGTGTGTCCATCTTGTGTTCTATCATTTTCGAGACATAACATACAAGTGGATCTCATACCACTTGATATGCATGGATTTGATGTAATCCTTGGGATGGATACCTTAGAGAAGTATAAGGTTGTGTTGGACTGTGGTTCCAAGCAAGCAGTGTTTGCTGATGATGGTGAGAAGTGGATCATCCAGGGAGATAGGAAGATTTTTCTAATGTGATTGGTGTCAGCAATGGTGGCGGAAAAGTTGTTGCGACAAGGTTGTAGAGCATTTTTTGCTCATGTTGTGGATACCAAAGCAGAAGGTTCTATCCTTAAGGATGTACATGTTGTCAGAGAGTTTGTATATGTATTTCTTGATGAGTTTCCCAGTGTTCCCCCACCTCTAGAGATTGATTTTAAGATCAATATAGTGCCAGGGACACAGCCAGTTGCTCAGACACCGTATAGGATGGCTCCAGCTGAGATGGCAGAATTGAAGAAGCAGCTATAGGAGTTTCTGGATAAAGGTTTCATTAGACTGAGCAAATCGCTGTGGGGTGCTCCAGTTCTGTTCATAAAGAACAAGGATGGATCGATGTGTTTGTGCATAGATTACCGGCAGTTGAACAAAGTTACAATCAAGAACAAGTACCCTTTGCCAAGGATAAACGATCTGTTTGATCAGTTGTGTGGTGCTACAGTGTTCTCAAAGATTGATCTATGATCTGGATATCATCAGTTGAATATCAAGGAGGATGACATACCAAAGTCATCTTTTAGGATGAGGTATGGTCACTTTGAGTTTGTGGTTATGTCGTTTGGGCTAACCAATGCACCTGCTGCTTTCATGAATCTGATGAACAGGGTGTTCCGTCTATTTTTAGATCAGTTTGTTGTGTCTTCATAGATGACATCTTGATCTATATTCGGGACAATCAACAGCATGAACAACATCTTCGACAAGCATTGAATCTCCTTCGCCAGCACCAGTTGTATGCCAAGTTCAGTAAGTGTGAGTTATGGCTAAAGGAAGTGACTTTCTTGGGTCATGTGATATCAACAGAAGGATTCAGAGTGGATACCAAGAAGGTGGAGTCAGTTGCAGAGTGGGAGAAACTGAAGATGCCAACTAAAGTTCGTAGTTTTCTGGGATTAGCAGGATACTATCGAAGATTTATAAAGGACTTCAGGGTGATCGCATTGCCATTGATAAAGTTGACCAGGAAAGATGTACCTTTCATTTGGGATGATCATTGTCGGCAAGCTTTTCAGAGCTTGAAGGAGAAGCTGACTAGTGCTCTAGTGTTGGTGCTACCAGAGCCTTGGAAGGGCTATGCTGTCTTTTGTGATGCTTCCAAGAAGGGCTTGGGATGTGTGTTGATGCAGGAAGATCATGTGGTTTCTTTTGCTTCGCGACAGCTTAAGAAACATGAGGAGAGTTATCCAACACATGATTTGGATCTGGAAGCGGTAGTCCATGCATTGAAGATATAGAGACACTATCTTTATGGGGAGGTGTGTCAAATCTTTACGGATCATAAGAACATGAAGTATATCTTCTCGCAGAGTGAGATGAACATGTGACAGCATCGCTGGATGGAGCTAATCAGTGATTATGATTGCACCATTGAGTATCATCCTGGTAAGGCGAACGTGGTAGCTGATGCGCTTAGCAGGAAGTCTTCTTCTCTTCCTATGAAGAAGGCACAGTTGAGTTCTTTGATATGCCATAGGCGGGATATGTTCGTCTCTTTGCGCCAGATGAATGTATAGTTGGAAGTCTCTTTGTTAGTAGGACTATTGGCACATATGCAAGTGAAGCCTACGTTGAGGCAGCAGATCAAATAAGCACAGCAAGCAGATGTTGCAGTTCAGTTGATCAGATCAGAGTGGCACAACGAGAAGCGTGATGGTTTCCATGAGTCTAAGGATGGACTATTTTGTTATCATAACAGGATGATGGTTCCCGATGATTATGATTTGAGGAAGTTAGTGCTCGAGGAAGCGCACACATCGATGTATGCCATGCATCTAGGTGTCACCAAGATGTATCATAATCTAAATGACCTATATTGGTGGCCTAGCTTGAAGAGAGATGTGGCTGAGTTTGTGGCTAGGTGTGCGGTATGCCAGCATGTTAAGGCTGAGCATCATAAGCTGGCAGATACGTTGCAACCTATGCCAATACTGCAGTAGAAATGGGATCATGTAACCATGGATTTCATAGTTGGTCTTCCGAGGATAGCTAGAAATCATGATTCCATTTGGGTGATAGTGGACAGATTGACGAAGTCCACCCATTTCATACATGTGAAAATGACATATATAGTAGAGAAGATTGCTCAGGTGTATGTGGATGAGATAGTGTGTTTGCGCAGAGTGCCAGCAACAATAGTCTACGATAGAGGTCCTCAGTTCATGAGCCATTTTTGGGAACAGTTGCACAGAGCGTTGGGAATGTAGTTGGGGTTCAGTACTGCTTTCCACCCGCAAACTGATGGACACTCTGAAAGGACTATTCAGACTTTGGAGGATCTTCTCCGAGCTTGTGTTTTGCAGTTCCTAGGTAGTTGGGATGTGCATCTCAATTTGATAGAGTTCGCCTACAACAATAGTTACCAATGGAGTATCGACATGGCACATTATGAGGCTTTATATGGCAGGAAGTGTTGATCTCCTTTATGTTGGTATGAGTCCGGCGAATATCAGCTTTTGGGTCCTGAGTTAGTACAACAAACGACAGAAAATATCAAGGTGATACAATAATAGTTGAAAGCGGTACAAGATAGACAGAAGTCGTATGCTGATAATCGTCGATGACCTCTAGAGTTCCAGGTGGGAGACAAGGTGTATCTCAAGGTCTCTCCATGGAAAGGCATGCTGAGGTTTGGCCGTAAAGGCAAGTTAGCTCCCAGGTATATGGGACCGTATCCGGTGATAGCACGTGTTGGCAAAGTAGCTTACAAGTTAGAGCTACCGCCAGAGTTGCACGGGTTGCATCCAGCGTTCCATGTCAGTATGCTGACGAAAAGTCATCCAGGCACAGAGATAGTGATATAGCCAGTTGAGGTTGAGCTTGATGAAGATGTGACCTACGAGGAAGGTCCACTGTTGATTCTTGACAGAAGCATGAAGAAGCTGAAGAAGAAGGACCTGGTTCTTGTGAAGGTTCTTTGGCATCATCGTGGCATTGAGGAAGCCATGTGGGAGCTCGAGGAAGAGATGAGGAGAAAGTGTCCCTCACTTTTTTGTTCGTATTTTGGGGGTGAAATCCTTTTGTAGAGGTTTATGGCTTGTAAGGACCCTGACCTCTGTTTTGGGCTTACCCTGTTTTCTTTGCCTAAACCCTGTGTTTCGAGGCTTGCCTAATCACCTGAGTTGTGATAAGGGTTTGTTTGTGCTTTGTTGAGAGGTTGAGGTGCAACTTGTAAATTACCCAAGTTCTAGGGTTGTTGTTCAAGTTTGTCACCTTGAGAGATGTCTTTCTCTCTCCTTGCATCCTCTAGGGTTGAGAGGATGGGTTGGGCTCTTTGCTTGAGTAGCTTTGGGCTTTGTTGAGCCTTGTTTGAGTTGTGTTGATCCTTGTGGGAGTTGTATAGGGTTGGGCCTTGGTGTATCAACCAGGAGTGCTTGGTTGTATCGTCCAAGTGGTGTATCAGCCATGGTGTGTCGGTTGTAATGTTGGGCAATACACACCCTCTTGACCTAACCTCATTTATGTCACCATTCTTTGGACAAGTGGTCGTTGCTTTGCTAGTTGGTGGTAAGTCATGAGAAAGTGGTTTTGGGTGCTAGCAAGGTGGCATAGTTTGGACAAGTGGTAGTTTGAGCGAGCACATGTGGAGCAATCCCCTAGTGGACGCCCACTTAACCCCCTTGCATATATACCCCCTTCTTTGCTATATTGGGTTCCCTTTAGCTCCTTAGTTGCTTCCCTTCTTTCTTGGTGGTCTATATCTCCCCTTGGTAGAGCTTGGTGGTCGATCTCCTTGGTGGAGTCTTCTTCTTCCTCTAGTGTTGGCCAAGGGTGGTGCCTTAGAGCTTGAAGCTTGGTGCTTGGAGCTTTGGAGCTTGAGGAGTGTGCTTGAGGTGGGTTACATAACTCCCAACCCTAACTATACTACTTCCTTACCATGTTGTTTGTTATATGCTATCTTGATCGGCCATGTTATCTTGCTAGATATGTTTCTTGTTTTATGGTCATGTCGCTGCCCGATATGCTCCCTAGATCAAGTTGGCTGATATATGTTCCTTAGAACAGGTTGGGCGATATGGGTAGTTACCCTTGTGTTGGCTGATCCTTTGGGTTGTCGAACCTCAAGCAATACCCCTCTCTCGTTTAGTTGAGAGGTGAGCTTAGGGTTTCTTATCCCAAAGAGGTATGGTGGTGTGTCCGTGAGGCAATATCCCTTTCTCCCCCTTTGGTTTTGAGAGGTGAGCTTGAGCTCTAGTGGTATAGGCAAAACCTCTCTCTTCCTTAGTTGTCGATAGGTGAGTCTATGATCTAGTTGATTGGGCAATACCCCTCTCTTACCATGGACTTGATAAGTGAGCCTTTTGTTGGTCTTGACCCAGTTGAGGTTGGAAGGTTGGTCAATATGAGATGACCCACCTTGCTGCCCGATATGTGATGGAAGTTGTGCAAAACCCTTCTCACTTGGTTGTTGAGAGGTGAGCCAACTCTCTTGATATTTTAGGGTTTCTTGGTGGCAGTCTTGAGGTTGAAGATGACCAACCTGTCACGACCTTTGGACCCTTGCCTGATATCCCTTTTTCTAGGGTTGAGTTTGGGCGATATGCTTTGGCCGACAAGGATGTGCCTTGGGCGTTATATGGTTTGTGTTGGGCGTCATGGCATATTGGTACCTTGCCCGATAGGTCATGTGGTTCTTGGCCGACATGGATCCTCACCCTAGTTGTAGGGCGATATGTCCTTGACTAATATGGCCCTAGCTTGGGCGTTAGAGTTGTTCCCTTAGATGATATGGGGTTATGTTGGACGTTGGGAGGTTGTGTCGGGCATTGGGTGCTGCACTTGGCGACATGGTCATGCTGATGTGCACGACACTCTCTTGGGTAGTGTTGCTTGTTACCTCTGTAGGTGTGTTACACGTCACAATGATGCCCGTCGCTGGGGCATTGCACATTGTAGTGCTTGCCCGATATGATGTTGCACGCTTGGGCGTTACAGGTTGGTTCCTAGCTGGTTGCCCGATATGGTGTCTTGAGGAGGTGTTGCCCGATATCTTCTTGTGGTGTTGCCTGATACCTAAGTGATAGTGGTTGCCCGACATGGTTGTTAACCCTAGATAGGTGTTGACCGATACAGTGTTGGGCGTCACACTCTTCGATGAGGTGTGTCTTACCTTTAGTGAGGTTTGTGGTGCCTTTGGTGAGGGTTGTCCCTTTCCCGTTATACCTTTGGTAAGGGTTGTCCCTTACCCGATATATCTATAGTGAGGGTTGTACCTTGTGATCGGTTGGAAACCCTAATGCTTGATTGAAAAGTTATATATATGATAATGTCATGCATATATATTCTCATCTAATAAGCATAATTATATCTCTCTCGATATATGTGATAAGTTTAAGATGTTCCTTGTATGAGCACAGTTGTACCTCTATGCTTATGCTAACCATGCATGTACCTTTTTGTATGATGAGGCCATGGTGATGGCATGACAATGATATGATGATTAAACATCAAGGGTTATAATGAACCTAGTGATATGTGATGGGTGTTACCCATGGAATGGAAATGTGTGCCTTGATGATGGGATTGAGTCCCTGTGATGTTGATCCTTGAGATGGATCTTAATAATTGGCAAGAGGCCAAGTGGTAACATGTGATGTTGGATCCTTGGGATGGATCAAGATGATGTTGATGGCACTGAAGGCCTTAGTGACAATGTAACACAAGATAATGAGTTTTATGTTTTTTCATTCTTGTTATAGTTGCATGTTACATAACTTGGTTGAATCTTACAATCCGTTTAAAATTCATTAATTAATTACAGATGAACCTTTCATGTAGTTTGCCCTAGCCATAGATCCATCATTGTCAGGAGTTTGGTGATGGTGAAATAGGTTCTCCTAAGGGTTAACCTGGAACGCATATTGTTGAATATGTGGGGTGCGCCTACGCCCTAAGTAGTAATGCATGTTTAGAGCACGGTTTCAGGCCCGTGGCTCAGTGTGGTTAGAGCATGGTGAACAGGCCCATGGCTCAGGATATGTGATGGAGCATGGTGAACAGGCCCATGGCTCAGTGATGATGGAGCACAGTGAACATGCTCGTGGCTCAGTTTTCTAGCATAGATACCTGTACCAAGGTGGGATAGGAATACGGTAGTCTGACCCTGTGTGGCTGAGGCCACTTAAGCATGAGATTGCAGTCCTACTTGTTGGTTCTTGTGCACTGACCACAAGGGAAAGAGGTCGTGGAATCTTACTCTCCCATTGACCTTGTATGGCAATCGATTGCGACCAAGCGGTGGTCGGTTTGGATCTGAGTGGTATGACTCACTTCCTCAGGGCATAATAAATCATAACCCAGCCATATAGTATGTTTTGCTTAGGGCAAAACATGAAACATTGGTTGAGGCCTTGTTTGTATAGTTGCCCTAGTTATGTCTTGCAGTTAATTACATGTTCCTCAGATGTTATGATAAGTTCTTATATAACTTATCTTGTCAACCATGTTCCATAAGAAATATTTGGTTATATGCCTCCCGAATATCTTAGGAAAATGTTATAACAAGTTAGTTCTGCTGCGTATGCTGCTCATATATGATCTGCTTATATCAGTTACCTGTTTTATCTGTTATAGCTCCCTTTTGAGGTTTTATAGTTTCGCGGGGGTTATGTTTCTTGCTGGGACTGTGTGTCTCACTCTGTTTGTTTAAAACCCTTTTTAGGTGATCGAGCGAGAAGTGGTGGTGGTCGTGATGTTGTGGCTGAGCAGCAAGAAGAATAGTAGAAAGCAAGGTTGGATATGTTGTTGTTGTTGTTGGATGTTTTGTAGTAGAGTCCTAGAGTTATCCATGTACTCTCAGGTCCTTAGAGGTGTTTTGACAAAGTTTCACGATGTATGATCTTGTATGACTTTCTCATCCTACTATCGGCCTGATATGGCCTGTTATGTATATAAACAGGTGGTGAACTCTTTGTGCTTATGGGACAGATGGATCCTATGAGTTGTTGACATGTATCAAGTTTATGTATATTTATATAACATGTTTCCTTATAGGATGTGGATCTAGTTGTAACAGTTCCTTTTGTATCTGCTTTCCGCAATCGGTTTTAATTAACCAATGTTTTTGGTAATACGATGTTTATGACGGTTCCGCATGTTTTTGCATGGCATTTCGTTGTCTGTGTGATAGTGGAATGTCACACTTATATTTTCGCATATTCAAAAATATGCATTCTGAGTAAAACTCATTTCACCATTCAGCAATTGCTGACACTGAATGGATCTACGGTCTGGGAAACTACATGATAATATTCATCTTGCTTAATTAAGTGTATTACTATATCTTTTTAGCATCAATCAAGTTACAAATAAGATTAACAACAATTACTTACAAACAAAAGCATAAAAGCATTCATCAGATACTTTCATATTCACTGAGTCACATAGTTCACTCAGAATCTCAACCTCTTGTCATTATCTCTCTTGGGTATCCAACCCTTCATTCATCACTGAGCACTGTCACCGCTTAGCAGATGATCATTACCTCAAGGTCATCGGACCCAGATACTTATCTACATAGTCCACATAGCTCATTGGATTTGTATCACATAGTCGCATAGCTCTCACCTGACCATGTTTATTGCATTAAGACATTTGCATGATTATCATATCATGCTATTAACAATTTTGACATATGTCTTTAACCACAGATCACTAAGGAACACATCCTTCTAATGAATTAGGGTTACATCCAATTGATTAGGGTTTCAAGATTTTATCAACACAGATCATACCCTAACTCACACTTTACTCATCTCAAGGGAATAGGTGTATATTGTTTACATATCTATCATTCAAGACCTAGTCTCTCTCTCATTCTCACTAGGATGTAAATTGCTTGGTTCACGTATTTAAGGTTTTCACCCTTATCTTTAACAATTAAGTTAAATTCATTATGGCCCAATATTGCATAAATCATAATCATCACTTTAGAAGAGCTTAGTAATTAAGGACTTGCCTATTGTGTCAAATTACATGATTGATAATATTATTATTTGGAAATGCATGTACTTATCTAATCACATGGTGGAACCACATCCTCATATCGGATATAGGGCATATCCCTTATCACCATATCGTGTGGTCATGTAGGGTTAGACATCCCTTTCTCATTTTAACTCATCTTCGTGTTATGTATGAATTAAACCACTATCCCATATCGAGTATAAGAGTTATTGGATTCTTATATCGTATATTAGGGTTCACCATGTCGAGCATGCCATTATGGCTTTGCCATACTTTATGCAACTATATAATACTAGCTCTTATCCTTAACCATCCATCTTTATTTCAATTTAGACTCCCATATTAGTCTTCCATTATATAGGGTTGCCTCTAGGGTTTCCATATCGGCCACTCACATTGGATTTGCCATAAGTTGGAGATCATATTGTGCACTCATGTTGGGCATCATATTGGTTTTTACCATATTGGTTTGTTTCATAGATTTACCATATCGTGTAAGTGTATTGGGTAGCATATTGGGCATGGTGTGAGTACCATACCGGGCATCGTGTCGGGTTGCCCTTTGGACTCACTATATCGGGTATCCATACAAGGTGGTACCTGATTCCCATATCGTGTAGCCACCCATGGTAAAGACCTTGAACTCAAAAAGGGACAAGATAGACACCAATTTGTTCATTAACTCGTCACAAAGTAAAGAGAGAGTATCATGATTCTAAGGACATTAGCATATCAGGTTCCCAACCCCTAATTCTAGGGTTTTGCTTATATTGGGAAAGATTAATATTCCACCCTAGTATTGTGTACAAGGTGGTTAGGAATCCTCTATATCGTTAAAGGGGTTGTGTCTTACAAAGTGTGATACATTTCCATATCGGGCAAGCCTTCATGTTAGATCCCTCATCAGTTTCCCAAGCCTTCAACCCATATCGGGTTGCAAGGTCTTATAACATATCGAGCTGTTCAAGGATGATCAACCCATATCGTGTACCCAATGATGATGTCATCATCATCATCATCCTCAAAATCATCGATTGACTCAAAACTATGGATAACATTCCTAATTACATATTGGGAATCAAGATTATCTCAATTGATCATAGAGAACCCTAATTTGCAATTAATCAACTAATTGAATAATATTGAGGAAAGGATAATAATATTGAAGGGTTCGAGTTATATAACCCACCTCTTGAAGAGCTTCCAAGATTCAAGCTTCACTCCACATGTCCCAAGGTTGAATATGGGCCTTCTCCAAGCTCTAAGACTTGAACTCCAAGCTCTTGCACGATATATCAAGTCACCTTGGGCGATATCACCTTTCTTGGCAGCTTCAACCTACCCTGTCTGATACCCTTGCTCTTCTTTGGCCGATACCAAACCTCACTTCTTCACTCTCTCCTCTATGGGAAACACAAGGAGAGGTGTTGCACTATATAAGAGGGAGGGTACTTGCTGGATCTGAAAATTTTGCCAACAAATGAAGGTTAGGGTATATATACTTGTGGTTTATAGAAAAGAGTGTAATAGGTGTCATTTGCTCAAGGTACTTCATGCCACTTAGCCATGCAAGGTCGACACATGCTCTTTCATGCTTGACACTAATTATTTAGTCATGCAAAAATAAAAGTCCAAGGGTAAAAATGGAAGACAAGGATCTGCTCTTGAGTTGTCATCTAAGGCAAGCTTTTCTCCCACTATCTTATTATAATAATCGTCTCTACCTTTTCCAAGACAAGATGTAAGTTGATGTTCTACTTCTTCCTTGATGTGTCTTGCCCATCATGGGTAAGTCACAAACCGATAGAAGGCTCTCTCATGGCTCTATGGCCGATAAGGACCCCTTCCAATCTCCACAACTTGATATGTCTTATGTATGTAGCATTCAACTTATGCATTTTCTTGATTTCTTCATTATTAAGAATTCTAACACTTTTAGAGGCTTCAAACATATTGTCTCCTTCTTTCTCTTTCTTCTAGGTAATACTGGGTAAGGGTAAAAACAACCTAGAGGTGATAAATTACACAATAACCCTATATTTTGTTCATATATAGCAAATAGTGCTACAATTGGTGCACCAAGCACTTAGCATTATTCACACAAGTTTTCACTTAGAATTAGGCTTTGCACAGGCAACTAATTAGCACCATATTATCTTTCATGGTATACAAAATACTTAGAATTCATTCAACATGTAACATTTACAACATAACCCCTCATCTTGGGTAAGTCACATTTCTCACTTGGATTACCAAATAATGCACACATAGTTTTGCATATAAGCTCAAATTCGAAAATAAACTTCACAAAGGCCTTAATTACTTTTCAAAAGATGAGATCAAGATTGTAAGAAACTTACTTAGTCAAAACATCTAAGGGTTAGGTCATAACCCAGGTCAGGGGTGTTACAGAAAGTCTTGTAAGATTTCAGATCAAACTTGTTGAGAGAATCTTTCGTATTCAAAGCAAAACAAGGATATCCAAAAACATGGAAATACTTGATAGAAGGCTCCCTACCACACCATAGCTCATAGGGGGTTTTCTTTAGCGAAGGATGAGTGAAAACCCAGTTTTGTACAAAACATGAGGTATTGGCAGCTTCAGCCCAAAACGTCTTAGGAGTGTCATACTCTAGAAGCATGGTCCTAGCCATCTCCTGTAGGGACCTATTCTTCCTCTCTACAACCCCATTTTGTTGAGGTTTCCGAGGTGAAGAGAAGTTATGTGCATAACCCAATTCTTAACAAAACTGCTCCAAAATCTCATTTTCAAATTCTCCCCCATGGTCACTACGAATGGAAACAATGCGGCAAGAGGCTTCATTCTCAACTCATTTATAAAAGCTCGAGAAAACATCAAGCGTATCACTTTTAGAAACGAGAAAGAAGGTCCAAGTATATCTAGAGAAATCATCGACAATAACAAGGCAATACTTGGAACCATGAAGTGATTGAGTTCTCATTGGTCCAAATAGATCAATGTAAATAAGCTCAAGAGATCTCTTGGTACTAAGGACTCCTTTGGATTTGAAGGAGGATTTGGTTTTCTTTCCTTGGGTACAAGATTTGCATTCCTAATCCTTTTCAAAATTCAATTTAGGAAGTCCCTTGATGAAGTCCTTTTTCTCAACTTCTTCAACTGATGCATATTTACATGACCAAGCCAGTGGTTCCAAAGAGAAATATCATTCAAGTTGACTACTAGGCATCTACCAACAACATGCTTAATAGAGTCAAGAACAATAACATAAATATTACCACTTCTAGTTCCCTTATATATAACTTGGTAGGTGAGGGCATTTAGAATCAAGCATTCAAAGGAAGTAAATAACACAAGGTAACCATTATCACATAGTTAACTAACACTAATTAAACTGTGATGTAGGCCATCCACAAAGAGAACATTCTTGATACACACGGATTCACCTACATCACCCTCACCTTTGACTTTACCTTTCTTGTTGTCCCCATAGGTGACCGGTCCTCCTTTCTTTTTGGTGAAATTATTGAAATGGCTTATATCACCCGTCATGTGCTTAGTGCAACCACTATCAACAATACATCTTCCTTTTTCCTACAAGAAAGGAGAATGTCGGTTCCCAACTTAAACTTTGGGATATGTAGCTAGCTTGGGGACCCATTTCATCTTTGGGTTGGTCCCCTTAGGCTTGTAAGGACAATAAGTAGAGTAATGATCATCACATTTGCAATAAGAACAAACCATAGGATTCTTAGTGCCGGAAGACTCTCCTACAAACAAGGAGGTCTCCTTGCTCATTTTCTTACATTTGGCTTTTCTCTTTCCCTTTGATGTCCCCCCTACAAATCCCAAACTACTAGTACCACTTTGTTTGGTAGAATGGTAAAGGACTTCATTTAGGGAGTTCTTCCCTTTGAGGAATTTCTATAGGGATGCTCTCAATCTATGGTTATCATCATTTAAGGAAATAATGGTAGAAGATAAACTAGATATGTCATCCCCAGCATGTACAAGATCATCCTCAAGACATAAAGCTTTTATTAAATATGAATCTTTTTCAAGATAGATAGAAGCAACATTAACACTAGCCAATAAAGGTCTAGAAGATAGATCATTTACTTGACCAAGTAACCTAGCATTTTCATATTTAAGCATTTGGATTTCTTTAAGGTAGACATCTCTCTCTTCTCTATGAGCATCAAAAGGAGCTTAAATTCAGCATTTTTAGTTTTAACCATTTCAATCTCTTTAAGGTAATTTTGGTTTTCTTCCTTAAGATTTTCAATGTTCTTAAGGTAGTAACCATTCTCAACTTCAACCCCATTGTATTGGAGCTCAAGATCAAGGTATTTCCCTTGCAAATTATCAATACTCTCAAGATTAGTTTTCTCATTCAATTCAAGAATTTTAAGTTTAGCATAGAGATCATCAATGCTTTTTCCTAACTGTTTTCTTTTAGATTTACATTTAGCAAAAGATGAATAGGTAGAGAAAAGCATGTAAATAATAGCTTATTTATATAACTCATGCAAACTTACCTCAATTACCTCACCAATATCTTCACTAGTAGAGGCCATGAGTGCAAGGTGGCACTCTCCATTTTCTTCGGAACTTGAGCTACTTGAAGATGAAGCTTCCCAAGCTGCATGAGCTACATTCTTGTGTCTCTTCTCCTTCTTGTCCTTCCTCTTGTATTTGCTCTCCTTCTTGTATTCCTCTTCCTTCTTTGAGTTGCCCTTGTGGTGTGAATTTCTTGACTTGGGGCATTCACTCTTGTAGTGCCCCTTTTGCCCACACTTGTAGCATCTCAGAGTAGAAGAGGAGGAGGCTTGCTTTCCCTTGAAGTGTTTGCCCTTGATGTAATTTGCTTCATGCTCACTAGGGCCTTAGTCTTCACTAGAGGAGGAGGGAGAAGTCTAGGAAGCAAGTTGTTGTTGAAGGATGACTGCCTCCACTTGTGCTTTGAAAGCACTATCTTTGATCTTCTTGGCTTCCTTCTCTTCTTGCTTGGCTTCTTCTTCTTGCTTGTCAAGCCTAGGCTCATGGGCTTGAAGGTTTCCAATGAACTCTTCAGTTGGGATGTCACCAAGGCTCCTCACTTCTTCAACGGAGGTGACCTTTGACTCCCATCTCTTTGGTAGAGTCCTCAAGATCTTGGAGTTGATTACACCTCTATCCAAAGTGTTGCCCAATCACTAATACAGAAATGGGTTGTAACGTCACTACCTGTAGGGTTAGTTTTTCCAAATAACTGACCTTATATGTCTACAAAAAACGGGGGCACCACTTAAGACCTCTTGGGTCGGTTTTCTTAAAAAAATTGACCTTGTAGTGTAACTCTATAGGGTCGGTTTTCCAAATAACTGACCTTATATGTCTATAAAAAACGCGGGCACCACTTAAGACCACTTGGGTCGCTTTTCTTAAAATAACCGACCTTGTAGTGTATCTCTATAGGGTCAGTTTTCATAAAATAAGCGACCTTATAGACAATCGGATTAGAAAGCCAATTACAGTCGCTGCAAAAATTTGCTCAATTTTGGCTTCGTGCCTCAATCTATAGGGTCAATTTTTCCAAATAACCGACCTTATATGTCTACAAAAAACGTGGGAGACATCTTGGATCCAGTTTTCCTTCATGCATGTATAAGCACCTCTAGGGTCAGTTTTTTCTTATAACCGACCCTAGAGGTCCCCTCAATCGACAATATTGTCGACCAAGTTGATTTTTGGATCCAGTTTAGTTCACGCATGTATAAGCACCTCTAGCGTCGGTTTTTTCCTTTTAACCGACCCTAGAGCTCCCCTCGGTCGATGAATTTGTCGACCGAGAACCTCTCGATCGATAAATTCGTCGACCGAGAAGGAGATCCAAATTTCCTTCGTTCATGTATAAGCACCTCTAGTGTCGGTTTTTTACTTTTAACCGACCCTAGAGCTCCCCTCGATCGACGAATTTGTCGACCGATAACCTTTTGGTCGACAAATTAGTCGACCGAGAAGGAGTTTGGTGTTTAGGGTTTTAGATCCAGATTTCCTTCGTGTGTGTATAAGCACCTCTAGGGTTGGTTTTTTCCTTATAACCAACCCTAGAGGGCCCTATTGTCGATCGAGATGAATTTTGGATCCAGTTTAGTTCGCGCATGTATAAGCACCTCTAGCGTCGGTTTTTTACTTTTAACTAATCCTAGATCTCCCCTCAGTCGATGAAATTCGTCGACCGGGAACCTCTCAGTCGACAAATTCGTCGATCGAGAAGGAGTTTGGTGTTTAGGGTTTTAGATCCAAATTTCTTTTGTGCATGTATAAGCACCTCTAGGGTTGATTTTTCCTTATAACCGACCCTAGAGGGCCCCTCGGTCGATAATATTGTCGACCGAGATGAATTTTAGATCCAGTTTAGTTCACACTTGTATAAGTACCTCTAGCGTCGGTTTTTTACTTTTAACATACCCTAGAGCTCCCCTCGGTCGATGAATTTGTCGACCGAGAATGAATTTGAGTGTTTTTAAATAACCCGACACGGGCACCGCTTATCTCTAGCGTCAGTTTTTTTGTTTTAACCAACGCTACAGGTTGGGCCCGGGGCTTGAAGTGGCCGAGACCTAGTCTTTCTCTCCCGCGAAACATAAATTTCGTTCTATTTTTCTCTTCCGCGGCGCTGATACCTTTTCTTCTTTCTCTCCTTGTGTCATTCCGCCATCGATACCTTCTCTTCCTTCTCTCTCGTGTCATCACTTTTCATTGTTGTCGCGCCGCCAAAGCCTTTGCCAAGAAGCTCGTCGTCGTGTTCGAAGAGGATCGTGGTATCCATGAAGCCCTTGCCACCTCTCCGCACCGCCAAAGCCCTTGCCTCCTCTCTGTGAAGAGAGATCGTCGTCACCACCTCTCCACACTTCCATGAAGGTCACCACCTCTCCATGAAGGTCATAACATCCTCCACGAAGTTCGTCGTCGTTTCCAAGTAAGGTCACCGCTTCCCTCATTCCTGAGTTCGTTCCTGCCGCCACGGTAGCGTCTAGGTCCACTCTCAGTCGACAATATTGTCGACCGAGAGTCCACTTGCGCGCAGCGTCTAGGTCCACTCTCGGTCGAGAATTCGTCGACCGAGAGTGGACCTGGACACCGCGCGCATGTGGGCTCTCGGTCGACTAATTGTCGACCGAGAGTGGACCTGCGCTCCTTTAACAACACAGTTATATTGTTTATCCATTTTATATGATTTGATAACCCAACCAATAATAAAAACATGTATTTTTTATATGTAATCATTATATAAATTCTAGAAATTAATATGAGATTAGACATGTGTACTCCTGGATTGACACTTTAGGGTTGATGCATGATGTTTAACTTAATATATAAATATGAAAATAATGCATTTATATATTAACTTAGAAACCCATTCAAAATTTACTCATTAGGAGTAAACTTTGGATAGTCCCCGGTTTGGGACTATTTTTGGATATTTAATCTCACTTAGGATGTACTGTATAATGTATGTTTAGTTTTGAAGAAAATTTCAGGAGGATTTCCTCATTTGTTCTCTGGGTACATATGTGAGTGGTTATTTGCCATTTACATCAGTGTACTTGGAGAACTTAGGGGAAATGCTGCTAAAATTTTCTTCAAAACTAAACATACATTATACAGTTACTAGTGAGATTAAATATTCAAAAATGGGATAGGTGGTACACTTTAGTATATAAGTAATTAACTTCCTATCAATAAAAACTTACATATTATAGTATCAATATTAAACGATTAGTTTTATAATTAATTTTAATGTGATATAGAAAATGGATCGAAGTTGGATGTCTATCAAGAACCGTTGCAGTCTAGAGTTTGCCAAAGGTCTTGATGAATTTATCAGATTTGCTGAGGAACATAGGAAACTACCTACAGATAGGCTATATTGTCTATGTAGAAATTGTTGTAACAATTTGAAAGTTGATACTGGTGAGGAAATTAAGAATCATGTCATATGCAATGGGATCATACAAGGTTATAATGAATGGTATTGGCATGGAGAGAAATTTAATTATGGATCAGAAAATGTCGATACTAATAGTTGTGGCATAGAAGATATAGATAATGATGATAATGTTAATGATGAACTGATTCAAGATGACCAGATTCAGGATGATATGGTTGATGCGATGCTACGTAGTTTTCAGGACAATGTCATTGATCCACCTTCTTTATTTGCAAACATTGTCCATGATGCTGAAAAACCATTATATAAGTGTTGTACTAAGTTCACGAGGTTGAGTGTTGTGATGCGATTATATACTCTTAAAGCTCAAAACCGGTGGAGCGATAAGAGTTTCACTTCACTATTGTCTTTGTTAAAGGAAATTCTTCCTGAAGGCAACGAGCTTCCAATTTCAACATATCAAGCAAAGAAAATAATGTGCCTAATGGGAATGGAGGCTAAGAAGATTCATGCATGTCCAAATGATTGTGTGTTATTTCAGAAGGACTATAGTAATTTGATAAATTGTCCAAAATGTGGTGCGTCAAGGTATAAGACCACAAATTCAGCTAAGGCTAAAAATGGCTCTCCTGCCAAGGTGATGTGGTATCTACCAATAATACCACGATTTCAACGCTTATTTGCTAATACAGAAGATGCGCAAAATTTGTCTTGGCATGGGGAGTTAAAGGCCAATGATGATGGCGTCCTACGACATGCATCTGATTCACCAAAATGGAAGAAAATTGATTTATTATACCCTAAATTTGGTAAAGAACCAAGAAACTTAAGACTTGGACTCTGTAGATATGGAATGAATCCCTATGGTACATTAAGCAGCCAACATAGCATGTGGCATGTTATGATCGTTATATACAATCTTCCTCCTTGGTTGTGTATGAAAAATAAGTATGTGATGTTGTCAATATTGATATCAGGGCCCAAGCAACCTGGAAATGATATTGATGTTTACCTTCTACCTCTAATTGATGACCTAATGAAACTATGGGAAGAAGGTATTATGACATATGATGCTTCACGTAAAGAGATCTTTAGTTTGTGTGCTATGTTATTTTGCACGATTAATGACTTTCCAGGTTATAGAAATTTGTCTAGATATAACATAAAAGGATACAAAGCATGTCTGTTTGTAAGGAAAATACTGATTCAATCAGACTGAAACATGGTGGTAAAATCGTATATCTTGGTCATCGGAGATTTCTCCCACCAGTGCATCCTTATTGAAGGCAACGCAAAACCTTTAATGGGTCAACTAAGGAACGAAGTGCTCCTAAACCTATACCAGGAAATGTTGTATATGATAGGGTGAAACATATTGTTAATGAATTTAGAAAGAGTTCAAGTAGTCATCCACTCGCATGTGAAAAATCTCTATACAAGAAGAGGTCAATATTCTGGGATCTTCCTTATTAGAGATCTTTGACAATTAGACATTGCATTGGCGTCATGCATGTTGGAAAAAAAAATTGTGATAGCATCATTGGTACGCTATTGAACATACCAGGAAAGACTAAAGATGGCATCAAATCTAGAAAAGATTTAGAATTAATGGGTATAAGAAAAGAATTATCAGTGGAGATCAGGGGTCGTCGCACATATTTACCACCAGCTTGTTACACTTTGTCAAAGAAGGAGAAAAAGACTTTCTGTGAGTGCTTGTATAATATTAAGGTTCCACAAAGATACTCTTCTAATATTCGTAGATTGGTATCAATGAAGGATCTAAAGTTGATAGGTCTCAAATCTCACGATTGTCACACCTTAATGCAACAAATTTTACCTGTGGCTATTCGATCTATATTGCCGAAGCATGTAAGGTTTGCAATCACAAGACTCTGTTTCTTCTTCAATGAAATATGCAACAAAGTGATACATCCTGATACTCTTGATAAATTACAGAAAGATGTAATTGTTACCATGTGTCAGCTTGAAATGTACTTTCCTCCTTCATTTTTTGATATCATGGTTCATCTTGTAGTACATATTACAAGGGAGGTGAAGATGTTGGGTACAATTTTCTTACACTGGATGTATCCATTTGAATGCTACATGAGTGTTTTTAAAGGTGATGTTCAGAATCGTTATCGTCCTAAAGGGAGTATTGTTGAGGGTTACATGGCTAGGGAGGTGATGGACTTTTGTAATGATTTTTTGAATTGCAATGAAACGTGTAGCGATCTAAAAAATTCCCATCACACTGGATCTTATTGTGGCAAAGGAACTCTGGGAGGACGAGTGAAAGGAATTAGTCGTGAGTTGTGGGAACAAGTGCATTTGTATATTTTACACAACATTGATTAAGTTAGTAGCTACATCACAGAACACAATGATCTTATCAAGAGAAATCAACTGTGATCCAGTTCAATGTGGCTTGCAAGAGAGCATAATCGAACATTTATTAGGTGGTTTGAAGAGAAAGTATTTAATCAACTATCTGAATCACCGAACAATGTTTCTAAGAACATAAAATGGCTCACCTTTAAGCCAAAAATGGATGTCATGTCATATGAAGGTTATGACATAAATGGATTTTCATACTACACAAAGCGTCAAGACGAAAGTAGTGTGGTCCAAAATAGTAGGGTCACTGTTCAAGCTTGTTCGTTGTATTTTGCTAGTGCCAAAGATAAAAGACCACGGGAAGCTGAGATGTCATATTACAGCGTCGTTGAGGACATATGGGAATTGGACTATACAAATTTCAGAGTTCCTATCTTTAGGTGTAATTGGGTTGACAACAACAAAGGAGTTTTAGTTGATGAGTTGGGTTTCAAATTGGTGAATTTTGAAAAGATTGGTGAGAAAGATGAGCCATTCATCATGGCAGACCAAGCAAAACAAGTATTCTATATCGATGACCCGGTAAATAAAAATTGGTCTGTCGTTCTTCATGGAAAAAGATAGTTTACTGTAGAACCTATAAATGAAAAAGAATACTACGAAAAGTATGATGATTCTAGTCCATTCTCAGTTGGTTTGCCAAGTGTAAATGTTGAAGATAACACCGATGAATATTATAAACGTCATGACCATGCTGAAGGAATTTTACTTGACTAACAACTCAACCAATACTAGAGGCATGTATTCTTTGAATTATTTATTTTATTATCATTCAACCAAGTAATGTTTTAAATATACATCATATATCATGTATACCTTATCACTTGTGCTTTTATTATCACTTTTTTTTATCATGTATACTTGCAGGTTCTAAAATGGCGAGTGAAGATGAACATTCTGAGCATGAGCATGAGCACCATGAGGATGGTAGTGGTGATGCTAAGAAAAGTAGAGGTCCCACACTGATGCGTAGGCTGCAGGAGCTCAGGGCTAAAGGAGACAAATTGCCAGTCCAGTTTGATATCACAGGAGCACCTGTTGGGGAACATGCTAGTGCTTTCAAGCATTACGTAGGGGCGACCGCGCGCAGTAAGGTGGCAATAGATATAGAAAATTGGCATGATGTTCCTAATGCCAAAAAAGACCTCATATGGAAAGATATATCTGTGAGTGGAAGTGATATTATTTTAATATGTTTTTATCTATTGATTCTAATTTAGTTTTCTTGGAATTAATTCATTTTCAAAACAACATTATTAATTGCTTCTTTTGTATGTATAGGGTGTTTTTCATCTAAATGAAAAATATCACAAGAAAAGAGTGCTACAACGTTGTGGTGTACGATGGAGGGGTTTTAAGACATATCTCGCAAGGGAATTTATAGATAATCCTAAACAAAAGAAGAAAGCAACAGATGTATATATTTTTATAGATCCTGAGGTGTGGGAAAGATTTGTTGCAGCTAGGAGATCGGAAGAGTTTCAGGTAATAAAGATTGTGATGTATTGTATGAATCTTTAATTTTATACAATCAAGGAGGTGAATCTTTTTATACATGTTTGCCAAGTCTAAATTGCAATACCTCATTTTAAATGATCAGGCCATTCACCCGGATCAAAAGGAAAGACGGGCTAAAAATGTGCATGACCATCGCTTGGGGCCCGGTGGTTATGCCTTCCGCCGCCAACTACAAGAGAAACAATCCTCTTCTGGAGAAGAATCTAGTACAACTCAAGTTGACTGTCCACCCTGACACTTGACATGGATTGATGCTAGAAAGAATTGAGCATGTGAAATTGTCAACCCTGTAACTAAGGAGGTGGCACAAAAGATGGTAGGTTTATCCCAACTAAGTAAAGAGTAACTCCCATAAACTTAGATTTATTTATATCTAATTGATATTGTGATTTAATATTTTTATTAACTATGAATAGATTGATCTCCACGAGCAAAGGAAGGAAAGTGCATCCCAACTGGCCACATGGATGAACTATCAGTTGCTCTTGGTACGAAGGAGCATCCTGGCCGTGTTAGGGGATTAGGAGCTGGCATAGGATTCAAGTCTTATTTTGTCCCTTCACAATCTAAAAGAGGTCGCGCAGGAGGTCTTACATAAGAGGAGGTTGAAGCATTAGTAGCATAGAAAGTAAAAGAAATAATGTCTTCATTTCAGCCTACTCAACCTTATCAACCTATTCATATTGTACGTCTCTCAAGTGATGAGGTACAAGCCCATGCTCCAGTTGTAGAAGGTCATGGGAGCACTCCCAATGACCCACCACAACAATCTGCAGTAAGTTTTTTTTCTATATGTTGTGTTATTAGTATGATATATATATATATATATATATGATAATATATACAGTTGTAACAGGTATTTGTTCTACTGCTTCTTATATAACTTATATTATTTCAATCTAGGCTGGTATGAACTGTAAACTTGTAGTGGAGGTTCCAGAATATAATGTTGTGGCAGCGGGCAAGGTGTACAACCTTGGTGGTACATTGCATTGCCAACAAATTACTGATGACATTTGTCGTGTGTCCATCCATCGTGTGTATGACGAAATGGGGGACAAACCACTACCCATACCTAATCCTGAATACAATACAATTGAAGAAGTTGAGGGTGCTATGGTGGGTTGGCCTAGACACTTGGTTATCAATGACAAGGTATACCTTATTTCTACCATATTTTTCATATTTGACTGCATATATGAACTCGTGTAATATAAGTATGTAATTTAATTAACAGGTTTGTAAACCAAAAAGTAAAAATTCTACTACTCATCCTCCTATTCCCAAGCCATCTTTCATTCCCGAAGCTACATTCGACGAATTGGGAAGCAAATGTAAATGTTTGTGTCGATACTTATCCAACCAAAGCTCGGGATTGTTGACTCAAGGTCAATTAGGTCAATGTTGACTCACGTCTAAATTGACTAAACCCGTGTTTTGATGATGACTAACCATTCCACATATTGGTGTCTAATGTCTCTACTTGAGTAATTTCAGATTAGGTATAGACACACTCCAATTGCCCTAACTTGCGCATCTCAAATTGGAGAAAAGACAAGTCAAAGTCATACAAGTGCACACTTTTGTAATATGATGTATATCCATTAGAATCATGTTGTAAATCACTTGTAATGATTGTATGAGTTGTAATTAAGCTTAGAAAAATGCCAGGAGCACTTAGAAAGATTTTTAGAGCACTTCTAATGCAACTTCAAAAATCAATTACAGACACTTGGTCGGTCCAGTTTCACACCCTGAAACTCGACCGATCAAACCTTGATCGATTTTCTGAAGATTGCATCGGTCGAGTTTTGCACTCACAGAACTCGACCGATTGGGTAGTAGGCCAGTTCCAGTTGGAATGGTCGGTCGAGTTTCCTCATAACAAACTCGACCGATCATTTCACTATCGGGCTTCCTGCTACTTGATCGGTCGAGTTACATATATAGAAACTCGACTGAATGCACTGTACGGAAAAGTGCAGAAAAGTGCTACTAGCCGTTGTGGAGTTGCAACAAGTGAAAATAGATCTGTTGCAAGCCACAAAACAGCTAGTTTTCATTCTTAAGTGTTCCCAAAGGCTAAGAGGCATCCCCAGCTATAAATAGGACCCCTTGGGCTTCATTCCAAGGTTGAGCATTCATTGCAAACTCTATGTGAGGCTCCTATTCTATAGTTGAGTGCTTCCTACAGCCTCCTCTCTCTCTCTAAGATTAATCACTTGCTACATCCATTAGAGTGAGTAGGAGATTTGTAAGAGAGCTAGTCTTATTTGTATATCTTGTGAGGCTCTCACTTCCACCACCTCCCCATCTCTCATTTCCTATCTTGAAGATGAAGGTTATCTCTCTTGTCCAAGAGAGGTGAAGAAGAACAAGGGAAGGAGTCCCTTTGTGAAGATCAAGGCAGAAGACTTGGAGCTAGAGTGGGTAAGCCCTTGGAGAAGGCAAAAGACTCAAGCTCAAGTAGGTAAGACCTTGGTGGAAGCTTCTCCGAGTGAAGGTGAAGTCAAAGGCGGAAGATCCAAGAAGAGTGGGTAATTCCTACAAGGCCGAAGACTTGTGCAAGAGTGGGTAAGTCCTTGGAGAAGGCCGAAGACTCTTGCAAAGTGGGTAAGTCCTTGGTAAGGTTGAAGACTCTTTGTATTGGATAGGTAAGTCCTTTGTTGGTCATGTATTGTATGTCTTATTAATGAATATAAGAGTGCAATTGTTTGAAGTCCTAGAGGTTGACCTCTCTAGGCAAGTGGACTGACACACTTCTAGTTTGAAGTGTGGAACCACTCTAAAATAGCTTGTCTAATTGGTGCATGTTCAATCTCTCTTATCCTTGCTATGCATGATTTATTTGCACTCAAATTACCTATTTAGCAACCTTATCTTGTCATATAATTTGAAGGTTTACTGAGTTTTGTTTAAGTGCTTTCAGCTCTATTCACCCCCCCCTCTAGAGCATCTAATCACCCATCTAGGATCCAACAAGTGGTATCAGAGCGGGTCTTCTCCAAGCATACTTCAACAAGTAGGAGAAGATGGGTGACTACCTAGGAGGGAGACTCTCGACTAGCCTTCCAATCTTTGATGGGAGCAACTTCCTCTATTGGAGAAGAAGACTTCAATTCTTCATCCAAGGATCAAGTCTCGAGATGTGGCAAATGGTGAACAGCCCATACATTCTACCAAAGACAAACATTGAAGAATGGGATGAAGCCACCTTGATGAAAGCAACCTTGAATGCTAGAGCCATGCACATTCTATATGCCTCCATGACCCCCACCGAGTTCAACCGGATTTCTTCTTGTGAGACGGCCTATGAGGTATGGAGAAAGCTTTGCATCACTTATGAAGGGATAGATCAAGTGAAGGAAAGCAAAGTCTACATGCTCAAAGGGTTTCTTGAGAACTTCAAGATGGGAAAGGAAGAGAGCATAGCCAACATGTACTCAAGGCTCAACACCATCTTGAATGGTCTTGCTGTTCTAGGACATCCTATGTCTAGTGGAGAGATCAACTCAAAGATCCTTAGAACTCTCCCCAAGAGATGGGAATCCAAGGTGACTTCCATTGAAGAAGCAAGGTCGCTTAGGGATATTCCTATTGAAGAGCTCATTGGAAATCTACAAGCACATGAAGCCACACTTGACAAGAGGGAGGAAGTAGAAAGACAAGAGAAGAAAGAGCTAAAGAGAATGAAGAAGGCTGAAATGAAGGCTCAAATTGAAGCTATCATGGAACAAGTCTCTCCATCCTCTCAAGCTAAAGAAGATGCCATGTACTCCAAAGGTCGACTCTACAAAGGCAAGTCCTCCTCCATCCGGTGCTTCACATGTGGAAAGAAGGGTCACTACAAGGAAGATTGCCCACAAGGCAAAAAGACCCATCTTCACAAGAAGAAATGGCAATCAAGCTCAAGTGGCTCCTCCAACTCAAGCTTAAGTGAAGATTCAAGTGAAGGATCAAGCTCAAGCTCAAGTGATGAAGGAGAATGCCATTTTGCTCTTATAGCATCAACAAGTGAAGACTCAAGTGAGGTAAATCTAAACTCTCTAGATAAAGAATCTTTGATTGCTATTATTCATGATATTTGTGCCTCTCTTAAGTCTTCTAAAAGGAAAAAGAAAAAGCTTGCTAAAATTGTTGATAATTTGCATGTAGAACTAGATGATCTTGAACATGCTAATTCTTGCTTGCTTGATGATAAAAATGATTGTCTTAGTCAAGTAGACTCTCTTAAACTTGAAAATTCTAGTTTACTTGATAAGATTAAATTTCTAGAAGCTCAACCTCTCATGCCTAGTTCAAATGAAGAGCATACTTTAATTGTTGATTCTCTCATGCATGACATTGATGTTCTTAAATCTGAAAACAAGGACAAAGATTTTGTTTTGCATGAATTAGAAATAGAAAATGCCTCCTTGCTTGCTAAAATCAATGGGCATGAATCTTGTTCTAGTTCTACAAATAGAGAGAATGATGTTGCTGCTCTTCATATTGATAGAGATTCTTATTTAACTAAATCTCTTTGCTTAGAAAATGATCTTTTGCATGCTAAAGAAAATATAAATAATTTGTCTTCTACTATTGCTTCTCTTAAGCATGATAATGATAGTTTGAGATCTTCTTTGCAAATATTCTTAGTGGGTAAAAAGAATCTTAATCAAATCCTAGACCATACTACTAAACAAATTGGTAGACATGGTTTAGGGTATGATAGTAGTCAAGGGAACAACAAAGATAAAGGACCTCCAATATTTCATGGAGAATCCTCTAGTTCCAAGACTATGGGTACATGCAACTATTGCAATGAATTAGGTCATTATTCTACTTGTTGTCCTTTTAGGAAAGCACCCAAAAGCAATAGGACTTGGGTTGCTAAACTAACCCCTCCGGACCCAAAAATATGATTGGGGACCATTTCATCTTTCTTCTTGTAGGTACTTGCAAATGGATTGACTTGAGCTATTGAATTGCAAATTGACTTCTCAATCCACATGAAAGAAGAAATGTGAGATGTGTAGAGGGTGACAACAAGTGTAAAAGCAATGGTAAGCACAATGGTAAATGTTTTATTGCTTATAACCTATCCTAACTTGTTTTTGTCAAGTTAGTGTGCACTATACATATGGTTTTTGAGTTAAAAGTGGTTTTTTGTGATTCTCTTCACACTCTTGCTAAAAAACTATTTCTAATGCTTCTATAGTGCATTACTAACTTGCTTAGACATGTTTGGATATGGTTTGTATTTTTAGTATGCCTTTAAATATGTTTTTATAAAATAGGTGTGCTTGTTGACAGCTGCTCTGTCGGTCGAGTTTGCCCTATTGAAACTCGATCGATAGGCACCAATGGGTGTTGCCAGCAGCTGTCATCGGTCGAGTTGTTCATGCACAGAACTCGACCGATAACACTATGTACAGAATATACATTTGGCTTATTGAGTGAGAATTTCCCTCTCAACTAGATTTTCTCAACCAATAGCCTTATTCTTTGGCACTCTCATTTGGTACCTTTATATATGCTGCTTGCCATGTTCTAAATTGCCTATCTTGCTTACAACTCTATCTCTCTAATTGCTCTAAATTGGTATTTCTATATCTTGCAATTACTTGCTTTGAGTTGTTTTGCAGGTTTTGATGATGATCTCTATGGAACTCTTGGTTGTGTCTAAAAATTGCTTCCGTTGTGCTCTAACTTGCTACATATATCTAGGTGTATATCTTGTTTTGATACAACCTTGAGGTTCTTAGGGGTAATCATCTTATGGTAAGAATGAATATTTAGTGAGTTATATCCTTTCATGCTTCTAAAATTGCATATCTCTTTGTTTGGATATATCTCTTCATCTACTCATAGCTTGCTCTTTAACTTGTGTATCTTTTGGTATCTCTTGCTATGATCTAGATCCTACTAGTAGTCCTAACTTGTGATATCATCTACTAGTAGTTCACATACATGTAGTTCTAACCCTGTTTACAATTGACATCTTTGCTCATCTATATGCTATGCTTATACATGCTCAAGCTTGTTCCTTAAATTGAATATCTACTATCTTGAGTTGCTTGCATAACATTGTGATGCAGGGTACATAGATCTACATGATATGTGGGAATTGGAGTTTTTTTGGATTTTATGCAGGTTTTGCTCCAATTTCAGTTTTTGCTGCAAGTATAGTGTTTTTATGCAGAAACACCCTTATGAGCAAGACTCATCGCTATGCCATGAGCTCCGATGGTTTTTGGTCAAATTCCATCATCTTGAGGGTCAAAATCGTGATTTATTGTTTTTCTGCAGCACTTTATCTTGCATTTTTGGGATGTTCAAGTATATGCTTTAACTTGCTTTTCTTTCTATGCTTGGACAAGCCCCTATCTGCGCTCTTCTACTCTCCTTATATATTTGTGTTATCTCCTTTCTCTTTAACAAGTGATGTTTCTTTTTTCTTCATAACCCCCACCTTTTTGAAATGACAAAGGGGGAGAAAGGTAATGTTACGACCCATATCAGGGTTAGTCAACAAATACCTCAAATTATGTGAAACACCTCAATTAGTGTTGAATATCAAATTAAATATCATGGTTAATCAAATAAGTTAATATGTGAATCAATGGTTGAGATTGAAACATCTGAGGTAATTAATGTTAATGGCTATGATGACCGTTAAGTTAATTAAGTTGAAGTAAGTACACAAGTTGCAATTAGAGCTTTGATCCAGTGAAACAGTGTAATCTGTATGATTTCATACCTTGGGTAGGTATAGGAGTTCGTGCTTGAAATAATGCAAAAGAAATCATCTAAATCGGACCTCCGAGTCAATAGTTATAGCATTTCCAATGTCTAGGGTCACAAATGTAATTTTGTTGCAAATCCGGGTTATAAACCCTTTTCCTTTCTTTTATTTTTCATTTCTCGCTTATCCCCTTCCCTCTTCCTTCCCGGTAGAACAGGGAGCGACCGCAAAGCGGTGCTCGACCTGCAGCATGATGCAAGGGGCCGACCGTTGGCCTTGGCTCCAACTAGCAACTAAACACCTCCGTCCACCCTCCTTCTTCCTCTTCCCTTCTTCCTTCCTCCTTCCTTGCCCCCTTCCATGGCGCCCCACCTGCAGCTGACCTGCAGCGCAAAGCTGCGGCCAGCAGCGCCGGCCAGCAGCAAGGTGGACGGCCAGAGGCCGTTTTGGCGTGGCCAGCACCACCAAGCACCCGGCCATGACCTCGGCCTTGAGGTCCACACCGGAATCCAGAGCTCCTAGCCAAGCTCCATCCACCAATCGAAGCTTTTCTCCAACCTGAACTAAGGCGTGAAGGAGCTGCTGCTTGCAGCAGCATGCTTGATTAGAGTCAACCTGGGCGTAGAAGGTATTAAAAGAGGTAGTTCTGACTTCGGCATAAGGTCTTGATCATGAATTCATAGTGTTAACTTAAGACTTAGCTTTAGATCGAGCCATGTGTAGATTTTCGTTTAGGTAATGAAGCTAGTTGCTATTTTATTGTAGGACCAGTGTTTTGGTTGGCCGAATTGGGTATAATTCGGCCGAGTTTCCTTTATAGGAAATCGAGCAGGGTTTTGATCGGCCGAGATTGCAGGCTGATCGGCCGAGTTTCTAGCTGGTCGGCCGAGTTCCCAAATTGGTCGGCCGAGTTCCAGAAGTGTGAGTGGCAGTTCATTCAGAAATCATTATTTATCTCAATTTAAGTGCTTAATTGCTTTAATATCAGTTGGTATAACTTCTAAACAGTTTAGCACATACAAAAGTTTATTATAGATTCAATGGAACTTGAGATACGTATTATGATTGATGAAAATGATGGAAATTTTCTATTTTACAGTTGCAATGCGTATGCTGAATTAAGATGGTTGTTTAGCAATGAATTTGAATAAGTGGCTTTGAGTCATGTTTAGAAATGACAATGATATATATATGAGTTTAAAAGAGATGTTCAGAATGTGAAATAAGTATGAAATGTGTTTCCCTGTTTAATTATTTAAATGTTAAATCAGTTAATAGATTTAGGTGCCCTAACACAGTAGAACCCCTTTGAGAGGTCTGCACCAGGGGGGTGAAACTCGTGTTCAACATTATCCGTGCTTGTGTCATGGAGACACGAGGAAAGTGAGGTAGTGTCCAACAATAACGCGTGCTTGTGTCACGGTGGCACTGGAGGAAAACAGGGGTTATTCAACATTAATCCGTGCTTGTGTCACGGTGGTAACCCGGTAAGACTCTCCACCTGTGTGCTCAGGTTTGAGGAGGAGTCTAGAGTTCACTCTTTTGAGAGTGTAGTGAGGCCTTGTGAGCCTGAGAGTCCTGCAGCAGACCAGGGCTGAAAGTCAGACTTAGCATTTCCCGGGTGTGTCGCTAAGTCTTGTACGGTGGGATCGTAGTTCGCTACAGATCTTTATATGCAGAGTACACTGCATATGATTAGGGCATAATAAAAATATAAATATGAATCATATAGGATCGCAATAAAATTAATTTGTTAAGAGATTCGAACTTTTGTGCCAATTCTATATACATCTGTTTATTTGTTTAAATATCTGTTGTTGCATAGAAATGTGATTATTATCTGCAAATCTGCTATGTCATTAGAACTGCCCTGCTTGTACTGTATTTATGTTTATTTCAATTTTATAAACCTGATGAGTTGTTTAGTGATAGCTAAATGAAATGCTATTCACTGAGCGAGTAGGCTCATACCTCTACTCAAAACATTTTCAGGTTATCAACATCACAGGAATCTGAAGGATCCGTTCAACCTAATGCTCGGTCTGTAGAAGGTTTATGTAGTTAGTAGTTAGAGGTCTCTTAGTCTTTCCCCTCGATCCTTGGGACATGGTGTGGGTGAGAGAGAATGTGTATAAAGATGTAAAATAACTTTCATGCTTTATTTTATGTTGATCGATGTAATATGCTGTAGACTTTGTTTATATTACTAGTCAGTTTAATAAAAATGCTTCCGCAGTTTGTTTAGATTTAGTTTACAGCATAAATCAGATTATCTTTTTAATGTCTTAAAAATGTTTTAAAATCTCAAAGTGGGTTGGCTTGTGTGTAATCCCTCCGTCGCGCCCTAATCTCGTGATTAGTGGGTAATGCGAGATCGGGGTGTGACATATTGGTATCAGAGCATAGGTTGAGTATGTAAATACTCTAAGTCAAGGTCAGGGGACGATAAGAGACCAATAGGATTAAGGTTTAAGAGTTTTTCTTCTGTTTGTAATTTTCTAGCAGGAAGTGTTCTGTTATACTATTATAGATGGCAGGAAAAGGATGTGGTCACGAGAACCAAGTAAAGAGTTTTAGTTGAGTCGTTAAGAATCATTAAGGTCAAAAGATAAAGTTATAGGTGAGACGAATAATAAATGATGTGTTTTAGCTCTGGAAGGTCTGAGTGTTTAGATACCCTGGCCAGGTGTCTGAATACTTAGATTGACCAGTATCAAGCTACTCTGTCTGTTCTTCTCTGGATGCCCTGGCCAGGTATGCAGAGGAAGGATAGGCTAGAGAGAAAACCCTAGAAATCTTAGGGTTAAGAGATCAGAAATTAATGTAGGAATAAGAGATTATATATAAGATGCTATTCAACTCTTGTCTATTATTTCTTATTTGATTTAAAGATCACTAGAAATGCTTTTATATGCATGGAATTAGATTTTTCAATTTGTAAAGTAAATATGATTCTTTTATATTGTTGTGTCATGAAGTGAATTGTTTAATGTTTGTTTTCTTTGTATTAAAGTAGACCCGAAATTATGTATAAATGAGTTTACCCTAAGAGGATATTCTTTCCACATGTTTAAGATTAATAGGGGTTGATTAATCTCGAGTAGCTCTTGGCTTCAGGACTACAGGTTCGGCCTGGTCCGGCTGGCAGGATGCGTTACTGGGATCTAATGACTCCTGTTAACAGTAAAATAAGAATAGACTCTGGATGATTTAGACCCGTAACATAGTGAGAATGTATATACACTAGGATGTTTTAACTATGATTAGAAGTCTAAACGTTCTTTTGTCTTGAGATTTAGGGTTTGAGAAGCATATACCCTAATCGGCCCAAAATAGGGTTTTGATGATACATAAATACAAAATTTGATAAGTAAAGTGTCTCAGTAAATGATTTTTTAGTATTTTATGTGTAACTCTGATTTATCTCAAATTTGTATATGATTTGGATATATAAAATGTAAACAACATTGGAAAATATCAGAATTTTTTAAGAATGTTCTGACCTGTTTATCGGCCGAGTTTCAAACTCGACCGATCACATTTTCAGAATGATATAGCAGTGTGGTAATTGAATTTTATCTTTTTATTTGTATATCCAATTAATCTCAAATTTTAATTGTGCTTGAAAAACACAATTTTATACACTCTGTTAAATTGGCGTAATTTTTGGATGACTTTTGATCTCTACAGTAAGGGTGTCGGCCGAGTTTACAACTCAACCGAATCTGCTGCAGACTGCTATATAGCAGCGCACTGTTTGATTTTTAATTATTTATTAGTAATTAGAAATGATCTCAAATTTTTACTGGAGATCTGAAACTTCATTAGGTATAACATATAAAATTTCCAGAATTTTTGGAGCTTCTCTTAGCTATTTAATAAACGAATTACAGAAACTATTGTGAAAACTGAATTTTCAGCCAATATAATTAAAGTTGAGCGTTGGATTAATATGCTATTGACCCAAGCAACTCAAATTGATTTATATAATCGACCACACCCGCACACAATAATGCTATGTTATTGTTAAGGACCAAACCCTAGAATGATTAGAGTTGTAGTAGTTCAAGGGATAACACTAGTGATTTAACCTTGAATACTAGTATCTCTGTAAAATAAGACCTTGAGATTTGATCTATGTAAAGTAAGCGGGTAGTGATAGTAATCTAGGGTTTTATAGGTATCTAACCTGAACGGTACATGAACAACATGAAATGACTTAGAGAAAAGAGTAAAACATAAAACTGAAATGTAAACAATAAGAAAGTAGCATAGAATGCGGAGTATTATCCGATATATGGTTTGAAGATAACTGACGTAGTTCATGTTTTTTTAAGACATGGCGTCACTATCTTTATGATGTGACAATAGATTATCACCCTGGTAAAGAGAATGTGGTGACTGATGCTTTCAGCAGAAAGTCAAGTTCAACAGCTAATGCATTCTCTATGGCAGGTTTCAATAGAGACCTGTTAGTAAAAATGTGGAAGTTGAACTTAGACTTAGGGGTGACGACACAAAGTGGTTTGATTGTACAGATGCAAGTCAAGCCTACTTCTTATGATCAGATTAAGGAACTACAATAGGGTAATAGTGAGTTAAACCAGACCATGCATGACATGATAGGAGGAAAAGAGACCAGAGTTTAAGTTTTTTTTTAGATGATAAGGTGTTGTGTTAGCATGACATGTTGTGTGTACCTTGAGATAGTGAATTGAAAGAAAAGATTCTTATGGAAGTGCGTGTATTGATGTATGCTATGCTTTCAGGAAACACTAAAATATATATATATGAATCTCAGGAGTTGTATTGGTGACCTGGTGTGAAAAGGATGTAGCTGAGTATGTGGTTAAAAGTAGTGTGTACCAGTAGGTTAAGGTTGAACCCTAGAAATCTACAGCTACCTTGTAATCTTTTTCTATGCCTAAATAGAAATGGGAATTTATCACAATGGATTTTGTGGTAAGATTACCCAGGACACCTAGAGGTTGTGAATCGATATGAATGATTGTGGATAGACTAATTTAGTCTGCTCACTTTCTTCATATTAAGTCAACCTTTGATGTCTCGAAACTTGACTAAGATATACATGGATGAAATAGTTAGATTGCCTGGTAATCCAATTTTAATCATATCATATTGAGAACCTAAGTTCACATCTAGGATTGTAGAAACAGTTGCATCGTGCTTCGGGAACAAAGATAAGATTCAGTACAACCTTTTTACCCGCATACGGATGGTCAGTCTGAGAGAACCATTCAGACTCTTAAGGACATGCTGAGAGCATGTGTTATGCATCTCAGTGGAAGTTGGGAAGAACATTTAAGTCTTATTGAGTTTGCTTAGGGTGAATGTTGAGTTTAGAAATACACAACTGATAATGGTTCGGTTTGAATATAAACCCAGGCAATACAAATTTGGTAAACCATTAGGTGCATGATTTCAAGATAGTAAGATAGCATTAAAATATGCAAATAAATCTAGTTACATGTTTCCTGTTAGGTTAATGTGTGTGACTTGACATTTATATGAATTGGCACATTTCTCTGAGATATCATTAGAAATTCTCAAGTACTATTAATTATTTGTGTTATGATATGTAAGCAACTCTTAATTGAGTTATGTGATGCACAAACCAGGAATTTGGTTAATATGCACGTTCTTCGAGAAATTTCAGATAATTGAAAAATATTACAGATGGTTTCTTATAGGTGAAGTAAATTACTCTTATTGGTGTAATAAGATGTTCAATTGCATGAATTTAGTATGTATGTGCCAAAATTGATTTGAGTTTGGGATATTTATGAATTTTAAATTTGCATGCATGTATGATATAAAGATTACTCAGTAATTACAATGATTTTAAATGTACTGCTCTGCCAGTTCTAGAATGATACCGTATTGTGATTTGAATTGCAATCAAACAGATGAGATAACGGAAACCCTAAGAATAGGGTGTTTCCATGCGACAAGTGAATGAGATAACCCTAAGAATAAGGTGTTGGCATGTGATGAATGAATAAGGCAAATGAAACCCTAAGGATAGGGTGTACGATGAATCAAGTATTTTGATATCAATTCTGAGTATGAGATGTAGTGATGTTTAACAGTTAATTGCATGATTTTATTTTAGTACCAGATTGACATGCATCTTGTTTATTTAAGAATTTTAGTTTGTCTGCATGTATACTATAATAATTTCTCGGTAATTACCATGAATTGAGATACTGTTATAACAATTCTACAAAGACAATGTTTTGTGGTTTGATCTGGAATCGGATCAGATGTGACCTAGGTTGAAAGACCAATGCAGATAGTTGACCAGAGGATCAAGAAACTTAAGAATCGTGAGATACCTTAGAGAAGGTTTTGTGGAGAAACCACAACCTAGAGGGAGCCACATGGGAAGTTTTGGGTTAGATATGCGTAACAAGTTTCCTTTTCTCTTTTAGGAATTTCGGGACGAAATTCTTATAAGGGAGGGAGATTGTTACGACCCATATCAGGGTTAGTCAACAAATACCTCAAATTACGTGAAACACCTCAATTAGTGTTGAATATCAAATTAAATATCATGGTTAATCAAATAAGTTAATATGTGAATCAATGGTTGAGATTGAAACATCTGAGGTAATTAATGTTAATGGCTATGATGATCGTTAAGTTAATTAAGTTGAAGTAAGTACACAAGTTGCAATTAGAGCTTTGATCCAGTAAAACAGTGTAATCTGTATGATTTCATACCTTGGGTAGGTAGAGGAGTTCGTGCTTGAAATAATGCAAAAGAAATCATCTAAATCGGACCTCCGAGTCAATAGTTATAGCATTTCCAATGTCTAGGGTCAAAAATGTAATTTTGTTGCAAATCCGGGTTATAAACCCTTTTCCTTTCTTTTATTTTTCATTTCTCGCTTATCCCCTTCCCTCTTCCTTCCCGGTAGAACAGGGAGTGACCGCAAAGCGGTGCTCGACCTGCAGCATGATGCGAGGGGCCGACCTTTGGCCTTGGCTCCAACTAGCAACTAAACACCTCCGTCCACCCTCCTTCTTCCTCTTCCCTTCTTCCTTCCTCCTTCCTCGCCCCCTTCCATGGCGCCCCACCTGCAGCTGACCTGCAGCGCAAAGCTGCGGCCAGCAGCGCCGGCCAGCAGCAAGGTGGACGGCCAGAGGCCGTTTTGGCGTGGCCAGCACCACCAAGCACCCGGCCATGACCTCGGCCTTGAGGTCCACACCGGAATCCAGAGCTCCTAGCCAAGCTCCATCCACCAATCGAAGATTTTCTCCAACTTGAACTAAGGCGTGAAGGAGCTGCTGCTTGCAGCAGCATGCTTGATTAGAGTCAACCTGGGCATAGAAGGTATTAAAAGAGGTAGTTCTGACTTCGGCATAAGGTCTTGATCATGAATTCGTAGTGTTAACTTAAGACTTAGCTTTAGATCGAGCCATGTGTAGATTTTCGTTTAGGTAATGAAGCTAGTTGCTATTTTATTGCAGGACCAGTGTTTTGGTCGGCCGAATTGGGTATGATTCGGCCGAGTTTCCTTTATAGGAAATCGAGCAGGGTTTTGATCGGCTGAGATTGCAGGTTGATCGGTCGAGTTTCCAGCTGGTCGGCCGAGTTCCCAAATTGGTCGGCCGAGTTCCAGAAGTGTGAGTGGCAGTTCATTCAGAAATCATTATTTATCTCAATTTAAGTGCTTAATTGCTTTAATATCAGTTGGTATAACTTCTAAACAGTTTAGCACATACAAAAGTTTATTATAGATTCAATGGAACTTGAGATACGTATTATGATTGATGAAAATGATGGAAATTTTCTGTTTTACAGTTGCAATGCGTATGCTGAATTAAGATGGTTGTTTAGCAATGAATTTGAATAAGTGGCTTTGAGTCATGTTTAGAAATGACAATGATATATATATGAGTTTAAAAGAGATGTTCAGAATGTGAAATAAGTATGAAATGTGTTTCCCTGTTTAATTATTTAAATGTTAAATCAGTTAATAGATTTAGGTGCCCTAACACCGTAGAACCCCTTTGAGAGGTCTGCACCAGGGGGGTGAAACTCGTGTTCAACATTATCCGTGCTTGTGTCATGGAGACAAGAGGAAAGTGAGGCAGTGTCCAACAACAACGTGTGCTTGTGTCACGGTGGCACTGGAGGAAAATAGGGGTTATTCAACATTAATCCGTGCTTGTGTCACGGTGGTAACCCGGTAAGACTCTCTGCCTGTGTGCTCAAGTTTGAGGAGGAGTCTAGAGTTCACTCTTTTCATAGTGTAGTGAGGCCTTGTGAGCCTGATAGTTCTGCAGCAGACCAGGGCTGGAAGTCAGACTTAGCATTTCCCGGGTGTGTCGCTAAGTCTTGTACGGTGGGATCGTAGTTTGCTACGGATCTTTATATGCAGAGTACACTGCATATGATTAGGGCATAATAAAAATATAAATATGAATCATATAGGATCGCAATAAAATTAATATGTTAAGAGATTCGAACTTTTGTGCCAATTCTATATACATCTGTTTATTTGTTTAAATATCTGTTGTTGCATAGAAATGTGATTATTATCTGCAAATCTGCTATGTCATTAGAACTGCCCTGCTTGTACTGTATTTATGTTTATTTCAATTTTATAAACCTAATGAGTTGTTTAGTGATAGCTAAATGAAATGCTATTCACTGAGCGAGTAGGCTCATACCTCTACTCAAAACATTTTCAGGTTATCAACATCACAGGAATCTGAAGGATCCGTTCAACCTAACGCTCGGTCTGTAGAAGGTTTATGTAGTTAGTAGTTAGAGGTCTCTTAGTCTTTCCCCTCGATCCTTGGGACATGGTGTGGGTGAGAGAGAATGTGTAGAAAGATGTAAAATAACTTTCATGCTTTATTTTATGTTGATCGATGTAATATGCTGTAGACTTTGTTTATATTACTAGTCAGTTTAATAAAAATGCTTCCGCAGTTTGTTTAGATTTAGTTTACAGCATAAATCAGATTATCTTTTTAATGTCTTAAAAATGTTTTAAAATCTCAAAGTGGGTTGGCTTGTGTGTAATCCCTCCGTCGCGCCCTAATCTCGTGATTAGTGGGTAATGCGAGATCGGGGTGTGACAGGTAATGTCTTCTTTTAAAAAGAGGAAGAAGGCATGTCTTACATGAAGAAGAGAAGTATGTTCATGTAAAGGGAGAAGGTAAAGGGGAGAAGACATATATGTTTATAACATATATGAGTAGAAGACATGGTATTCTATAAATGTTATGAAAGCTAACCATGCAGGAGAAATAGCATCAATTGAGGGGGAGTATGAGAACTCCACTAGCATCAATTGAGGGGGAGCATATGAACTCAATTCCATTGAAACCCCTAGGTTTCTCCAAAGGTATGAATTTACTTAAATGCTTTCAATACATTTATGGAATGGTTTGTCATCTTCAAAAAGGGGGAGAATGTTGACTCAAGGTCAATTAGGTCAATGTTGACTCACGTCTAAATTGACTAAACCTGTGTTTTGATGATGACTAACCATTCCACATATTGGTGTCTAATGTCTCTACTTGAGTAATTTCAGATTAGGTATAGACACACTCCAATTGCCCTAACTTGCGCATCTCAAATTGGAGAAAAGACAAGTCAAAGTCATACAAGTGCACACTTTTGTAATATGATGTATATCCATTAGAATCATGTTGTAAATCACTTGTAATGATTGTATGAGTTGTAATTAAGCTTAGAAAAATGCCAGGAGCACTTAGAAAGATTTTTAGAGCACTTCTAATGCAACTTCAAAAATCAATTACAGGCACTTGGTCGGTCCAGTTTCACACCCTGAAACTCGACCGATCAAACCTTGATCGATTTTCTGAAGATTGCATCGGTCAAGTTTTGCACTCACAGAACTTGACCGATTGGGTAGTAGGCCAGTTCCAGTTGGAATGGTCGGTCGAGTTTCTTTATAACAAACTCGACCGATCATTTCAATATCGGGCTTCCTGCTACTTGATCGGTCGAGTTACATATATAGAAACTCGACCGAATGCACTGTACGGAAAAGTGCAGAAAAGTGCTACTAGCCGTTGTGGAGTTGCAACAAGTGAAAATAGATCTGTTGCAAGCCACAAAACGGCTAGTTTTCATTCTTAAGTGTTCCCAAAGGCTAAGAGGCATCCCCAGCTATAAATAGGACCCCTTGGGCTTCATTCCAAGGTTGAGCATTCATTGCAAACTCTATGTGAGGCTCCTATTCTATAGTTGAGTGCTTCCTACAGCCTCCTCTCTCTCTCTAAGATTAATCACTTGCTACATCCATTAGAGTGAGTAGGAGATTTGTAAGAGAGCTAGTCTTATTTGTATATCTTGTGAGGCTCTCACTTCCACCACCTCCCCATCTCTCATTTCCTATCTTGAAGATGAAGGTTATCTCTCTTGTCCAAGAGAGGTGAAGAAGAACAAGGGAAGGAGTCCCTTTGTGAAGATCAAGGCAGAAGACTTGGAGCTAGAGTGGGTAAGCCCTTGGAGAAGGCAAAAGACTCAAGCTCAAGTAGGTAAGACCTTGGTGGAAGCTTCTCCGAGTGAAGGTGAAGTCAAAGGCGGAAGATCCAAGAAGAGTGGGTAATTCCTACAAGGCAGAAGACTTGTGCAAGAGTGGGTAAGTCCTTGGAGAAGGCCTAAGACTCTTGCAAAGTGGGTGAGTCCTTGGTAAGGTTGAGGACTCTTTGTATTGGATAGGTAAGTCCTTTGTTGGTCATGCATTGTATGTCTTATTAATGAATATAAGAGTGCAATTGTTTGAAGTCCTAGAGGTTGACCTCTCTAGGCAAGTGGACTGACACACTTCTAGTTTGAAGTGTGGAACCACTCTAAAATAGCTTGTCTAATTGGTGCATGTTCAATCTCTCTTATCCTTGCTATGCATGATTTAGTTGCACTCAAATTACCTATTTAGCAACCTTATCTTGTCATATAATTTGAAGGTTTAATGAGTTTTGTTTAAGTGCTTTCAGCTCTATTCACCCCCCCTCTAGAGCATCTAATCACCCATCTAGGATCCAACAAGTGGTATCAGAGCGGGTCTTCTCCAAGCATACTTCAACAAGTAGGAGAAGATGGGTGACTACCTAGGAGGGAGACTCTCGACTAGCCTTCCAATCTTTGATGGGAGAAACTTCCTCTATTGGAGAAGAAGACTTCAATTCTTCATCCAAGGATCAAGTCTCGAGATGTGGCAAATGGTGAACAGCCCATACATTCTACCAAAGACAAACATTGAAGAATGGGATGAAGCCACCTTGATGAAAGCAACCTTGAATGCTAGAGCCATGCACATTCTATATGCCTCCATGACCCCCACCGAGTTCAACCGGATTTCTTCTTGTGAGACGGCCTATGAGGTATGGAGAAAGCTTTGCATCACTTATGAAGGAACAGATCAAGTGAAGGAAAGCAAAGTCTACATGCTCAAAGGGTTTCTTGAGAACTTCAAGATGGGAAAGGAAGAGAGCATAGCCAACATGTACTCAAGGCTCAACACCATCTTGAATGGTCTTGCTGTTCTAGGATATCCTATGTCTAGTGGAGAGATCAACTCAAAGATCCTTAGAACTCTCCCCAAGAGATGGGAATCCAAGGTGACTTCCATTGAAGAAGCAAGGTCGCTTAGGGATATTCCTATTGAAGAGCTCATTGGAAATATACAAGCACATGAAGCCACACTTGACAAGAGGGAGGAAGTAGAAAGACAAGAGAAGAAAGAGCTAAAGAGAATGAAGAAGGCTGAAATGAAGGCTCAAATTGAAGCTATGATGGAACAAGTCTCTCCATCCTCTCAAGCTAAAGAAGATGCCATGTACTCCAAAGGTCGACTCTACAAAGGCAAGTCCTCCTCCATCCGGTGCTTCACATGTGGAAAGAAGGGTCACTACAAGGAAGATTGCCCACAAGGCAAAAAGACCCATCTTCACAAGAAGAAATGGCAATCAAGATCAAGTGGCTCCTCCAACTCAAGCTCAAGTGAAGATTCAAGTGAAGGATCAAGCTCAAGCTCAAGTGATGAAGGAGAATGCCATTTTGCTCTTATAGCATCAACAAGTGAAGACTCAAGTGAGGTAAATCTAAACTCTCTAGATAAAGAATCTTTGATTGCTATTATTCATGATATTTGTGCCTCTCTTAAGTCTTCTAAAAGGAAAAAGAAAAAGCTTGCTAAAATTGTTGATAATTTGCATGTAGAACTAGATGATCTTGAACATGCTAATTCTTGCTTGCTTGATGATAAAAATGATTGTCTTAGTCAAGTAGACTCTCTTAAACTTGAAAATTCTAGTTTACTTGATAAGATTAAATTTCTAGAAGCTCAACCTCTCATGCCTAGTTCAAATGAAGAGCATACTTTAATTGTTGATTCTCTCATGCATGACATTGATGTTCTTAAATCTGAAAACAAGGACAAAGATTTTGTTTTGCATGAATTAGAAATAGAAAATGCCTCCTTGCTTGCTAAAATCAATGGGCATGAATCTTGTTCTAGTTCTACAAATAGAGAGAATGATGTTGCTGCTCTTCATATTGATAGAGATTCTTATTTAACTAAATCTCTTTGCTTAGAAAATGATCTTTTGCATGCTAAAGAAAATATAAATAATTTGTCTTCTACTATTGCTTCTCTTACGCATGATAATGATAGTTTGAGATCTTCTTTGCAAAGATTCTTAGTGGGTAAAAAGAATCTTAATCAAATCCTAGACCATACTACTAAACAAATTGGTAGACATGGTTTAGGGTATGATAGTAGTCAAGGGAACAACAAAGATAAAGGACCTCCAATATTCCATGGAGAATCCTCTAGTTCCAAGACTATGGGTACATGCAACTATTGCAATGAATTAGGTCATTATTCTACTTGTTGTCCTTTTAGGAAAGCACCCAAAAGCAATAGGACTTGGGTTGCTAAACTAACCCCTCCGGACCCAAAAATATGATTGGGGACCATTTCATCTTTCTTCTTGTAGGTACTTGCAAATGGATTGACTTGAGCTATTGAATTGCAAATTGACTTCTCAATCCACATGAAAGAAGAAATGTGAGATGTGTAGAGGGTGACAACAAGTGTAAAAGCAATGGTAAGCACAATGGTAAATGTTTTATTGCTTATAACCTATCCTAACTTGTTTTTGTCAAGTTAGTGTGCACTATACATATGGTTTTTGAGTTAAAAGTGGTTTTTTGTGATTCTCTTCACACTCTTGCTCAAAAACTATTTCTAATGCTTCTATAGTGCATTACTAACTTGCTTAGACATGTTTGGATATGGTTTGTATTTTTAGCATGCCTTTAAATATGTTTTTATAAAATAGGTGTGCTTGTTGACAGCTGCTCTGTCGGTCGAGTTTGCCCTATTGAAACTCGATCGATAGGCACCAATGGGTGTTGCCAGCAGCTGTCATCGGTCGAGTTGTTCATGCACAGAACTCGACCGATAACACTATGCACAGAATATACATTTGGATTATTGAGTGAGAATTTCCCTCTCAACTAGATTTTCTCAACCAATAGCCTTATTCTTTGGCACTCTCATTTGGTACCTTTATATATGCTTCTTGCCATGTTCTAAATTGCCTATCTTGCTTACAACTCTATCTCTCTAATTGCTCTAAATTGGTATTTCTATATCTTGCAATTACTTGCTTTGAGTTGTTTTGTAGGTTTTGATGATGATCTCTATGGAACTCTTGGTTGTGTCTAAAAATTGCTTACGTTGTGCTCTAACTTGCTACATATATCTAGGTGTATATCTTGTTTTGATACAACCTTGAGGTTCTTAGGGGTAATCATCTTATGGTAAGAATGCATATTTAGTGAGTTATATCCTTTCATGCTTCTAAAATTGCATATCTCTTTGTTTGGATATATCTCTTCATCTACTCATAGCTTGCTCTTTAACTTGTGTATCTTTTGGTATCTCTTGCTATGATCTAGATCCTACTAGTAGTCCTAACTTGTGATATCATCTACTAGTAGTTCACATACATGTAGTTCTAACCCTATTTACAATTGACATCTTTGCTCATCTATATGCTATGCTTATACATGCTCAAGCTTGTTCCTTAAATTGAATATCTACTATCTTGAGTTGCTTGCATAACATTGTGATGCAGGGTACATAGATCTACATGATATGTGGGAATTGGAGTTTTTTTGGATTTTATGCAGGTTTTGCTCCAATTTCAGTTTTTGCTGCAAGTATAGTGTTTTTTATGCAGAAACACCCTTCTGAGCAAGACTCATCGCTATGCCATGAGCTCCGATGGTTTTTGGTCAAATTCCATCATCTTGAGGGTCAAAATCGTGATTTATTGTTTTTCTGCAGCACTTTATCTTGCATTTTTGGGATGTTCAAGTATATGCTTTAACTTGCTTTTCTTTCTATGCTTGGACAAGCCCCTATCTGCGCTCTTCTACTCTCCTTATATATTTGTGTTATCTCCTTTCTCTTTAACAAGTGATGTTTCTTTTTTCTTCATAACCCCCACCTTTTTGAAATGACAAAGGGGGAGAAAGGTAATGTTACGACCCATATCAGGGTTAGTCAACAAATACCTCAAATTATGTGAAACACCTCAATTAGTGTTGAATATCAAATTAAATATCATGGTTAATCAAATAAGTTAATATGTGAATCAATGGTTGAGATTGAAACATCTGAGGTAATTAATGTTAATGGCTATGATGATCGTTAAGTTAATTAAGTTGAAGTAAGTACACAAGTTGCAATTAGAGCTTTGATCCAGTGAAACAGTGTAATCTGTATGATTTCATACCTTGGGTAGGTATAGGAGTTCGTGCTTGAAATAATGCAAAAGAAATCATCTAAATCGGACCTCCGAGTCAATAGTTATAGCATTTCCAATGTCTAGGGTCAAAAATGTAATTTTGTTGCAAATCCGGGTTATAAACCCTTTTCCTTTCTTTTATTTTTCATTTCTCGCTTATCCCCTTCCCTCTTCCTTCCCGGTAGAACAGGGAGCGACCGCAAAGCGGTGCTCGACCTGCAGCATGATGCGAGGGGCCGACCTTTGGCCTTGGCTCCAACTAGCAACTAAACACCTCCGTCCACCCTCCTTCTTCCTCTTCCCTTCTTCCTTCCTCCTTCCTCGCCCCCTTCCATGGCGCCCCACCTGCAGCTGACCTGCAGCACAAAGCTGCGGCCAGCAGCGCCGGCCAGCAGCAAGGTGGACGGCCAGAGGCCGTTTTGGCGTGGCCAGCACCACCAAGCACCCGGCCATGACCTCGGCCTTGAGGTCCACACCGGAATCCAGAGCTCCTAGCCAAGCTCCATCCACCAATCGAAGCTTTTCTCCAACCTGAACTAAGGCGTGAAGGAGCTGCTGCTTGCAGCAGCATGCTTGATTAGAGTCAACTTGGGCGTAGAAGGTATTAAAAGAGGTAGTTCTGACTTCGGCATAAGGTCTTGATCATGAATTCGTAGTGTTAACTTAAGACTTAGCTTTAGATCGAGCCATGTGTAGATTTTCGTTTAGGTAATGAAGCTAGTTGCTATTTTATTGCAAGACCAGTGTTTTGGTCGGCCGAATTGGGTATGATTCGGCCGAGTTTCCTTTATAGGAAATCGAGCAGGGTTTTGATCGGCCGAGATTGCAGGCTGATCGGTCGAGTTTCCAGCTGGTCGGCCGAGTTCCCAAATTGGTCGGCCGAGTTCCAGAAGTGTGAGTGGCAGTTCATTCAGAAATCATTATTTATCTCAATTTAAGTGCTTAATTTCTTTAATATCAGTTGGTATAACTTCTAAACAGTTTAGCACATACAAAAGTTTATTATAGATTCAATGGAACTTGAGATACGTATTATGATTGATGAAAATGATGGAAATTTTCTGTTTTACAGTTGCAATGCGTATGCTGAATTAAGATGGTTGTTTAGCAATGAATTTGAATAAGTGGCTTTGAGTCATGTTTAGAAATGACAATGATATATATATGAGTTTAAAAGAGATGTTCAGAATGTGAAATAAGTATGAAATGTGTTTCCCTGTTTAATTATTTAAATGTTAAATCAGTTAATAGATTTAGGTGCCCTAACACCGTAGAACCCCTTTGAGAGGTCTGCACCAGGGGGGTGAAACTCGTGTTCAACATTATCCGTGCTTGTGTCATGGAGACACGAGAAAAGTGAGGCAGTGTCCAACAACAACGCGTGCTTGTGTCACGGTGGCACTGGAGGAAAACAGGGGTTATTCAACATTAATCCGTGCTTGTGTCACGGTGGTAACCCGGTAAGACTCTCCGCCTGTGTGCTCAAGTTTGAGGAGGAGTCTAGAGTTCACTCTTTTGATAGTGTAGTGAGGCCTTGTGAGCCTGAGAGTTCTGCAGCAGACCAGGGCTGGAAGTCAGACTTAGCATTTCTCGGGTGTGTCGCTAAGTCTTGTACGGTGGGATCGTAGTTCGCTACGGATCTTTATATGCAGAGTACACTGCATATGATTAGGGCATAATAAAAATATAAATATGAATCATATAGGATCGCAATAAAATTAATATGTTAAGAGATTCGAACTTTTGTGCCAATTCTATATACATCTGTTTATTTGTTTAAATATCTGTTGTTGCATAGAAATGTGATTATTATCTGCAAATCTGCTATGTCATTAGAACTTCCCTGCTTGTACTGTATTTATGTTTATTTCAATTTTATAAACTTGATGAGTTGTTTAGTGATAGCTAAATGAAATGCTATTCAATGAGCGAGTAGGCTCATACCTCTACTCAAAACATTTTCAGGTTATCAACATCACAGGAATCTGAAGGATCCGTTCAACCTAACGCTCGATCTGTAGAAGGTTTATGTAGTTAGTAGTTAGAGGTCTCTTAGTCTTTCCCCTCGATCCTTGGGACATGGTGTGGGTGAGAGAGAATGTGTATAAAGATGTAAAATAACTTTCATGCTTTATTTTATGTTGATCGATGTAATATGTTGTAGACTTTGTTTATATTACTAGTCAGTTTAATAAAAATGCTTCCGCAGTTTGTTTAGATTTAGTTTACAGCATAAATCAGATTATCTTTTTAATGTCTTAAAAATGTTTTAAAATCTCAAAGTGGGTTGGCTTGTGTGTAATCCCTCCGTCGCGCCCTAATCTCGTGATTAGTGGGTAATGCGAGATCGGGGTGTGACATATTGGTATCAGAGCATAGGTTGAGTATGTAAATACTCTAAGTCAAGGTCAGGGGACGATAAGAGACCAATAGGATTAAGGTTTAAGAGTTTTTCTTCTGTCTGTAATTTTCTAACAGGAAGTGTTCTGTTATACTATTATAGATGGCAGGAAAAGGATGTGGTCACGAGAACCAAGTAAAGAGTTTAAGTTGAGTCGTTAAGAATCATTAAGGTCAAAAGATAAAGTTATAGGTGAGACGAATAATAAATGATGTGTTTTAGCTCTAGAAGGTCTGAGTGTTTAGATACCCTGGCCAGGTGTCTGAATACTTAGATTGACCAGTATCAAGCTACTCCGTCTGTTCTTCTCTGGATGCCCTGGCCAGGTATGCAGAGGAAGGATAGGCTAGAGAGAAAACCCTAGAAATCTTAGGGTTAAGAGATCGAAAATTAATGTAGGAATAAGAGATTATATATAAGATGCTATTCAACTCTTGTCTATTATTGCTTATTTGATTTAAAGATCACTAGAAATGCTTTTATATGCATGGAATTAGATTTTTCAATTTGTAAAGTAAATATGATTCTTTTATATTGTTGTGTCATGAAGTGAATTGTTTAATGTTTGTTTTCTTTGTATTAAAGTAGACCCGAAATTATGTATAAATGAGTTTGCCCTAATAGGATATTCTTTCCACATGTTTAAGATTAATAGGGGTTGATTAATCTCGAGTAGCTCTTGGCTTCAGGACTACAGGTTCGGCCTGGTCCGGCTGGCAGGATGCGTTACTGGGATCTAATGACTCCTGTTAACAGTAAAATAAGAATAGACTCTGGATGATTTAGACCCGTAACATAGTGAGAATGTATATACACTAGGATGTTTTAACTATGATTAGAAGTCTAAACGTTCTTTTGTCTTGAGATTTAGGGTTTGAGAAGCATATACCCTAATCGGCCCAAAATAGGGTTTTGATGATACATAAACACAAAATTTGATAAGTAAAGTGTCTCAGTAAATGATTTTTTAGTATTTTATGTGTAACTCTGATTTATCTCAAGTTTGGATATGATTTGGATATATAAAATGTAAACAACATTGGAAAATATCAGAATTTTTGAAGAATGTTCTGACCTGTTTATTGGCCGAGTTTCAAACTCGACCGATCACATTTTCAGAATGATATAGCAGTGTGGTAATTGAATTTTATCTTTTTATTTGTATATCCAATTAATCTCAAATTTTAATTGCGCTTGAAAAACACAATTTTATACACTCTGTTAAATTGGCGTAATTTTTGGATGACTTTTGATCTCTACAGTAAGGGTGTCGGCCGAGTTTACAACTCAACCGAATCTGCTGCAGACTGCTATATAGCAGCGCACTGTTTGATTTTTAATTATTTATTAGTAATTATAAATGATCTCAAATTTTTACTGGAGGTCTGAAACTTCATTAGGTATAACATATAAAATTTCCAAAATTTTTGGAGCTTCAGTTAGCTATTTAATAAACGAATTACAGAAACTATTGTGAAAACTGAATTTTCAGCCAATATAATTAAAGTTGAGCGTTGGATTAATATGCTATTGACCCAAGCAACTCAAATTGATTTATATAATCGACCACACCTGCACACAATAACGCTATGTTATTATTAAGGACCAAACCCTAGAATGATTAGAGTTGTAGTAGTTCAAGGGATAACACTAGTGATTTAACCTTGAATACTAGTATCTCTGTAAAATAAGACCTTGAGATTTGATCTATGTAAAGTAAGCGGGTAGTGATAGTAATCTAGGGTTTTATAGGTATCTAACCTGAACGGTACATGAACAACATGAAATGACTTAGAGAAAAGAGTAAAACATAAAACTGAAATGTAAACAATAAGAAAGTAGCATAGAATGCGGAGTATTATTTGATATATGGTCTGAAGATAACTGACGTAGTTCATGTTTTTTTAAGACATGGCGTCACTATCTTTATGATGTGACAATAGATTATCACCCGGGTAAAGAGAATTTGGTGACTGATGCTTTCAGCAGAAAGTCAAGTTCAACAGCTAATGCATTCTCTATGGCAGGTTTCAATAGAGACATGTTAGTAAAAATGTGGAAGTTGAACTTAGACTTAGGGGTGACGACACAAAGTGGTTTGATTGTACAGATGCAAGTCAAGCCTACTTCTTATGATCAGATTAAGGAACTACAATAGGGTAATAGTGAGTTAAACCAGACCATGCATGACATGATAGGAGGAAAAGAGACCAGAGTTTAAGTTTTTTTTTAGATGATAAGGTGTTGTGTTAGCATGACATGTTGTGTGTACCTTGAGATAGTGAATTGAAAGAAAAGATTCTTATGGAAGTGCGTGTATTGATGTATGCTATGCTTTCAGGAAACACTAAAATATATATATATGAATCTCAGGAGTTGTATTGGTGACCTGGTGTGAAAAGGATGTAGCTGAGTATGTGGTTAAAAGTAGTGTGTACCAGTAGGTTAAGGTTGAACCCTAGAAATCTACAGCTACCTTGTAATCTTTTTCTATGCCTAAATAGAAATGGGAATTTATCACAATGGATTTTGTGGTAAGATTACCCAGGACACCTAGAGGTTGTGACTCGATATGAATGATTGTGGATAGACTAATTTAGTCTGCTCACTTTCTTCATATTAAGTCAACCTTTGATGTCTCGAAACTTGACTAAGATATACATGGATGAAATAGTTAGATTGCCTGGTAATCCAGTTTCAATCATATCATATTGAGAACCTAAGTTCACATCTAGGATTGTAGAAACAGTTGCATCGTGCTTCGGGCACAAAGATAAGATTCAGTACAACCTTTTTACCCGCATACGGATGGTCAGTCTGAGAGAACCATTCAGACTCTTAAGGACATGCTGAGAGCATTTGTTATGCATCTCAGTGGAAGTTGGGAAGAACATTTAAGTCTTATAGAGTTTTCTTAGGGTGAATGTTGAGTTTAGAAATACACAACTGATAATGGTTCGGTTTGAATATAAACCCAGGCAATACAAATTTGGTAAACCATTAGGTGCATGATTTCAAGATAGTAAGATAGCATTAAAATATGCAAATAAATCTAGTTACATGTTTCCTGTTAGGTTAATGTGTGTGACTTGACATTTATATGAATTGGCACATTTCTCTGAGATATCATTAGAAATTCTCAAGTACTATTAATTATTTGTGTTATGATATGTAAGCAACTCTTAATTGAGTTATGTGATGCACAAACCAGGAATTTGGTTAATATGCACGTTCTTCGAGAAATTTCAGATAATTGAAAAATATTACAGATGGTTTCTTATAGGTGAAGTAAATTCTTCTTATTGGTGTAATAAGATGTTCAATTGCATGAATTCAGTATGTATGTGCCAAAATTGATTTGAGTTTGGGATATTTATGAATTTTAAATTTGCCTGCATGTATGATATAAAGATTACTCAGTAATTACAATGATTTTAAAATGTACTGCTCTGCTAGTTCTAGAATGATACCGTATTGTGATTTGAATTGCAATCAAACAGATGAGATAACAGAAACCCTAAGAATAGGGTGTTTCCATGCGACAAGTGAATGAGATAACCCTAAGAATAGGGTGTTGGCATGTGATGAATGAATAAGGCAAATGAAACCCTAAGGATAGGGTGTACGATGAATCAAGTATTTTGATATCAATTCTCAGTATGAGATGTAGTGATGTTTAACAGTTAATTGCATGATTTTATTTTAGTACCAGATTGACATGCATCCTGTTTATTTAAGAATTTTAGTTTGTCTGCATGTATACTATAATAATTTCTCGGTAATTACCATGAATTGATATACTGTTATAACAATTCTACAAAGACAATGTTTTGTGGTTTGATCTGGAATCGGATCAGATGTGACCTAGGTTGAAAGACCAATGCAGATAGTTGACCAGAGGATCAAGAAACTTAAGAATCGTGAGATACCTTAGAGAAGGTTTTGTGGAGAAACCACAACCTAGAGGGAGCCACATGGGAAGTTTTGGGTTAGATATGCGTAACAAGTTTCCTTTTCTCTTTTAGGAATTTTGGGACGAAATTCTTATAAGGGAGGGAGATTGTTACGACCCATATCAGGGTTAGTCAACAAATACCTCAAATTACGTGAAACACCTCAATTAGTGTTGAATATCAAATTAAATATCATGGTTAATCAAATAAGTTAATATGTGAATCAATGGTAGAGATTGAAACATCTGAGGTAATTAATGTTAATAGCTATGATGATCGTTAAGTTAATTAAGTTGAAGTAAGTACACAAGTTGCAATTAGAGCTTTGATCCAGTAAAACAGTGTAATCTGTATGATTTCATACCTTGGGTAGGTAGAGGAGTTCGTGCTTGAAATAATGCAAAAGAAATCATCTAAATCGGACCTCCGAGTCAATAGTTATAGCATTTCCAATGTCTAGGGTCAAAAATGTAATTTTGTTGCAAATCCGGGTTATAAACCCTTTTCCTTTCTTTTATTTTTCATTTCTCGCTTATCCCCTTCCCTCTTCCTTCCCGGTAGAACAGGGAGCGACCGCAAAGTGGTGCTCGACCTGTAGCATGATGTGAGGGGCCGACCTTTGGCCTTGGCTCCAACTAGCAACTAAACACCTCCGTCCACCCTCCTTCTTCCTCTTCCCTTCTTCCTTCCTCCTTCCTCACCCCCTTCCATGGCGCCCCACCTGCAGCTGACCTGCAGCGCAAAGCTGCGGCCAGCAGCGTCGGCCAGCAGCAAGGTGGATGGCCAGAGGCCGTTTTGGCATGGCCAGCACCACCAAGCACCCAGCCATGACCTCGGCCTTGAGGTCCACACCGGAATCCAGAGCTCCTAGCCAAGCTCCATCCACCAATCGAAGCTTTTCTCCAACCTAAACTAAGGCGTGAAGGAGCTGCTGCTTGCAGCAGCATGCTTGATTAGAGTCAACCTGGGCATAGAAGGTATTAAAAGAGGTAGTTCTGACTTCGGCATAAGGTCTTGATCATGAATTCGTAGTGTTAACTTAAGACTTAGCTTTAGATCGAGCCATGTGTAGATTTTCGTTTAGGTAATGAAGCTAGTTGCTATTTTATTGCAGGACCAGTGTTTTGGTCGGCCGAATTGGGTATGATTCGGCCGAGTTTCCTTTATAGGAAATCAAGCAGGGTTTTGATCGGCCGAGATTGCAGGCTGATCGGTCGAGTTTCCAGCTGGTCGGCCGAGTTCCCAAATTGGTCGGCCGAGTTCCAGAAGTGTGAGTGGCAGTTCATTCAGAAATCATTATTTATCTCAATTTAAGTGCTTAATTGCTTTAATATCAGTTGGTATAACTTCTAAACAGTTTAGCACATACAAAAGTTTATTATAGATTCAATGGAACTTGAGATACGTATTATGATTGATGAAAATGATGGAAATTTTCTATTTTACAGTTGCAATGCGTATGCTGAATTAAGATGGTTGTTTAGCAATGAATTTGAATAAGTGGCTTTGAGTCATGTTTAGAAATGACAATGATATATATATGAGTTTAAAAGAGATGTTCAGAATGTGAAATAAGTATGAAATGTGTTTCCCTGTTTAATTATTTAAATGTTAAATCAGTTAATAGATTTAGGTGCCCTAACACCGTAGAACCCCTTTGAGAGGTCTGCACCAGGGGGGTGAAACTCGTGTTCAACATTATCCGTGCTTGTGTCATGGAGACACGAGGAAAGTGAGGCAGTGTCCAACAACAACGCGTGCTTGTGTCACGGTGACACTGGAGGAAAACAGGGGTTATTCAACATTAATCCGTGCTTGTGTCACGGTGGTAACCCGGTAAGACTCTCCGCCTGTGTGCTCAAGTTTGAGGAGGAGTCTAGAGTTCACTCTTTTGATAGTGTAGTGAGGCCTTGTGAGCCTGAGAGTTCTGCAGCAGACCAGGGCTGGAAGTCAGACTTAGCATTTCCCGGGTGTGTCGCTAAGTCTTGTACGGTGGGATCGTAGTTCGCTACGGATCTTTATATGCAGAGTACACTGCATATGATTAGGGTATAATAAAAATATAAATATGAATCATATAGGATCGCAATAAAATTAATATGTTAAGAGATTCGAACTTTTGTGCCAATTCTATATACATCTGTTTATTTGTTTAAATATCTGTTGTTGCATAGAAATGTGATTATTATCTACAAATCTGCTATGTCATTAGAACTGCCCTGCTTGTACTGTATTTATGTTTATTTCAATTTTATAAACCTAATGAGTTGTTTAGTGATAGCTAAATGAAATGATATTCACTGAGCGAGTAGGATCATACCTCTACTCAAAACATTTTCAGGTTATCAACATCACAGGAATCTGAAGGATCCGTTCAACCTAACGCTCGGTCTGTAGAAGGTTTATGTAGTTAGTAGTTAGAGGTCTCTTAGTCTTTCCCCTCGATCCTTGGGACATGGTGTGGGTGAGAGAGAATGTGTATAAAGATGTAAAATAACTTTCATGCTTTATTTTATGTTGATCGATGTAATATGCTGTAGACTTTGTTTATATTACTAGTCAGTTTAATAAAAATGCTTCCGCAGTTTGTTTAGATTTAGTTTACAGCATAAATCAGATTATCTTTTTAATGTCTTAAAAATGTTTTAAAATCTCAAAGTGGGTTGGCTTGTGTGTAATCCCTCCGTCGCGCCCTAATCTCGTGATTAGTGGGTAATGCGAGATCGGGGTGTGACAGGTAATGTCTTCTTTTAAAAAGAGGAAGAAGGCATGTCTTACATGAAGAAGAGAAGTATGTTCATGTAAAGGGAGAAGGTAAAGGGGAGAAGACATATATGTTTATAACATATATGAGTAGAAGACATGGTATTCTATAAATGTTATGAAAGCTAACCATGCAGGAGAAATAGCATCAATTGAGGGGGAGTATGAGAACTCCACTAGCATCAATTGAGGGGGAGCATATGAACTCAATTCCATTGAAACCCCTAGGTTTCTCCAAAGGTATGAATTTACTTAAATGCTTTCAATACATTTATGGAATGGTTTGTCATCTTCAAAAAGGGGGAGAATGTTGACTCAAGGTCAATTAGGTCAATGTTGACTCACGTCTAAATTGACTAAACCTGTGTTTTGATGATGACTAACCATTCCACATATTGGTGTCTAATGTCTCTACTTGAGTAATTCCAGATTAGGTATAGACACACTCCAATTGCCCTAACTTGCGCATCTCAAATTGGAGAAAAGACAAGTCAAAGTCATACAAGTGCACACTTTTGTAATATGATGTATATCCATTAGAATCATGTTGTAAATCACTTGTAATGATTGTATGAGTTGTAATTAAGCTTAGAAAAATGCCAGGAGCACTTAGAAAGATTTTTAGAGCACTTCTAATGCAACTTCAAAAATCAATTACAGGCACTTGGTCGGTCCAGTTTCACACCCTGAAACTCGACCGATCAAACCTTGATCGATTTTCTGAAGATTGCATCGGTCGAGTTTTGCACTCACAGAACTCGACCGATTGGGTAGTAGGCCAGTTCCAGTTGGAATGGTCGGTCGAGTTTCTTTATAACAAACTCGACCGATCATTTCAATATCGGGCTTCCTGCTACTTGATCGGTCGAGTTACATATATAGAAACTCGACTGAATGCACTGTACGGAAAAGTGCAGAAAAGTGCTACTAGCCGTTGTGGAGTTGCAACAAGTGAAAATAGATCCGTTGCAAGCCACAAAACGGCTAGTTTTCATTCTTAAGTGTTCCCAAAGGCTAAGAGGCATCCCCAGCTATAAATAGGACCCCTTGGGCTTCATTCCAAGGTTGAGCATTCATTGCAAACTCTGTGTGAGGCTCCTATTCTATAGTTGAGTGCTTCCTACAGCCTCCTCTCTCTCTCTAAGATTAATCACTTGCTACATCCATTAGAGTGAGTAGGAGATTTGTAAGAGAGCTAGTCTTATTTGTATATCTTGTGAGGCTCTCACTTCCACCACCTCCCCATCTCTCATTTCCTATCTTGAAGATGAAGGTTATCTCTCTTGTCCAAGAGAGGTGAAGAAGAACAAGGGAAGGAGTCCCTTTGTGAAGATCAAGGCAGAAGACTTGGAGCTAGAGTGGGTAAGCCCTTGGAGAAGGCAAAAGACTCAAGCTCAAGTAGGTAAGACCTTGGTGGAAGCTTCTCCGAGTGAAGGTGAAGTCAAAGGCGGAAGATCCAAGAAGAGTGGGTAATTCCTACAAGGCCGAAGACTTGTGCAAGAGTGGGTAAGTCCTTGGAGAAGGCCGAAGACTCTTGCAAAGTGGGTAAGTCCTTGGTAAGGTTGAAGACTCTTTGTATTGGATAGGTAAGTCCTTTGTTGGTCATGTATTGTATGTCTTATTAATGAATATAAGAGTGCAATTGTTTGAAGTCCTAGAGGTTGACCTCTCTAGGCAAGTGGACTGACACACTTCTAGTTTGAAGTGTGGAACCACTCTAAAATAGCTTGTCTAATTGGTGCATGTTCAATCTCTCTTATCCTTGCTATGCATGATTTAGTTGCACTCAAATTACCTATTTAGCAACCTTATCTTGTCATATAATTTGAAGGTTTAATGAGTTTTGTTTAAGTGCTTTCAGCTCTATTCACCCCCCTCTAGAGCATCTAATCACCCATCTAGGATCCAACAAGTGGTATCAGAGCGGGTCTTCTCCAAGCATACTTCAACAAGTAGGAGAAGATGGGTGACTACCTAGGAGGGAGACTCTCGACTAGCCTTCCAATCTTTGATGGGAGCAACTTCCTCTATTGGAGAAGAAGACTTCAATTCTTCATCCAAGGATCAAGTCTCGAGATGTGGCAAATGGTGAACAGCCCATACATTCTACCAAAGACAAACATTGAAGAATGGGATGAAGCCACCTTGATGAAAGCAACCTTGAATGCTAGAGCCATGCACATTCTATATGCCTCCATGACCCCCACCGAGTTCAACCGGATTTCTTCTTGTGAGACAGCCTATGAGGTATGGAGAAAGCTTTGCATCACTTATGAAGGGACAGATCAAGTGAAGGAAAGCAAAGTCTACATGCTCAAAGGGTTTCTTGAGAACTTCAAGATGGGAAAGTAAGAGAGCATAGCCAACATGTACTCAAGGCTCAACACCATCTTGAATGGTCTTGCTGTTCTAGGACATCCTATGTCTAGTGGAGAGATCAACTCAAAGATCCTTAGAACTCTCCCCAAGAGATGGGAATCCAAGGTGACTTCCATTGAAGAAGCAAGGTCGCTTAGGGATATTCCTATTGAAGAGCTCATTGGAAATATACAAGCACATGAAGCCACACTTGACAAGAGGGAGGAAGTAGAAAGACAAGAGAAGAAAGAGCTAAAGAGAATGAAGAAGGCTGAAATGAAGGCTCAAATTGAAGCTATCATGGAACAAGTCTCTCCATCCTCTCAAGCTAAAGAAGATGCCATGTACTCCAAAGGTCGACTCTACAAAGGCAAGTCCTCCTCCATCCGGTGCTTCACATGTGGAAAGAAGGGTCACTACAAGGAAGATTGCCCACAAGGCAAAAAGACCCATCTTCACAAGAAGAAATGGCAATCAAGCTCAAGTGGCTCCTCCAACTCAAGCTCAAGTGAAGATTCAAGTGAAGGATCAAGCTCAAGCTCAAGTGATGATGGAGAATGCCATTTTGCTCTTATAGCATCAACAAGTGAAGACTCAAGTGAGGTAAATCTAAACTCTCTAGATAAAGAATCTTTGATTGCTATTATTCATGATATTTGTGCCTCTCTTAAGTCTAAAGGAAAAATAAAAAGCTTGCTAAAATTGTTGATAATTTGCATGTAGAACTAGATGATCTTGAACATGCTAATTCTTGCTTGCTTGATGATAAAAATGTTAGTCTTAGTCAAGTAGACTCTCTTAAACTTGAAAATTCTAGTTTACTTGATAAGATTAAATTTCTAGAAGCTCAACCTCTCATGCCTAGTTCAAATGAAGAGCATACTTTAATTGTTGATTCTCTCATGCATGACATTGATGTTCTTAAATCTGAAAATAAGGACAAAGATTTTGTTTTGCATGAATTAGAAATAGAAAATGCCTCCTTGCTTGCTAAAATCAATGGGCATGAATCTTGTTCTAGTTCTACAAATAGAGAGAATGATGTTGCTGCTCTTCATATTGATAGAGATTCTTATTTAACTAAATCTCTTTGCTTAGAAAATGATCTTTTGCATGCTAAAGAAAATATAAATAATTTGTCTTCTACTATTGCTTCTCTTAAGCATGATAATGATAGTTTGAGATCTTCTTTGCAAAGATTCTTAGTGGGTAAAAAGAATCTTAATCAAATCCTAGACCATACTACTAAACAAATTGGTAGACATGGTTTAGGGTATGATAGTAGTCAAGGGAACAACAAAGATAAAGGACCTCCAATATTCCATGGAGAATCCTCTAGTTCCAAGACTATGGGTACATGCAACTATTGCAATGAATTAGGTCATTATTCTACTTGTTGTCCTTTTAGGAAAGCACCCAAAAGCAATAGGACTTGGGTTGCTAAACTAACCCCTCCGGACCCAAAAATATGATTGGGGACCATTTCATCTTTCTTCTTGTAGGTACTTGCAAATGGATTGACTTGAGCTATTGAATTGCAAATTGACTTCTCAATCCACATGAAAGAAGAAATGTGAGATGTGTAGAGGGTGACAACAAGTGTAAAAGCAATGGTAAGCACAATGGTAAATGTTTTATTGCTTATAACCTATCCTAACTTGTTTTTGTCAAGTTAGTGTGCACTATACATATGGTTTTTGAGTTAAAAGTGGTTTTTTGTGATTCTCTTCACACTCTTGCTCAAAAACTATTTCTAATGCTTCTATAGTGCATTACTAACTTGCTTAGACATGTTTGGATATAGTTTGTATTTTTAGCATGCCTTTAAATATGTTTTTATAAAATAGGTGTGCTTGTTGACAGCTGCTCTGTCGGTCGAGTTTGCCCTATTGAAACTCGATCGATAGGCACCAATGGGTGTTGCCAGCAGCTGTCATCGGTCGAGTTGTTCATGCACAGAACTCGACCGATAACACTATGCACAGAATATACATTTGGATTATTGAGTGAGAATTTCCCTCTCAACTAGATTTTCTCAACCAATAGCCTTATTCTTTGGCACTCTCATTTGGTACCTTTATATATGCTTCTTGCCATGTTCTAAATTGCCTATCTTGCTTACAACTCTATCTCTCTAATTGCTCTAAATTGGTATTTCTATATCTTGCAATTACTTGCTTTGAGTTGTTTTGTAGGTTTTGATGATGATCTCTATGGAACTCTTGGTTGTGTCTAAAAATTGCTTCCGTTGTGCTCTAACTTGCTACATATATCTAGGTGTATATCTTGTTTTGATACAACCTTGAGGTTCTTAGGGGTAATCATCTTATGGTAAGAATGCATATTTAGTGAGTTATATCCTTTCATGCTTCTAAAATTGCATATCTCTTTGTTTGGATATATCTCTTCATCTACTCATAGCTTGCTCTTTAACTTGTGTATCTTTTGGTATCTCTTGCTATGATCTAGATCCTACTAGTAGTCCTAACTTGTGATATCATCTACTAGTAGTTCACATACATGTAGTTCTAACCCTGTTTACAATTGACATCTTTGCTCATCTATATGCTATGCTTATACATGCTCAAGCTTGTTCCTTAAATTGAATATCTACTATCTTGAGTTGCTTGCATAACATTGTGATGCAGGGTACATAGATCTACATGATATGTGGGAATTGGAGTTTTTTTGGATTTTATGCAGGTTTTGCTCCAATTTCAGTTTTTGCTGCAAGTATAGTGTTTTTTATGCAGAAACACCCTTCTGAGCAAGACTCATCACTATGCCATGAGCTCCGATGGTTTTTGGTCAAATTCCATCATCTTGAGGGTCAAAATCGTGATTTATTGTTTTTCTGCAGCACTTTATCTTGCATTTTTGGGATGTTCAAGTATATGCTTTAACTTGCTTTTCTTTCTATGCTTGGACAAGCCCCTATCTGCGCTCTTCTACTCTCCTTATATATTTGTGTTATCTCCTTTCTCTTTAACAAGTGATGTTTCTTTTTTCTTCATAACCCCCACATTTTTGAAATGACAAAGGGGGAGAAAGGTAATGTTACGACCCATATCAGGGTTAGTCAACAAATACCTCAAATTATGTGAAACACCTCAATTAGTGTTGAATATCAAATTAAATATCATGGTTAATCAAATAAGTTAATATGTGAATCAATGGTTGAGATTGAAACATCTGAGGTAATTAATGTTAATGGCTATGATGATCGTTAAGTTAATTAAGTTGAAGTAAGTACACAAGTTGCAATTAAAGCTTTGATCCAGTGAAACAGTGTAATCTGTATGATTTCATACCTTGGGTAGGTATAGGAGTTCGTGCTTGAAATAATGCAAAAGAAATCATCTAAATCGGACCTCCGAGTCAATAGTTATAGCATTTCCAATGTCTAGGGTCAAAAATGTAATTTTGTTGCAAATCCGGGTTATAAACCCTTTTCCTTTTATTTATTTTTCATTTCTCACTTATCCCCTTCCCTCTTCCTTCCCGGTAGAACAGGGAGCGACCGCAAAGCGGTGCTCGACCTGCAGCATGATGTGAGGGGCCGACCTTTGGCCTTGGCTCCAACTAGCAACTAAACACCTCCGTCCACCCTCCTTCTTCCTCTTCCCTTCTTCCTTCCTCCTTCCTCGCCCCCTTCCATGGCGCCCCACCTGCAGCTGACCTGCAGCACAAAGCTGCGGCCAGCAGCGCCGGCCAGCAGCAAGGTGGACGGCCAGAGGCCGTTTTGGCGTGGCCAGCACCACCAAGCACCCGGCCATGACCTCGGCCTTGAGGTCCACACCGGAATCCAGAGCTCCTAGCCAAGCTCCATCCACCAATCGAAGCTTTTCTCCAACCTGAACTAAGGCGTGAAGGAGTTGCTGCTTGCAGTAGCATGCTTGATTAGAGTCAACCTGGGCGTAGAAGGTATTAAAAGAGGTAGTTCTGACTTCGGCATAAGGTCTTGATCATGAATTCGTAGTGTTAACTTAAGACTTAGCTTTAGATCGAGCCATGTGTAGATTTTCGTTTAGGTAATGAAGCTAGTTGCTATTTTATTGCAGGACCAGTGTTTTGGTCGGCCGAATTGGGTATGATTCGGCCGAGTTTCCTTTATAGGAAATCGAGCAGGGTTTTGATCGGCCGAGATTGCAGGCTGATCGGTCGAGTTTCCAGCTGGTCGGCCGAGTTCCCAAATTGGTCGGCCGAGTTCCAGAAGTGTGAGTGGCAGTTCATTCAGAAATCATTATTTATCTCAATTTAAGTGCTTAATTGCTTTAATATCAGTTGGTATAACTTCTAAACAGTTTAGCACATACAAAAGTTTATTATAGATTCAATGGAACTTGAGATACGTATTATGATTGATGAAAATGATGGAAATTTTCTGTTTTACAGTTGCAATGCGTATGCTGAATTAAGATGGTTGTTTAGCAATGAATTTGAATAAGTGGCTTTGAGTCATGTTTAGAAATGACAATGATATATATATGAGTTTAAAAGAGATGTTCAGAATGTGAAATAAGTATGAAATGTGTTTCCCTGTTTAATTATTTAAATGTTAAATCAGTTAATAGATTTAGGTGCCCTAACACCGTAGAACCCCTTTGAGAGGTCTGCACCAGGGGGGTGAAACTCGTGTTCAACATTATCCGTGCTTGTGTCATGGAGACACGAGAAAAGTGAGGCAGTGTCCAACAACAACGCGTGCTTGTGTCACGGTGGCACTGGAGGAAAACAGGGGTTATTCAACATTAATCCGTGCTTGTGTCACGGTGGTAACCCGGTAAGACTCTCCGCCTGTGTGCTCAAGTTTGAGGAGGAGTCTAGAGTTCACTCTTTTGATAGTGTAGTGAGGCCTTGTGAGCCTGAGAGTTCTGCAGCAGACCAGGGCTGGAAGTCAGACTTAGCATTTCCCGGGTGTGTCGCTAAGTCTTGTACGGTGGGATCGTAGTTCGCTACGGATCTTTATATGCAGAGTACACTGCATATGATTAGGGCATAATAAAAATATAAATATGAATCATATAGGATCGCAATAAAATTAATATGTTAAGAGATTCAAACTTTTGTGCCAATTCTATATACATCTGTTTATTTGTTTAAATATCTGTTGTTGCATAGAAATGTGATTATTATCTGCAAATCTGCTATGTCATTAGAACTGCCCTGCTTGTACTGTATTTATGTTTAATTCAATTTTATAAACCTGATGAGTTGTTTAGTGATAGCTAAATGAAATGCTATTCACTGAGCGAGTAGGCTCATACCTCTACTCAAAACATTTTCAGGTTATCAACATCACAGGAATCTGAAGGATCCGTTCAACCTAACGCTCGGTCTGTAGAAGGTTTATGTAGTTAGTAGTTAGAGGTCTCTTAGTCTTTCCCCTCGATCCTTGGGACATGGTGTGGGTGAGAGAGAATGTGTATAAAGATGTAAAATAACTTTCATGCTTTATTTTATGTTGATCGATGTAATATGCTGTAGACTTTGTTTATATTACTAGTCAGTTTAATACAAATGCTTCCGCAGTTTGTTTAGATTTAGTTTACAGCATAAATCAGATTATCTTTTTAATGTCTTAAAAATGTTTTAAAATCTCAAAGTGGGTTGGCTTGTGTGTAATCCCTCCGTCGCGCCCTAATCTCATGATTAGTGGGTAATGCGAGATCGGGGTGTGACATATTGGTATCAGAGCATAGGTTGAGTATGTAAATACTTTAAGTCAAGGTCAGGGGACGATAAGAGACCAATAGGATTAAGGTTTAAGAGTTTTTCTTCTGTCTGTAATTTTCTAACAGGAAGTGTTCTGTTATACTATTATAGATGGCAGGAAAAGGATGTGGTCACGAGAACCAAGTAAAGAGTTTAAGTTGAGTCGTTAAGAATCATTAAGGTCAAAAGATAAAGTTATAGGTGAGACGAATAATAAATGATGTGTTTTAGCTCTGGAAGGTCTGAGTGTTTAGATACCCTGGCCAGGTGTCTGAATACTTAGATTGACCAGTATCAAGCTACTCCGTCTGTTCTTCTCTGGATGCCCTGGCCAGGTATGCAGAGGAAGGATAGGCTAGAGAGAAAACCCTAGAAATCTTAGGGTTAAGAGATCGAAAATTAATGTAGGAATAAGAGATTATATATAAGATGCTATTCAACTCTTGTCTATTATTGCTTATTTGATTTAAAGATCACTAGAAATGCTTTTATATGTATGGAATTAGATTTTTCAATTTGTAAAGTAAATATGATTCTTTTATATTGTTGTGTCATGAAGTGAATTGTTTAATGTTTGTTTTCTCTGTATTAAAGTAGACCCGAAATTATGTATAAATGAGTTTGCCCTAATAGGATATTCTTTCCACATGTTTAAGATTAATAGGGGTTGATTAATCTCGAGTAGCTCTTGGCTTCAGGACTACAGGTTCGGCCTGGTCCGGCTGGCAGGATGCGTTACTGGGATCTAATGACTCCTGTTAACAGTAAAATAAGAATAGACTCTGGATGATTTAGACCCGTAACATAGTGAGAATGTATATACACTAGGATGTTTTAACTATGATTAGAAGTCTAAACGTTCTTTTGTCTTGAGATTTAGGGTTTGAGAAGCATATACCCTAATCGGCCCAAAATAGGGTTTTGATGATACATAAACACAAAATTTGATAAGTAAAGTGTCTCAGTAAATGATTTTTTAGTATTTTATGTGTAACTCTGATTTATCTCAAATTTGGATATGATTTGGATATATAAAATGTAAACAACATTGGAAAATATCAGAATTTTTGAAGAATGTTCTGACCTGTTTATCGGCCGAGTTTCAAACTCGACCGATCACATTTTCAGAATGATATAGCAGTGTGGTAATTGAATTTTATCTTTTTATTTGTATATCCAATTAATCTCAAATTTTAATTGTACTTGAAAAACACAATTTTATACACTCTGTTAAATTGGCGTAATTTTTGGATGACTTTTGATCTCTACAGTAAGGGTGTCGGCCGAGTTTACAACTCAACCGAATCTGCTGCAGACTGCTATATAGCAGCGCACTGTTTGATTTTTAATTATTTATTAGTAATTATAAATGATCTCAAATTTTTACTGGAGGTCTGAAACTTCATTAGGTATAACATATAAAATTTCCAAAATTTTTGGAGCTTCTGTTAGCTATTTAATAAACGAATTACAGAAACTATTGTGAAAACTGAATTTTCAGCCAATATAATTAAAGTTGAGCGTTGGATTAATATGCTATTGACCCAAGCAACTCAAATTGATTTATATAATCGACCACACCCGCACATAATAACGCTATGTTATTGTTAAGGACCAAACCCTAGAATGATTAGATTTGTAGTAGTTCAAGGGATAACACTAGTGATTTAACCTTGAATACTAGTATCTCTGTAAAATAAGACCTTGAGATTTGATCTATGTAAAGTAAGCGGGTAGTGATAGTAATCTAGGGTTTTATAGGTATCTAACCTGAACGGTACATGAACAACATGAAATGACTTAGAGAAAAGAGTAAAACATAAAACTGAAATATAAACAATAAGAAAGTAGCATAGAATGCGGAGTATTATCCGATATATGGTCTGAAGATAACTGACGTAGTTCATGTTTTTTTAAGACATGGCGTCACTATCTTTATGATGTGACAATAGATTATCACCCTGGTAAAGAGAATGTGGTGACTGATGCTTTCAGCAGAAAGTCAAGTTCAACAGCTAATGCATTCTCTATGGCAGGTTTCAATAGAGACATGTTAGTAAAAATGTGGAAGTTGAACTTAGACTTAGGGGTGACGACACAAAGTGGTTTGATTGTACAGATGCAAGTCAAGCCTACTTCTTATGATCAGATTAAGGAACTACAATAGGGTAATAGTGAGTTAAACCAGACCATGCATGACATGATAGGAGGAAAAGAGACCAGAGTTTAAGTTTTTTTTTAGATGATAAGGTGTTGTGTTAGCATGACATGTTGTGTGTACCTTGAGATAGTGAATTGAAAGAAAAGATTCTTATGGAAGTGCGTGTATTGATGTATGCTATGCTTTCAGGAAACACTAAAATATATATATATGAATCTCAGGAGTTGTATTGGTGACCTGGTGTGAAAAGGATGTAGCTGAGTATGTGGTTAAAAGTAGTGTGTACCAGTAGGTTAAGGTTGAACCCTAGAAATCTACAGCTACCTTGTAATCTTTTTCTATGCCTAAATAGAAATGGGAATTTATCACAATGGATTTTGTGGTAAGATTACCCAGGACACCTAGAGGTTGTGACTTGATATGAATGATTGTGGATAGACTAATTTAGTCTGCTCACTTTCTTCATATTAAGTCAACCTTTAATGTCTCGAAACTTGACTAAGATATACATGGATGAAATAGTTAGATTGTCTGGTAATCCAGTTTCAATCATATCATATTGAGAACCTAAGTTCACATCTAGGATTGTAGAAACAGTTGCATCGTGCTTCGGGCACAAAGATAAGATTCAGTACAACCTTTTTACCCGCATACGGATGGTCAGTCTGAGAGAACCATTCAGACTCTTAAGGACATGCTGAGAGCATGTGTTATGCATCTCAGTGGAAGTTGGGAAGAACATTTAAGTCTTATAGAGTTTTCTTAGGGTGAATGTTGAGTTTAGAAATACACAACTGATAATGGTTCGGTTTGAATATAAACCCAGGCAATACAAATTTGGTAAACCATTAGGTGCATGATTTCAAGATAGTAAGATAGCATTAAAATATGCAAATAAATCTAGTTACATGTTTCCTGTTAGGTTAATGTGTGTGACTTGACATTTATATGAATTGGCACATTTCTCTGAGATATCATTAGAAATTCTCAAGTACTATTAATTATTTGTGTTATGATATGTAAGCAACTCTTAATTGAGTTATGTGATGCACAAACCAGGAATTTGGTTAATATGCACGTTCTTCGAGAAATTTCAGATAATTGAAAAATATTACAGATGGTTTCTTATAGGTGAAGTAAATTACTCTTATTGGTGTAATAAGATGTTCAATTGCATGAATTCAGTATGTATGTGCCAAAATTGATTTGAGTTTGGGATATTTATGAATTTTAAATTTGCCTGCATGTATGATATAAAGATTACTCAGTAATTACAATGATTTTAAATGTACTGCTCTACTAGTTCTAGAATGATACCGTATTGTGATTTGAATTGCAATCAAACAGATGAGATAACGGAAACCCTAAGAATAGGGTGTTTCCATGCGACAAGTGAATGAGATAACCCTAAGAATAGGGTGTTGGCATGTGATGAATGAATAAGGCAAATGAAACCCTAAGGATAGGGTGTACGATGAATCAAGTATTTTGATATCAATTCTCAGTATGAGATGTAGTGATGTTTAACAGTTAATTGCATGATTTTATTTTAGTACCAGATTGACATGCATCCTGTTTATTTAAGAATTTTAGTTTGTCTGCATGTATACTATAATAATTTCTCGGTAATTACCATGAATTGAGATACTATTATAACAATTCTACAAAGACAATGTTTTGTGGTTTGATCTGGAATCGGATCAGATGTGACCTAGGTTGAAAGACCAATGCAGATAGTTGACCAGAGGATCAAGAAACTTAAGAATCGTGAGATACCTTAGAGAAGGTTTTGTGGAGAAACCACAACCTAGAGGGAGCCACATGGGAAGTTTTGGGTTAGATATGCGTAACAAGTTTCCTTTTCTCTTTTAGGAATTTCGGGACGAAATTCTTATAAGGGAGGGAGATTGTTACGACCCATATCAAGGTTAGTCAACAAATACCTCAAATTACGTGAAACACCTCAATTAGTGTTGAATATCAAATTAAATATCATGGTTAATCAAATAAGTTAATATGTGAATCAATGGTTGAGATTGAAACATCTGAGGTAATTAATGTTAATGGCTATGATGATCGTTAAGTTAATTAAGTTGAAGTAAGTACACAAGTTGCAATTAGAGCTTTGATCCAGTAAAACAGTGTAATCTGTATGATTTCATACCTTGGGTAGGTAGAGGAGTTCGTGCTTGAAATAATGCAAAAGAAATCATCTAAATCGGACCTCCGAGTCAATAGTTATAGCATTTCCAATGTCTAGGGTCAAAAATGTAATTTTGTTGCAAATCCGGGTTATAAACCCTTTTACTTTCTTTTATTTTTCATTTCTCGCTTATCCCCTTCCCTCTTCCTTCCCGGTAGAATAGGGAGCGACCGCAAAGTGGTGCTCGACCTGTAGCATGATGCGAGGGGCCGACCTTTGGCCTTGGCTCCAACTAGCAACTAAACACCTCCGTCCACCCTCCTTCTTCCTCTTCCCTTCTTCCTTCCTCCTTCCTCGCCCCCTTCCATGGCGCCCCACCTGCAGCTGACCTGCAGCGCAAAGCTGCGGCCAGCAGCGCCGGCCAGCAGCAAGGTGGATGGCCAGAGGCCGTTTTGGCGTGGCCAGCACCACCAAGCACCCGGCCATGACCTCGGCCTTGAGGTCCACACCGGAATCCAGAGCTCCTAGCCAAGCTCCATCCACCAATCGAAGCTTTTCTCCAACCTGAACTAAGGCGTGAAGGAGCTGCTGCTTGCAGCAGCATGCTTGATTAGAGTCAACCTGGGCATAGAAGGTATTAAAAGAGGTAGTTCTGACTTCGGCATAAGGTCTTGATCATGAATTCGTAGTGTTAACTTAAGACTTAGCTTTAGATCGAGCCATGTGTAGATTTTCGTTTAGGTAATGAAGCTAGTTGCTATTTTATTGCAGGACCAGTGTTTTGGTCGGCCGAATTGGGTATGATTCGGCCGAGTTTCCTTTATAGGAAATCGAGCAGGGTTTTGATCGGCTGAGATTGCAGGTTGATCGGTCGAGTTTCCAGCTGGTCGGCCGAGTTCCCAAATTGGTCGGCCGAGTTCCAGAAGTGTGAGTGGCAGTTCATTCAGAAATCATTATTTATCTCAATTTAAGTGCTTAATTGCTTTAATATCAGTTGGTATAACTTCTAAACAGTTTAGCACATACAAAAGTTTATTATAGATTCAATGGAACTTGAGATACGTATTATGATTGATGAAAATGATGGAAATTTTCTGTTTTACAGTTGCAATGCGTATGCTGAATTAAGATGGTTGTTTAGCAATGAATTTGAATAAGTGGCTTTGAGTCATGTTTAGAAATGACAATGATATATATATGAGTTTAAAAGAGATGTTCAGAATGTGAAATAAGTATGAAATGTGTTTCCCTGTTTAATTATTTAAATGTTAAATCAGTTAATAGATTTAGGTGCCCTAACACCGTAGAACCCCTTTGAGAGGTCTGCACCAGGGGGGTGAAACTCGTGTTCAACATTATCCGTGCTTGTGTCATGGAGACAAGAGGAAAGTGAGGCAGTGTCCAACAACAACGTGTGCTTGTGTCACGGTGGCACTGGAGGAAAACAGGGGTTATTCAACATTAATCCGTGCTTGTGTCACGGTGGTAACCCGGTAAGACTCTCCGCCTGTGTGCTCAAGTTTGAGGAGGAGTCTAGAGTTCACTCTTTTCATAGTGTAGTGAGGCCTTGTGAGCCTGATAGTTCTGCAGCAGACCAGGGCTGGAAGTCAGACTTAGCATTTCCCGGGTGTGTCGCTAAGTCTTGTACGGTGGGATCGTAGTTCGCTACGGATCTTTATATGCAGAGTACACTGCATATGATTAGGGCATAATAAAAATATAAATATGAATCATATAGGATCGCAATAAAATTAATATGTTAAGAGATTCGAACTTTTGTGCCAATTCTATATACATCTGTTTATTTGTTTAAATATCTGTTGTTGCATAGAAATGTGATTATTATCTGCAAATCTGCTATGTCATTAGAACTGCCCTGCTTGTACTGTATTTATGTTTATTTCAATTTTATAAACCTGATGAGTTGTTTAGTGATAGCTAAATGAAATGCTATTCACTGAGCGAGTAGGCTCATACCTCTACTCAAAACATTTTCAGGTTATCAACATCACAGGAATCTGAAGGATCCGTTCAACCTAACGCTCGGTCTGTAGAAGGTTTATGTCGTTAGTAGTTAGAGGTCTCTTAGTCTTTCCCCTCGATCCTTGGGACATGGTGTGGGTGAGAGAGAATGTGTATAAAGATGTAAAATAACTTTCATGCTTTATTTTATGTTGATCGATGTAATATGCTGTAGACTTTGTTTATATTACTAGTCAGTTTAATAAAAATGCTTCCGCAGTTTGTTTAGATTTAGTTTACAGCATAAATCAGATTATCTTTTTAATGTCTTAAAAATGTTTTAAAATCTCAAAGTGGGTTGGCTTGTGTGTAATCCCTCCGTCGCGCCCTAATCTCGTGATTAGTGGGTAATGCGAGATCGGGGTGTGACAGGTAATGTCTTCTTTTAAAAAGAGGAAGAAGGCATGTCTTACATGAAGAAGAGAAGTATGTTCATGTAAAGGGAGAAGGTAAAGGGGAGAAGACATATATGTTTATAACATATATGAGTAGAAGACATGGTATTCTATAAATGTTATGAAAGCTAACCATGCAGGAGAAATAGCATCAATTGAGGGGGAGTATGAGAACTCCACTAGCATCAATTGAGGGGGAGCATATGAACTCAATTCCATTGAAACCCCTAGGTTTCTCCAAAGGTATGAATTTACTTAAATGCTTTCAATACATTTATGGAATGGTTTGTCATCTTCAAAAAGGGGGAGAATGTTGACTCAAGGTCAATTAGGTCAATGTTGACTCACGTCTAAATTGACTAAACCTGTGTTTTGATGATGACTAACCATTCCACATATTGGTGTCTAATGTCTCTACTTGAGTAATTTCAGATTAGGTATAGACACACTCCAATTGCCCTAACTTGCGCATCTCAAATTGGAGAAAAGACAAGTCAAAGTCATACAAGTGCACACTTTTGTAATATGATGTATATCCATTAGAATCATGTTGTAAATCACTTGTAATGATTGTATGAGTTGTAATTAAGCTTAGAAAAATGCCAGGAGCACTTAGAAAGATTTTTAGAGCACTTCTAATGCAACTTCAAAAATCAATTACAGGCACTTGGTCGGTCCAGTTTCACACCCTGAAACTCGACCGATCAAACCTTGATCGATTTTCTGAAGATTGCATCGGTCGAGTTTTGCACTCACAGAACTCGACCGATTGGGTAGTAGGCCAGTTCCAGTTGGAATGGTCGGTCGAGTTTCTTTATAACAAACTCGACCGATCATTTCAATATCGGGCTTCCTGCTACTTGATCGGTCGAGTTACATATATAGAAACTCGACCGAATGCACTGTACGGAAAAGTGCAGAAAAGTGCTACTAGACGTTGTGGAGTTGCAACAAGTGAAAATAGATCCGTTGCAAGCCACAAAATGGCTAGTTTTCATTCTTAAGTGTTCCCAAAGGCTAAGAGGCATCCCCAGCTATAAATAGGACCCCTTGGGCTTCATTCCAAGGTTGAGCATTCATTGCAAACTCTATGTGAGGCTCCTATTCTATAGTTGAGTGCTTCCTACAGCCTCCTCTCTCTCTCTAAGATTAATCACTTGCTACATCCATTAGAGTGAGTAGGAGATTTGTAAGAGAGCTAGTCTTATTTGTATATCTTGTGAGGCTCTCACTTCCACCACCTCCCCATCTCTCATTTCCTATCTTGAAGATGAAGGTTATCTCTCTTGTCCAAGAGAGGTGAAGAAGAACAAGGGAAGGAGTCCCTTTGTGAAGATCAAGGCAGAAGACTTGGAGCTAGAGTGGGTAAGCCCTTGGAGAAGGCAAAAGACTCAAGCTCAAGTAGGTAAGACCTTGGTGGAAGCTTCTCCGAGTGAAGGTGAAGTCAAAGGTGGAAGATCCAAGAAGAGTGGGTAATTCCTACAAGGCCGAAGACTTGTGCAAGAGTGGGTATGTCCTTGGAGAAGGCCGAAGACTCTTGCAAAGTGGGTAAGTCCTTGGTAAGGTTGAAGACTCTTTGTATTGGATAGGTAAGTCCTTTGTTGGTCATGTATTGTATGTCTTATTAATGAATATAAGAGTGCAATTGTTTGAAGTCCTAGAGGTTGACCTCTCTAGGCAAGTGGACTGACACACTTCTAGTTTGAAGTGTGGAACCACTCTAAAATAGCTTGTCTAATTGGTGCATGTTCAATCTCTCTTATCCTTGCTATGCATGATTTAGTTGCACTCAAATTACCTATTTAGCAACCTTATCTTGTCATATAATTTGAAGGTTTAATGAGTTTTGTTTAAGTGCTTTCAGCTCTATTCACCCCCCCTCTAGAGCATCTAATCACCCATCTAGGATCCAACAAGTGGTATCAGAGCGGGTCTTCTCCAAGCATACTTCAACAAGTAGGAGAAGATGGGTGACTACCTAGGAGGGAGACTCTCGACTAGCCTTCCAATCTTTGATGGGAGCAACTTCCTCTATTGGAGAAGAAGACTTCAATTCTTCATCCAAGGATCAAGTCTCGAGATGTGGCAAATGGTGAACATCCCATACATTCTACCAAAGACAAACATTGAAGAATGGGATGAAGCCACCTTGATGAAAGCAACCTTGAATGCTAGAGCCATGCACATTCTATATGCCTCCATGACCCCCACCGAGTTCAACCGGATTTCTTCTTGTGAGACGGCCTATGAGGTATGGAGAAAGCTTTGCATCACTTATGAAGGGACAGATCAAGTGAAGGAAAGCAAAGTCTACATGCTCAAAGGGTTTCTTGAGAACTTCAAGATGGGAAAGGAAGAGAGCATAGCCAACATGTACTCAAGGCTCAACACCATCTTGAATGGTCTTGCTGTTCTAGGACATCCTATGTCTAGTGGAGAGATCAACTCAAAGATCCTTAGAACTCTCCCCAAGAGATGGGAATCCAAGGTGACTTCCATTGAAGAAGCAAGGTCGCTTAGGGATATTCCTATTGAAGAGCTCATTGGACATCTACAAGCACATGAAGCCACACTTGACAAGAGGGAGGAAGTAGAAAGACAAGAGAAGAAAGAGCTAAAGAGAATGAAGAAGGCTGAAATGAAGGCTCAAATTGAAGCTATCATGGAACAAGTCTCTCCATCCTCTCAAGCTAAAGAAGATGCCATGTACTCCAAAGGTCGACTCTACAAAGGCAAGTCCTCCTCCATCCGGTGCTTCACATGTGGAAAGAAGGGTCACTACAAGGAAGATTGCCCACAAGGCAAAAAGACCCATCTTCACAAGAAGAAATGGCAATCAAGCTCAAGTGGCTCCTCCAACTCAAGCTCAAGTGAAGATTCAAGTGAAGGATCAAGCTCAAGCTCAAGTGATGAAGGAGAATGCCATTTTGCTCTTATAGCATCAACAAGTGAAGACTCAAGTGAGGTAAATCTAAACTCTCTAGATAAAGAATCTTTGATTGCTATTATTCATGATATTTGTGCCTCTCTTAAGTCTTCTAAAAGGAAAAAGAAAAAGCTTGCTAAAATTGTTGATAATTTGCATGTAGAACTAGATGATCTTGAACATGCTAATTCTTGCTTGCTTGATGATAAAAATGATTGTCTTAGTCAAGTAGACTCTCTTAAACTTGAAAATTCTAGTTTACTTGATAAGATTAAATTTCTAGAAGCTCAACCTCTCATGCCTAGTTCAAATGAAGAGCATACTTTAATTGTTGATTCTCTCATGCATGACATTGATGTTCTTAAATCTGAAAACAAGGACAAAGATTTTGTTTTGCATGAATTAGAAATAGAAAATGCCTCCTTGCTTGCTAAAATCAATGGGCATGAATCTTGTTCTAGTTCTACAAATAGAGAGAATGATGTTGCTGCTCTTCATATTGATAGAGATTCTTATTTAACTAAATCTCTTTGCTTAGAAAATGATCTTTTGCATGCTAAAGAAAATATAAATAATTTGTCTTCTACTATTGCTTCTCTTAAGCATGATAATGATAGTTTGAGATCTTCTTTGCAAAGATTCTTAGTGGGTAAAAAGAATCTTAATCAAATCCTAGACCATACTACTAAACAAATTGGTAGACATGGTTTAGGGTATGATAGTAGTCAAGGGAACAACAAAGATAAAGGACCTCCAATATTCCATGGAGAATCCTCTAGTTCCAAGACTATGGGTACATGCAACTATTGCAATGAATTAGGTCATTATTCTACTTGTTGTCCTTTTAGGAAAGCACCCAAAAGCAATAGGACTTGGGTTGCTAAACTAACCCCTCCGGACCCAAAAATATGATTGGGGACCATTTCATCTTTCTTCTTGTAGGTACTTGCAAATGGATTGACTTGAGATATTGAATTGCAAATTGACTTCTCAATCCACATGAAAGAAGAAATGTGAGATGTGTAGAGGGTGACAACAAGTGTAAAAGCAATGGTAAGCACAATGGTAAATGTTTTATTGCTTATAACCTATCCTAACTTGTTTTTGTCAAGTTAGTGTGCACTATACATATGGTTTTTGAGTTAAAAGTGGTTTTTTGTGATTCTCTTCACACTCTTGCTCAAAAACTATTTCTAATGCTTCTATAGTGCATTACTAACTTGCTTAGACATGTTTGGATATGGTTTGTATTTTTAGCATGCCTTTAAATATGTTTTTATAAAATAGGTGTGCTTGTTGACAGCTGCTCTGTCGGTCAAGTTTGCCCTATTGAAACTCGATCGATAGGCACCAATGGGTGTTGCCAGCAGCTGTCATCGGTCGAGTTGTTCATGCACAGAACTCGACCGATAACACTATGCACAAAATATACATTTGGCTTATTGAGTGAGAATTTCCCTCTCAACTAGATTTTCTCAACCAATAGCCTTATTCTTTGGCACTCTCATTTGGTACCTTTATATATGCTTCTTGCCATGTTCTAAATTGCCTATCTTGCTTACAACTCTATCTCTCTAATTGCTCTAAATTGGTATTTCTATATCTTGCAATTACTTGCTTTGAGTTGTTTTGTAGGTTTTGATGATGATCTCTATGGAACTCTTGGTTGTGTCTAAAAATTGCTTCCGTTGTGCTCTAACTTGCTACATATATCTAGGTGTATATCTTGTTTTGATACAACCTTGAGGTTCTTAGGGGTAATCATCTTATGGTAAGAATGCATATTTAGTGAGTTATATCCTTTCATGCTTCTAAAATTGCATATCTCTTTGTTTGGATATATCTCTTCATCTACTCATAGCTTGCTCTTTAACTTGTGTATCTTTTGGTATCTCTTGCTATGATCTAGATCCTACTAGTAGTCCTAACTTGTGATATCATCTACTAGTAGTTCACATACACGTAGTTCTAACCCTGTTTACAATTGACATCTTTGCTCATCTATATGCTATGCTTATACATGCTCAAGCTTGTTCCTTAAATTGAATATCTACTATCTTGAGTTGCTTGCATAACATTGTGATGCAGGGTACATAGATCTACATGATATGTGGGAATTGGAGTTTTTTTGGATTTTATGCAGGTTTTGCTCCAATTTCAGTTTTTGCTGCAAGTATAGTGTTTTTTATGCAGAAACACCCTTATGAGCAAGACTCATCGCTATGCCATGAGCTCCGATGGTTTTTGGTCAAATTCCATCATCTTGAGGGTCAAAATCGTGATTTATTGTTTTTCTGCAGCACTTTATCTTGCATTTTTGGGATGTTCAAGTATATGCTTTAACTTGCTTTTCTTTATATGCTTCGACAAGCCCCTATCTGCGCTCTTCTACTCTCCTTATATATTTGTGTTATCTCCTTTCTCTTTAACAAGTGATGTTTCTTTTTTCTTCATAACCCCCACCTTTTTGAAATGACAAAGGGGGAGAAAGGTAATGTCTTCTTTTAAAAAGAGGAAGAAGGCATGTCTTACATGAAGAAGAGAAGTATGTTCATGTAAAGGGAGAAGGTAAAGGGGAGAAGACATATATGTGTATAACATATATGAGTAGAATACATGGTATTCTATAAATGTTATGAAAGCTAACCATGCAGGAGAAATAGCATCAATTGAGGGGGAGTATGAGAACTCCACTAGCATCAATTGAGGGGGAGCATATGAACTCAATTCCATTGAAACCCCTAGGTTTCTCCAAAGGTATGAATTTACTTAAATGCTTTCAATACATTTATGGAATGGTTTGTCATCTTCAAAAAGGGGGAGAATGTTGACTCAAGGTCAATTAGGTCAATGTTGACTCACGTCTAAATTGACTAAACCCGTGTTTTGATGATGACTAACCATTCCACATATTGGTGTCTAATGTCTCTACTTGAGTAATTTCAGATTAGGTATAGACACACTCCAATTGCCCTAACTTGTGCATCTCAAATTGGAGAAAAGACAAGTCAAAGTCATACAAGTGCACACTTTTGTAATATGATGTATATCCATTAGAATCATGTTGTAAATCACTTGTAATGATTGTATGACTTGTAATTAAGCTTAGAAAAATGCCAGGAGCACTTAGAAAGATTTTTAGAGCACTTCTAATGCAACTTCAAAAATCAATTACAGGCACTTGGTCGGTCCAGTTTCACACCCTGAAACTCGACCGATCAAACCTTGATCGATTTTCTGAAGATTGCATCGGTCGAGTTTTGCACTCACAGAACTCGACCGATTGAGTAGTAGGCCAGTTCCAGTTGGAATGGTCGGTCGAGTTTCCTCATAACAAACTCGACTGATCATTTCAATATCGGGCTGCCTGCTACTTGATCGGTCGAGTTACACATATAGAAACTCGACCGAATGCACTGTACGGAAAAGTGCAGAAAAGTGCTACTAGTCGTTGTGGAGTTGCAACAAGTGAAAATAGATCCGTTGCAAGCCACAAAACGGCTAGTTTTCATTCTTAAGTGTTCCCAAAGGCTAAGAGGCATCCCCAGCTATAAATAGGACCCCTTGGGCTTCATTCCAAGGTTGAGCATTCATTGCAAACTCTATGTGAGGATCCTATTCTATAGTTGAGTGCTTCCTACAGCCTCCTCTCTCTCTCTAAGCTTAATCACTTGCTACATCCATTAGAGTGAGTAGGAGATTTGTAAGAGAGCTAGTCTTATTTGTATATCTTGTGAGGCTCTCACTTCCACCACCTCCCCATCTCTCATTTCCTATCTTGAAGATGAAGGTTCTCTCTCTTGTCCAAGAGAGGTGAAGAAGAACAAGGGAAGGAGTCCCTTGGTGAAGATCAAGGCAGAAGACTTGGAGCTAGAGTGGGTAAGCCCTTGGAGAAGGCAAAAGACTCAAGCTCAAGTAGGTAAGACCTTGGTGGAAGCTTCTCCGAGTGAAGGTGAAGTCAAAGGCGGAAGATCCAAGAAGAGTGGGTAATTCCTACAAGGCCAAAGACTTGTGCAAGAGTGGGTAAGTCCTTGGAGAAGGCCGAAGACTCTTGCAAAGTGGGTTAGTCCTTGGTAAGGTTGAAGACTCTTTGTATTGGATAGGTAAGTCCTTTGTTGGTCATGTATTGTATGTCTTATTAATGAATATAAGAGTGCAATTGTTTGAAGTCCTAGAGGTTGACCTCTCTAGGCAAGTGGACTGACACACTTCTAGTTTGAAGTGTGGAACCACTCTAAAATAGCTTGTCTAATTGGTGCATGTTCAATCTCTCTTATCCTTGCTATGCATGATTTAGTTGCACTCACATTACCTATTTAGCAACCTTATCTTGTCATATAATTTGAAGGTTTAATGAGTTTTGTTTAAGTGCTTTCAGCTCTATTCACCCCCCCTCTAGATCATATAATCACCCATCTAGGATCCAACGGGGATCACATATGTTGGTCAATTTAACAGAAGATGCAGCTGGGAGGGACTTTGAGAATTTATTTTTTCTTGATGATATTATAGAGTTGTTTCGGTATGATTGGTTGAATACTTCAATAATAGAAGTATGGATAAGGTAAGGATCTATCAATATAGAAAATTCCAATACACATTTTTAGCTTATTTCTATATATGGAAATAATTACAAATATTTTACAACCATTTATATACTGAGATCACAAACTTTGATATAAGGAATGTTGGATTCTTAGTTCCTTCAATCACTAGTCAAGTGGAGACACATTTTGAGGATGTGAATGAGTACTTCTCTACTGCATTCAAATATTTTACTAGTGAGGGGAAGGAAATTATCCTAATTCCTTTTAATGTACAGTAAGTATTATTATTCAATATAATTTTAATAATGAATAAAATTATTTATTTTAATATTTGTTTTATTCTTACTCGGAGCTAGACATTGGGAATTAGTGGTGATTGCCCCAAAATTGATGACTCTTTATTATCTTGCCCCAATGGGTAAAACAACAAGGGGTCACAAACTGAAATTGTCAGCTATGGAGTAAGCATAAATTTAGTCAATGCTTCAACATGATATTTCTATTTAGAATTTCTATTTTACCAACTATCGTTTAATTGATAGGGGTATAAAGGCTTTTCGTGAAGCTGAAGGACAAATACCCACAAAATTAAAGACATTGACTTTGAAAAATGTCAAGGTAGCTACTTTGACAACTGCTTAGTCTTATATGTATTAATTTTCAACTCTTATATGTCAACTCTTATAGTCTTATCTCAACTGCTGTTTATAGTAGTTTACTAACATTAAGTATAATTCGTTATTTGTAGTGTCCTGTGCAAAATAATGACTGGGCTTGTGGCTACTATGTAATGAAATATATGCAAGCTATTGTCAAACAAGCATCACATGACATTCATACTATAAGTCAGGTAATAAAGAATAACATCATAAATTTACAAGTGATTGTAGTCATTTTATAAAATATTAGCATGTGCATTTTCTGTTACAGATCATTACAACTCAGCCTTACATATGTGTGGACTTGAATGAATTCCGAGAAGAGTGGTCAGATGTTTTTCTAAATGAAGTCAATATAGCATTGGATTAAATATGTCATCTCCATTTATGTATGTGGTTTGAGTACTCTTTCATATTTACTTTTGTATCTGACATTTAATATCATCTCAGACTTGCAATCTATCATTTTGTAAATTATGATGTGATTATGAATCATTTTTGTTATGAATGTGTGGTTTTGAATGGTGATGGTTGAGCATCAATGCTCCCCTCTCCCAGAATATATGAGTCTTCTTGTTCTTCTGTTCTATTTCAGTTTATGCATAAATTTAAAAAAAATCATAACTTCTAGCGTCAGTTTTTTTAAATAACCGACCCTAAAGATGAATAACCACTTCAATGTAAACTCCTCGGTCGAGAAAATTTTCGACTGAAATATAACTTCTACCGTTGGTTTTTTTAAAATAACCGACCCTAAAGATTGAAAAACCACTTCAATGTACACTCCTCGGTCGAGAAAACTGTCGACCGAAATATTTTTGGTTGACAATTTTCTTGACCGAGAGAGTTTACAGGGTCGTTTTTTTGGAATAACCGACCTTACATGCTCCTTTTTCTCGCTTGGGTCAGATTTTTTACAACCTTTTGCGTCAGTGTTTACTCTGTAAGGTCAGTTTTGTTTGGTCAAAAAAATTGACGCTATAGAGAAAATTCTATAGCGACAGCCACTTAGGGGTCAGTTATTAAGTGACGCTACATGCTTAAAAAAACTGACGCTACAGACCATTCATGTACTAGTGAATGCAACCAGCCCATTGATGATGACATTGAGTCTTGAGTACATCTCCACAATCCCTTCTTTCTTACCCATCTTGAAGTTCTCTAGAAGGATGTTCAACATGTAGATCTTTGCTTCCTTTACTTGCTTTATGCCTTCATAGGTGATGCACAATTTGTCCCAAATCTCATAGGTGGTGTCCCAATATGAGATCTAGTTGAACTCTGTTGGGGTGAGGGCTGCATAGAGGATGCTTATGGCTTTGGCATTGAGTTGGGCTTCTTTGAGTGCAGCTTCACTCCATGTTGCTACAGCTTCGGTTGGCTCCTTATAAGGTGTGACCATCACCTTCCACATATCAAAGTTCATCCCTTGAATGTAGAACTGCATACGCTTCTTCCAATAGAGGAAGTTGGTGCCATCAAAGACTGGAGGACATGTGGAGAAACTTCCCTCTAGGTTGAGAGAACCAAGTAGGTTATCGCCCATCTTCTCGTCTCGTGGGAGTTTGTTGGAGAAGATCTTTGGGTCTGATACCACTTGTTGTATCTAAGGGTTCTAGAGGGGGAGTGAATAGAGCTACAAAATTTCTCACAAGATGGATTAGACCTTCAAATTATATTAAATTGAAACCAACGCTTAAGTGCAATTTGAAGTCCTAACTAACAAGCATAGCAAGGATGAGAGGAAATGATAGCAAGCACTTGACAAGGTGATGTAGAGTGGTTCCACACTTCAAACTAGAAGTGAGTCAGTCCACTACCTAGATAGGTCAGCCTCTAGGACTTTGCAAGTGCTTTTCTCTATATTATCACCAATTAGAGTTACAACACAAGACCACAAAAGGACTTACCCATCCAATCATAAGGAGTATCCACCTTACCATGGACTTACCCACTTTTCAAGAGTCTTCAACCTTCACCAAGGTCTTACCCACTCAAGCACAAGTCTTCCGCCTTCAAGGACTTTGCCTCTCCTCTTAGATCTTTAGCCTTTACCTTCTCCTTCACCTGGAAAAGATCACCACCTCTTCATCAACCTTGAAGAGGACCAGCTACAGATCCTTCTTCACTTGAGGAAGCTTGCTTCACCTTTTCTTCATGTAGGAAGGGGATAGGGAAGTATGAAAAGACAAGATCTTTACATGCACAAGGTTGGAGCTCTCTTACAAAAGGCCTAACTCACTCATATTCACGAAATGAATTGTAAAATATAGAGAAAGGGGCTCAAGGAGTTGTAGAACACTCAACTATAGCAAGGACTTAGAATAGCTTTAATGAGCAAACTTGGAATGAACTCCAAGGGGTCCTATTTATAGATGAGGGTGCTCCCTTGAGTTGGGGATCACTTAGGGCCAAAATATAGTAGTTTTCCTCAGTGCAACAGATCTATTTTCACCAAAAACAAGTCACCAATGGTTATACTCACTTTTTCTGCATTTTTCGTGCAATACATTTGGTAGAGTATCAATAAAGGTAACTCGACCGATCAACTAAAAGACAAAGCCAATTTTCAAACTATCGATCAAGTTTGTTCTGGTAAACTCGATCGATGAGCTAAAATTAGATTTTCTCAGTGAGTTGGTCAGTCGAGTTCTGTGAGTGTGCAACTCGATCGATGGGTCATCTTCAGAAAATCCATCATAGGATCGGTCGAGTTTCCAACTCGACCGATGAATGGCCTGTGACAAATTTTTGAAGTTGACTTTTGAGTGATTAAACCTTGGTATTAAGCATCCCTCATATTTTTTTTCATCTTAGTTACAAGTCATATCATCAATACAAGTGATTACAAAATTCTTCTAAGGTCATTTGAAGTGATTTCCCAAATAGCACACTTGCATTGCATTTAACTTGAACTTGGACAAGCTAGGGCTTGTGTGATTTGATCCTTTTTATGTACCTAAAGCCTGAAATCAATCTTGAACAAACATATTAGATACATAGGAATGGAATGGTTAAGTCATTATCAAAATATGGGCAATGTATAACCCTTAGGTCAACAATGGGCTCCCTGAAAAGGAGGTTCACCTTGGTGATATGGATAGTCCAATCATTCCTTTTAAGATCATTCTATATGAGACCTCAAATCTAGGGACATTACAATCTCTCCCACTTAGACTCTTGATGTGCTCATAAAGGCTCAATTATATGGCCTCATAATATTTCCCCATATCAATGCAGACCTAGAAGGGTCCATGGACACCCAACTCCCAATCACGGGATACCAACACAAGGGTGTCTACATCACCATAGACAACCATTTCCCACATGTTTGGACCGCACAAATCAAGCCTCGCATGCCACATGCCCATGTGAGCCCCACCTACTGGAGGGGTTATAACTCTTGTACCATTTGTAACACCTGAGCCCACTATCCAAGGATCTAATAGAGTTTCAAGAATGACGATTGGCCCCATAGATCACTAATAGCCTTAACTACATGCTTTCTCCTTACTCACGTGCAATCCTAGATAAATTTCCCGACTGGTCACTTATCCTAGTACTACTCTAGGTTGAGCAACCTTAACCATAGAGTTTTTTAGTGATGTGGTCCCTGAAAAGGAGGCGCAACTTGGTGATATGGATAATCCAATCATTCCTTTTAAGATCATTCTATCTGAGACTTCAAATCTTGGGTTGTTACAAGAGCGGTATAATATGCTTAATACATGAATTGGAATAACAATTGGATTTTTCAAGTTCATGGATATGGATGATGTACCATTATCTAAGTTAATATTGAATTGATGGACTTAATAGCTTAAATAAGTAAAATATGGAAATCCATGCATAATAATATAAGGTAACTCTTTTGGTAACAATTTTATGATAATATGATCTGATTTTATGAATGTTGAATAATGTAATATTATAACAAATATTAAGATAATGAGCCTAAACCCTATTTGTATTAGAACTCATTTAAGGAAACTTCAAAACTAAAATCTAATGGAAAAATCATGATCCCTGGGCCCCAAATAGCTTGGGTGCCAAGTTTGAGAATAAATGAATAATTTTGGATATCCTAATTTCATTTAGGAAAGAAAATGTGAATTTTACTCTAAAATATTCAATAATATGGTGAATGATTTAAAAAGTAGAAAGAAATCTAAACTTTGGTTTTTTACTTTCCTTAACTATCCTAGCTATCAAAATTTATATTATTTGGAAATTGCTAGAGACCTAAACTAATTTGGAAAAGAAAAACTAATAAAACATCCTAAATAGCCTTTAATTCCTTGGATGTATATGATTTATAAGGTTTTGGATTTATGGTGGTCATGTAAATAATCTTTGTAATTCTCCTAAAGTTTATGATTTCCATATAGATTTTGTTGACTTTTTGGGTCTCTATTGTCTGTGAGCTTGTATGTTGGTTGTGTGATGTTGATCTGACAACTTGAAAGTCATCTTCCACCCCATGTAGGATAGGGAAACCACTTTCTAGTTTTTGAATGCCATAACTATCTTAATCTTGCAATTTTCTCCATAATACCTACTTATCTCTTCAATATTTTTCACCAATATTTATTTCAGAGTGTAATGCACTCCTATTTGAGCCCATGTTCCCCGACTAAGGATACACCAAATTCTTCTCTAGGTTTTCCATGTTCTTCCTCTGTTTCACCTTCCTTTTTGTCTTCTATCCTCTCCAGGGTTTCAATCCTCATATATATGGTCCTATACCTCCATACAATAATGTGAACCAAAGAGAAACCTATGTAGATCGTTCTATTAGTCGTTGTGTCTACCAACATGTGGAGCTTGCCTTGACTCTGGCAACTAGGTCAACACCATCAGAACCATCACAACCATCATTGATCATATTTGTCATACTAGGGTGCCCTCTTGAATCCCATATCAGTGTCGCTCCACCCAATTTGGGGTATCATTTGTTTCCTCCATTTTTCCTTTCTCCTATCCCTTTTTTGAACCAGAGATGTGATGTTGGTATTCAGAATGACTTCCATCATGGTTTTTGATGTTTTGGAGTCTCCAATGTTCATCAAATATAGATAACATATACTTGCTCTTGTCTTTTTCCCTCATCGAGATTTTGGTCTTAGTAATCTTTAACAACCATGGAAGAAGCTTCTCCTTGGTGCTTCTGGTCGCGCCACTTCTTCTCTCAGATATGTCTAAGTTAATAAAGAAGAGGGGAGGATGATGTGCTATATGGATTGTGCTTACCCAATCTTGAACTTTTCATGAGTTGAGCAATGAAGAAGATGACATCTTGTAATTTTTTGATTTTACCCTTTCCAGGGAATCATTGCATCACAAGTATCTTGGCCATTTATGTCTTTATATATTTTTGTTGATGATCTGTTGTGGGGTATCTAAGCTAGTGATTTTACAATCTTGCCCAGTCACACATCAAGATATTGATGCTTGATACGGGGGGCTTGTGGGTCCTTTTTCTTCTCAATTTTATTTTATAAATAAGTAAATTATAGTGTCTTAGATAATTAATAGTAATTAATGTGTATGATAGAAAATTACAAATAAGTACTTGTTGGATAAATATCCTCAATCAATATATATATACATCATAACCTAAATCCAATTATAATAAGAGTAGGTAATCTAGGCTTATAATAAACATATGAATTTATATTTTGTATATATAATTAATAGTAGGTGAAGAAGAACATTGACTTGGATCTAGGTTTTGGAGTTTGACAAGTTGACACACGACTAGAGGTATCTTGCATCTCCTTGATATATTGAGAAATTTTTATAATTTCTATATCTATTGATATATGTTGCATCTCTTGGTTACTATATTGAGAAATTGGCATATGTTTTATCCTCTCTTGGTCCTTTTGACATAATACCAAATAAAGTTCCTCACAATTCTAATAATTTGATTCATGAGAGTGGTACTTTTGATCTACTTAATCTCATGGATATTCTTATTGGTCTCGTGATGAATCTAATTTGTGATAATTGAACTAAATTATTCCTTGTTGTGAGATGGAACCCTAATTTTCCCACTTTTGTGGTGGATGTTTCATATTGTTCGTTTATGTGATGGAAATCTCCTTAATTCTATTTTTACGACTGTACTTCACATGCATCCACATTTATGCATGGTTGCTAATTCAGTAACCCTATAGTGATATTAGTTATTTGGTTTTTGGGTTATGTGCACACATTATGTATTGAGGTGGAGGTTATATGACCCATACTCAAGTTGCATGCCCACTTTTATATATTGGGGAGTTTGGTTATGTGTCATTCTCTATCAGGTTTTTGGTTATGCTCCCTAGCCATCATTGTTCATTTATATTTTAGTAGTTTTATGCCTATCTCACTTGGGTGCAAGTTGATTATAATTGTTTGTAGGTTATGTGACCTACAATCTATATGTGTGCTCTTGTGGCATACCTTATTTTTATTGATGATAAGTGTAACTATTAATTATCAACTATTAAAATTCATATAATTTTAAAATACATTTGGATGGTACTTTATCTTAGATGGGAATCCCTGTTATTTTTGAGGTCCTTTTTCTAATGTTGCTCAATCCCTGTTAATATTCTCATACTAGAATTTTATGCTGACAACTTTCAATTTTTTCTTCTCTTGTGGGGTATTATTCCAACCCCTTAAGTGAGATCAAGGATGAATGGATCAAATTTGACCATGATTTTTCCAAGTGTAGATGATCCTTATTGGGAGATATATTTGAGGTGGCTAGGTAACCCTCTTCTAGTCATATGCTATAGATTAGTTTCTTTTTGTATCACCCTATGTGGTGAAGAATCATGATATCAGCAAACATTGTAATAGTCAAATATTTTATCTTCCACAACTACATTTTTGTATCTTGAACATACTTTTGAATAAATTGGATTATCATCACTTTGCAAAATTGTGGTTGTGTGTTTGGCATATGGGATTTTTTTATTTGGTTTAATGAGGAGTGGATCTCCTCTTGGGTCCTATTCCTTATACACCATGTCGTCATTGGGAGGCAATTTTTCTATGTTCGTCTACTCTCAGATATGAATGTCAGTGATGGGCCAAGTAGAGCAAGAGCAAGGGAGGATAGAATATGTCATTTTGGCTTTCTTCTTATCCTTCTTCTATCCAAATAGATTCAAGTTTTGTAGGAGTCCACGATCCGACTCCTTGGTAGGGTGTTCAGATGTGCCTCCTCAAGTTCTTGGCATGTTGGCTTCTGTTGAAATGTTGATTAGATGATCAACTAAGGTGACCATACAATCACAAAAAGGGATGTGTGCTTGAATTAGGTGGTTGGGCGATCAACGTAGGATGACTAGCTGACCAAGAGGAGGCCAGGAGATACTTATTTCCTTTGATGTGGTGACCAATAGTAGTGTTCAAGTGATTAATGTCTAGTGTAGAGGTCTCGAATATGGCAGATTGGGTGACCAAGTAGAATGGTTGCCCGATTAAAAGTGTGATGTTGCTCCATGTGATTGCTAATCAGGTGAGAAGTGGTTGTTGGTCAGTCGATTTGCATGAGGTCAAGAGAATCTGACATTGGTGGGTCAGTCAATCATGCCTTATATTTAGGTGATAAGTGGGAGTGTAGACAAATGTGATGTTTCATGTTTAGTCAATACAGTTGAGCGGATCATGCGATCTGCGGGGATGGTGGTGCTCACAGGAAGAGGCACACAGTGAAGATGGATGACGACTAAGGGAAGAACAAATAGGAGAGTTGTAACATCCCTAATTTTGAGTAAAATAAAGTTAGGGTCTTAATAAAATTTCTCCATAAATTAATTTAAATCTTAGAATTTAATTAAGAGATTATGGTGTTCAAACCTCAATGGAGTAATTAAGAATGTAATGAAGTTCTTGGACCTATGGAAGGGCTTAGGTGCTCCCTCTAATCCAATTTAAGCCCTTTGGACTATTACTTAGTTTACAAATAGGTCTATGGCATGTGGTTTTGGATTTAAATAAATCATGCACATAATAAGTATAAACAATAATGTCAATTGAAAGATAGGGGAAATATTAGTTCATATAAGAAAATTTAAAAGATTCTAAGTTGTTTTGTGATATAGGTAATTTTCTAAAGAGTTGTCTAATCTTTTCTTAGAAGCAAAATTAGATGTTCTTAAAGTACTAGTTTGGACCTAGTATCTTTGCTAAGTGAGTATAAGAGGAAAAGAAATATTATTCCAAAATTTGGAGGAAATTGTCCTTATAAAACTATCCGTATAATTATTTACTTAAATATGGGTCCTATTTAAAAAAGGAAAAGTCAGATACTGAGTTCGCTAGGAAACGAAGGTCGTCCTCCATGTCCAATCATGGGATCGGTCCCATAGGTACAAAACTTGGTCCTTCAAACCCCCTACACCTATTTCTTTCCTTAGAATCCTATTGAACCTGGGAATCATCCCATTGTATTTGAGAGGGAAATTGAATCTAACAATGCCAAATTTTCACCTTTTCGTGAAGAGTTGGGACTTTACCGGTCTCCACTGGAAGTCATACTTCAATTGAGAAATTAGCCAACTCTCTTGGTGCTAGCAGCTATATAAGCCCTGGGAACTTCCCATGAGATTGGAAAGCACCCCAAAACATTCAAAGACCCTACAAAATCCCCAGCCTTCTTCCCATAGTTTCCTGGTGCTAGGGTGACGCCAGCTTTGGTCCCTGGCTATGGAGAGGAATATTGAGTCCTACTGGGTTGAGACCCTTGGGAATATATATCCATATACTGTAGTGATGGCGAGTTATGGCAGATTTTCCATCACATCTTTTACACCTCCCATGAGTCGCCATGGAGGAAGTGTGACTACCACCCCCAGTTCCCTATTTCTCCAATGAAATAGAGGACACACGCTGGCAAGACAACGAGAATGAAAGGGGGATGGACGGGATCTAGGTTTGCAGAGAATCGGACCCAGAAAATATCTACGAACCAAGAGAAGAGAGGAAAAGAGTTGGCAAAAGAGACCAAATATTTGGTCCTTTGGATCAAGAATTAACGATCCATGTTAATAAAGTAAGTCTTTTATTGTAAATTATGTATCATGAGATAGGTTTATCTAAACAGAGAAAATAAGGTACTATTAGAAATACATTTAAGAGTAGATTTCAATAAAAACACAAAGTTGAGTTGATTTGGTGACTTATTAGGTGAAATATTTTATGAAATAAATAGGTATGACTATGATGTATATGTAATAGTTTATGATATGAATGTAGGATTTTGCTGAAGTAAGCTATTACGATCTTATTTTGAAGTCTAGAGCATGAAAGCAAGGTTTGATTAGAATGATTTGATCTATATAATTTATTATGGTTATTTTACCAATTAGGGGTATTTTAATAATTTGAGGTATCAAATAATGATATCAAATTGAAAAAAAGGAGATCTTATTTGAGGTATGAATCACTAATGTATATTTGGATTTGAGGTTAGATGATAGATCATGCCTTATGAGAATTTTATGTCATAGAATTTATGCTATCATCTTAATTGTTGATATTTACTAATGGAGGACAATAATAGTGATATTAATCTTTATGGAGATGATATATCTTGAGGATTCATCATGATATCAGAGTTTTTAGATGATAAAATAATATGAGTGACACTTGAGGAAACCCCAATATGTATAGGAAGGACTATAAAGTTATTAGGATATCTTGGTGTTTTTGGATATAGTGTTGATATTGTATCATATACAATTCTGGGAAACACCAGACTCGATAAAGACTTGAAGGTATATAGGGTTTCATCAACCCTTGGATAACTATTAGGAGTTTCTCCAATCTCTTTAAGTGTTCCATGCACTTTGAATATAATTATTGGATGTTTATATGTTACTATGTACAATGTACATGTTATTATGTGAATGTATTATTCATGCAATGGATTTGTTGATCAAAGTTAAAAGTTATTTGACAAATGAAATTCTTTTTACTGTTTATTTTTAAGAATCATCATATAACATAATATCCATGTTTAAGAGTAAGAGTAAAGAGTATTCAAGAGTAAACAGTAAAGATAATGAATGAACCTTATATAAGATTATCATCATGGGCTTTCCTAGCATACATTGCACTTTAATGCAAATCATGGGCTTTCCTAAAATACATTGTACTACGGTACAAATCATTGGCTTCCTAGCATACAAAGCACTTCGGCATAAAGAGAAGATGCACTCCGGTGCAAAACTTGATGATTCTTGTATAAGTCTAGATAAAGGATAATGATACAATGTAAAGTTTATTTTTATGATGTTTAAATGTTTTCTTTTCAAAGTATATGTAATTTCAATTTTATAATATGTTCAATTCCAGTTACAAACTGTTTTATGCATGGCTAGGGGCGTGATGCCCGCAGGAAAGGAGCAACATCAAGGATAGAGCTATCTCAGGACCAGTAAAAGAAGGAGCTCAAGGAAATCTGAGTCCAAACCTGGTGGGGTGCCAACTATCCATAAATTAGATTTTCCTTTATGCTTATGAGACATGTGTCTTAGTTTAGAGTGTGAGTTTTATGTTATGAATTTGAGATGTGAGAAATTATGCAATGTATCATGTGTTGGTTTATCAAACTTTATTTTTATGTAATGATTATCATTTTGTGACATTCCCAATAAGATCATGCTTTTCTCAATAATGTATATGTTTTAAAAAATCAGGATGTTACAAGAGAGGCTCTTCGATGGTTGACCAAACTAGAGAGGATGAGAGAGATCGGTGATTATGATGTTTAGGGGAGGCATTTATTTATCGCTTGGCTGGTTGTTGGGTGTTGATATCAGTCGATCTGGAGTAGCGTGTGGAGAATTTTAAGCGAGGAGCACGATGAAGGAGGAGGGTGAGCGGGCTCTAGGCCAAGCGAGGAATTAGGTCTAGATGCCGACTCCCTTGCTTTGACTCCTAATTTTAAAGGTGTCAGGCAAGTTGTCAAGTGATCTCATTTATGGGGATCTACAGATTGGCGGCTTGCGCATTGAGGGAGATCAAGCATTGGTCAGGCAATCACATCAATAAGGGTTGGCCAATCAAGGTGTGGTAGAATGCTTAGGATTCCCTCTAGTTGGTTGATCAATCAAGGAGCATGGTTGGGCAATCACCAATGAAATCTCTAGGATAAGGGGTTACTGAAAATTTTGGGCTTCTGTCTGATCGACCTACCACATCGTCTAATAGGACAGTCTCGATTCATTCCTTGGTTCTAGTAGTTACTAATGATTTTAGCCCCCTATGCCCGTCTGGTCAAGATGAGTGGTTGGGAGATCCACAAGGTGAAAGACCATCTACTATACATAGATTGGGTAACCATGACCTGATCTGGCAATCCGGGGTAACCCAGTCCATGATCAAAATTGGACCCCCCCATGTTTTGCCTATCAACGAGTCTGGTCAGCTGATCAGGGGGTCTATAGGTCCTTGCTAGTTAGATATAGCCATAAATCAACATTTCCAATTGAAATTGGATCAAAGGAGCGTTCAACTTTGAAAATAAACCAGGGAAATGAACTAAATCCACAAAAGGATATCAAACTAGTTCGACAAAAATCAAAATATAACTGGATAACTACCAAGTTGCCTCTTGACAAGTGCCTTGTTCAATGTCGTGGCTTGACGTCTACATTCTCAAATCATGATCGGACTGGCAATGGGTAATTAGAGTCACTTCCTTTATTGCAATGTCGTCACTAGTGATGTATCTTTTCAAATAGTGGTCATTTGCAATGAATTCTCTCTTGGTTTTATCCCATAAAACAAAAGCATCATGTTGGTAGATCTTCTTCACAAGGTATGGCCCATGTCATCGGGATTGCAATATCCTGAGAAACAGTCTCAAGCGGGAGTTGTAAAGAAAAACTTGATCTCCCACTTGGATATCCTTCCGCTCGAGGTGGCCCTCATGCCACATCTTGGTCTGTTCCTTGTAAATATGTGCATTCTTGTAGGAGGACATGCACAAGTCATCTAGCTCTTTTAATTGGAGGAGGCACTTCTCTCCATTGAATATTGAAATTTAGAACTCATATTGCCCACCCAGTTGTGTGTTCCATATCAACCAGGAGATGGAAAGACTTACCATAGATCAATTAGTATGGAGTGGTGACTAATAGCATTTTGATCGTGGTCCTATAGGCCCATAGAAATCATTGAATTTTAGTGGACAATATTTTGTCATTCTCCCAATCATCTTTGCAAGGATGACTTTGATTTTTCGGTTGGACACCTTGACTTGGCTGCTAGTTTGAGGATGGTATGGTGTAGCCACTCGATGATGAACGTCATATCTTTTCAACAACAACTCAAACTTCTTCTCTAGAAAATGTGACACTATGATAGTGCATGGTACCCTGAACATTGGAAAGAAATTATCCTTGAACAACTTCACAATGGGCTTGGAGTCATTTTTGACAATGGGGATTGCCTCAACCCACTTAGATACATAATCCACCATAATAAGAATCTATGAGTAGACACAAGAAGGGCAGAATGAACCCATGTAGTCTACCCCCAAACATAAAAGATCTCTACCTCTTTCCAATATGTCAAAGGCATCTTATCACATTTTGAAATGTTGGGGCATCTTTGAAATTGATCACAAGAAAGAATAACTCATAAGAATATTTGAAGATAGTAGGCTGATAGAATCAACATCGGAGAACCTTAAAGGCAATCTTCTTGTCACTCATGTGACCATCATTGAACCTGAGTGGCATTTCTCAAGAGTTGCTTGTCCTTCTTCTTTAGGAACAGGTAGAAAAGGTACAACTGATCCAAGTAGTAGAGCTTGACATCAAGGAGGAATTTCTTCTTAGAACGGTAGGTGTACTAGGGTGTAAGACTCATGTAGTAAAGTATTTCATGAAGTCTATGACCATGAAACATACTTCATGAGTTGGTTGTTGGGAAGATAACATCAATAGGGCTGTTATCATTATCAAGCGATGGATGTAGGTGAGATGATTAGTTACCATGTTCTCAATTCCTTTCTTATCACATATCTCTAGATCAAATTCTTACAACAACTTGACCCAATGAATAAATCTAGGCTTAGCATCCTTCTTCTTCATCAAATACCAAAAAGCGGTGTGGACAATTTAGGTTATCACCTTTGAGCCAACACGATAAGATTGAAACTTGTTGAAGACGTACACAATGGCTAGTAGCTCCTTCCCAATCGTGACATAGTTATGATGCACCTCATCAAGCATCTTGTATGTGCATTAGATTACATGGTACTTTTTTATCAATCCCTTGTCCTAATATTTCTCCCACAGTGTATTCACTATCATCACATATGATCTCAAAAGACTAAGACTAGTCAAGTGCTCTATCAATGGGTGTGGTGGTAAGCACAAGTTTAAAGGTGGTGAACCTTTCCATGCAAGCATCATCAAAAGAGAAGACGACTTCTTTCAAAAGAAGATTGAACATAGACTTTGCAAATTTAGAGAAGTCTTTGATGAAAGGATGGTAGAAATCAGTGTGTCCCAAGAAAGCAAACACCTTTAAACTATTGAGGGTAGTGCAAGCTTTGCAATAACTTCAATTTTTCCTTTATCAAATTATATCCCCATGTTTCTCACCCTATGGCCAGTGACAATGCCCTCCTTCATCATGAAGTGGTTTTTTCCCCAACTCAGCACCAAATGTGCTTCTTCACATCTTGCAAGCACAAGGGATAGGTGATGTAAATAGGAGCCAAACAGTCATCACATAAAAAAACATCCATGAATACTTTCATCATAGTTCCCCTCAAACCTACAAAAATGGCAACCATACAACGTTGGAAAGTGGTGGGGGCGTTGCATAACCTAAAAGGCATCCTCCTAAAAGCATAAGTGCCAAAAGGCCATATGAAAATGGTGTTCTCTTGGTCATCTACATGAATAGGAATCTGATAGAAACCAAAGCAACTATCAAGGTAACAAAATAATTTTTGATGTGCCAAGCGCTAAAGGACCTGATCAAGGAAGGGAAGAGGGAAGTCGTCCTTCCTTATATCCTTTCTCCGCTTTATGTAGTTGATGCACATCCTCCACCCTGTGATGGTTTGGATGGGGATGATTTCATTCTTGTCATTCATCACCACAGTGGTATCACCTTTCTTGAGAACAACTTGCACGGGGATGACCCACAAAGAATATGTAATGGGGTAGATAGTTCTTGTAGTAAGCGATTTGGTAACCTTTGGATGGGCCACCTCCTTCATGTTGGGATTTAATTTGCACTGAGGGTCTCTAGATGGTTTGTAGTCTTTTATCATGTAGATGGTTTGTAGTCTTATGCATACAGATAGCTTGAGTAACACATTCAGATCGGTCACCTTGTAACCTAAGGTTGTATTTCTCTTCTAAAGCTTGGTCATCAACTTGCCTCTTGTTCTTCTGTGAGATAGAAATGTATGATCATTGAGAAAAGTTATTTCTCATCAAAAAAACATACTTCAGCCCCTTAGGTAGGGCTTTCATCTCTGGAGCCTTTGGTAGTTCTAATTCTTCTTCAATAACGAATATCATTTTCAGCTCTTCAATTATGCCTCAGGCTCTTCTTCAAAGGTGTCTAAATGAAACTTGCATTGGCAGACTTGCTCATCATCAAAGTTAGACTCATTTGGAATTGTGAAAGCTTTTAGTAAAGGTCTTCTATCACTTAACAATCCTTCCTAATATGAGATATCTTATCAATATAATTGAGCAAGAAAACCTTTTCATGAATGCCTAGGACATGCTTTCAAGCACCCAATTTTTTAGTGTCTCTATTCCTAGCCTTAAGAGAATGATTCCTGCCTCTACATAGATCAAGCCTTGGGCGGTAGCTAGGAACATTTGGCCAAAAATGAGAGGATACCAACGATCCTCCTTGATATCCATAATCATAAAGTCATAAGGGACATAGGCATCCTTGCCCACTTTCACTAGAACAACCTCTATGATACCCAAGTGCTTCATCATTTAAGAAAATGCTAGCTGAATGATCATGGTAGTAGGAAGCATCTTAGTGAATCCCAATGACTAACATAAGCTATGTAGAATGATGGAGATTCGAGCACCTAAATTAATGAGTCCCTTCCTATAATTGTTGCAACCAAGCAAGCAACCAATCCCTAAGGAACTATGATCTTTTTGCTTCTTAGGCATTTTATTTAGGATAATGTTAGAAGTGGTTCTTGCTAATTTTATCATATCATACTCTTAAATGGTGTAATTCCTAGTTGATAGCGTTTTCAGATATTTAGACCAAGATGGAATCTCATAAAGGGCATACAAGAAGGGGATGTCAACATGAAACTTTTTTCATAGCTTCCTTGAATGTCATGATCTAGCATCCAATCTTGTTTATTTGAGACGTGCTTATAGGGATGCCTTGGCTTGTAAATGGATACGTTGGGCTCAACTTAATTAACTTGGGATCTATCAATGTTAGTAGCTCTTCAAGGGTGTACTTCTTGGTCAATATAGTTTTAGGTATTTAGACCAAGCTAGAGTCTCAGAAAAGGGCATACAAGAAGGGGATGTCAATCTGAAGCGTTTCCATAGATTCCTTGAATCTCATGAATCTAGCATCCAATCGTGTTTGCTTGAGATGTGCTTGATATGGATGCCTTGGCTTATAAACTGACACGTCATGCTCAACTTAGTTAACTTGGGATCTTTCAACACTAGTAGATTTTCCTACATCAATATCAACAATTGTATCCAGTACTTGTTCCTTCTCAACCATCACACTATTGTTGCTATCAAAGTCAATAGGGACAACAACTAGTTTCACTGGAGGAGGAGATGCATTCACATTTCATGAACATGTGGATATGGTCTTTATCTACTCAGGGTGCTTGGAATTATTCTCAGGTTCTCCATCAAAGGAACCTACAAGAGAGTGTGGGGAGGAAAATAGCTAGTCCAACTAAGAATCAATGGATTTTGAGTAAGCTTGCTAGTTGGAAAACATGGTTTGTTGGATGAAAATCATGGACTGCTGAGAATGAAGGATTTTCTCAGCAGCTGAAAACTTGTCACACTTGTAAGAAAATGAGTGGGCTATGGTACATGTGGCACTTGGTTTGGATTATGAAATTGTTGCCCTTATTGTAGCCACAATTTTTGGAAATTGTTCGATAATTGCCTTAGATCTTGAAATCTCATTGTTGATTGTATTGGAACCAAGAAGGATCATAATCGTGGATGTTTGCTTAGGTTGATCGTTGTTATGTTGCATTCTTTGATCCTATTAGATAAACATATTGGAAACTAGGGTGGCTTCTAGTCTTATTGGGGTTGTAGTACCCCTAGACCGGTATGATATGGATGTTATTCATATCTTCCATATGTTTGTCATTGTCTGACATAGGTGTAGTGTTCACCACGAGATTGTACAACACTTTGCAACTCAAAGAGGAATGTTATGGACCTTGCAAGCCTTATAAAAGAGATATGTAGGCTTTACTTGTTGAGGGATTGGTGTGGTTGTTTTCTTCTTCCATAAGCATTAAAATAATTCTCAAGTTTGTCTTGCTTCAATTCTATATTCTTGAGGCACTCCACTATTATTTTAAGCTCAAAGTTGTCTTTAGAATTGGCCGCCTTGAGGACACCACGATGTCCATGGTTGGAACGAGACCTAGAATGATTTCTGAAACCCCTTATAACAACCTCCCATGCTTTGTCGATGTTTCGAAACATGAAATTTCCTCCAATCAAGGAATCAAGAAACTCCTTAGTTTGGTCATCCACGCCTCTATAAAATGTCTCAATCAGTTAGACTTGAGAGATGCCATGATTTAGGCATTGGTGAAGAAGCTCTTTAAGCCTTTCCCAAGCCTCAACTAGGGACTCCCCAAGGACCATGTTGAATTGTGTGATTTGGCCCCTTATCTTAATAGGTGAGGGATAGTCAGATAGTAATTCTCTAGAAATTTGGACCGCAAGACCTCCCATTTGGTGATGTGGTCTCCCTCCATAGCATCATACCAACTCCTTGGCTCATCTATCAATGAATATTTGAATAGTTGGAGTTTGAGGGCGGCTTCAGAAATGCTAGGTCGCTTATTCATAGCACAAAGATAAGCAAACTATTATAAATGAGCCTAGCAATCATCGTTTCTATTGCCAGCCGAGGTGATGCTATGTAGCATGTGATCCACTTAGCATGGATCTCAAAATGAGGGCAGGTGATGGTGGGAGCCACCACTCGATGGTTCGCGTCAGTAGACTTAGAGACTGAGAAGTCGTTAAGCTACTTCTACCTCTCTTCTTTGAGCGCTACTTCCTCTCTAGCTTTGTTCTTGTAGGCCACGACTGCTCTCGTTTCTTGGACAAGAGCTTCTCTGGGAGGCCAAACCATGGTTCACCATGTGATTATCTATTCCTCGTCCATTATTGTCTGAAAAGTTTAATTCAGATGATGAAAATCTTGTCAATCTCTGGATCAATTTTAAAGGGTGCATAATCTACACTTTTGGAGAGTCATATGCACCTTAATACCCCAAAAAAGAGTTGACAATGTTAGATATCAAGGAATTAAAAATTCAAGTAGGCAAGAATGAATATCTATTGTAAATAAAAATCCTAATTGTTCAAAACAACAAGGTTCGAAGGCTATTACATTGTCCTTGACAATAACACCAAATTTTGATGTGAGTTATTCACACACATACTAAGAAGAATTATCCTATGCCTCAAAACCTTTATCATAGTTGCAACTAACTTACCAAAAGTGGATGGATCAATCACACTATAATAGAGGGTAGAACCCAAAATATAATGTTTCTAAGAAATTGCTTTCGCAACCAATCGTTGAAAACAATCTTTAAGATCAATTATTTACTATCGAGTATGAAGTAATGGTTGAGTTAAATATTGTAGGGAAAATGGATGAAACTAAGGGTTTAGTCAATATTAAAGGAACACTGGGATGTTTGGGTTTCACCAACACCACCAACACACCTATCCAACTCATTACAAATCAATTACCTCAACAATCATACAACACCAAGTGGATCCGCCTCCTTGCGGATTGTGAATTACACAAGGACTAAACTCCTTGTGAGCTCAAGGTCTTGTCACTCCCATTTCACAATTCAACATCATATTGGATACCTTCTATGATCAAATCTGGAATCCTACACATCCATTCAGGGGTCTTATCCTAAGTTTTATCTTCTATTTGATCATGATTATATCAAACAATGCAAATGAGTGACCAATTCAGAAAGTAAGCACAAATTAGATGGAAAACGGTTTAATCATATGAGAGAAATTGAGTTAATAACAACTTTGATAGAGTATGGATGATGGGACTACTCCGAATGCCCCATAGAGAAGATTTGTTTGCTCATTGTCATAGAAAGAATATATATACAAGAAGAAGGAGGAGAGATAATGTCATTGATGAAGAAGACAGAAGTATCCAGAGGTATTTGACTTCCACATCCTCTTTAGCCACAACAAATCCAAAGAACTCCACTAGAAAGGCCTTCTTCCTTGTTGTTTCCTCTGGCTTATTATTCCTAAAAAGTGTTATAGACTCAAAGTGAATGGAACATAATAGCCTTAGGTTAGGCGTCCCTTTTTTCATAAAATAACCTATGGCTAATGGTTGTCATATTGCGCCCTAACTATTGTGCTGATCGGGTGACCTGACAGCCTGGTTGTCTGATCACTAGCTCGGTGGCATGAGTGATGGACTTATGGTCGATTGATCTCTGCACTAGTAAGCTTCTAGAGAACATGTTGACCCCAAGAGGAGATCATCAGATACGTTGGAGAATAGTAGTTCTATGAAGATATGACTTGGAAGGCATTTTTTACTAGCCAGCCGACCAACAAACGGGATCGGTCGATAAGTGTTTTTGTTGAGGAAGTCTGTTACAGGAAGATCGACTGGCCAATGGAGTGAATATCTGATCATAGAGTTGTTATAAGTTTTGGCGACCCTCTAATCATTAGAGTTGTGAGGGTGATCGCTCGATATGGAGCTTGTCTAGGGAATGCTTGAAATGGGCAGGTGGTTGATCGACCAAGAAATCTGATCGCTCGATCAACATGAATGAGTTTGTTGTTTTGCTCCCATATTATATGATTATTTCTAAATTCTTGATCATGAGTCCGATGAAGAGAATCTATCATGCTCTTGAATCGATACGTGCTTTCATCTAGTATAAGAGCAAAAATTTCAGCCAGAATCCTAATATTTGAAGGTATAAGCAAGTTTGATGAAACTAAGCAAAACATGATGTAATTAACAACAATAGCAAGTGAAACTAATCTAGAAATCACAATGAAAAGGTGATAAATATGCATTCATCAATCCCCCATCGTAGTACTAATTTGGGCTAGGCATCCTTAACCACATAGTTCTTAGTGATGGGCTCCCTGGAAATGAGGTGCACCTTGGTGATATGGTTAGTCTAATCATTCCTTAAGATCAATTTTCTGTGGCTTCAAGATGTGGGATGTTACAATCGCCCTGAATTAGACTCTTGACATCCTCATCAAGGCTCAACTATAAGGATTCATACTCATTCCCCATTTTAGTGTAAATCCAAAATGACCCATGTGCACCCAACTCCGATCATGACTACCGGTGTATGGGTGGATACATCATCACTGTTAGCCCCTTTTAAAATGAATGGACCACATTAATCAAGACTGGCATGCAACATTCCCATGTGGGTCCCACGTACTAAAGGGGTTTTGGATTTGATACCATCTGTAACACTTGGGCCCACTGCCCAAGGCTCTAGTATAGTTTCAAGAATGACAACTAACTCCATAGACGACCACTAGCCTTAGCTACATGCTCCATCCTCATTGACACACATCTCGAGATTAGCTTCCTGACATGTCACCCATCCTAGTTCGACTCTGGGCTAGGAATTAACCAGATAGTTCTTACTTCTTAGTGATGGGCTCCCTGAGAAGGAGGTCCACCTTGATGATATAGGTAGTCTAATCATTCCTTTAAAATCATATTATTTGAGGCCTTAGGACCTGGGATGTTTTAATGCCACACCTTCTCACCTATTCATAATCATGTACTCTGCACTCAACTATCACTATGCTTTACCTTGCATTCCACTATCACTATGGCATATGGATCCATAAAACAACTCACCAAGTGTGGAATTGTCCCTCTCTCATCTAAATTTAAATTGTTTATTATTCACTCTATTCCTAATTTCCCTACAGTCTTATGTCACTGAAAGAATTAGTTGACTCTCATAGTTGTTTTGCAACCTTTTGACCTTCTTACTCTATCTTATAGGATTACAAAGTTTGATGATAATTAGGCAGGGTATGTGCTATGGTGATCTATGTGACTTCTCCACCCCTCCAAAACCTCAGACCAGTGCTCTTATTGAGAAATTTCCTCTACAACTACATCTATAGTTTGGACATACTTCTCTAATCAACATCTTAGATAGTTATCTTTCTTCATGTTCTTCTATTTTATATGAAGCTTGTCAATTAGAAAAACACTGTTGTGTGTCTTTATTATCTTATACAATTAAACAATCATAAAAAACCTTTTGATTTAATTCTTAGTGATGTGTGTGATCCATTTTGGATAGCAAGTTATAATGGTTTCAAATGTTTGCTTACATTTGTGAATGATTTATCAAGACCAACTTGGCTTTATCTTCTTCAAATACATGATGAGGTTTCCCTCCTTGTTTACAAATTTCATGAAATAATCTTAGTTCTTCCCCTTATTGCACCTTCCCCCCCACCATTTCATCACCACACATAAGACTCTGACCAACACATGGAAGTTGATCTCCCAACAACAATCTCACAATAATCATCTATTGATGTCCAATCTGACTTACCGATGGCAATTCACAAAGGTATATGTTCCTGCACCATCAAACATCCTATTTCTAACATGTGCTATCTAGCTTATTTCTCTCATGTAGCTTTTGCTTTTAGCCACCATTATCAGTTTTATCCCCCCTACATCCAACGAAGAATTTAGGACATCTTGGATGGAAATATTCCATGTTGGAAGAGATGCAAGCTTTATGTGACAATAATAAATGGGACCTAGTTGGTCCACCACCCGACAAGAATATTGTTGCCTACCACTGGCTGTTCTCAGTCAAACACCACTTTGATGGCTCTATCGAGTGACTAAAGGTGCAAATGGTAGCTAAGAGTTTTACTCAAACCTTTGGGGTGTGTTATTTTAAAAAATTATCTCTAGTAACAAGGATTTCCTATGTTCACATCCTCATTTCCTTGGCAACTCATTTTGACTGGCCACTTTTCCAACTAGACATCAAGAATGTTTTTCTACATGGAGATCTCCTAGAAGGGGTCTATATATAGTAATGTCCCAGCTTTGTTGCTGAGGGAGAGTCTTCTCACAACGTTTTTCGTCCAACATGGTTAAAAAAAGTCACTACAATAAGAAACTAGGTTTTCAAAGATAGGTTACTATTCAGTTGTTAATCCCATGAAAGCGCTTGGGAGGGGACATCTTCTCCTTACTATCTATGTCAATGACATTGTCATAATGGGTAGTGACAAAATTAACATATGCTACATGAAACAATCACTACAGACCCGTTTCCATGCAAAGGACTTGCAAAATCTGCAACACTTCTTTGGGATAAAGGTCATTTGCTCCTTCTCTAGGATTAATCTGTCCCAAAGACGTTATACCTTGGACCTACTTCCAGATACCAATATGACACATGCAAAATCCATCTCTAATATGATGGATTATCACACAAAGGCTCCGCTTGAGGGTGGGATGATCCCAAACTTAGAAAAGTATTGTCAAATAGTTGGGATACTGATTGATTGAACAATCACTTGACCCAACATAACCTATGTTGTTAGAGTGGTCAGCCAACATATGAGTGCATTGCTCCAAACTCACTAGTGTAACATCCAACACATCTTAAGATATTTCAAGAGTGCTTCAGGAAGAGGACTATTTTACAAACTTCCTAAAGTAAACACCACTACTATTTCTGGATACGAAGATGCAAATGGTTAGGATATGTCCAAGATCATTGGTCCACTCTAGTTTCTGCATTATCTTAGGCAATCATCTAGTGGCTTGAAGAAGTAAAAAAAAAATCCCTGGTTGCTCACTCCAACAATGAAGCTGAATTTTGCGCTATGACCCATGCATGTTGTGACAAAAGTGGGTAAAATCTATTATGACAGAGTTTAGAATTCTTGTTTAGATTCCAGCTATCTTGTGACAACCATGCTTCTATCCACATAGCTAATAATCCAGTGTTTTACGAGCACACAAAACATAACAAAATAGATTGTCATTTTGTATGGAACTTGTTTAAATTCTAAAAAGATCGCATCCCCTCACATACAGTCTGGTCATTAAATTTTTAGTATCGCGACCAAATCGATTCCTCCAACACTTTTTTAGTATGCGTATGTCAAGTTGGAACTACAATGTCTACTCTCCAGCTTGAGGGGGAGCATTACTATAAGTGATTTGTCGATTAATTGGGCCTAGGACATTATATTTAATTTTTGTTATTTTGAGTACAAAATGAGTATGGGTCAACTCACTGAAGTGCACCCATGTATCTCTGGACTCATATATAGTAGACCCAATACCTCCTTATAGATTATTGAAAACTATTGTTATTCTGTCTACAGGCAAATAATAAAATGATTCTCTCATCACATTTCCTTTAAATATTAAATATTAGACAATTTTGAAAAATATTTGACATGCATGTTTTATTTCTTGACAATCATTGAAAACAAAACGTAAAAAAAAGTTTGGCAAAGTATTTTTTCTTTATAGATATATACTTGATGAATACAAAAATGTAAATCTTTCGCCATTATATGAATTATGGCTTGACGATGCTCGATGTTGTGGTCAACCAAAGAAGGCCTATACATCTTTGAATACTCAACTAGATATACATACATGTTGGAGTGGATAAGATTTTGATTCATATGGCATCCAAAGCATGGAAATTACCAACTTTTGAGAATTGTTGTGAGATATTTGGTACTCTAATTTGACAGGAAACCTTTTTATTGGAGGATTTTTTTGGTGGGAAATTATTTACTTAGAAGGAACATATTTTATGGTATTCATTTGTCCTTGAAGGAAACCAGATTTCATGGAGCAAAATCAGATGGAAATAAAAACTTAGGTAGAAATCAAACTTTTAGTAAAAGTTTTTTTTCTTCTGAAGAAATAATTACTCAATACATAATTATTTAGAAGAAAGTTTTATACTTAGAGGGAACAACATTAATGTGGAAACCAAAATTTGACAAAAGAATCCATTAAAGTGAATACATTCTTAGAGGGAAGCTTTTCCATGAATAAATATTATTTATTGAGAAACTTTATCTTAACAAAAGAACTTTAAGAAAAAACTTAACAAAAGAAGTAGAACATTAGTGGAAAAAATACTTGGAAGGAAATATAATAGAAATATAATTTGGCAAAAGGAAATATATTTTTGGTAGGAAGTAAAACTGTCCATATGAAAACTCACAGGAGACATGCTCGTGCAACGAATGAAAACATTGAAGAAACCTTTATATATATCTGTCTAGATAGTTAGTGTATTATTAAGCTTCTTAGAAAGAAACTTTTTCCATCATTGACGTGCATACATAGATGCTAATATTTATTTATTTATCGGATTAAGACTGTCTTTGTTACGTGGTGAATCATGATGATAGGGAATGATGGTGAAATAAAAATGTTGTTTATATACCATGGTGATAGGGAATCATGGTGAATCCGTGGTAAATTTTGATTTATTTTTGTCCCTTGGAAAAACATGGTGAAAGAAGTTTCTTTCAAAACTCCACTACTTATTTAAACAAATGTACAAAAAAAATTCTAATAATATGGTGATAGAGAATTTTTTATAAAAAAAATTCCCCTCCCCATCACTATAACCATGTAACAAACAACATTTTTTAAATGTTTCACCGTCACCTTATAAAAAATTCTCCTCCCCATCACTATAACCATGTAACAAACAATTTTTTTTAAAATTTTCACTGTCACCATCTCTATTACCATACACATGTTACCGAACAACACATTTTAATAATTTTCCTATTACCATTACCGTCCCTATCACTATCACCGTCCCCCTTCCCGTCACCATCAATTTTATAACCACCTACCAAACCCACACATTAACCACTCATTAAACAAATATATCAATAGGTAAGTTCCCGCCCCTGGTTGTGATTATAAGCACACAGCAAGAAACTTCCATTAAGGACCGTAACTGCTCGCTCACGTCGTCCAACCCCGTTTTATCGGCCCAGCTGTCCGGTCCGCTATAGAGCCTCCTCTTCCCTGTCACGTCGGTCAGCCCCTTTTCGAAAACCATCTCCGATTTCGTCCGTACCGGCTTCAGCGACATCGGAGACGACGGACATCCGATCCCCGTGGGCGATTTCTCCGCTCACCGCCACCTGAACCCTATTCCCCTCAAAAGGCAAGTCCATTTCCACCGGCAGCCTTCTCATCTGCCGACTGCGTTGTCTAGAAAGCTCGAAAGAGGTGTTCGTATGCTCAGTCGATGTAGATTTATGCCGCCTTCTGTTTCCGGCAAAATCCCGCCCTTATCCGCATTCGTTGTTTTCAAACTCCCGGGAGATTTGAAGCTTTGCTACTTACTGGCGAAATTGTGTTTTCCTTTGGGTTGTGGTCTTTGTTCCCGAGCTTTGGTAACTTCGCTGATTTGTGCTACTTGTGCATTTTTTTCTTCTAGTGGTTGATGCCGTTCCAGAAGGAAGTGAGGTAAACAGTCCTTGATCTCTCTGCTTCTTGTAGTTTGTTCGTAGCTGGGTAGGTTAACTAACTGATGCATCTGTTGGTTACTGGCTTTAGGTATACCTCTAAATCTATCTCTCCGCCACTCCCCCCTCCCCCTCCCCTTCCGCCTCCGCCTCCTATTGTTCCTCCCGGCGTGGCCCCAGTGGTCGTGCGCAGCCGTTCCAGGTCACCGTCACGGGAGAGTGGCCGCTCCAGGTACATACTAGCACCCGGATGTTGCTTTTTGGCCCCCTCCGTGTGTTATTTCTCAATCTAGAGTTTTAAATTTTTTGGAAGTGTTTTTTTCCCTCTGAAGCACATGCTATGTTGCATTGCAGGCCTCGAAGTGGCAGAGGGCGGAGCCGCTCCAGGTATGCTTCCGAGTTTCAAGCCTTTTTCTGAACCTCGTTTGCCATTTTCAGTCATATTTTATGTTTTATGGAATGTCTTATACTCACTTCTTTTATGTTCTGTTTTGCTCATATGACAGAAGCCGGGAGAGCAGAGATAGAAACCGTTCTAGGTAATCTCATTATTCCTACTGTTGCTATCATACATTTTGGCGGGGCTTTGTTGTTTTTGACTAATGTTTTGTAAATAGTTACCATATGAATGCGTCAATTCACTCAATGCCACTATTGATTTACCTCTGACAGGAGCAGGGAAGCCAGAGATGCCAGACAGAGGACCCGTTCTCGGTAACGCATCTATATATATTTGTTTGTTTATCCATTTTTTTCCTATTGTATTCACATATTGTCTTCCGCTTGTTTTTCTTAAAAATGAAAAATGTTCCAAGAACTTGAGTTGCTTCTAATGAGAAAGTGTTTCCCACCTGTATCTTTCGTTTAATTTCATGTTGATGATGAATATCATGCAGAAGCAGAGATGCCAGGATCAGGAGCCGCTCTCGGTATGTCACAACGATCCTTTATCTGTGTTGTAGTTATATAGGAGTGTTGTCTACTCATTTCTATATAATTTCATGTTGATGAATGATTATTGTATTGCAGAAGCAGAGAGGCTAGGAAAAGGACTCGTTCCAGGTTTGCATCTGAGATTCTTTACGTATATTAAGTTTTTTGTAGGTGCAAATAGAGATTTTCGGGATTTCCAAAAACAGTCACTTTATACCATTCTGTTGATGATTCCTCTACAGAAGCCCAGAGGGCCGAAATCCAGGCAACAACCTTTATGTAACTGGGCTATCCAAACGAGTTACAACTAAAGAACTCGAAAAACATTTCAGCAAAGAAGGGAAAGTATGCCATTGCCATGTCAAAACAGCATCAAATTCATTTCTTCTATCTACTTCAGTACTAAATCGTTAGTATAATTAGAATTGATTTTGGATTGCTGCATTATATGGACACGTTTTTTGCAGGTTACTGATTGTCAGCTCGTTCTTGACCCTCGCACTAAGGAACCCCGAGGTTTTGCATTTGTGACAATGGGAACTGTAGATGATGCTGAACGCTGCGTTAAATATTTGCATCGTACTGTACTTGAGGGCCGTTTAATTACTGTAGAAAAGGTCTTCATACATCCACATTTTCTCTTTGAATCAGATCATATTTTTCTTTTGATAATGCAAATAATATCAGCATAGATAACCCGTGCTACTTCCGCTTGTTGGCGGTGTGAATGGGTACATGTTTGGGCACTGGTATTTTCTAAATCTCTTTTTGACGGCCTGTATGTGGAGGGCACGGTGAATACAGAGCCTCCGGTCTAACAAGGAAAATCCCATGCTACATGAGGGTTATCTTACGTTTAATAAAGTCGCAAGATATGCACCGTCGGGCATTCAAACAGTGTATGAATCAGAAGTTTAGACGTCTGCTTGTCAGTACTAAGTACCCCTGCCTTATCTGTATAACGTAGTATGATGTGTATTCCTTATTGTAGTGCGAAGACTGCTGCACAAATTAGTTTTCTTGATGGGTTGATTACAATTTGAACTAGTATAGTGCCTGGTGCTTGATATCCTTGAGAGTTGTTTTTTCCATCTTGGCTTCAAACTAGTTTGCTTTTGGCTCAGATTTGTTGTGAGTCTGAGTTAGAGTATCCGAGTCTCTCACTCAAGTTGCCCATGACAGTAAACCCCATGTACTTTGGATTCCTTAACTGTACAAATAAATTCAAGTTCTTATTATTCAGAAGTAGCAAATAAATAAGTTTGTCTGAGATAACAGAAAGTGCAAAAGCAGCCATGCTTTCATAGCGACCATAGTTTGTCTTTTGTCTTCTGTTTGTTTGGTGTTTGGTATGTAGCGGGGGAGGATTTGATAATGGGTTGAATGAAAAATGAAACAGGACATGGAAGTCAATCCCATGATACACATGGGTTGTTGTTTGTTTGTAAGGATTAATTGACTGCGTTTGAAGTCATAAAAAGAAAATATATTCAAAATCCGAGTGGAGTGGAGATATGCTATGATAATTCTAGAGAATATTAAAAAAGAAATGAAATAAATAGACAAGATGTCATCATCTAAACCTCGCCCTAAGCATGTCGGGTTTGGCTACATGGATCCTTCTTTTCCCTTCAGCTCTATTATTTTGTGTCATATTCTTATTAAGATGGGAAGATTCTAAATCTCTCCTTACATGCCCTCCATAAGTAAATTTAGGCCTGCCTCGTCTTTTACCTTTATTTGACTCAAATAGTATTACTTTGAGTTGGTGCACTTGTCTTTGTACGTTGTACATCTCATACCATCTGAGGCGAACCTCACATAGTTCGTTTTCAATGCCCGTCACCTCAACTTTATTCCTTATGTAGTTATATCCCAAGATATTCTTTTACTGACTTCCCACACATCAATCTTAACATCCACATTCTGCCACGTCCATATTTAATGAAGCAAGAAAGCAACACATGAGATAAAGAAGTTTGTTTGAAAGGAATAATCAGGATTAAGGAGGAACTCCTGTAGGCCTTTCTATAATGAAGAGAATAGATAATTTAGGGGGTCTTGTGTTTGTTCTGTATCCCCCTACCTATATAACGTTTTCCAAGCTGGGATGATGAGTTACATAAAGCATATGTTCTGTTTGTTTTGTATCCCCACCTATAAATTTTATTATCCACCTGGGATTCATTTCTTGTCTCCGAAAAGTATTGTGTTTAATGTTTTCCCTTTCTTCCAAACATAATCCTGCTCTCTCTGTTTTGCCTAGGGTAGAGTGCATCTCTATATATTGTATAAACAGTTATATACCACTCTAATTTCTCTGTATATTTTTATCAGGCTAAAAGGAACCGTGAGAGGACACCTACCCCAGGACAATATTGTGGGCCAAGAGATGGAAGAGGTAATAATCAGGGAAGCTCACTTTTATTTCTTGTTCTTTAAACATGATTTATTTGCTATTTTCCAATTAGTGGAAGCCCTAATCACTTTTTTTGATTGAATAGCATATGCTATTGCAATCCATAGGATTCAAACCAATATCTGATATTATAGAGCACAGATCCTTATAATTATGCTCCTTCTATATTTGAGGATCATTGGGGTTTATCTTAAAGTGATGCATCATTAATGCCACCTAAATTTGTTAGGTACTTAGGTTTTTGTCAGCCTGTCCTATCTACTACTGGGACTTCTTTGACAAAGGGATTATGAAATGCCATTTCAAAGACTGGTCGTATCTTTAGGTCAGAAATTCAGATCTTATGACCTCTAAGGGGTACTAACGGTGAGCACACCCATGGTTACCAAAAAAAACACACTCCCTATAGCGTAACTATGACCGATACATCTTGCTAGAGCAATCGGTACATCTGCATAAAAGTTAATTAAAAAAGATCAGAAGGTAAGGTGTTCAAGCCTATAAGGTATTAACTTTTTGACTGAATATTAGCGACAACCTTAAAATGTCTGCATGTTCCGGTGATGTATCAGCATGCGTGTTTGACTTGTTGGCTTTGATTGATGAAGGCAAGACATACAATAAATGTAGTGACTCATTTTACTTTCATGTTGAGCATTGAATGATTGGATTGTATTCTAATTTCAAAACAATAAAACTTTTTTTGAGTAAAGATTGCAATTTTACAAATTTATAGCTTATCCACGTCCATGTGCCTAGAGCAGGCTTGTAATGTCTATATTCCCTTCATTTTCTGCTTTCTCTCAATTCATGTTACATCCAACCCGGCCAGCGTAGCTCATGTGGTAGGCACGGTGTCCCCCTACGGGGGGAACCCGGGTTCGAGCCCCATGCTAAGCGCTGTATTTACCACCCGCCAGCTATCCGGGCTATGGCTGGACAAAGGACGCGGGGGCAGCCTGTAAAGGTTGTCATAATCCTTTAATTCATGTTACATCCAGTTCCTTATGAACTTTGGAAATGCATCGGGGGTCTCTGTTGCTTTCTCATAATCAAGGTTTAAAATGCTTGAGGTGCATTGAGGCATTTTTGTCCCGGTGAGGCGAGTTATACACTTGAGGCAGTAGAGCCATAAGCCTCATAAAAGTACGAGGCACTAATAGAAATACACACACACGTGTATTGATTTATAAATTGGTATAAAACTTAATACATGTAAACGCACATATATGTGCATAAACATGCATACATTACATATACACAAACGTACCTACGTATATATGTTACACAAAAAAAATACACATATAGATGTCTATACATGTAAATATTTACATACGCATATGTACGTTCTACATATACATAAAAACATACAAATATTTATAAGCATTATACAAATACGTACACATATATACATGTATATTGTTCTCTATGTACATATATATAAACACACACACACACACACACACACACACACACATATAATTAGATTCATATACGTGCATATACACTCACATATGTAGATTAACACATGTATTTGGGGATTAAATTGAGATTTGAACTGAGGCTTACATCTCAGAACCGCCTCAATGCCTTCTTTTTACACCTTGCCAAAATGAGGCACACGCCTCACACAGGTGCGATGAGGCGCCCCAGGGGCCGCTTCCCTTGGAAGCGTATGCCTTAGGCGCCTCGAGACGAACATTTTGATACCATACTCATAATTGTTGTTATGGTGGCTGCCTTGGCATCAAAACGTCATGGGTGCTGGAGGGTCATAGTGAGATGTCTTTTTGTAGACTTAGTAGTGTGAGCATCAAGCTAGACCGTATAAGTGCTACTTAGCAGACATGCTAGTTGCCGGCTTAGGGAGCACATGTTTTTATCTTTGTGCTATAATATAAATGATGAAAACCATGAGTTCTGATTATTACAGCAATAAATCAAAGCATATATAACTAGCTTGGACATGGCAGAGGAGGAAACATACAACAAAGCATGGTGATTATTTATTCTAATATGCAAGATAAATATAGACAGGTTCCTAAACTACCAATATTATATTTTACCACTTGCAATACCAAAAATTTTGTCCGTCTGACCTTCATCTAAAATGGTGTTATATAACATTTTTTTCATAACAGAACCGTTTAATTGAAGCATGTATAATTTTGAATTTTTTAAAACCATATCTATATCTTCTTGTCTAAATTGTTTTCTAGTTGTAAAAAAAGACAATTATTTGCTATATATGCGATTCCTTATTTGTATATGTGCACTATACAACTATGGTGAGTAGAGCTCTCTCAAAAAAAAAAACTATGGTGAGTAGAACTTTGAGTGAAAGACTGATAAACTTACATGGGTATATGAGTGCATTAACAAATTTAGAATCACATCCCTAGAAGTAACTTAAAAATGCAATGGCTGCTAACATTTTCCTGTTCTTACAGATCTTAGCATTCATGAATCACAATATCATGTAGAACAAGAAAAATCAAGAAGTATGCGGTGCTAACTTTTTTTTACCTTGTATATACATGATATTTGAGACTGAGGCTTAGATGATGATGATGATGATGATATATACATGATATTTGGCATTTCGTATTTGAAATTATATAGGCAACTTGATTAGTCCGGTTGATTTTACACATTTCTTAATATGCCCACTCTAATGAATTTTAGAGCTTCTATTGTATGGTATTGCTCTAGTACTTGTGGATCATAAGTAAAGATGGCTTAGTTCCTTAGGAACAATTGAGCGGAGTTGAACATCTGCTTCCTCTCCTGAAAGGGCCTTGCACTTCTCTCATCGCCGTTACCTTTTATGGTGATGGCAAGATCAATTATTGTCTGTGAGATTGTGTCAAAGCTTTTCTCCATCTTTCTTCCGCTACAGTGAAGCCTTACAAAACACCTTTTCTGAAGCCTAGAGCTCCCAAAATGTTTGCTGCACCAGACACCAAGGACAGGTTCAGATTTGACTGCACTACTTCCTTCCCAACCTTCGTAGCTCGGCAAGCTAATGTGATTTTAAGGAAGACACACCAAGCTAATGTGATTTTTTTTCTTGTCGTCCGGTAGGTAATTCCTAGCCTTCCTCACATTTGGGCGAGTATTCATATCTCGGCAAGCTATTCGCCTTTGCTCTTGAGTCTTGAACACATCCAATAGTTGACAAGTCACCATCGATTGATGCTCGACATGTGCTAACATATTATACCTTTTATTTAATGTTGTAACTACTAGTGTGTATAATTTGTGCTATAAACGTAAAATAAGTGATTAGAGAAACTATAATTATATTATATATTGGTAAAATAATTTGATCAGTATGCTACATAAATGTAATCACAATTATTTAGGTAATCATTCGTGAAACATCACACTGGTATGCTGTAGAAACCAATGTAATATCATTCTGTTAATTCCCAATAAAGAAAATAATCAACCAATTCTATATGATTACTCCATTTTTCCATGTCCAAGCTCATACTTCTCCTTTTATTTGATTGCCGAAATAGTTAAAAACTCATGGCTTTTAACAATTTACACTCTAGCCCAAAGATAGAAAGTAGATGACCTCTTGGTTATCTCATTCGATGTTCTTTCACAATATGTTATGAATACTGTTGAAGTACACAGACGGTTCTGCTAGATGGCAAATAGAGGCAGTAAATGGTTTATTACACTAATCGATCCCTACAATATGTAGGAGAGGGGACTGATGCATACTTGACTCAAACCCTAATGGTCTAAGAATCTTATGCCCATGAACATTTATTAATTATACTAAATATATCCAACTCTCATCAAGCTAGAGCATGGGAGAATCACATGCTCAGCTTACTTAGAAATATAACTGTTATTCGTGATTTAGTATATAATGTAAATGGGCCTAAGTGTATTTGGCCCATCATGGGTTGAGTCCAAGTTGTAAGTGTTCCCCTCTCCTAAATGTAGGAGCAGGGTTTTGTCTAATAGAATCAAGTAAGCTGCCTCCCATCTTATTTCCCACAACAATGTAAAGTCTTTACACAGAAAAAGTAGACAGCGGATAAAATCCATACAAGTAGTGACTCCCCTTCAAATGTCATAATTAAGCACTCAAGTGCTCCCCTCAAGTAGACAACTCAGCAAGCATGTACATAGCAGGTAACATGTAAGCCATTAGGGTGCATTTGGAGCAGCAGTACACAACTAGCAGGCGCAGTAATCATCATAATCTCTGGTGTTGTCGAGCTGTCTAAGATGCTGGGTCACAAGAAGACAAGTCCAGTAAGGGCTGGTTCACAGTAGTATGTAGTGCGCAGCATTGTAAGAACAAAGGTATAAACCTGTAAACGGATCGAATTTGAATCGGATATAGGTATATCTGAAATCCGAATCTGACTTTTTCCATCGTATCCGATAGTTGATTCGATATCCCGCCGCATAGTGAAAAAGGTAACAAAATTTGAATCCGAATTCAGATAATATCTGAATTAAAAAATCCGCTCCGGACAGCATCACGATTCTTGATTAATAAGATCAGAAATATCCCTATCTATGACTTTTGGTGGAACATATTGGTTTTTCATTTTCTTTATACTGGATTAATATATTATGTGCTTACTATACATGAGTCTAACAATAGATTTGGCAAGTTACGCAAGTCTCCAGCGGATTTTCCTATCATTCTCTATAACACGGCTAGGATGAAGTAATGAACATATAATCAGAACGCATGCTGCGTATACTTTCATGCTTGAAGATCATACTGCCGAATAACCATGAAATGTTCATTTTTCATAAGATCTACCGTCCTTGATTTTTTGGGGACCATCAGTAACAATGATGACGACAAGTTCGGAACACAAATGAATACTATAAAATGCCAACCATTCAGCACCGGTATATATATAGTTAGGTGCACACCAATAGATATATCAATTAAATACACACAAAAAGTACACGTCTTCTTATATGAATATCAAATTTTAGTGTAACCCTTACCAACGTCAGTAGACTAGGTACATTTACAAATATTTTCAGAAAATCTGGATCAACTAGAAAACAACCAATATCCTTCTTGTAATATGCCCTTTCAAATTTTGATTGTGACCGGAAACAACTAGCCAAATCAAGTTGTAGCTGTTGCTATGAGATAAATGCTAGAAACAAATTTTTACAATTTCAAAATGGAATCAAGAAATCTAGTATTAAATACTTTCCGCAGCTAAAGACTGGGATTGGAGGGGAAATTCCATTGTAAATCTGTGGGGAGTAAGCTTAATGAAGATCGAGACAAGACCTGACGCTTCACTTCTGGCTACTGCATGATCGGGCAGGGTAGGATTAGGATGGTTGTTCCCCTGGGAAGCTTTCCTTCAGCATCAAAGTCCCTTATACACGATGGCGATCTGTACAACCACATTCCTCCTGGTAAGATTCAAACAGCTAAAGATGGGGAAGAAGATCTCTTAATCTTAGCTCGTTGCTAGTTGAAGTTAAGGAAGATTTCCAACCTCTCATCTATGGTTGAAGCTGGGGAAGAGCCTTGAGAATGAGCAGTAATCGCCAATCTTTGTTAATTGCGAACTGTTGGAAGCTGTAGGGGAGGAAGAAACTTCTCTAGTAACTCTGCCGCTGCAAGGGTTTCCTTCGGAAATGGGGGTGATGGGGGCTGGGAATGGGAGTGCGATGTGGATATTTTGCTTTATACTTAGGTTTAGATTAGTTTCTTAGTAATAAAAAAATATCATGTGGCCTAGCCCGCCCGTGACACTGCAATGGAAGCAACAAAGCGGCAGCACGGAATACGCGGCATGCGATACTGAACACAGTTCTATATGTAAGATAGGTTAAGGTTTATAGTATTTCCAACTTGACATATATATCTCCTCAGAGTTGGATTTTTTCAGAGCAGATGGTACCATATCTGACGATCTGAAAGTATCCAAATGTTATCACTGTACCCAAATCCGATCCGATGGATATCAAATACGATTTTTTTCTTGATTTTTGAACTCGAATGCGAATCCAATATGCGGATTTTGAGTATCCATATACAGGTAAAACCGTAAAAGGTAGTACAACTGAAACAGCCAGATGATGAATGTCTCACACGAGTGAAAAACATAGCTCAGGTATGCCAAATATTAAACAATGGAGGCTTCTAGTTTATTAGAAAACAGGCCGAGGCCTGAGCAGCCCAGCCCATCAGCTTCCTAAACGTGTTATTAGTCTGTTACTAATGACTTACTGTTAGTCTACAACTAGTTCACTATTGTATGACTATATCTATAATTCTTATATAGAATACATATTATAATATATCTTTCTGTGCATAACATTAGTGTATTATATGAGTTTACTGCTTATTAAATAAATAAATATCTGACACATAAGTTATACTACTGTAGTATACTAGTATGCACCTTATACTCCTGTCATTATGCTAGTCTTTGTATTCAATTACATAGCAGCTATAGCTTGTTAGCTACTTACCTACTGTTCAGCTATGTAGATATTAGATTTCTAACATGACTAATTGTATTATTTGGGTACTAATCTATAATATATGGATTTTTTTAATTGGTTATTATTAAATTATAATATATACTTCTATATAACAGCAATACTTCTATGCATAACGGCAATACATATTATATAAGTTTACTGCTTTATAAATAATTATATGAACATATAAAAGCTATAGATTGTGGTCTACTAGTATGTGCCTTATAACAGTCACTCTGTTAGACTAGTTGTTCAATTATGTAGCAGCTACAACCGGTACAACTATTTAACTATGGGTCCAAATCTTCTGTACCCATCCTCTGTCCCGATCTCAGTCTCATAACATCTTGTCCTTTGATTTTTGAAGTCCACGGCTGAGTGTAAGACTAGGATGTGTTGGGCACATCGTCCCGGACACAGAGGATGTGAACCCTTTAACTATCATCATCATCATCGTCATCATCATCTAAGCCTCAGTCCCAACTATATTGGGGTTACATGGATCCTTCGTTTCCATTCAGCTCTATCATGGGCCACATTCTGGTTAAGATGTAGAGATTCAAAATCTCTCTTTATAAGCTCATCTCATGTTAATTTAGGCCTTCCTCTTCTTCTATTTATTGTGTTTGACTCAATAGCATTGTTTCGTATAGGCGCATTAGTCGGTTTGTGTTGCACATGTTCGTACCATCTGAGTCGGCCCTCGCACAACTTGTCTTCAATGCTCGCCACCCCCACCTTATTCTTGATATAGTCATTTCTCTGGCGATCTTTTCTTGTCTTCCCACACATCCATCTCAGCATACACATTTCAGCCACGTTCATCTTGTTGAGACCTTGTTTCTTCACAACCCAATATTCACTCCCGTAGAGTATGGCTGGCCGTATAGCTGTTCTATAAAACTTACTTTTTAACCCGAGAGGGATCTCCCGATCACATAAAACCCCAGTTGCACTCCTCCATTTCAACCATCCTGCAGTGATCCTATGACAAACATCATTTTGAACATCCCCATCTATTTGAATAATAGAATCCAAGTAACGGAATTTATCACATTTTGGTATATCTACTTCGTCCAACTTGGTTCCATCATTCACACTGCGAGATTGGTTGAAATTACAATGCATATACTCAATTTTGCTCCTGCTAATCATCAATCCATTTGATTCCAATGCATTTCTCCAATGTTCAATTGTATCATTCAATCCATATTTAGTTTCGTCAATCAAAACAATATCATCAGCAAATAACATACACCAAGGAATATCATCTTGAACATTCTTTGTCAACTCATCCATAACAAGAACGAACATATATGGGCTAAGTGTGGATCTTTGGTGTACCCCAACTGTGATAGGAAAAGTTGGTATCTCTCCTCCAGGAGTCTTCACACTAGTAGTAGAGCTATCATACATGTCTTTGATCAAGTCAATGTATTGGATTGGCACACCCTTTTGTTTCAAAATCATCCACAATACTTCTCTAGGTACTCGATCATAAGCCCTTTTCAAATCAATAAACACCATATGAAGATCTCTTTTGCTTTCTCTATACTTCTCCATTAGCCTCCTAATCAGAAAAATAACATATGTTGTTGATCTTCCAAGCATGAAACCAAATTGGCTGTTTGATATCTGCGTTATAGATCTGAGCCTTTGCTCATTAATCCTCTCCCAAAACTTCATTGTGTGACTCATCAACTTGATACCTCTGTAGTTAGTGCAGCTCTGAACATCACCTTTGGTGAACCCTTTAACTATGTATATACTAAATTTGTACGATGTATAATTGTATTATATAGGCACTGGCCTATAATATGTTGTTGGTTTTAATTGATTTTTCTATTAAACTTATACATGGATTGACTATGTAACATCATATAAAAATACAATAATTAAAATTGTGTAAAAATGTCTACAAAATAAAGAAGCCGCTATTTAAAACATTGGAGGCTTTATATGCAAAACTGTAAACCTGAACAAGATAAGATATCCCAAAGATTTTCATTTTCATTATTTTCCCTCACTCCATCTCATCCTCTCTTTTTATCTTGACATCCTTCTCTAGACCTCCCCCTCATCCCTACTATGAAGAGAACTAAATGAGTATCTAGGGTGGACAGTTTGTAGCTGATGGAAAAGTCTAGAATAAAACATGCAATAACAAGAACACAAAATAGTAAACAGTTAGAACCAGAAGATGTGCTGTGGCTAATTAAAAAAAAAAGAAACAGCCACATTATGTGGGCCCAAGAGAACTAAACCGCAGCATAACAGAAGGCTAATTTTTATCCACTGCTGATTATCTGCTGCTACACATTTTTTAATGGCAGTGAATGCATATGATGGTGGTAGATTGTAGAGCTACAGAAATGGTAGAGCTACAGATAGAAGAACATGTGATGTGGTAATTGGGGTTTTAAAAAATAGACTATATGCGAAACAACAGCAAGACGACAAAGCAAGACAAAAGAATAGGTATACTAGTAGGGAATGCTTACATTTGCAAACTTTTTTCCCTACAGAGGAGAAAACTTGGGCTGGCCATTACAAGCATTGAAGTGAAAGAATAAACGAGTAGCAGGGGGCATGAGGGAATGAGGGGCTGTGAACAAGATACAGTTGACAAAAACAAGGACACAACAGCAATATCAGAGAGGTTGGCCCCTCGTCTGGAGCTACAGAAGGCAGTGGTGCCATCTCTAAAAGCCGCTGGTGGCTGCAACATAGATTAATAACTCTAGCAAGAAGTAGTGGCGAGGCTGGCGACAACTGATTTGGACTGCTAGGCAGAGGTGGCTGCCAATCTTGGCTCTCCCTGCAGTAAAACCCTGTGAATGCAATGGCAGCCACACCTTTGACAGCTGCTGTGAAATGCTTCATAATAGCAATCACTGTCTGGGTTCAGCAACGTTGGGCATAAGTAGCAGAAGCCCGAGATAGGGCACATCCGTCATAAAAAGGAGCAGATAGTCGGGTGTGCGCGCACACAGAGAAATGATTACAATATCTCCCACTGTTGGATCTTTTGAGAAGGAAGGGCAGCTATATCAGCCGGATGAAGGAGATTCAGCAGTAGTTGGAGCCATGGAAGTCCTGTGGCCTGCCAAGGAAAACCGAAGGTGGCTGCACACATAGAGGCGGTTCTCTCTGTGTTCTCTGTATCACCAGTTCATTTTTTTCTTCTGTGAGAAAGGCATGCAAACCAGACGATATTCCCATTGATGTATGAAAGAGTATGGGGGATTAAGGAGTTATGTGGTTAACAAATTTCTTTAACAAGATCATGAAGACTAAGAAGATGTCGGATGAGTGGAGAAATAGTACTATAGTCTCCATCTACAAGAACAAAGGTAATGTTCACAGTTGCACAAACTACAAAGGTATCAAGTTGATGAGTTACACAATGCAGCTTTGAGAGAGGATTATTGAGCAAAGACTAAGATCTATGACGCATATATCAAACAACCAATTTGGTTTCATGCCTGTAATATCAACAATAGATGTTATTTTTCTAATAAAGAGGCTCATGGAGAAGTATAGAGAAAGCAAAAGAGATCTTCATATGGTTTTTATTAATTTGGAAAAGGCTTATGATTGAGTACCCATGGAAGTGTTGTGGATGGTTTTGAAGAAAAAGGGTGTGCCAATCCAATACATTGACTTGATTAAAGACATGTATGATAGCTCTACTGCAAGTGTAAAGACTCATGGAGGAGAGACACCAACTTTTCCTATCACAGTTGGGGTACACCAAGGATCCATACTCAACCCGTATCTATTTGTTCTTGTTATGGATGAGTTGACAAAGAATGTTTAGGAGGATATTCCTTGATGTATGTTATTTGCTGATGATACTATATTGATTGATGAAACTAAAGATGGATTGAATGATAAAGTTGAACATTGGAGAAAGACATTGAAATCAAATGGATTGATGATTAGTAGGAGCAAAATTGAGGATATGCATTACAATTTCAGCCAAGCTCGCAGTGTGAATGGTGGAGCCAAGTTGGACGTAGTAGAGATATCAAAATGTGATAAATTTCGTTACTTGGGTTCTATAATTCAAATAGATGGGGATGTCCAAAATGACGTTTGTCACAAGATCACTGTAGAATGGTTGAAATGGAGGAGTGCAACTGGAGTATTATGTGATCGGAAGATCCCTCTCAGATTAAAAAGCAAGTTTTATAGAACTGCTATACGACCAACCATGTTCAATGGGAGTGAATGTTGGGCGGTGAAGAAACAAGGTCTCAATCAGATGAACGTGGCTGAAACGTATGCTGAGACGGATGTGTGGGAAGACAAGAAAAGATCGCTTGAGAAATGACTATATCAGGAATAAAGTGGGGGTGGCGAGCATTGAGGACAAGTTGCGCGAGGCTTGACTCAGATGGTATGGACATGTGCAACGCAGACTGACTTATATGCCTATACGAAGTAATGCTATTCAGTCAAGCACAATTAATAGAAGAAGAGGAAGGGCTAAATTAACATGGGAAGGGCTTATAAAGAGAGATTTTGAATCTCTATATCTCAACCAGAATATGACCCATGATAGAGCTGAATGGAAACAAAGGATCCATGTAGCTGACCCCAACATAGTTGGGATTGAGGCTTCGATGATGATAACGAGGAATCCCTCCCGGGCAAGGCCACTATTGGACCCGACCCAACTAAGAGTAAACCCGGGGACTAGCTGTGTCATGGGGGGACTACATGGCGTGCCCAATCAAATGCCACCCACTGTTGCACGACGGAGGACGCCCAGAGTCGAATCCGAGTCCCTTTATTAGGGAAAATCAAGTAAGATCCTGGAAAGATGTGTGAAATGGAAATTATCACTGAATAGAACGATCTAAACCTCTTTAGTGGTGCTTGCAATAAAGAGTTGCCGCAGATCTGACATTTTTGGGTAGGAAATAACTTTGACTAGAATTTGGGGTAGAAAGGGTGGATGGCTGTCGTAAATTAAGTGAGCTAGTCGAACTTCGATTAAGACTAAGAGATAAGAATACTCTTTGTCGATAAATAAGAGATTTGATTTGAAGAATGTGCCCTGAGGTGATTTCTCTACTTAATTATAAATTGGCTGAGGTGATAATTGACAATTAAGTGAGGTAGTTGAACATCGAATAAGGATAGATGATTAGAATGCTCTCCGTTCACACAATAAATATAAGATTATTGGTTTGAAATTGTGTTCTTGAAGGTAATTTCTTTACTTCATCAAAAGCATGCTATATCATGGGGGGATCCAGGTCCTTGCCCCTTAGTGGATATAAGTAGGTACTTCCAATCTGTCTGAAATTTGTGCTGTTCACAAGGAAGGCCCGAACAGAAAAGTTGTTGATCTTAGTCCATCAACTGGAGATGCTAACAAGGTGAAAATTGGGCTGGAAATACTATGCTTTACTTCTATGCATTTGGAATCAATCCTAATTCATTGTCCTCTTCTCTGAGCAGTGTAGAAGATGGTAAATATTCAAAATTCTCATGGTACATAGATAGAGATCAGTAGATCAGTGAAGCAAATAACCACCAACTTTGTAAATGTTGCTGATGACTTGAGCAGAGTTTGGCTGGAGAAAAATGGTCAAATGGCTCAGGATCTGGTGTTTGTATGGAAACATATAGTTGTGTGTTGAAGCAAGACTCACCCCCCTCTCAGCATGTCCGCTTAACGTTGCACATGGTTTTCACTCCCTAACTTCCATTGAACTGAACAAGGTTTTCTTTTGAAAGTAGGCTTCTGCTCTAGCTTGCTTAGTTAGGTTAACCAGCCTTTCTGCATCAAATCAAAATCTAGACTCCAATTTCTTCACTGGCGTGAACCATATGTTTGAGGTTAGTTGTTGAAGTGGATCTAGGATTTACATGACTCGCTGATGTCCCTGTGCTTCATGAATTGTAACATAATATTAGTAGTATGCATAGTGATTAAAGTACTGATCAAAGTCTAACTCCTCTTCTTATGTTCTTCCTCCACCTTTCGTTTCTGTCCTACCTCTGTTTTGGGTCACCATGACTGACACTGCCACGACTACCAGCAGTATGTCCTCTCGCCCAAATCCACATCCTCAGTGTGTGCTCGTTCTTCGGCCTTGTCCTCCCCTCCTCTCTTTCCTGTCCAATAGCAGCAAGAAGCACATCTGTCTCTATTATGGGCACTTGCTAGTAGCCTCCTACTGTCGGAGGGAGGAGACAGTGGAAGGATGTGACGCAAGAAATGAAGGGGGGAAGCCAATTGAGGTAGGAGTACTGGTAAGGACTAAGGAGTGTAGGTGCTAGCATCAGCCAATGCCCAATGGTAACACCTGCAGTGGCTGTTCCATAGGTAAAGGCTGGGAATCAGGAGAATGTTTTTTTTTTTGGGAGGGGGGTGTCAGGTGTGGTGAGGTTGACATAGCAGGTAGTGGTTGGTGGTTGGAAGGGTGATTAGTGAACCCACGGCAGTGTTCACAGCTGGTACGATGAACAAGGAGGGGCAATGGGAGCTTGGTGTGATAATGAGGTGGGCGAGGCTGATGGCTAATTTAGGCTAGTAAACAAAATATATCAAGAATGCCTACATGAGTGGGGTTTGCTGACCTGTTTGTTATTGCACCGAGTTCTTGTGCTACAGGAATACTGATTGGATTGACAGCTACTGTTGTCTCTGTTCATGGTAGCAGATATGTTTGTAAACATTTTTTAGTGTTTTGATTTTCCCAACCAAAAAAAGTTTGCAGCCTGTTTTCTTATTGGATTGTCTGTAAAAAGTAAATATTGCATACCTCTTAAAAGAAGTATATATATGGATCAATGTGATACAAGAAATCCGTGGCATACTATACTACTGGAGTTTTTTTAACCATGGAGGAGTAAAGATATAAGGTTGACTTGGTTAGGAATGAGGTTTAGATGATGATGATCACGATGAGGTGATGATGATGAGTAGCTTATCCAATATTCACCGTCATAACTAAGTGCAATGCAAAATGGCAGATATGTGATGTATGTCAGCAACAACACAAAATAACATGCTAATTGTCATTGAACCTGTTCTCTGTTGGGATAAAAATTGACACAGTAAAGATATAAGGTTGACTTGTCACTGTAATTATATCTTTTTGTAAAGATTTATCGATAATTATATGATATATCTTAACATATAAAAACTCAGCATCGTGTAATTTCTTCTACTAAAATAGATAACAGACACTACAATGTATGCGTTTCTTTAAAACTAGGCATTTGATGTGAGGACAATTAAGTAACCTTTCCTAATAATAAAAAATGTTTAAGAGTAGATGAGAAGGTTCTGATTTCTAATTGACTTACTGAAGTCTAATCAGTTCTCTTTGTCGTGCCTGCTAGTAAGTTTTTCTTTTAAGGAAATGGTTTGTTTATCTATTTCAATTTTTTAGTACACCAGTCACTATTGTGGTTGAGTTCATGAGATTCTGGATAATAAGAAATGTGTGCAATGACCTATATTGTAGTATGCTATGAAGTTATATACTATAGAACCAACAGCGCTGACATAGTAGATTAATTTTCTTAGTTACTAATGATACACAAATCAAGTAGTCTATGTATGAACAATAGGATCTTTGTTTAATGGCGGATATTGATTGGTTGCTGAAACCTTCATCATATCCAAGAGTGAGATTTTTCTTCTCCAGAAAGTAGGAGGATGCCACCACAGGCATTCGATGTACCACTCTGTGGCCTAAGGAGCAACATCGAGCTTATTTGCAAGTCAGACAACTTCATCACTGTTGCGGCTTTGTGCTTGCCTTAATTCTTGGTCTTCAACAACGTGCACACGTCTGGAAAGGTGGACTCAACTACCTCAACTGCATCAGCATCGGGAGTCAACAACTAGTGGGAGTGAAATCTCGCTTCCTGCTCCTTGCTGTCCACCGCATCACTGGGTTGTGCATCCTCTTGCAGCTCTTGGATGTGCTCCAAGCAAGCTTACAGATGCTCCGTGCTATGTTGCTTATCTACTTCACGCTATGAGGATATGTTCTGCCTCGCCATTGTTGCTGACGTGTGCACAGCCACTTCGAATTCCCTACCTTGTCCTCGAGCTGTCCTGCTTTGCTGTTGCACGCCCTCGCCTATCGGTTTAATATGCACTGCCGTGCTGATCTACCGGTAAAAACTTGGTCTTATGGCCTTTTTAGAAGAGAAGGGAGTGTTTGTTTTTAAACCCTGTGTTTGTAGCAACTGTTGATAACCCTGAATGCTAGTAATATAAATTTGGCTGTAATGTTCTTTCTGTTATTTTTCGTACTTTTTATCATATATTCATGTTCTAACTCCAAATGAAATCCACTTTCTTTTGACAAACTTACACCACTGAGATGATTGTCCGCCAGAACACGCCTTAATGAAAAACAGACAATTTTTGAGTTTTTTCTGGATTTTGAATTCTTATTTCCTTTTGGGACCTGATATCCCCCACCCTCAAAAGGCAATTAGAACATTTATATGGGAAAAAGTGGATGCTTAATCATATTCCTTTCATATTATACTAAACTTTTTAAACCATTTGCTCTGATATTAACGCTGGCTTCAAGTAAATCCTATCGATTTTATGCTTGTGGTAATGGCAGTCAGATTTTATAATTAAACTTAAATGTTTTAATTAGCAAAAGTAATGAAAGAACAATAAAAATGCTGATTCTGGAGGAGCGTTGAATTTGCTACATTTTCACATCTGTGTATTCTTAGCTCACTTATTTCTTTAAATGTTAATTCCTTAAACAAAGTACATAGTTGCTTTCTTATTAGCTTAGTATACAGTTTTGCTGTCATATTAGCTAAATATGTAGCTATTTTTGGTTTCAGAAAGGAGGCGTTCACGGTCAAGGGATCGGCATCGACGGAGGTGAAGGGTCAAGTAACTGCAACCATCAGCCTTAACGGCATGGTCAATAGAGAGGAAATGCCTCATTTTGGGGCTCTATTGTTATTTATGAGTTATACAAAGTGTTTTTATCTGTTCTTCTAAGGTGAGTCAGGTGTGATTGTGCAACGAATCTCATTGTAAACGTTAGTACAACTTTCAGATTTGACGATATCTGTACCATATTGACGTGCACAGCGTAATTACCTTGTACCTGTCATGCAAGGGCCCCTTCTAGCTCTTACCACTAACTGATATGGCTTTGTTGGATATATATGTTACTAAACGGGCCTGTAAGCCCCTATTTAGAAATAGATTGGATTATGAAAGTTGGATTGGGTTATTCCTATGACTGGTACTGGCTAGTTTGGAATTGAATTAAAAGCTATTTGGATCACAACTCCATTCTGGCGTGATTATGTTTGGGTAGCAAATAGAAAAACCACATTGACAATGAGTTACACTGAAAAATACTAAGCCTTGTATGTAATGTGGACTAGAATACATACTGGAACCCCATTTAGGTGATCGATAGATATGAGCTACACGTACGAATCGGTACATGCTTGTATATATATAGGCACATGCGAACACGTATGTACCTTAGTGTGCACATACACAATTATATAGGTAGGATTGAGAGATATATCTTTACTTTTAACTTGTAGCGGAGGCTGGACCGTAGGGGGAATTCAAAAAATGTATGTTTAGTTATTTAAATTTTGCTCCCTTTATTAGAAAATGCTTAAATTTACCCACTGCGCTATCTTTGACCGACCATGTAGGTATCTATGTATGTATCAAAAAATAGTAGATGCATTTTAAAACCCTTGAATCAATGGGACCAACATACCAAAAAAAACTAATGATACTAGATAAAAAAATTACCAGACAAGCGATGACGTGTTATATTCGTGATCCAATCAGGTTCTCACGCTCAACTTTACTGAGTTACATTATCTCTAGACACTCCCTCCATTGCATGACTTAACTGAATTAATTCTTGAGTTTCTTGACTTCAATACATAAAAGAATAGGACACGATAAGCAAGGCAGCTCTTCCTCCTTTCATTTTGCTCACCTCTTCGACATCTCGTGATCATTTTTTAAATCTACATTATAGATTGCACAAGGTCTTCTTTTCCTTCCATATTGAACTCCCCACTTCTTCTGTGAGCTTAAAATTACTGACTAAATGTTCATGCAATTTGTCTTCTGTAGAATAGACTTTTCTCGTTTGCGGTATGTAATCCAGATTTCTGTTATATCTTTGTCTCATCCACCTTGCGCAGACATCGTAAGTCATTTGTAGGTTTATGATTTTCCTCAATGTCTCACATCTCACTATCTCTTTCAAAGCTCTGAGCGTGATGCCTCCCTTCTTTGGCTTGGCCAGCAGACTACATTTCATTCGGTAATGGGTTTTTACCCCAAAGAAAGTTAGATCGGTTCATTTCTATTATTCTATAACACGTGCTCAAAATATGAGACGACTTTCCGATGATGATCTTGTAAGGTTACGCCACAATGGCTATCTTTTAAGCGTGTCAAACAACCTGTCCAATGTATTGTGAGAAGTATGCTACATTTATATTAACCCCAACCACAAGAACCAAGATACTTCATTGGCATTCACTCTCGATCCTCATACTAAAAGGGATCCTCACCTTGATTCGGGCAATTCATCGACAAGAACAATTGTGGTTTGCTCTCATTAAATACTATGCACGTCTGGTACCCAAAGTGATGCATTATCTCCCTCAATATACATATACTCTAAATGTTTGCCTCTATAAACATTAACACATTATAAAGAAATAAGGTGATTCAAACCCTAGTTTAATGGATTATGTATGTGCTAAACTCCTTGTTCTTTTCCACTATATTCAGAGTTTTGAGTCAAGAAATCCATTACTTTTTAAGACAATCATGAAGAGTAATGGGGGAGAGAGGATCACTTTGCCTCAAATCGTTCCTTGCTTGAAACAAACATGTTGATGTTCCATTCACTAGAATTGAGAAATTTGTAGTGGTGACACAACCATTTCCCATATGATGTTGTCACACCCTTGTAACATCTAACTTAAGACATTCCTTCTTATAACATATTCAAACAATGGAATCCAATAGACATTCACCCACAACCAGAGAAAAATCATGGATATTACTTAAAAAACACCTTGATTATCTAAGACAAGGAAGGTGAAACCATTTTAATCCTTTCTACAAATATCTATAGAACAATCTTGTATTGAACAAAACAACACACAATAGGTCTATGATCGACTAGGGAAACAATGACTTTTTTTCATTAGAAGCAACATCACAAAAGAATGCTTATGTTCAATTCATGTTACCCCCATTCATAAACCACTTTATGATTTTGATCAAGTAAAAATTAGCTTTGAAATCATCCAATCTCAAGGGCTTGTTGATCCCTATACTCCACAAAGTCTCTTTGACCTCCTTTTCAATTACACATGTACTATAGAGATTAATCTTCCAATCCAACTTATAATATGATAGGAGAGCTTAGACCTTTTTTTACCAATGCCTAGAAAAAGCAGCTTGTTCCTGCCTATCAATTACAATACCTTCCTCATTGGTAAGTTTTCTAAAATGGTATTGGACACCTTTATTCTTTTCACTATTGCATGATATAGTTTAATGTTTCTACCTCCATCTTTAATCTAACTTTGTATAATCCTTTGCATGGTAAAATCTATCCTAGACTCTTGCAAGATCATCCATTCTCACGGCTAGGGTTTCCTCCTCATTGATAAGCATATCATTGAGGGAGATGACGTAGCAATATTTCTTCACTGCACTCTTATAGTTCCCTTTAACATATAAAGTACATTTAATTCATCCCTTTCCCACTTCTTAAGAGATGATTTCACAAGCATCCATTCTTTCATGAATGTACACGTATGTGTATGTATTTATGTATGTGTGTATGTATGTGCTGATGTACGTATGTACATATGTATACAATGTGTATGTGCACATATATGTGTGTGTATGCATGTATGTGTACGTATTCCTATATGTGAGTACATATCAAAATAAACTACATATTATTCCAAATTCCTTAAAAAAATAGGTCAAAAAGAACATGCAACCAACATTACACCCTTATATATATTGAACGCCACAGACACACATCATAGCTATGTGTGCATTGTAAACTTCAAAGACACATTTACATATTTTCATTGTTAACCTCTCTTTGCTTGAGCTTTCCTCCATGTTTTCCACTATTCCTTTGATTTCACATGTAGAAGCATAAGACATTGAACAACAAGCCCCTTTACCTCCACTCTTTTCTTTCCCACACTATACCATCATGCCTTTTAGGTTTGCATCTACAGTAAAATCTAGACCAAATTTATTACAACTTAGTTATTTTATTCTACTTGTGAAGCTGCATTCACATGGTATATGAGTATGTATCTCTTTCGCGATGGTGCACAAAATAAATGATTTTTAACAATTAGGATTCTGTTTATAAATCTTATTGGAGAATATAGAGCCAATACACTAAATTATAGACATTGTAACTCTAAGCCCCAAAGACCAATGCTTTAGTAGAGATTCATATCTGATGTCTGGTCCCATAAACCAACAATGGACTTAGCTACATGTTTTCCCCTCACTCACTCAAAATCAAAGAAAACTTTCCATTAGGTCACACATTCTAGTGTTGCTCCAGGACAACCATGCTTAACTACATAGTTATTAGTGATGGGAAACCTAAAAAAGGAGGTGCACCTTGTTGATATGAGTATTCCAATCATTCATTTTAAAATCAATTTAACTGAGGTCTCAAATTGATGGGATGTTACAATATCCCCCACTTAGACTCTTGTTGTTCTTGTCAAGACTCGACTATATGGCATCATACTATTTTCCCTATTTCAGTGCAAACCTAAAATCACCAATCTAAACCCAACCCCCATTCCTGGTACCAATGCAAGGGTGGCTCCATCAACACGTATAACCCTTTACAACATGTCTGGACCACACAATTCAAGACTGCTAAATTATCATATGCCTAAATGGATCATGCCTACTACAAGGAATTTAGAACTAATACAATGTGTGAAGCCTGGGCCCAATGACCAAGGGTCTAGTTAAGTTTCAGTAATAATGATTGACCACACACAAACTTTGCCTTGGCTGCATGTTTTGTCCTCACTCATGCTCAACCTAGTAGTATTTCTTGACATGTCACACATGTTAGTGCTACTATGGGGCAAGCACATCTCGTTACAATTTTTTTATGACGGGGTCACTGAAAAGGAGGTGCACCCTGTTTATACATATAGACATTTAAAATAATTTTATTTAAGGCCTAAAATTTTAAAATGCTACAAACATCTATACTCCAATGGAATCATTCATTCCAAAACTATATATACTCATAAAATTCTTTTTTAGCTTTGTTCACGGTGATCTCCAACAACATTAGATGTTTAATACTTGTTGATCCATATCAAAGTCCCCCATTTAACTATATATTCAGACAATTAGAGATCCAAATTACCTTCACCTTTATCAAGATCTAGTCTAATATATATATATATGAATATAAATATAAATATAAATTAATATATATATGTATGGATTTGATTAGCAGTTACATTTGGATAATAATAAGGATTCAAAATAGATATACCAATAGCAGGCAAAGATTGACCTCTGTGAAAAGATGATTCACTTGGATTGACATGGGGGTCCTACAAGATGTTATAAATCCTCATTGCATGCAATTATGGCATTTCACCTTGTTGCTCTAAACGATCAATATCCCTTATCATATAGCTCTTAATAAAGTGGATCTCCCCATTGTCTTGGCCCTTTACCAAGCATCTCGTACAACATATAAATACATTTAGAGAAATATTTCACCATTCGATTACAACTAGCAAGTTGGAAACTAAATTACTTTGTAGGGAGCTTCCCTATATCCACCCCATTATCAACGAGAGCCTCCCATCCACACGATTAAGGTTTTTATACAAAAAGATAAGATGAGATAATGGATATTCCTATCTAAAACCATTTCCACCTTTAGAAATTCTACATGAGGTACCATTAACCAAGATTGAGTAGCTTGTAGTCCCCATGTTGTGGTCTTTTGTGGGAAGGGGGTGCATCAGAAGTACAATTTTTTCCCAAAAAAGATATTTAGCCAACAAACCCATCATAGACATAAAACATTAATATATTAAAGACATAGAAGGGATATCAGATATACCTTGATACACACTAGTAGTCCAACAACTAGATACACCTTATGTTGATGCATAACTTGCACTTATAGATTCAGATTCAAAATTGTCATTTTTTGTGTGTCGTCCTTGTAACACTACCTTGTATTCTTCTTAGAGAAGTTGCTTATCTCACAACTCTGCGTAAGGGCCTTGACCTCTACATCATACATGCATATGTGGGGGCTCTTGGTGCACTACCTTGGTTTCCAAGAGGAAGTAGCACTTAGAGTTGTTAATGCAGTAGCATTTCTTGCTATCCTTCTCCTCCTATTTCTAGGTGTTATCCTTGGGATGAGTGTTTCTCTCTTTAAGAGGAAGCACTCTTCTACAACACGTGTCTCAATTTTTATGTCTCCCTTTAGCCGTCCACTCATTTATATAGGAGAGTCATGGACTTGCATTTCCAAATATCCAATCCCATTCCTAAGCTTAAGTCAACATATAATTAAACTAGGAGACGGAGAGTAGTAGCCCAGCTGGTCGCAGCCCGGGGCCCCTCATGAAGGGTCCCAGATTTGACTCCCGCTGGAAGCGCTGCTCGAAAGTGAATTTTCTGCAGCGTCAGCCGACCTATGATGCGACTTATTGAGATACCGGTGTACGGATGCACGGGTCTCCCAGGTTTACCATCCCTACTATCTGGGCCTCCACCTAGGGGGGTGGGTTTCCCCCGACAAACTAAATAAAATAATTAAACTAGGAAAACTCAAACATACTTCCTAGTCATCTAGATGGTCATATAGTTAAATGGTTGGGTCACTTGGTTAACTGATTGGTACATACAATTGATTTGTTGGCTAGATTAGGCATGTCCTGATCTGATCTGATTGACCCATGCGATTCCACCTTAAAAAAGCTCCTTTTTCGTGACTTATGTCCAATCCATAAGTTGGGTAACCCAATTGACCGATTGTCTAATTTCCTAAATTGTAACCAATCGATCAACTAACATCTGAATCAACCAATTGATATGTACCATCTAGTCGACCAAGTGGATTACTCAGTCTACCAGTTGGGTAGGAAATCCACCTTTTTACATAATTTAGTACCATTCTAATCATGCATATGATTGCATGCTTAATCCCCTTAAGAATATTTACACATTTGACTCATTAAGTTCCATCTTACATAATGTAATTATTATAGGGACTTCACAAGTAATGGTATCTAGAAACATGCCACTACTACCCATGTAACTAGAATAAGTTCAGAAAAACTGTGTTGTGTAAGTGACCAATGTTTCCACCCGTATAATCCCTTAAAGTGCATCTTAATATTCATAGTCTCTAGGCATGGAGTAGGCATCCTCTTAATATTCAATTTATGTTTCTTGAGCCAAAGCAGACTGTTGAGATTGTATGGGATCAATCTCATATAGTGACTCACATGAACGTGGCCATGCATTTTGCAGTCTCTTTTACCAAGGGACCATGGTTTCACTCCAACATAAGGACACATTTTATATAGGCCAACACAATAATAAAAAAGTGTCCAATTCACCCGATCACTACCTACATGGAAACCCTTACTCTTAGTCACATTGGGTAGTGTTTTAAGTACAAAAAACAATATGTGATTGTTGTAATGAATTTAGGTCTAGGAATCCCAATCACAACTATCACATTGAAACATGACTCTGAATACATTGACATGGTTTCCATGTATCATTCTTAAAGTGCATCTGTCCTATACAACTTGTTCTCTAACAAGTACCGAAGTATCTGAATTGATATACAATACCATGATTGAAAAGATGTAGCCATATTTTGGCATATACACTAGTCTTATGTATAATTGTTGTCCTCTAGTATCTATAATAATATCTAATTAGGGACATAACAAGTATGAGTACTCTCAAATATTCATATGATCTCATGTTTAGGTCCTCAACCCAAACCATATGTCATTGAGTCAAAACATTCTTAGGACACTATTATGTTTATTCATTATCTTGATACTGGCACAAACATAATAAGTGGAATTTCCATTTATTAGTAATCAAATCACGTATAATGTATCCATGTTACAATCATCATACGATGGATCTCATACCATATAAACAATATGTGTGACATATGAAAAATATAATACAATGATGTTAAAAACCCCCATGTCATGAATCACATATTTGTGGGCTCATTCTTTAAAAACCACCCAATGAGGTGTAGGATATACCCTCTTATACTTTGTTTGACACAGATGAACCCAAAATGCATAGAAATGTGCAACTTAAGTTTAAACCCTAACTGTGGATACATATGTCATGGACATGCCTTAGATATGTAGACCATGAAATAATGATTAATAAGGATCTATAGAATATAACCCTATGTTGTGAAGATGCTACCTATGTGTATTTGATCAATGATGTTGGTTATATATAAACCCTATTTTCCTAATAAACGACCTTAACTATACATACATGATACAATATTAGTAGATAGTTTATATATTTTAGTGTCTTAACACAACTTGACATACATATGTTGATCGTTATCCTCATGTGACCTATATGTAGGTTTGATATCATAATTTTTAGAATACTCTCCACATACCTCATTAACATAAACATGTAATAATTGTATATATATTACAAGTTATAATGAAGTTGCCATTAGTTATGTAAAGATTCAATATACTACAAATAGAAGGGACCGACATCTACATAAATGCCATCCTGGAAACGCATACTACAAACTTGGGCTACTTGTAACATACTAAATCTCAGGGTCTTTCTTGTAATTTACCCACTTTTGAGCTTTTCCTTTCCTTCTAGCCCTTTTGGACTAATTTCATAAATTTCCCTGGTTTTATATTCTTTTTGGACTCCTGGTGCAATTTGAGCACAATTCAATGTTGAAATTACCTTTTTCCCTCATTTATATAAATGGAGGGGTGTTTGCACAAATAACCCACTTAATGTAATAATGGAGGAATAAAAATGCAAAATGGAGTTTTATGTGAGAATATAAGTAGATAATATTAATTTGGAGCTTTTTGGATAAATATATTAGCTATAATGTGTATTTGAGTTAATGTATGAGAACATTAACCTTAATTGTTTCTCTCTCCTCAAAATATGATTTTAATTCATGAAAATATGTTATTTTGTTGAGAAATGATTATTGAAATCTTAATGTGCATAATATCTCGAAATTTACTCACATGTTTCATAGAAATAAGTCTTTTCATATAACTCATTCATTTTAATATATTAATATACACTTTAATGAGCAATATATTTATTAAGGGCCATATTATGAGTAAAACGAGAATATAATTGCATAGGATTGTTCTAGACTTTAATATGAACCTATGACCCAAAATTGGTGGCTTTTGGACTTCGTTTGACCCCTCAAATCCATTTTATAAGCTTTAGTTTAGTGTAACTATATTGCATTGAATCGATTTCATTTATTTCCTTTGGTAACGCTAAAGTCAGGTTATATTCCCTTGTCACGCGGCCCGAACCACTATGGACCCCAATCTGATGGCCCCTATTTGCACGTGTGTTGATCTGATGACCATGAGGTCATCTTCCTCCTCCAACCGCCCGAGCGACACAACCTCCTGGACTCCCTTGAGTCGTTCTCCCTCCCTGCTTGACCGTTTAGCGTGATTCTTCTTGCTTTCGCTTCGACTTTTGATGGCGGTCCTAACTAGCCCCGAATCATCTCCTCCCTTTCCCTATGCAAAAAATGCCCAACCTGGGCCACCTCCTCCTCTCCGCCAAGGAGTTGCAGAGCAAGCTCCGTCCTTCCCCACGCCTATTTAGCCAAAGTAGGCCTAATTTCCACTCTCACCATTCCTTCCATCGTAATACAAATCCGATCTTTCTTGGGGCATGCGGGTTTCTACCATTGATTCATTAAAGACTTTAGCAAAATCTCAAGGCCACTTTGTCATTTACTTTAAAATGATGTGGAATTCAATTTCAATGACAAGTGTGTTGAAGCTTTCAACCACTTGAAGAATAAGCTTGTCACTGCTCCTATCATGCAACCCCTAGATTTCTCCTTGCCATTCAAGATCATGAGAGATGCATTGGATATGGCAGTGGGGCACTCTTGATGAAGCCCAAAGGAAATACACTACCATGGAAACAAAGTTGCTTTTCGTAATTTTTGCTATTGAAAAGTTTCACTCTTATCTCTTACAAAACAAGGTGGTGGTATATACAGATCACGCAACCTTGAAGTACCTTAGGACAAAGAAAGTTTTGAAGTCAAGATTGATACGATGGATTCTATTACTCTAAGAGTTTGATCTAGAGATTGTTGATAAAAAAGGAGTAGAAAATTCTACAACTGATCATCTCTCCAGCATTGAAGCACCGTATGATGAACATGAACAACTCTTCTTACTTTGATCCACCCAAAGACTGTGGTACAAGCACATAGCTAACTTCTTAGCTAGTGGAAGTATACCAATTACTTGGACAAGGGAAGAAAGCAAGATACTATTTGCTATGGTGAAGAACTATGCTTGGGACGACTCACATCTTTTCAAATATTGTCCCGACCAACTCATTAGAGGGTGTGTTCTGAAAAATGAGTAGCAAGAGATCCTAGCCATGTGCCACTCCGATGTATGTGAAGGTCATTTTGGCAGGAAACACACAACCACCAAGATTCTTCAAAGTGGATTTTATTGACCAACATTGTTCAAAGATGCTCATGAGTTTTGCAAATGTTGTTTGAAGTGCCAAAAGATGGTCACTATCTCCAAGAGGGACATGATGCCTCTATAACCCATTCTTGTGGTTGAGGTGTTTTATGTTTGGGGAATTGATTTCATGGGTCCGTTTCCTCCCAACTTTGAGTATGTGTACATTCTGGTGGCCTTTGATTATGTTTCAAAGTGGATCGAAGCAATTGCTACTAGAACCAAAGATCATAAAGTGGTGTGTGATTCTGTGAAGTCAAACATCTTCAGCTGGTTTGTTGTACCACGGGATATGATTAGTGATGGCGGAAGCCATTTCATTCATAGAACATTTTAAGAGTTGCTAAAAAGACATGGATTAAATCATCTTGTGGCTACTCCTTACCACCCTCAAATGAGTGGTCAAGTTGAGTTAGCTAATTGAGAGATAAAGCTCATTCATGAGAAGACGGTGAGGCCAGACCGCAAGGATTGGTCTTTGCATCTCAATGAGGCTTTGTGGGCATATAGGATTGAATTTAAACTCATGATTGGTACTACACCATTCAAACTTGTTTATGGAAAAGTTACCATCTACTGGTGGAAACGAAACATAAGGCTTTGTGGGCATTGAAAGCTATGGATATGGATGGATACACTGCCGGGTTGAAAAGAAAGTTGCAACTGCATGAGCTTGAGGAGATGAGACATGAGGCCTATGAATTGTCTAAAAGATACAAGGAAAGAACAAAGTTTCTTCATGATAAGATGATCAAGAAGAAGAACTTTACGCCCAGACAATGGGTATGGTTGTGCAACTCTAGGATGAAGTTCTTTCTTAGGATGCTTTAGTCTAGATGGGAAGGACCTTATCTAATCAAGAATGTGTACCCATCTGGGGTTGTTGTGATATGTGACAAGGATGGGACAAGAGAGTTTACCGTGAATGGAAAAAGATTGAAAGCATTTGTGGAAGTAGGTCTTGATAAATACAATCAAAGTTTTGATATTGTGATGTTAGTTGAGGAACACCAACTTTTTTTGAGGAACATCAACTTGATGAAGAGATGTTCTTAAATGCACATGAGATGGATATTTACTACAAAGATTCTTTGAGAGTTCTGAGAGGATGAAATAGTTCAAGAATCAATAAGCCCGACTGAAGGTATAAAATTTAGCACTAGTAGGAGGCAACCCACCTAGGTTTGGGAAATTTTGCACCCAACCTTCTCTGTTTGATACTTTTACTTTGTTTTTACACAATTGCAAGAATACATACACACACTTGCGCTTGATAGTTTTAGTTTTAGTTTTGATGATATGACTGGTGATATAGGTGAAAGTTGAGAAACGAGGCACATTTTAGTGAAAAATGATTGATACAACATCAAGTGGATCGATTATAATGATTGGATTATGAACGATGGAATGATTTGATGATTTCTAAAGATTTTGAACTTGGAGGACCCAGCATGACCGTGCTGGCAAGATGGGTTTCAATAGGGAAATTTTGAGTTTTGGGCTCAAGAAGCATGACCGTGCTGGCATCCTATTAGAATGGCCGTGCTGTCCAGAATGGCTGTGCTGGCTCGGGTCCAACACTTAAGTTGCCCAATTTCACCTGAGCGAGCACGACCATCACTTCATTTCTTTGACCCTGAACGGTTGTTTCGTGGAAGAAGGTGACTAGGGCGACCTTCAATCACCCCCAAATCACCTCCTCTTGCTCCCAAACTCTAGATTTGAGTTCCCTTTGACTCCCAATCACCTTCCCTTACCTCAAGCTCCATTTTCCACCCTCCATTACCAGCTATTTCTCCATCTTCATGAAGTTTTTGCCCCTACAACATGGAAGTGTGATTGTTTTTGTTCTTACTCATTTTCCCACAAAAATCCTTGCAAAGATGAAGAGCACGGGCAAAGTAATCAAGAAAGGGATAGAGAAGACCATGAATATCCTCACCGGAGGCAAAAGGCGCACCAAACGGGCCTCCACCGCCACACCACCATCACACAACACTACATCACCATCCGAATCCATCTCTGGTTTGTCTCTCTGGAGATCGGCATCGACAAGTGTGTCTTGACTCCGCTCCTCCTCGAGCCACCATACGCCGAATCCAAGATACATATATCTCGACGACGAGGAGGAGGAGGAAGAAGAAGAGATGGAGAACATCATTGACTCAATGGATGTTGATGCACTGACTCGAGAGAGGAGGGTCAAGAAGACTGTTGCTATGTCATCTTCACGACTACCTCCACGTCTGACTCTGACGAGACACTCCACTTCATCAACACAACCACTCACCGCTCAACAGTCCACTAGGTGCCAGTTGTTGGTTGAGGAAGAAGATGAAGATGCCCCCATTTAGATGGTGCCCTTGAACTTGGATACAAGTTTGGGGTCACACACTTACGAGGAGGAGGAGGTAGATGCAACTAAAACTGAGGAGATGGAGGATGAGCCAGTGGAATTTTTTTCCAAGCTAGAGGAGGACATGATGAAGTGGGTTGGAAAGCAGCCCTAGGAAGCTGCATATGGGAGAGGAACATCAAGGTGAGTGTTCACAAGGCCCCTTCACCCCAAGTGCACTACTAGGAGGGTGATTCCCATAAGATATGCTTACCCCAACACCATGCAAGCCCTAGGGATGCATCTTATTGCCAAGGATTTCTTAAAATCACGTGGGTTGCATCACTTGTTGACCACTGTGGAAGAAACATACTTAGAGACAACTCATGAATTCTTTGGATCTCTAGAGAAGGTGCAATATCAAGAGGAGGATGCAATTCACTTCAGGCTCAATGACTCCACACGTGTGCTAAAGTCCTCCCACCTCAATAAGATCTTTACACCAACACCAGAGATAGCTCAAAAGTTTGATGGGGGCATGTTTGAAAAAAATGGGAAATGCAACTATTCTAAGATGTGGGAAACATTCACTGGCCAAATCTCCTTTGCAGCGGGAAAGTAAAAAACAAGCAAGATTTTCAACCCCACTTTGAGATAGATTCAAAAAGTTCTCACCAACACTGTCTTTGGCCAGTACAACAACCAAGGCTATTGTTCTAAAAAACACTTATTTGTGATGTCAGTAATGGTGCGTCGTGGCTATGTGAATATGGGAATGATGATGATTGATCACTTAAAAACATGCCCCTCCAAGACCAAGCTTCCTTTCATAACACTACTACAGAAACAACCTTTGGCGTCGGTTGTTTAACCCCCTTTGGCGTCGGTTTCTGAGCGACGCCTATGTGGGCATCATTAAAGGTCGAACACTTCGGCGTCGATTTTTTAACCGACGCCTATTTAACATATAGGCGTCAGTCTTTTAGTAGATAACCGACGCCAAAAGGGTTCGCGCCACAGAAAACGGCGTCATCTAGGACACATTCTGCGTCGGTTATCTACTAAAAGACCGACGCCTATATGGACTATAGCGTCGGTGTTTACTTGGTAACCGACGCAGAAAGTGTCCTAGATGACGTTGTTTTCTGTGGCGTGAACCAGTTTGGCATCGGTTATCTACTAAAAGACCGATGCCTATATGTTAAATAGGCGTCGGTTTGACACGAACAACCGACACCATTTCCAGTACGGCTGTTGCCACATTAGGCGTCGGTTTTGGTCAGAAACCTGACGCTGTAGGTCTTTGCTGACGGTTTTCTATAAATAACCGATGCCTATATCTATTTTTTTTTCATATCAGTTTGCAGGCCTGTTGTGGCTGGTCAGCAGGATGAGAACCTGCAGTTCAGTTTTCTAAACTGCAGGTTTACGACATCCATTGATATCAGCCTACAAACAGGCCACAAACCTGCAAAAGTCCCAAGGAAAATTTCACACAAGTAGATACATTCAGACATCAATTCAATTCTCACATTCACACATATAGAAACATTCAAATACATGTATTAACATTAAGAAATATTCATTTACAAAGTATCATTCATTATCGCTATCAACATCCTAATTATAACTTACAGTTGCCACTGCTTGTATGGCTTTTGCCCATTCTTCTCTTATTTCATTTAATGCTTCCATCGTATATGGAGCATGTATATTTTTTAAGCGTTTACCTATAGTGTTGTCAGTTTTAAACACCTGCAAAGAGAATGATGTATATATATATAAGTAATAATATAAAAATAAGATTGATATATTTCATACTAACTAATGAGACTATATATAATACCTCATGTATGGTATCGATGTCCAATGCGGCATGTTTGATAATCATCTGCATAAATCACATCACATAGTATGCGCATGCCCAACCATTGTCTTGTGTAGCGCACTATAAATTGAAACATACAAAATAATACAACTAAGCATAATTCACATCAATAATATATACATTGGAGTCGGGAACTTACTTGTACGTTCTGCCAATTTATTGGCTGGTTCTTTTTCCTTGGGACCGTTCCTCCAGCCTTTTTGAATGCATCTAAACCCCTACATGTTAATATAACACAGTAAATTACATAAGTAAATAGTAATGTAATAACAGATGTTAACAGATACAAAAATGAAATATTTCTCACCAGAATAATGGCATTCTCATTACGTGTCCAATTTTAGTGTTTAATGTACTTCCCGCGGGATCTAGATAATAAACAATGAACGTCTCGGGGACAATAACTAGTAACTCCCAATGTTTACCGCTAGAGATAAAAAGTTAACAATTAATAACTCAAAATGCACAATAAAAATGGAATTTTCTTAAGTCCAAATTATAAATAAAGTAAACTTACTTGACATTGAATGGAGCTATTATTATCATCTTCTTTTGCTGACCAAAAATTGTAAAAATATCTATACAGTATTGTTGAACATTATTAGGGTCTTTAGCTACCATACTAATCAATGATGGAATAAAAAATCCCACATGATCAAATGCAAATTGTTTGCAATGATCTTCGACTAAGTAGCTGCAAAACATGAATTACGTATGCATTAATATATAAGAAACCAGATCACCGGATCTTACACAAGGTATATGGATGTATAAACAAGATCTCACCTTATCCATGTCTCTATCATTGATGTATTCAGCCAATCATACATAAACAACTCAATAATATCTTGTATAAATAAAGAGCTATCGTATGATTGACCTGCATAATCTGCATCTAAAGAAACAATTATCGGGCAATGTATATTATGTGCCCGTAGCCAACATGCCATTCCCCTACAAGCAGGACCTAACAGGTATGTTAGGTCAGTTGGAACCCAAGTTGGTAATGCGGGAAGTGGAGGTGGAGGCCTAGGTGCTCCTGGTGTCTTCTTTTTAACCTGTATATATAATTTCAGATCAGTTGACATCATATATACACATTAACAGTCTAAATCAATGTAAATTTATCTTACAATTTCAGTAGTGTAGACGACATCTGCTTTGGGCCACAATATGACCCCACCTTCTGCCTCAGCAAGTGTATCAATATCCGGGTGGGGATATGGCAATGTAGCTTCCCTCCAATCGGGTAACACACGTAATGGGCCCACACGAACGTAGCCCTGTGGCATTGGAGTCCCATGAAACCTTTCCCCAGGAAGGGACGGGTAAGCCTGTGCCTCTGCAACAACATAGTCTTGTATTCTTAAGCGGCATGGCTTCAATGCCTACAAATTTACGTAAAGAATGTTATACATATATACATATCATCTTGAAAACATATCATCTTGAAAAGACTAGCTACAATGTCATAAACAATACTTACAGTAGACGTGTTAGGCGATGGGTCTCCAGGATTACTCGCAGTCTGTGTATCAGGAGAAGAGTGGGTCGCCATAGGCTGATTGGAAGCCTGAGATGCCTGCCACCGCAGCAATTATTCCTTGACCTTCTCAGCAACTACATCATTGACCTTCTTAGCAACTATATCCTCGACTCTCTTATTCTCCTATACATGGATAAAAGAAACATTAGCTTCTTATTATTGAATTTCCTTTTGCAGTAACATTCTAAAAAAAGAATGGGTTACCTCTTCTTGAGAAAGTCGCACTCTGGGTTTGCGCTGGGATGGCACAACGAATGCTTTGATGCCCACACCAGCGCCTGCACCCCTAACACGTCCAGGATACTCTGGGTTACCTAGAGCAACTGTCAATTCATCCCTTGTGCCCTGAGGGATGAACGTGCCTTGTTTCCTCTGCTCGTGCAGCTCTCGCTAATCACCATCAACAGAAATGGGTAAGTTAACACCACAAATAATCAATATTCAAACGATTGCTCTAAGAGTTGTATTTTACCATTTTCGCAGCCGCCTCAGCAGTTACGGGCTTCTTTATTTCACCCTTCTTATTTTGCCTCCCAGCTATCTAGATATCATGGCGAGTCATGGGTGTGGCAGACTCCTGAGTAGGAGCAGACTCCTGAGTAGGAGCAGACTCCTGAGTAGCCGCAGACTCCGCATGTAGTCTTTGGCGAACGCTTGCATAGCCTTTTGGACCCATAGTGTGGTCATGCACATTCAGTGCACGCCTTGCTTTTTGTGCGTCACTGAGGGCCTAGTTAGTATGCACATTAATGATTTGGTTAGTATCACTAAATGTTAATCTTAAATAGGTGAATACAATGTATATTAATTAAATTGGGAGTGACACCGAATACCTTGAATTCTTCAGATTTTCTTGAAGCAACAAAATTGTCCCAATCTTCTTTGTCCAGGAAGTTCCATTGTTCAAGGGCAGACTTCTTTTTCTTATCACCCTCTTTTATGTATTCTCTGTTCAGATTTGTCCTATAATTCCTAAGCATCTTTCCAGCACGTTGCATCACACTTTTACGATGCAACTTCTCATCCAATGCAAACATATTCTATAAAATAGAAATGTTATTAACTAGTATCAAAATAGAATTGCAAATAATAGAATTTGTAATCTACAAAATAGAATTGCAAATAATATTAACTCACGCATAAATCCTTCCATATCAAGTCTTTTTTCCCCTGAGGAACTTTATGTCAATTATCATACTTAACACCACAATGGCTCCGAGTGGTACACCCAAGATAGTTTACAAAATTATTGCGGTTCACTCCAATTGCATTTCCTCCATTATCAAAATCCACAACCAATTTGGATCCACTGCCACTAAGCGCTATTAACTTCTTCAACAGAGTGATGCCCCTTTTCTTGTTAAGTGTTTGGTGCTGCGCATCAAGTTGCTCCAGTGCTTCAGTGGGTACATGTGCATCATCAACCTAAAATTTGACAAAAAGAAACACACTTAATTAGCCCAATATAGAAATATAAGATATATGACATAACTAGAAGATAATGAATTTTATAGAAATACAGGATATGTTTTTAGAACTTACATTGGTATCCTCGCCATGCTCGTCATGGACAGCATGCTCATCATGGACTTCATGCTCATCATGGACATCATGCTCATCATGGTCAGCCATATGAAAATGTCATTAAAAAGGCAAACATTTAACATTTGTATTAACTAGAAAAAGGCAAATATTTAGCATTTGTATTAACTAGAAAAAGGCAAACATTTAGCATTTGTATAAACATACATGTCTCTAAAATTGTGATCTTTTATCAATTAACAATCCTTCATTGTGATCTCCACGCACATATAAGTCATCATTAGCTTCAATATTTTGTGGAGTTGGCAACCCAACTGAGAATGGACTGGAGTCATCATACTTATCATAGTACTCTTCTTCATCTATAGGATCTTCAATGAACTGTCTTTTACCATGAAGAACAACCGACCATTTATCATTTGCAGGATCATCGATATAGAATATTTGTTTTGCCTGTGATGCCAATATGAATGGTTCACCCTTCTCACCAATCTTTTCAAAGTTCACCAAAGTGAAACCCAATTCATCCACTATAACTCCTTTGGTGTTATCAACCCAATTACATTTAAAGAGCGGAATTTTGAAATCTATGTAGTCAAACTCCCAAATGTCTTCAATGACACCGTAATATGACATTTTAGCTTCACATGGACTCTTATCCTTTGCACTTGCAAAGTACATAGTCGACGCTTGAAGAGTGACCCCACTATTTTGGACGACACTCTTATCATCTTGGCGCTTTGTGTAATATGTGAATCCATTAATGTCAAACCCTTCATAAGACATAACATTCGGTTTTGGTTTAAAGGTGAGGCATTTGATAGTTTCTGTAATATCATTTGGTGTTTGAGATAGTTGATGTAAGACTTTATCTTCAAACCACTTAGTAAAAGTCTTATTATTCTCTCTAGCAAGCCACATTGAACTTGCTCAAGGATGTTGTCTCTTTATGAAATTGGTATGTTCCTCGATATAAACACTCACTTTGTCCATATTGTGTAAAATATACAAGTGAGCTTGTTCCAACTGCTCACGGCTGATTACTTTCACACGTGATCCCAAAATTCCTTTGCCCTCCTCAATATTCTTGTCATTATCAGGAGTGTCATTACCACTGAGAAAGTCATTGCAAAAATCCATAACCTCTCTCGCCACATAACCTTCAATAATACTCCCTTCAAGCCGATAACGGTTTCGAACATCACCTTTAAAAATGCTCATGTATCGTTCAAAGGGATATATCCAATGCAAGTAAACTGGTCCCAACATTTTCACTTCCCTAGTCAAGTGGACAACAAGATGTACCATGATATCAAAGAATGAAGGAGGGAAATACATCTCAAGCTGACATAGGGTAACAACCACTTCTCTTTGCAAATTATCGAGAGTATCAGGGTCAATAACTTTGATGCATAGACTGTTGAAAAAGAAACAAAGTCTGGTAATTGCAAACGTTACATGCTTCAGCAATATAGATCGAATTGCCACGGGCAATATTTGTTGCATTAGAGTGTGACAATCATGAGATTTAAGACCTATCAACTTCAGACCTACCAAGCATTCACAAAAAGTTTTCTTCTCCTTTCTAGACAACGTGTAACAAGCGGGAGGTAAGTATGTTGTTTTATTACCCATTTCACGTAATTCTGTTAATTCTGACCTTATTCCCATTTCACGTAGGTCCAGTCTAGATTTTATCCCATCTTTAGTCTTACCTGGTATATTTAACAGAGTACCAATGATGCTATCACAGACATTTTTCTCAATGTGCATTACATCGATACAATGCCTGACTGTCAAAGAACTCCAATAAGGAAGATCCCAAAATATTGACTTCTTCTTGAATGAAGAATTGTCACTCCGTGTGGCCATACTACATTGTGATTTCTTACCAAATTCATTGACAATGTCTTTTACTCTTGCATAAACAACATCCCCTGGTATAGGTTTAGGTGCACTCCGTTCATCATTCCATCCATTGAATGCTTTGCGCTTCCTACGATACAGATGGAATTTTGAAAGAAACCTTCGATGACCAAGATATACAATCTTGCCGCCATGTTTTAGTCTTATTGAATCAGTGTTTTCTTCACATATAGGACACGCTTTAGCTCCTTTGACACTATATCCAGACAAATTCCCATATGCTGGAAAGGCATTAACAGTGCAAAACAACATAGCGTGCAAACAAAATGTCTCTCTTGCTGAAGCATCATAGGTCATCACACCTTCAGCCCAAAGTTTCTTTAAGTCATCAATCAAAGGTTCAAGATAAACATCGATATCATTTCCGGGTTGTTTAGGGCCCGATATCAACAACGACAACATAACGTACTTATTTTTCATACACATCCAGGGAGGAAGATTGTATATAACAAGCATGACTGGCCAAGTGCTATGTTGGCTGCTCAATGTCCCGTACGGATTCATCCCATCTGTACAAAGCCCAAGTCTTAGATTCCTATCTTCTTCACCAAATTTGGGGTACAATAGATCAATCTTCTTCCACTGTGGGGAATCAGACGCATGTCGTAGGATCCCATCATTATTTTTCTTAACATCTGCATGCCACCTCAAATTCTTCGCATCTTTCGGATTTGCAAACAAGCGTTGAAACCGTGATATTATAGGTAGATACCACAACACCTTGGCAGGAGAACCAGTTTTGGACTCCCCCGAAGTCGTCAATTTATACCTTGACGCACCACATTTTGGACAATCTTTCAAATCTACATAGTCCTTTTGAAATAATACACAATCATTCGGGCATGTGTGTATCTTCTTGGCCTCCATTCCCATTGGGCACAACATTTTCTTTACCTGGTATGTTGAGATTGGCAGCTCGTTTCCTTCAGGAAGCATTTCTTTCAACAAAGTCAACAATGAAGTGAAGCTTTTGTCGCTCCATCTATTGTTAGCTTTTAACTTATACAATCTCAACACAGCGCTAAGCTTTGTAAACTTAGCACAGCCTGTGTATAACGGTATCTCAGCATCATGCACAATGTTTCTAAAGACAGGAGGTGGATCGGTGTGCTCTACCCTACAACTATCCAACATCGCATCAACGATGTCTGCTGGAACTGGTTCGTTCACATTTACGTCATCGGAGGCAATTTCTTCTTCCACCCAAGCACTGCTATTGACATCTACTGGTTTTGATTTTGAAATCTCTCCATGCCAGTGCCATTATGTATAGCCTTGTACAATCCCGTTGCACATGACATGACTTTTGATTTCCTCACCAGTGTTGACTTTCAAGTTGTTACCGCAATGCCTACATGGATAGTAGAACCTATCTGTAGATTTTTTCCTATGTTCCTCGACAAATCTAATAAACTGATCAAGACCAGATATATACTCTGGGGTGCAACGATTACGAATGGACATCCATGATCTATCCATTCTATGATAAGAGAAAACAAGTATATATTAAGAAACAAGTATATATTAGGAAAAGATTAGGGTATACACTTACATCCTAAGTGTATAATGTGATGTCATTCTTATATATAATAAATGTGTACCACCTATTCCATCCTTGAACACCTAATCTCACTAGTAAGTGTATAATGTGTATTGGGTTTTCAAGAAAATTTCGACAACATTTCCCCGCTGTTCTCTAAGTACATATGTACTTAGAGAACAAATGGGGAAATGCTACCGAAATTTTCTCGAAAACCCAATACACATTATACACTTACATCCTAAGTGAGATTAGGTGTTCAAGAACAGTCCCAAACCGGGGACTATCCAAGATTTACTCCTAATGAGTCAATCTTGGATGGGTTTCTAGGCCAACAAACACATTTGATGTCATTCTTATATATAATAAATGTGTACCACCTATCCCATCCTTGAACACCTAATCTCACTAGTAAGTGTATAATGTGTATTGGGTTTTCAAGAAAATTTCGACAACATTTCCCCGCTGTTCTCTAAGTACACATGTACTTAGAGAACAAATGGGGAAATGCTATCGAAATTTTCTCGAAAACCCAATACACATTATACACTTACATCCTAAGTGAGATTAGGTGTTCAAGAACAGTCCCAAACCGGGGACTATCCAAGATTTACTCCTAATGAGTCAATCTTGGACGGGTTTCTAGGCCAACAAACACATTTGATGTCATTCTTATATATAATAAATGTGTACCACCTATCCCATCCTTGAACACCTAATCTCACTAGTAAGTGTATAATGTGTATTGGGTTTTCAAGAAAATTTCGGCAGCATTTCCCCACTGTTCTCTAAGTACATATGTACTTAGAGAACAAACGGGGAAATGCTACCGAAATTTTCTCGAAAACCCAATACACATTATACACTTACATCTTAAGTGAGATTAGGTGTTCAAGAACAGTCCCAAACCGGGGACTATCTAAGATTTACTCCTAATGAGTAAATCTTGGACGGGTTTCTAGGCCAACAAATACATGTACTGTCATTCTTATACCTACAATCCTAGTTCTTCAAGTTAGGGTGATTATTGATGTCTTTAAAAGCATGATTGGCAATTTAGGGAAAAGTTCATTATTTACATTCCAAGCATGTCTCTTGTGTGCATTACAGTTCATCATTAAGCAAGAAGGGTGATTAGGATTCTCAATATACTCAACAATATTGAAACAAAGATAATCATTTTTTTTTATTAATATACTGCTGCTTCAGTCGTGTACCAAACATGAAACATGCATAGAGTAACATCACATTAAAATATAAGAAGTATAACTAGAGCTTTCAAAAAAAATCAAGCAATTCACTCATTTGAGCTAAATTTTCACCATTGTGATGTACCCATTATACATGTTCCTACTCCCAGTTCTTCAGTTACTTATTCTACATGTTTTGATAAGTTACATTGCAGACAAATGTTACTTCCCCTAGTTGACCACAGTATGAGGCAATGCCACCATGATGAATAGGATGAAGAACCAAAAGTTAGATGGATAATCAGATATCACTGTCAACAAACTGGCTTCCTAACTTACTTCAACATCAATGGATATGAGTTACTTATCAAGTTACCAATAAGTAAATAACTTAAATTAAAAATAAAAAAATGCCAAGAAGCAGCCTTGGCGTGCCTTGGCACCGCCCAAGCAGCCGCCTAGGCGGAGGAAGGAAGGAGGAAGAAGGCAGTACCTTGAGGGAAGAGGAAGAATGCCTGGCCTGGAGAGCAGCGGCCTGAGCAGAGACCTACAGGCAGCCGGCGCCGACAAGGACAACACCAAAGAAGCCACCGGCGGCGAGGAGAGCAGCGGCGCGGCGGTGAGGAAAGTTGAGGAGAGGAGCGGCGCGGCGGCGAGGAGAGGAGCAGCGGCGCGGGGGAGCAACAACGGTGGCGGCGCGAGGGAGGGGGGCAACGACGGCGGGGAGCACCGGCGGTAAGAATCGCCAGACCTAGCAGGAGGTTCGCAATGAAATAGAGAAATGGGGAAGAGTTCTCTGTTTCGCGGGGCTATTAAGTTCCCAAATAGCGTCGGTTGTTTCAAACAACCGACGCCTATTATCTTCAGCGTCGGTTGATAGTAAAAAACCGACCCCAAATTAGTTGGCGGGAACTATTATCAGCGTCGGTTATCCAAGGATAACCGACACCTAAAGTGGAACTTTTCACGCAGAATTTCATTTTAAATAGGCGTCGGTGAATAGTTAAAAACCCGACGCTGTATGTGGCCCAAATTTTTTTTTGGTCGAAAATTGGATTTCATGGGTGCTTTTAGGCATCGGTTGGTTATAGTAAGCCGACGCTGAATACAAAGCGGTACCCGTGTCTGGCTGGTCTTCGAATATAGACGTCTGTTTGCCTAAATAACCGACGCCTGATATTATAGGCGTCGGTTTTCCTTAATAACCGACGCCCAGAAAAGCGACACTGAACGCTATTTCTGTAGTAGTGTAATGGGAGGGATTGTGACCACCAAAGAAAAAGCACTTGATTGTGATCTCCAAAACTTCACAAAGGCAGAAGGGACCAAGTTGATTGAATTGAACTGTCTTGCAAGGTCCTAGATGATTTCCATAAGAGACAAAAAGATCATTTACAACATGAACCCCAGTTACCCTGGTACCACTCTAGAGCTACCGTACCATTCTACTATTCTTCTTGAGAATATCAGGCCATTGGAATATATGCCAGCACAAATTTCCAAGTGGGAAAGTCGGTTCCCTCGAGAGGACTATAGAGACGTGACAATGGACTTACCAGAGGATGGAGGAGAGATAAATATGCCAGAGTAGCAACACATAATTGAGTAGCCACATCGCACAAGACAAAAACATGAGGACTTTGATGCACAACCACCTCTAACAAATACATATGACATGTCAGCCATTCATGCATAGTTGGAGGTGATTCAACAGACACAACATGCCATGTGGTTAGATCAACAATAGATGCATCATCAGATCAACCACATGTATCAGTATCAACATGCACATGTGCAGAGAAACCCCCAATGGGGGGAGGATTTCTGGGGAGTTCTATCTGGATACCAGGAGACGTACCCACCTCTATAGGCAGACTACTAGGGCCACTATTACCAACACCCACCTCCATAGGCCGATCCACCACAGGATCCCACACCACAAGAGTAGTGATGTCTACCCTATCATTCCTTAGATTTAGTTTCATACTAAGGACAACATGATTTAAAAGTTTGGGGTGGTAGGGTGGTATGCCCTCATTTCTTAGCTCATTTTGTTGATGATTGTCTCACTTGATCTCTATTTGTTTGACATTACTCTTTCTAGTGTAGTTTTCTTGCTATTAGCATTCATGCATACATACAGTTCAATTTCATGCATTTTTGCGTATTTTTTCAAAATTTTTGTTCTTTTTTCTCTTCCATGTCATGCATTGCATTTCCATGTAGATTTTGGTAATTCTGTGTGTTTTAACTAGGATTTGCTTCTTTTATGTTTTAATTTCCCTAAATGTAGGTTTAGATGTGATTTAATGCAAATTGGCACCATTTTGGCCAATTTTGCCCAAACTTGAATGTTCTTGTCCAAAAGTGTGTTTCAATAGAATCTCAATCTATTGTGATGAAAATGGCTAAATCTTGGATGATGTAACTTGATTTTGATGTTTGTGGCTAGAATGAGTCCTATGTAGGAATTTTGCATGTGCTCCAATCCTCTTGAAATAAATTGCTATTTTGAATAAAAGGGTGATTCTTGCAAGTCTTGAATGTTTGGGTTTTCTTGTTTTTTATGGAAAAGATGCAATATACTATATTGTTCATTTTATGCACGACTTGTTTGATTGGTGAATGTTACATGGATTAACTTTCTTGAGTGAAATTATACATGGATTTCCACTTTTTGTGACCCCTCTTTGACCCGACATCTCTTCCACCATCTTCCTACTTCTACGCCTCATAAAAGGATGCCAAAGTGCACATATCAGTCTAGGCCACTGTCAAAACGTTTGGGGTGACCATACCTTTACCTCCCTGCTTAACTCTTGTCATCATATTCCCTACCTATACCAAGGGCAAAGAACAAAAAATAAATAAAAGAAAAAGAAAAAATAAAATTAAGGGTGCTCCTATTTAAGAGCATTCAAGCAAAGAAAAGATGAGTGTAAAATCACTCCACTCCCTTTCATAATCATTTCTTCTCTTTTTATGCCTAGTTGGGCTAGGGTAAATCAACTCTAGACCTCATTACCCTACACAAGCCAATGGGTCATGAGCAGTGAAATAAAGTGTATGAGGTAGCTTTAGCAAGTGAAACAATAATCCTAACCTTTTGAATGTATTTCATGCATGATACGGTTTACCTAGAGCATTATAAAAATTGCATTTCTTGAATATGTGAATGATCCATATTCTCAGTTATTATACTCTATGCTTGATTCACACTTGAAAAGAATGAATTTGAACAGAGAGTAGTGGATTGCATGCCTAATTCCTCATGTGAACTCATTTTAGCCAATAAACATCACAATGTTGCACTATCTTTGCTCCTTGATTGATTCGAAAGAGAGATTAAGTTGGATCATACTTGAGGACAAGTATGTTTTAAGTTTGGGGTGGTGATGCAACCCTGTATTAGGGCTTCATCTTGTGTCTTTTTATATCTCAATCACATCTAAACACATTGGAATGCAAGTTAAACCCCCCAATATGCATATTATTGTCAAATGCACTTGTGGACATTCTTTGCATACTTTTTAGGTACTTGGACCATGATTTGGATAAATGAGAGAGAAGGAAGGAGTTTTAGGGTTGCTCCACCCATGGAGGGGTCCAAAGAAGACCCCAAATCTCCCTCAAGCTACCCCTAATGGCCAAGGATCAACATCAAGAAAAGAAGTCCATTGATCATGAAGTTTTAAAGTGAAATTACCACTGAAGACCCAAACACGTATGTGGTGCCAAGGAACGGCCGTGCCGTATAATGCTACAGTTATAGAGTCAACCTCAAAATTTCAAAGCTACAACAACATCACCACCATGACTGTGCTACAAAGCCCCCAAAACATGTCAAGGATGAGAGCGGGCATGCTGGCTAGAATGACCTCCATTTCATCTCCCCCACCACAGACATGCTACCCAACATGACCATTCTACCAAACCCTCACCATGGTCATGCTTCCCAACACGGTTGTGCTACCAGCGTTCATTTCACCACCTTCACTCTGACATTTTTCCATTTCTCACCACAATCATTCTCCCCCACCACGACCATTCCAACCCTCAACCACCACGACCACCCTGCCTAGAACTACCGTGTTACCACCCTAAACCTAGCTTTTTTCTGCACTATTTTTCCAACTATGCCCCTACTTACCCTAGTGCTTCCACCACCACCTATATATACATGGGTGGCGGCCACAAAACTAGGTTAGCTTCCATTACACCCCCACCTACTATAGAGCATTCATTGCCATCTCCCTTGCATTCAAGTTATCCACCCACCATTTGCACCTCATTTCCACCATAGAAATCTAGTTTTCTAGGTTTTCTACCATAATCCCCTACATTTCCATGATCTTCGCTCACCTTGGAGGAGGGAGGTCATTCTACATCATCTAGGACGTGAAGAAGAAGAATCTACTCCAAGCTTCATGGATTCCTATCCCTTTCTTCTCCTTTCTTTTCTCTTTTGTATGAGCATGTCTAACTAAGCCCCTAGTGGTGGGCTGTTTGGGGTTAAACTGAGACTTTGATACCATGTTGGGGGAAAATAACTTGTATTGAACATAATTTCATTATATGATGATTACCTCTTAATTCTATCTCATTTCCCATTATCTTGCATGTGGTTTGTGTTTTCAAACATAGATTGCTTGTTTTCTGATGCTTAATGACACTTAGCTTCTAGGGGAAAATGGAATGTATGTGGAAATCTTAGGAATGGCTCCTAGGTCCAATTAGTGGATCCCTAACTAACTCCCTTTGTTCCTACACACATCTCCCTTCTTCTACAAGTAGGTGTGAGATCTAAGTAGCTGGTGTAAATGTGATTAGTGCAATCGCCTAGAGTTTCCTAAAGGCTAGATGGCAAGTAACATGAGGTGAAACACCCCCATCTCTACTCCCATTCATACCCTTGACTCTCAATTTCCCTAATACCACTTACCCTAGAAACAAAAACTTGCCAAGTCCTACTAGAATTACACCTAGCCCTAGTTATCTAACTAGTAGCATAGTGTATATTCCAATAGCACTTGCCTTGTTGTTTGGTTTGATAATCTAGATTGAAATTTGAGAATTGCATGCTATGTTAACCTTACCCCAACTAATATCAAGTTTCATTCCTAAATGGCCCACCTATCCATTTTATTGCTTAAAATCCACCCTTGCCTTCTTAGCTTGTTAATGCTAGTTTAGTTAATTGCCTTCGTTAATTCTTAGCTAATTGTTTAGTTCTTGATAGTTAGTTATTTCTTAAGTAGTTAGGGATCTTTTGAGCTTGCTTGTGTTAATTTAGTTAGCTAGTGATAACTTAGGCTCTTGCTTGTCTTATTTCTTAGTTTGCCTTTTAGTTGATATTTTGACTTGCTAGTGTAGTGTAACTCCTTGCTCTAGCTTAATTGCTTATCTTGCCTAGTTTCTTAAGCCTAATTTGCTTAGAGTAATCTAGGGATTTTGTTAACTAGTTTCTTTCTTGTTGTTTCTTGCTTGCAATCGTAGTGTAATAAATCAAAACCAACTTTAAACCCTCAAACCCTAGACTCCACTTTAGGAACATAGCTAACATTAACCTAGATCTAGTTCCCCCTCTTTCCCTAAGGATCGACCCTAATCTTACCACTTGCCTATACTATAACATGACTCTGTGTGCTTGCGGGTACGTGTGATTAGTTGAGAATGTGCATTGGACTAGGTCTATATATAAATTTTGAGATATCTGTGTGTCTGCCCTTAGGGTTGCATCTAGTCAACTTTTAGTTGGCTAATGTGTGGCCTTGAGAAGACCACACAGGTTCCCAATGGTTTCTCAGTTATCGGTGGGCCTTCAGTGCCCGACGGGGTCATTGTCTTACCCATAAGGATCCATATTGTCCGATGGGGTTTTTTAAGCCGATGAACCTTCAAGTGATTTGCCCGATGGGTTTCCTGATGAGTTATCGATGGATTTCATGAGCCAAAGAGATTTCAATGTACGATGAGCCTTCTGAGTCATCAACTTATGAGATCTAGGCTGATGGGATCCCTTCCGAATGGCTGGACTGGTTTTGCACCAAACCTCCACCTGCCTATAAACACCCCTCCCTCCTATTTCATCTCTCTCATTTGGTGGATTTTTAGTAGCAATCGAAGGAGCCCAAAGAGGATTACATAACCAACAAAAGTCCAACGAGGCTAACCGAGATGCTGGACTTGGATGCATGTGCTAGTTAGAGCTACTCGTGGATGATTTGAAGGATTTGACCATGATTCTTGCTTTCTTCATGTAAGATTCTTGTTTTTCTACTCATTTTTCTTGATATTATTCACCCTCCTTCCTCCCACGCTTGAGTTCCTTGGTATTTCTTAGCGACTCTTGGCATTTCCTTGCTAAAACCCTACACATGTGGGTTGAGAGATTTCTTTTCCCCTTCTTTGCTCCAGAAACACCTTGGTCATGGAGATAGGAAGCACCTTTGGAGTTTGAGAGGACTGAACTCAATGTTTGTTGCTATTTTCAAAATCTTTCACCTCATATTTTAGTTTCCTTCTCTTTACTGGGTGAGTTATATAACCCTAAATACATTTCTTGCCTACATTCTACATGCATGCCATTAATCTTACTTTAGAACTCTTAAACTAGTAAAATATGGTCCTTTTAGTACTGTTTATATCACAAAATTATGATGACACAAACTTTATGCTTTACCTAGTCATCATGAACATTTTCTTGTGGTATAATGAACCTTCCTTGAGTAAAAAAGGTTTGAAATCTCGAAATATAAGTGCTTGAACTCCCTAAAATACCATGTATGTGATGTCTTGGTACCCAAGAGATAAATCAATTTAACCTACATGCTATGCATTGTAGTTTATTAAACATCTTATGCAATAATGGGAACCAAAATTACTATTTTGATGTTGTCATAATGGTTGGACAAAACCCTAGTATTGAAAGCAACTCATTTATTATAAGTGAGTGTATGGACCACTTATGACTAGAGTGACATGCACCCTTTTAATATGTTTTATATCTTCTGAGGTTGCAAACCCCAAATAAATTTTGTAAGAACCTTTGTGGTGATCATACAAAACTTACTTGATGCAATAAAAATGTAATAAGTTGATTTAAGTAATGAAGTGTAATCCAAGCAATTTGTGCCATGAGACCATAGAACTAGTCCAATGTTAGAACTTGTGGGACAGTGAAACGAGTAAACCTAAAGGAGCTCAGAGTTGTATACTATTGAGTATATGCGGGTGTAGGGAGGGTATGTCCTTGTAATCTTGATCCTAAGGTTTTAGAGAGCGATCAAGGTCGTGTCTCAGATATGGAAGTAATTGAGAGTGATTGTGATCATAACTCAGGTTTAAAGATTTGTACCCTAGTTTCTAGTGTCGTCGCATATGTACCCAGGACAGACTAGGATATTTCAAGTAGTTGGGTTGATGTTCCACTACAGTTATTACTCATACTGACCAAGAAGAAGATATCTTAGGATTTCAATCGTTGTAGATCTTATATGGGGCTGATTTTGGCTTCACCGTGGTCAAGTAGTAGTTTGAGTGGTATGCCTCAAACTACTCAGGGATTAATAAAATGTGTAATTCAGTCGTGTAGCATAACTATTAGGGTTACTTGGTGAATCACATTGGATGGTAATCTTGCAATGTTTCCTTTAGTAGTATACATGATTTATAATGTGGTAAGAGAAATCAACTATATTTGTTAATTGTGCCTGATCTTTTACATAAGTTGCATAGTATTTCAACTCTATAATACTATTTGCTTAAAATGCTTAAAGAACATAATCCTAGTAAGCAATAGATGTTTTTAGAGTTACATCCCTCACTGGAACATGGGTCTCACCTCATGTGATACCACATCTTTGTCTCATGACCTGCAGTGCCATCAGACGGAGAGTGACAAGGAGGCACAATTTGAATATATGTAGTGGCTAGAGGTTGGTATTGTTAGTATAGAGTCTTAGAGTCATCCCTATACTCTTAGGTCAGGGCATTGGAGTTCGTATATCATGTACATCAAATGAAGACTTTTCTTGTATGCCTTGAGCAAAATAAATGTTGTAATTATGCAAACAATATCTTTTATAATTGGTTATGGTTGAGGCCATGGAACTATGTAAAGATAATTGGTATGAATATAGACCTTTGTATAAGTGTTTTCTTTGACATGTTGAAAAAAATTTAATTGGATTTTAATTCTGCATCTTCTTGGTGGTATGATTAATTAGTTTTGTGTTCGTGTTTTGCTTTTAAGTAATTTTGTTTAACATGGTGGGTTGCCACATTATCTTTCTTTTTCATTAGCTAAATAAGGTGATGCATTTCTATTTACAATATTCAAAATTATTTAAATTTCTAAAACCCATGCAATGCACAAGACATGCCTAGTTATATAAGAAAGGACGTGGAGGGTTTTCTATGTATTTTTTCTTCCATTTTTCTAAACTGTAGAGGAGTTATTGTATTTTAACATAAATCATATACACAAGACAATGGAGGTATATTATGAAATTTTAAATTTAGTTACAAAATATCTTATCTTCAAGTAAGACAACCTTGTGTGAGCATAAAATGCATTAGTTGAACTCTTTTATTTACCTAACTCGTAAACTGGCAATTGCGCGTTTTAATAAAATTATATGAAACATCAAACAAGTGTTTGAAAGTAACTCTTAAGTTTACTTTTTAAATTATAATTAGGCCTTATCTTATTATATAAAAAAATAAGAAGAGTCAAATGTAATTTTTACCTTTAATTTTTTGAATTATGAATTAGGCCTTATTCATCCAAAAAGTTTATATGTACCACTGTGACGGGAGCTGACACCTACCAGTCTCTGCAATAGCACCACTTTTTTTTGTTTCTGGGATTTAGAGTATGGCTCAATTAAGGTCGGAGGAGGTGGAGATATGACACAAACAATGGTGGCGTTGCTTATGCCAAGAAGCGCTTATTATTACTTTTATCCTGTGCTTCTCTTTTTAGTGATGGTTTATTCTTTGTTAACACTATGTCTGGTATGATATTAGTCAAAATAAGTTTCAACATGTCTCTTATCACAACATAATTTGTTATTAGCACTAATATTATCTCTTTCTTTTCATTTTCTAGATAAGGTAATGCACCATTATATTTACAATCTTGAAAATGAATAAATATTCATAAACTCATGGATGCACATGATATGCCTAATAATAGTAGATATAGTGACAAGTAGATAGTTGATGCACAATGTGGTAAAGGTAGGGTGATATTTGTTGATTATTTTAGTTTTCCCATAATGAGTAAATGAGTTTATTGGAAAATTATCAAGCCAAGATCAAATATATTTAGAGCAAACTATTTTTGTGTAGTTTTCTTGGAAACTATGTCAAAGCTATATTTCTAGAACCATATTGACTGGCGATAGAATCAGTTGGACCCATGCCAAACCAATCTGGGAGGTCTAGAAAGTGGTTACATTTCTTGTTTTCATGTCACTAAAAAATAAAGGTACGTCAGCAAGGAGACTTGGACATGGGTCCTTTACAAACTATTCTGAGAACGTTATCAGTCCACAAGAAACTATAGATAGATGAGAGGATTTATACACAGAATACATTAATCAAAACCTTTGATGTTGATAATGAATCCAATTCAAGTGTTGAATTAGTTTTGATTAAGGGAAATAAATAATTCTTTCATATTGAATAGATGATGTTATTGTTTGATAGAGGCGGATGAGGAGGGACATGCGACATAAGGGGCACCTTTGGCAATGATCTCCTACCTAATCCAACCCATAATCATAACCACTATTAGATTACACTAGGTAATACCTAGCAATCAAAGTCATGAGGAAGATTCACCCTCCCATAATGATGTTGAATTGAACTATAAGAAGGATGGTGGCACTTGTAGAGCTTACATGGATGCCACTGAGTGGAAATAAAATAGGAACACCTTCACAAGACTTCACCCCCCAACTTGATGAAAACACTAAAACCTAAAGACACCATAGTCAATTATAGTGACACCTACCCTGCCAGCCTTCACGGTCTATATATATGCAACCCCTACTCTTCATGGTTTTCAAATCCATCAGGACAAGCATCAACTACCATGTATCTGTTAACAAGATCCAAGTCCTTTGCAAACCTATAGAATTTTACACAATCACTGACATGGACCTATGATTGTATATCATGTACCTATCAATCAAGGGATATTTTTTCCACTTGATGACTGAAGAGCCGTGGATGGCATTTGGAAACCATATTTCTTCACAATCTTTGGATCAAAATATTTCAACCATCAAAATCACTGTAAAGAAACTTACTGTATAGGCAAGATTTCTAAATATAATGTTGCACTTTATCAAACAAGCCTCCTATAAGGTACATGTAATGTAATATAATAAACCACTAAAATTGATGAATTGACTATCATGGCGGCATTGAGCCAAGTTTTCCATATTAGTCATGGAGGCGGAAACATCGCGACCACTTCTATAAGCAATCTGCATGAACGGGGAGAAACTCAACTAAGAGTATGGGAACATGTATTGTACCTATATGAAATGTGGACATATGGATCACGATTAATATACCTACACTAATTGTACTAATATGGATTTATGAAATGCAGATGGAGCACCACAATAGGCCCAATCATGAATTACTCAATGGCTATTCATGATAAGAAGCTAGAGATAAGGCATGTCAAGAAAAAGTAATTAGCAACTGTGACCTGAAGCTTGAAAAGCATTGCCCAAGCCACACATAACTTGAATTATGAGTATATTGCTATAAATGGGAATAGTAAATATGACTAGCACACTTAGTAAAATCATAAAAAGGAAACAAAGCTGCCAATTAGGCCTACTTCTCAAGCACTACCAATAATGGTTCGAAAGTTGACCAAGAACCAATACCAGATGATGTTGAGATGGTATTTATACTTGAGGGGACTGACACTCAAGAAGGAGGTAACAAAACCCTCTCTTCACAACCCCTTCAGTGCACTTGTAGATATCACATGCTTTGACATTGAAGTTGGCTCCAGAATCTAGGGTCTATCCAACTACAAAACAAGCACATTATTTAACAATCAATATTTACCAGCCATGACCCTAATTGAGTTAAAAATAGAGGTAAGAAAATAGTTGAGAGTGCTATAGACTCTATCTATAAGTGCTCAAAGTCCCATACTGTTATAACCTCAAATTTCTAAAAATATAATGTAAAAAGCATTTCTCTTTTAATGACTAAATGAGATCTTTTTCTTTGAATTATGATGATTTTCGTATGAGATGGCTTTGATTGATTGATTGTGGGCCTTGTAGGTCATTAAGCCCAATTGAAAAGAAAAAGGAATTAACAAAGAAAAGAAATTGACTAATAAAAGGGAAATATGAGAAATTGATAATTAAAAGAAGATAATGGTAAACTAATATTCCCCAATATGGGAATCCGTGCCTTTGGGTTTCCTTGAGGTCCAAGGGACCCAAAATAATGAGATAAAGGCAAAAGAAATAAGGATAAGAATTAATTGGGAGTAATTAATAAGAAAACTTGGGAGAGAAGAAATCCTTTTCATACATTGCTTTTTGCTTCCCAATTTTCGTACAAAGATAGGGAATATTAAACGGAACTTTCCTTTAAAATTTGAGACCAATAAGAGTTATGGTGTGAGAGATATTAATTTTGCAAAATATAGTCAATTTGGGAATTTCCCTGAATTAAAAAAAAAGGGGGATTTGCTTTCCTTTGAACGCGAGCAATCCAGCCCGTTGGATCTTGATCCAACGGTGACCGCTCATCGTCTAAGTCCCGCTGGGACTAGGACTCTGATGGTTACATGTTGATTTTGCGATCCTTGTTTCTCGCGATCCATTGATCATACCAACTGGGTGTTGGTCCCTTTGGACTCAGGAGAAGGAATCGCGAAGATTCCTCCCTATTTTTGCTGAGTTTCATCGTCGTTTTGGGAAACCCCCAATTCGCCCAAACCTTGCCCCGACCCTATTTATAGGGGAGGGCTATGGAGGGAACCCACATCCCTAACTACTCGCCCAAGCTCTGCGGAAGGAAGCAAGGAGTGCTTCCGTGCATCCAATTGCTCAATCCGCCTCGATCTTGACCCTCGTCGACGTAGGAGACTCTGCCAGAATCCGGCGAGCAAGGGGGTGGACTTGGAGAGGTTTCAGTGGCTAATTGAAGGCGTCATCAGGTTCGAGTGAGGGAGGCGGAACTCCCTGGACCATCGGCGTGAGCAGGGGATGGCCGGAGCTCGAAGTCAACCATCGGGTTGACCTCCTGGAGCTGCTGCTCTGTGCGCAAGGTTGAAGAAGGGTGGTCCAGTGAAATTACCGACTTGGCCCTCGCGTCCTTCAATCGCTTAAAGGTTAGTTTCGACCTTTGCTTCTGTTATTTGCAAACAAAGGGGCGCGCGTAATCATGGCCGCTGGATCCTAAGTGGACCACCGGACCATTGATCGAGCGATCCACGATTTTCCTAATTAGTTGATAAATTGATAAAATGAATTATCTTAGAAAAATCGTATCTGGAGATAGAAAACTCGGATGCAAAAAGTCAATTCATGAAAAATGATCAGAAAAATATGAGGAACACGTTAAAAATGGTTTGGATATCTGAATCTATATATTTTTGCAAAAGTACATATTTGGATGGAAAAAGAGTCAATTTGTAAAAAGAAAACCCTAATTGATTATCAAGGATATATTTAGTTTTGCAATTAGGTTAATTCGAATATGTTTAACCTGATTAATGATTAAGATGGTTTTTAACCTATTTTGATGATAGAATTGCATGTTTAGGGTTTTTAATTCAATATGTTGATTAAAATATTTAGAAACCCTAAATTAGAGAAAAATAAAAAGATATTACAATCTAAAAATTAGGGTTTATATGGTCCAACCTGATCTTTAGGACCTTAATGGAAAATAGGACAAGATAATTAGGGTTTGATGTATAATTTGATAAAAGTAAGGTAAAAGCAATAAAAAGGAAATAAAACCCTAATAATGGTCAAAACCCTAAAAAGGGCAAATAACCTAGGAAACCCTTAGAATTATTGAATCATAATGGCATGATTAATAATAGAAGAATTAAATGCCTTTTTCAGGAGATTGTGTGTGTGCTTGCTTGATTTCCTGGTTGATTAAGTTAATTTTGCATTCAAGTCTTCATTAACAGGTATGTGGTTAATTATGAGTAACCGCTTTAGTTTTCCGAAAGATTTCCGGATGTTTAATCGCATTGAATGCAACTAAACTGTTGAGATGTTCATATTGCAATTATAAAGTGACTATGACTATCACCATTTAATATAAATGTGTAAATCCTGCACCTACATGCCACCCTGATGGAAGATGCCATAAAGGTCAGGCCCAGGAGGGTAGACCAATGGGCACCATGAGAGGTGACCCTAAACATCAAGCTCGGGAATGAGAAGGTGATTGATGAGGCAAGACTAAGGAGCACCATGAGAGGTGACTCCCAGGCACCAAGCTCGGGATTGAGAAGGTGGCCTTAAGTCAAATCCAGGGTTAGGGCAAAAGCGGTGGGGATTGTCACATGGAAATTGTAAATTGACTTGTTAATTACCTTGATTGCAATACTTAAATTGTTAGACCTAATTGTGAAATTTTTGGTTGCCTCCACATACCAGCAATTGCTGAACGATGTTTTGTTTGTCGGCATTTTAGGTAACATCTTGAAAATCACAAACAGAAAAGTGGCACATCGTGAAAATAAGAAATAAAGTGCACGGAGGATTAGATAGAGTACTTCAAGCTGTGGATAGTTAGATTTCCCAGTTTTATAAAGGTAAGTAAAAGTTTTAATTTTTGTACCCAATTCCAGTTTAGTTAGTAGAATTTTATAATTATTGTTGATTATATGCTGAACCTTTGATCCTGTAAATTGGTTAATGGCTCTGACCTTCGGGTCTCCCTTAATTGGGGGTTACCGGGAGGCGGGGTCATTACACATACAAAAAGACCCAATGCCATGGAAGTACAAGAAGAGAATCATAGTTTGTACTAGCAAGTTGTTGTCCAAAATGAATCAACACAAATTTAATTTGTTTCTTAATGAAGTTGGTTTGTTGGATCATCTAAGAAACTTTCTCCTTTGACAAAATAAACTACCTCAAGTTTCTTAAGAATTCACATCAACTATAGTTGTTATCTATCCTTGAGACAAGATGTAGTGGGGACACAAATACTTCCATCATCAAGCAATTCGTCTTTTCTTCCTCCCATAGAGTTGAGGCTTTAAGATTCTCAGGTGGAATGTGATTTCTTTGGTATGTTGATCCATTGAAATAATCATCAACACCAACAACTCATTCTCGAGGATAACGAGTACCACTTACTTTACTCAAACATATACAACAACAACATAAAACCTTGAGGTAATCAAACCAAAAGCTCAAGTCATTTATAAAAACCACTAAGAACTATCTCCCAAGGAACTGAGAGTATAGAGATGACACATAGGACTTCTATTTACAAGACATGACAGACAATACACTCGACATGAGCTAATATTGCTGTCCCTACTGATGTGGTCCTTCCTCTGTAGTTTGGTTTCTACTTCCTCATCTGCGTCCACCTAAAAATTGTGGATCCTACGGGGTGAGACGGTACAATGTATGTACCATATAAACCATGATATATATAAAGTTTTGGACACCACAAAATTGATCATCATTGGAACTTAATAATCATTTATAGTATCTCTTCTTCACATGCAAAATGTCTCTTCTTGTGGCAGGTTTTGGTCTCATTTCTGCCATAGATTTACTCAAACCAATACTTCAATCCTTGTTGCAAGAAAAATACAAGTGGGAAAACCCAAGCTACTTTCAAGAGGAAGGCTAGTTGGGAACAATTTTTGACTTCCGCATCCATCTTTGATGATACTGGTACAATGGGCAATGGACTGTCAATGGGTAAGGGTATACCCTTTTACACTTTATCCATGCCCTACAAGGTAAGGGTAAGGGTAAGGTTTTTTTGTTACCCATTACTTGTTGTCTCATTAACCCTTTACCAACATTATTAATAGAGGAGGGTAAGGTATATTCATTATCTACATCCTTTTACCCATTTACTCACTCATAGTTAAAAATACTTAATAGATTTATATTATAGGGTTTTCTTAAAAAATAGCCAAACCTAAACTGGTGCAACATGACTTCTATTTTCAGATTTCACTAGACCGCACAATGCAGCCACAACTCCCTCATATCACATAACCCTAGTGCTTGTTAGTCACATCCCTTAGGACTCACTACCTTTCCCATTTCTAGAACTAGATTCCATCTTTAGTCCAACTCAACTTCCAGTACTCACACCTCGAAACCTTCCCTAGGTAGGGCCACTCTAGACACTCCCGCCTTGTTGCCTCCAAGTTTCTCCCATATTCAGACACAGAAAACATGGATACAGTGTGGCAATGAATATAAGACTTCAAATAGAGTTGGCGTCCAAAGCTCCTTCATCCCCTTGTTGTAGCTATGATAGGTTTACTGAGGGTTTCTTCATCTTACAACCAGTCGAATTTCCACTTGCAGTCGGATTATATATCTAGCTTTTCACATGCTAATTTGGGCTCATTTCCTAACATGGAAAGCTACACTAGTGATGGAAACTTAGAAGTCACCCTATTGAGACAGTTCGATTGCACTTCGTGTGACATCCCGATGTTAGCGATAGAGTGACATAAGCATGCTCAGTGTGACCAACCCCAGATCTTGTAAATCTTCCTCTCTTTGGTTTTATTACATATTTGATTTCATAATTTTGGTATGATAGTCATATCATAACAACAACACTTTGGACCTGGTATTCCTTGTCTAAAACACACTATTTTATTTAGAAATCAAAATCTTCTTCAATCTTCTCTATTAGTTTTGGTCTCTAAAACCTACTTAAGTCATCTTGTTTGCAAATGTCAAATGCAAACATACCCAATCTAATTTTGTGAACTGTAGTTGTTTGGAGAATTTTGTGATCCCCTAGAAAACATTTATTCACTTTGTGTTTACGACTAGAATTGGTATTTTTTGTGTTAACAAGAGGCTTTGTTATTATAAGAAACAACAATTATGTTGTTGGAGCTATAATAGTTGAGCCAGTCACCCCATTGTGGTATTAAGTATGTTTTGGAGTCTTGTAAAGTGTTGAGTAGGAGTTGACTGGATATTGTGTTTTATATGGAGATGTCATTGTAGTGTACAATGTAGCTTATGAGAGTCATTAAATCTTATTGTATAAAACCAAGTTGTCAGTGATAAAAATCTTTATTGTTGTGATACAGGAATTTTTTTGTATTATGTAAATGGAAGTTGGTCTGGGTATTTAAATTTTTAAGTAAGAACATTGATTTATTTCTCTATGGGCCAACATAGTATTGAATTGGGTATAATGCTTGCCATGATTTTGTCAATAAGTTGTTTCTATTTTTCATCATAATGTGTTAAAATGTGTTCCCATTTAGATTACCCTCTTACCCTTTACCTTCCCATTCACCTGGTGATGAAAGCCTTGATTGGGTCTTCATCTTCTGTCATATTGCTTGTTACTCAGACTTAGATGTTTCATATTTGCAATCATTCCCCAATAATAGGTATTTTATATGAAATATAGTTATGGATGATACTTGCAAGATTTTTAGGAATTGTGACCACTACTTGATGGAATAGAGAGGAGGATGTGAAGTATATCATTTCTCTAGGTTTGGAGGAACCCAAATTGAAGCCAAGATCACTCCCACCCTACCCCAAGTGATAAAAATTACATTGAAGAAAAAAATCTCCATGAATGACCAGTTCAAGACTAAAGTGTAGGCTACAATACCAAAATATCTGTGGTAACTCAACATGGTCGTGATATTAATACAAAAACCACACACTTGAAGCCAAGATGAAGATACCCCAAGACAAGAAACAAGTATGACAGTTCTCCCTGTAATGATCATGGTGCTCAATATACCAAATAGTTTTGATGTTCATCATGGCAATGCCGACCTTAAAATAACCATTACTTAGATCATGATCCCTCCTCAACCCCCCACGATGGTAGTGGTACCCAACACAATCATGCTACCTCAGGCCCATCATAACTATGCTACCCCAACTCCAAAAACCCAAAATCAATATGACCATTATACATTCCCAAGACATGCATTTTGCACCAACACAACCATTCTCACACTCATCCTCCTTGGTCATTCATCACTAATGGCCATGCTACTTACCAAATGCTAGTGCTTCCCAGCTATAATTTTACCATCTTGCCCCCACTTAATCATATGCTTTCCCCACCACTATATAAACTTTAGTGATGGTTGGGAGCAGAAGGTTAGCTCCATTGGGTATTCCACCCACTGACCTACTATCTACCCCATTCTTTCTCTCATGCATCATCTTCCACCCTAAAACCATAACTTTTAGGGTTTTGTTTGCTATCCATTCTATTTCCATGAGATTACACATTGTAAGAGGGAAGTGTTAAAGCTTGTAACAGTTGAGTACGAGGATTTCAGCCACTACTTCGAGCTCCATGACTTCTTCTACTCTTTCTTCTTTATTTTTTGTATTTTTCAATACCATGAGCAACTAAGCCCCCTCAGTGGGATGTTTAAGGGAATAAATGTGACTTTGATACCATGGCATGGAAATTGTTGTAGACACTATATTTTTAATTCAAATGCTATCCTTAGGCTTCTATCTCTTTTTCACCATCTCTTGTTATGGTTATTGATGTTTGAAACTATCTAAGTCCAGGAGAATGATGTATATGTGGCTTTTTGGGGGAGAAGTTCCTAAGTCCGACTATTGGATCCTTATCTCGATACCCTTCTCTATACATGCCCATGTACTCTCTTACTCTTAAGTGTGAGATCCAAGTAGCTAGTAGTGCCTCACTTAGTGCTTAGCAAAGAGCATGTCTATAGGTTAGAATGAGTGTAAAATGAACTGAAATAGCCTTCTCCTACACTTCACACCAACCTTTGACACTAAGCACATTATGAGAATCACTCCTATAGACCTAGACTAGTGTGATTCTGATTGATTAACCTATATCCCAGTCAATGGGACCTTGTAAGGTTGGATAGGGGTAATAGAGACTAGTTCCTCTATGTACACCCTATACCATCGATGGTCACCTAGTAGTGTAGGATAATTCCCAATCACCTACTATGTTGTTTAATTAGATAACATGGTTTAAATGAGTGCATTGCATGATATGACCTTTACTAGGATGATAGTCACATTTTACCCCGAAACATCCCACTTCCACAGTTAATTGTTGAAAACCCTAATTGCTCTTTCTCTGTAGCTAGTATTAACCTAGTTAGCTTCCTTTCTTATTCACTTAGTCAATTGCTTGGTAAATGTTAGCCAACCCTTATAAGAGTAGTTAATGCTTGTTCTTATCTGTTTGTGTTATATTTTTATAGTTTAATTATTTTCTTGACTTCCTAGTATAATTGTTAGTCCAATGTATTTCATTGCTTTATTTCTTACCTTACTTAGCTAATTTCCTAGTTTAGTGTTAATTATGATTTTTTTGGAGTGTAGTGTTAATTTTCAACTAGTACGATGTAATTATCTTTCTTGTTTAGCTAGGTAGCATTTTTTGTGTTGGGTTAACTTAGGTAATCCTTCTTCATTTCCATTACTTGTTCACTTAGTGTATTCGAAACCTCAAAAGCAAACTGTAACCCTACACTACACAATAGGAACCTAGTATATGGATTGAGCTCTAGTGCCCCCATTTCTTCCTCTGGGTCGACCCCTAACTTTCCTTCTCTATACTACACTCTAAACCTATGCACTTGTGAGATAAAAGTGTTTTGCGTATCTGAGTGTGTATAATAGGGGCTTCCAAATCTTTTATTGCCATACTTGTCCCTTAGTCAGGTCAAGATTTTTGACACCATTTTGGGGGTAGTGGGGCTCGATCTATCTATTTTTTTATTTTTACTATTTCCCTCACAATCGATATTATTAATTTCTTTTGTTATTCTTGTATTTGAGATTACTAACTATTCTTAATATGGAAAAGTGCAAGTGACAACTCACTTCAAAAGAGAGAAGAGATGGATAATACAAATGGAGGACCATCACCACATGATGGAAAGACTCCAAGACCTCTTCATGACTACCTTCTTCTATAGAATAATACCTCTCCTATTGAAACAAGAATAGAAGCTATGCCTGGTCAAGACTTTTCCATTCCACTAGCCCTTGTAGGACTCATTTTCAAGTTCTATGGGTTGTAGACTAAGAACACATATAATCATATTGAAACTTTCTTAGAAGCATGTTTTGCTTTTCATACTCCAACTGCAATTGACAATCTCGTTGACCTACACTTTTCCCTTTTGCTCTAAAATACAAGTATAAAGATTGGTATGATGTTGAAATAAAGATCATGAATGGGAAGGATATGAAGAATGTCTTCTTGAAGAAATTATATGCTAGTGTAAGGTTAACACATATTGGGCATGATGTAGTCAAGTTCAAACAAATATATAATGAAAGGCTTCATAATTTTTGGAAAATATTTTAAAGGATGTTGAGAGATCACCATCACCATGGTATCCCCGTGTGGCATCTAATTCAATCTTTTTACTCCTATCTTTCTCAACTGGGACACACTTCAGTGGATTCTTCTTGTGGAGGCACTTTCATGACTAAATCCCTTAAAGATTCATGGTCTTATTTGAACAATTGGACGAGGTTCTAGGCATAGAGAATCTAGTGTAGGCAATGATAATGAAAATACTATTGTTGTGACACATTTAACCCCTAACAATTCAAGCCCACAAATGGTGGAGATTCTTGTTGAAATGATTAACATGATGAAGAACCAAGAGGGAAATGCTTCTCACCACTCTACTCATTCTATTGAATCTCTTATAGAAGAAGTGAAGTCTCTTCATTCTCATTGAATCCAACAACAAATTCTAAGGTACAATTTAAGGTTTGAAGAGGAAGTTCTGTCCAAGATACAAGCATTTGATGACGTGAAGAACAAGATGTCCACTCAAGGTTAAAACATTAAAATACTTGAGTAAAGAATAGAACATTTACCCTCAACACTTTCTCTTTATATGGAAGGGAAACTCCATTGACAATCCATGGGAATTTTTAGCAACTACAACAGATTGATGGATATTCCTAAAAATCCTTATGTCCCTTCACAAGTACAAGTACTATAGTAAGGGGGTGATTTCACTCTCCTTACACTCCACCCCTTAAAGAGGATTTCATCCCTGAAATCACTAGCAATTAGGGAAGGGTGAGTGTGCAACCTCACATCACAAAACTTCAGGTTGTTCCCCCAACCATACAACTTCCATCATAACTTATACTTCAACTACACCTAAGGGTTCAAAAACTTCACATACAGCTCATCATAAGTTGGGTTCTCAAGGATCGCCTAGGGTTCCACTATTAAGATATTCCTTTTTAGGATAACATTATTTACATTTATGGATCATTAGGATTACATTCATTATGATACCACATTATCATCATTATTTTAATTATGCCATGTCATTTTTACTTTATTGCCAAAAGGGTTATATTTCAATATCATCCATGAAACAAAATATGTATCTCATTTTACTTACTAATTTTTTTAGCACAATTAGGGGTTACTCAATTATCTCAACATTCATTATTATATTTGATCATTGTCTTTAATAATTCGGACTTATACTTCATTATCCTCATATTACCACTTTATTAATTATAACAAATTATTTTACATGAAATAAGACATTCTATTCAATTTGTGGTTAAACATAAAATCATTCCAATTAATGTCACATTAGTCACTTATATTCATATTAACGTTGTCACAATGTCACATTATCTTTATTGCTCACATTAATGTCACAATTAATCATATTCATTTATATTACTCATTTTGCACCTTTATGTGAATCCAAACACTTCATATTCACATTGAAGCCATTACATGTATTTTAATGATCAAGGTGAGGCATATTACATATTAATGAATTGATTCACATCAGGTGACTAATCACGTGTGTATTAGATAGTTAGGTAACATGTACTTCATATACATGACTTGATCAATATGCAATTAGATGATTATATATATATATCATTTATGTCTATCAATGTAGGTTAACTGATTATGGCTCTTAACATCATTAATGTATCATGAAAGGCATTAAAGATGCATATGTTAAGGTTAGATGATTACAACTTAGGGTTTAGGTTAACATGATCATTATTCTTCATATATACATTCTTAGTATGCATTAAATACAAGATTAGGTTACAATTATCTTGCTCATCATTTCATTAGGGTTTATTGGTTTATGACAAGGGCAACACCATGCCTATCCATTATTAGTATTAAAATGTTACTCTTATTATGTGCATTAGATATTCATTAGGGTTCAAATATATGAACTATTCATTGGATGATCGTTATATGTTCTTTTGGATATAAAGAAACATGTTGTTACAACTATAACTTGTTTGGTCAAAACTAAGGATTCAAGCACACTAACTTCTGAATTAGGGAGTTAGGGTTTCTAAAGATAGTGTAGATATATTTCAAGATGTCATAGGGATCCATCCCCCCTAAAGAGGATTTCATCCTCAAAATATAACCACCCATCATCATCAAACTAACTATAATCCACCCCTTAAAGAGTTTGACCTATCAAGCCAAACTACACTAGGGTTAAAGGATCAGTCTAACTAAACCATGTACAAGATCCATCACACTTCCAATGTGCACTCTGATACCTCACTTAACCCTAAACTTCAAAGTATAGGTTCTAGGGATAAACTATCCAAGCATGTGGCCTCAAGGGACACAACGAGACTATCTTGGTATCCATCCTCAAACAAGTCATCATACACATAAAACTTAGGGTTCCCAAAGATATACAACATAGATGTCTAAGGTCACTATTGCCTAAAATCAAACTATTTTGGACAATCCATTTCAGCTTAGGCCAGGCTGGTATCATATGGATCTGGGAGTCCTCATAAACCAAGCAAGTGGCATGGAGGAAAATATTGCCAGCCCCCAGAACCTGATCCTTTCTAGACACCTTTGCTTCAACTTCATGCCCTAATAGTTGCCTAAAGGCAAACCTAAACAACATTAAGTTATGCATATTTTAGTTATGAGTATTTTAGATTTTTATTCGTCATGATACTATTATGGAACTATAGGGTCCTAAATCAACCTTTCATAATTTATAGATCAACTCTAGGGCAACCATGTCACCTAAAGGAATTATGTAAGGCAGGGATTCTAATTAGGGAGACAAAACTGAAATAGTCAGATTCCGACTACCATGGGCTCTGATACCATGCTGTAAAGAGAGTGAAATCACCCCCTTACTAAAATATGGTAAGCAAAACACCATTAGAAAGCATTGGAATAAAAAGTAACTGACTATATTCAATTTCATATAAGGTTTACAAAAATACATCAAATTCTCCCATTAGGGTTTACATCAAGACACACAATCAGGATCTAGATAGAGGGAAGTCTAGACTACTACAATCTTGTCTCCAAGCAACATCTCCATTAACTGAGTCCAAGCCAAAATCTATATACTCCTTGTCTTGTTCATCACCTTGCTCATCACCTGGGTGGTTGGGAAAGCACCCAACAAAAGGGAGAGGAAAACAAGGTATGCGTCAAATAATGAATAAGTACATGAGAAAAGGAAATCATATGAAACATAAATATATTGAATCATCATAAGATGAGAGGGCCAAGAGAATGAGGCACATAACAAAATAGATTCTTACCATTACAAAACATATAAGAAGTAGCATGCATGATATTAATTGGACTACATTAACTAAGTAGGGTTGAGGCACCTACCGGACCTCAGCCTATAGGTGAGGGGAGAATTCATACATTCCCAGTCACCTATAAAATTTTATAGGGGAGGAATAACACATTCTCCAAGGGGAGAATAAGACGTTCCCCAGGGCGATTATTTACATGCCCTCTGTGGGTGGTTGTACATAAGTACCACTACTATAGTTAAATAGCCAAATAAACCATCATGCTCAAGAAATAGTAAAGTGGCAAGATAAATCATAATATAATTACAACTTGGTGGTAGGGTTCCAAGACCCAAGAATAATGTTCTGAAACTGATTTATGAGGCAAGTATAGCAAAATATTCAAGAGTATATGAAATAAGGTTTAATAAAGCCTCATTATAGAAAAATAGGTTAAGGCGCAATTATTCCCAACTTAAGGTGTAAATGTAAATACATAAATAGGGATTGCACATACATAGCACATACCTTTTACTTAGAGTCCTATTAACCTCTTTTCCAAACCTTTAGTTGAAATCAGGGTCCACTGTCCTATTTCCAATTTCATATTCATGTATTAGAACAACATATATACCTTACAGAGTTAAAACCCAAACTTATGAAATTTTTACAAAAACCTTCGATTCAGACCTCAAAAATATCACCACTGACTTAGTTAGGTTTTTCTGATTAAGAAAACATATAATTTTGCATATATTGGAGTTATGAAGTTTAAAGTGAAATTTTGGTGATTTTTAGGTATTTAATTCATTTTCTAAAAACTCTTTTCGACAAAATTGAAAACCAATACTTAGAAATATTTTTATTAAAAATAACATATTTTTCTGAGTTCAGGACATATCTTACTTTAATTTTTGGACAAACGAATCAAAAGTTATGAATTATTGAAAATCGACCAATTAGAAATCGACACATCGTCAATTTTTAACATAAGATCATGAGTTTTAAGCATGTAATAAGAAATATATGGTAAGGGGGTTATGAATATCATACCTAGGGAAGATAATAAGGTCCAAACAGAAATAATCCCTAGCTTATAAGGTCTGGTTGCTCCATGCCTAGCTCCTTTCTTGAACAAAGATCTCCTTCTCAACTTAGAGGTGATACACCCTAGAAAAAGAGCATGGAGATGAGATGTTTTAGGGTTCTTAGTGGAGTTTTATCATGGAAGGTCATGATTCCGACCTGGAGGAAGGTGTGAGAAATACTATCAATATGAAAATAGGGAAGGGAAGGAGGATTCTTACTAGTTTTGGTTAAAATCACCAAGGAGGAGCTTTAGAAACCCTATTAGAGCAATTTGGAAGCCCTAGGAGCCATCTTCACCAAGGTAGCCTCCCTCTATTACCTTGGGGCAGAAACTTCGTGGAAAAATACATAAGGAACTATTATATAAGATAGAGGAAAGAAAAGGAGAGAAAGAGTTTTTGAATTGTGAGTTGGGAAGGGGTATACATGGCTATATATATAGAAAGAGGTGAAGCATGAGGACTCTTAAGGGACTTTCCATGTGTCTTTAGCCTAGGGATTGATGGCCATACAAGAGGATAGCTCATAGAGGCTTCATGCATATCCAAAGTCGGTCCTAAGAGCCCATAGATTATTTTAGGCCATCCCCACCGTTTTTCAAGAAAGAAATAACCTCATTGGTTGATAGCTTTTAAGGATAAGCATCCTTATAAAGAGGGTAATCCCTATAATGCCCTTGGAAAGCAATACCAACAAACCAAGGGGAAAATAGGTTCTCCAATGGTTTCAAATCTCGTTAATGGTAAGGGAATATCTAAGGATTAACATTCAGGAGATAATTTGCAAAGAAACCCTCCCAATTGGGTAAATTGCATAAAAGTCCAGAATGTACATATAATTGCATAACCTGCACAAACAACATCCAAATTGGACCAAACTTCATCCACAAGTTATATTTGATGTGTAAAATATTAATTTATCATTATTTCCATATTTTGAAGTTATATAATCACATTATTTATTATTTATGCCTTTTACTCATTTTCTCTCTCCTAAACTTATCCTAATATTTCAAGGTAGTCCAAATTAGATGAAATTTGACATGTAGGCTAATTTTGATATGTAGATTTTGAATTTGAAGTTTGTTTCCTATTTTGAGACTTATTTTTATGAGATATGTCATATGGCCCATTAACGACCCATTATCTAAATTATTCATCAAATTAAATTTCTTATCTTCATATTACTACCAAAATGAGTTATGTGGCATATTTTATGTTTTAAAATCACATCAAAAAGTTAGATTAAGATTTAGAGTACTTAATTATGGTAATTAAGCTTTCAATGAGGTATTTATGCATAAATCCAATTATTGGAATAAAAGATGAACAAATGTTCATTAGGCCATTATATTCTCCACAAAATAAATAGAACGACCAAAGAGGATAGAAATGAGAGGAAAAGGTGGAAAAGAGGATCAAAAGGCAAAATGCCCAGAACTCAGTATGTTACAACTATCACCTCACAAGCACCAATAATCATCACAACATTATGCACCCATTCCCCACTAGAATCACCATTCAACAACTAACATCCCTCTCAATCACCTCATCAACCCCACCAAGTCATCCTCCTCAACATGGGCATGCCCTTGTACAAGTCCCCTACCAAACTCCACCATCACTCCAATTTACTCCACAACCTCCTCTATCAAATTCTCACAAAGGGTATGTCTACTCACATGTACAATCCTCACATGTCTAATCCTCACCACATCCACTATAAGAATTCTATTCTCCTCCTCCCCTTTATTCTTCTCAGGAGCATGTAGAGGTTGTTACTACGTTGAGAAGTGGCAATGCCATTGAGAGGCCAGGGTAGGTTCTTGACAGTGATACCATGATGGATGACGTAGTTGAAACTATGTTATCAATGGTTGATGATAACATTATACCAACCACTGATATCATAATACTGAATGATATAGTGACACATATAGTCATAACGTCTTACAAAGAAATCATACAATTCCATCAGTTGATCCTATTATGCAGGAACCCCCTTTCCCATGATGTCTCGGAGGAGTCTTCTCCTTCCAAGATGAATAAAAATCATAATGAGGACATCCTTGAAACATTTAAACAAGTACACATCAATATACTTCTCTTGGATGTAGTAAAAACAAATACCAGAATATGTGAAATTCCTCAAGGACATGTGCTCATACAAGAGGAAATTTGTAGGAAGAATGCCATAAAAGGTGAATCTCACTGACTCAAATGTGCACTATTATACAACATGATGTCCTATAGAAAAGAAAGGATCCTGGAACACTGATCATCCCTTGCAATATTGGTATTCATCACATTGATCAAGCCCTTTTGGATTTAGGGTCAAGTGTGAGCTTAATGTCGTATCACATGCAAATTAGGATTGGTTTGGGTAAGCTGCAGCCGACCGATTTCACTCTTTAGTTAGCTGGTAGATCAATGAAGATTCCAAGAGGCAGGGTGGATGATGTGCTAGTAAGAATTGATGATGATACTTCTACCATTTTTCCTATTTATTTTATCATTCTTGAAATGGAACAAGATAGTAGGAATATCCCTATAATCTTAGGGAGGCCAATCCTAGCTATTGTTGATGCTATTATTCATGATGTACTATGTTTGTGACATTCATGCACTCGAAAATATGATTGAATATTTTGATGTCTTCTCCCGAAGCTGAGGTCATTAGAGCTACGGGTGAAGATTGCTATTTGCTTGAATACCTTGATGAGTGTGGAAGAATGTTTGACCTCATGGATTGAGATTGCCACAAAAGGCATGGAACTAGAACCCATAATTAGATCCCTTGAATAAATAGTTTAGGAAGTCAAGGAAGCTGTGGTAGTAGGTTCTAGTGAAGAGTTACCCTCTGTGGCAGCTAGACCCTTGAAAACATCTATTGAAGAGCCTCCCATCCTTAAAATGAAATTCTTCCCAAAGGACTAAATATGCTTTCCATGGTCAAAATGACACCCTCCTGATGTTTATTTCTTCTCTCCTTTATCCAGACCAAGAAAATGCTCTTATATTTGTTTAAAAGAAGATCATTGAGGCCATTGGGTGGTCTATTGCTCAATTGTAAGGGTTGATCCATCTATTTGTGCGGACCACAACTATTTAAAGGATTATTCTCGTCTAACTCGTGAAATGCAAAAAAGATTGAATCCAAAGCTAAAAGAGGTTGTTACTCAAGAAGCAAAGAATTTCCTTGATGTAGGAACCATATATCCTAGATGTAGTATTCTGGGGTGAGTCCTACTCTTGTTGTGCCCAAGAAGGGTGGAATCACCGTTGCACCATATTAGGATGGTGAGCCAGTATTCGTGAGAGAGCAATCCAAGTGGAGAGTATGTGTTGATTATAGAAAAATGAATTCAAGGACCAAGAAAGATCATTTCCCATTTCCCTTAATTGATCAAATTTGTGAGAGATTGGCTTGATAAAGTATATATTATTTTCTTGATGGTTATTCTGAGTACTTTCAAGTGATATTCCATCCAGTTGAGCAGGAAAGGATCGCATTCACATGTCCAATAGGGATATTTGAATATAGAAGCATGTCAGTTGGTCTTTGCAATGATCCATCTACATTTTAGAGATGTGTGACATCTATCATTGTCGATATGCTAGATTCATCCCTCAAAGTGTTTATAGATGATTGTTCAGTTTTTTAGAAATTCTTTTATGATTGCTTGACACATCTTACTATTTTTTTTGGAAAATGTGTCTAAGTCCACCTAGTGCTTTCTTGGGAGAAAAGTCACTTCATGGTTCCCGAGTATTGTACTTGTACATTGAGTATCCAAAACCTAGATTGAAGTTGATAAGACAAAGTCGGTCTCATTTCAACTTTGACAAATCCTTCCATCGCAAGACATGTCCATTCTTTCTAGGGGCATGAAGTTTTGTAGCATTGGTTCATAAAATCTTTTATCAAGATAGCAAGACTATTATGCCATTTGCTTGAGAAAGTGTTGATTTCCATTTTGATGAAAAGTGCATTGAAGCATTCAATCACTTCGAATACAAGTTGGTTTCTACTTTTATCATGCATCCTCTAAATTCTCTAAGCTGTTTGAGATCACGACTAATGCATTGAACATGGTAGTTGGGCTATGTTTTTCTAAAGATTTTGTTAGGTACCTCATGCAATTTACTATGCAAGTAAGACCCTAGACAAAGATCAAAGAGACTACACTACTGAAGAGAAGGATTTGCTTACAATTGTATTTGTACTTAACACGTTTCAAAATAATGCTATTGTGTAAATTGATCATGTTGCCACCAGATATCTCATGTAGAAAAAGGATTCCAAGTCAAGGTAGATAAGATGGATCGTATTACTCCAATAATCTGATTTGACGATTGTTGATAAGAATTTTTTTTTGAAATTCTATAGCCGATCACCTATCACGCACTGAGGCACCTTATGAAGAAGTGAAAGAAACTAAAAAAAATGCCTCATGAGTAGATCATGCTAATTATGTCATGAAACTATTCTTACCTCAATCCCAATCAACTTCTTACACAATGATAGAAGGATTGAAGCACCCGTCCCTCGATGGCCCTAAGGTAATAACACACCGACATATACAATAAGAAAATAATGTTCTCATTTCAATAATTTGAACCATAATGTTTAAAAGAAGGGTCCAAAGGTAACATAATATGAAAGATACATAAATTGAAATGCTGTAAAGAAGTGAAATCACCTCCTTACAAAAAAATTTGAACAATAAAACCTCTAGTCCAAACACACTCAGAAGGTATGTTGGAGTGGGTGTAAAATTTTCAAATATTTATATAATGGTAACAAAAGACCAAAGTATAGCAGCGGAATAAAAACTTGACTATATTCAATTATAAAACAAAGGGTTACAAACTTACATCACAAGGATCCATGTAGAGGAAATCTAAACCACCTCAAGATTGTCTCCAAGCTTTAACTTCATATTCTAAGTCTAGGTCATCAAACCTTGTCATCCAAGTCCTCCACCTGGGGTTGGAAGCATACCCCAACAAAAGAGAAACAATAGGAGACATCAGCAAAGGCTGGTATGTCCATACTAAAAAGCAAATTGAGCAATTTATAAAGAATAAGGAAATCAAAATAAAAGGCTTCCCATGCAAGAGATAAGGACTACCCACACGGGCATAAAAGAAAACATCATAACATGATAAAAGATGATACTTGCCATGAACAAATAAATAAATTTGTGCAACAAAAGCACATAGAAGGGTAGTAGGGCACACCCCCCACAAACATCATCAACCTGCATGCATGTGAGATAAACATAGTCCTAGAAAAATATAAAATACAAACGCGGCCAAGGCTTCACATCCTTGAAAACCTGATAGAGAATGACTCACCATCAAACTCCCAATATATATAAAAGTTGAGTCGAGGCTTCACATCCTTAAAACTCAGTTATGGGGCACCACCACCACCATCCCATAAACAATAAGGGCACACACCCAAAAACTAAAGTAATTTACATTATTCTAGTGCTATTGATTCACATTGCATGTAAATATAGAGGCAAGTAAATAGTTTAGTTAGAAGATGATACAAAGGTTTCCATCACACAATGGACAACAAAAACATATAACATCTACTTCAAAGTGGCACATATCAATATAAGAGACCATCATGCACCAAGGCACAAAACAGATATCAAGAGAATATCCAAGTACATAACAAGTAAGATAGTTCACACGAACCATGATAACAAGAGATAAGACATTTTGTGTAGGTCAAATTCAAGAGTATAAAAAAGATAGGTGTATTGCTCAACATGAGTAATAGGGGATACAACATACATAAGAGAGAAGAATTTCTCAATATGAATAATCAGAGATGCAACATACCTCAACTTCAGAGTCCACTCTATCCAAGGCCAAGTCTATGTCCAAGCCTAGGCCTTCAAAAGAACCTATGATGCATATATGTGGAATTAGGGTTAGGTCTCCATCAATTATTCAAAACCCTAAAAACCACCTTTTTATTATATGTGAATTAGGTTATAAAAACCAGATAATATTTTAATATATGTCATTAGGAGTCCAAAACATATTTTATCATATTTTTCTGACTTACAGATAATTAGTTATGTATTTTAGAAGTTAGCTCATCATTAATTAGATTCATTGAAAACACATGTTATTAAACATTGGATTTATCCATCAAAACGTATACCATAAGAAATCTCTTATTTTTCTGAGTCTAATGAGTATTTTTCCATATTTTTCTGATGATCCACTAATTAGTTATTGATTTTTAAACATTAGCTAAATAGAGAATTACACGTCAGCAGATCGATCTACAAAATGAAGAGAGAGAGAGACGATCTGTGACTTGGACCAGTGAAAGGGGGCCAAATCAAACCACATCAGTGATGCACGAACCCGCTATACAAAGCAAAGAGAGCCGGGTCTAAAAGACCAAAACACCCTCGCTTGAGAAAACAAAGTAAAGAAGAGACGAGGAGGGTAGAAACGAATTTTCTCAGGGAATCACCCCCTCACCCGCTCACACCCTGGGAGCAACTGGTGCAAGCAGGTCTCGACGGTGATTTGGGGGAAAACCAATCGGAGCGCCAAACATCGAATTGAAGCCAAATCAAGCTACGGAGTGCCATGAGGAAATACCTGAAACCAATACGGGACCACCGTAGTGGTGTCTGACGAACTGGAACCCAACCATGATCCTACGATGACTAACTGATCCGGCAGAGAAGAAGCCCCACCCTCAGGTGCCTTTGAGATCAAACCAGCAGGCGGAAACAAAGCATGGGGAGATTACAAGAGGCTGGGAACCAAAACTCGACGGTCCGATCGCCCAAGGTGAAAAGGAGAAGGCTTGAAGCGGGAAATAGGGGCGCGAACAGAGAAACGGTGGGGCACCCAACGATGGTGGAGAAAGGGCAACCAAAACCCTGCTTATATAGGGTCACCAGGTGTGGGGAAAGGTAAGGAAGGTGAGGGAGAAGGAAACGGAGGCAGATGAATAAGAGAGAGGGAGAGAGGATCGGGGAACGAACGCCCCAGGAGTCCCTGTACAGGACGCATCGGGATGGACTCCTACCCAAGGTGGGAGATGAGCCGAGGGCCGTCCGATGCCAGATCGAAGGGTCTAGGTTAAAACCCAAAAACTAAAGGAAAACAAATAGCGTGACTAGGAAATCGAGAAATTATATTTGCATTTAAATAAGGTTTGATTAAGTTTCTTTCCAAAGGAAATTGAGGGTCCAAACATTATCCAATTAATATGAAATTTGACACATATGCTAATTAAGGTATGTAGATTTTGATTACAAAATTTGATTTTCCTTTTGTAAACTTTTAATATATTAAATAAACCAAATCATATTTTCTCTTTCCTCCTTCATTAATGGCTTTGGATTATCCAAAAATTACGAAACTTGACCCACAAGTTAACTTAAATGTGTTGAATACGAATTTGCCATCAATTTTACATATTGGAGTTGTTTGTATATTTATTTAATATTTTGAAGGTTCTACACACTTTCTCTCTCCTGATTTAATTTTTTAAGCAAACTTTCTCCAAATTGGATAAAAATTCACCCAAAGGCTATATTTATTATGTAGATCACGAATCTAAGATTAGTTTCCTCTTTTGGAGTCATTTATTATATTTATTTATTAATTACACCTTTTAGGTAATTTCTCTCTCCTAACTTACCATATTATTTCAATGTTATCCAAATTAAATGAAAATTGACATGTAAGCTTATTTTGATGTGTGGATCACAAATTTAGAGTTTGTTTTCACTTTTGAGACTTCCTTATATGCGTTATATCATCTAGCCCATTAGAGGCCCATGAACCATATTATGCCACAAATCAAGTTATTTATCATCTTATTATCACCAAATGAATTATATGACATATTATATCACATTATTCATGCATTATATTATTAGGATCATCCTAACCTCAACCTTGTTTGGTCAAACCTAAAAGATTAAAGTTATAGGGTAGGATTCTAGATCTGATATGTTACAACACTCCACCCCTTAAAAGGATTTCGTCCTCAAAATCTATAGATCAAACATCAACTATCAACTATTCTCCACCCGTTAAAAAAGATCAACATAACAAGTCAAACTATACAAAATTTTAGGTCTACTCGCATCACAAAGTTATGAAAGTTTTTAGAGATTAATATTTCTCATGTATCCAACTAAAGTCACCATCTAGGGTTGAGCCTTAGGTCCTCGTGTCTCTAACCTATCAACCCTACATGAACATTAAAAAGTCATAGGGTAGGTCAACTACACCATTATATCAAACCTAGTCATAAAACTAGGGTTAGATTCTACTTAAGCTAGAGTTTCTCTTCATTGTGACTTAGTTTGAGAAAACTTCGATAAATCAAAGAAAACTTTTGTACATATAGTAGTATAATTGAAAATATATTTTTGGCGATGAAACAAAAGGTGGATTCAAACTCAATTGTGGAAACCAAGTCACAATATTTCCATATTGAGACTTCCTATTCTTATCCTCAAACCAAACCTCATTGCATAAGAAGATCATCATTGGTCAAATCTAGGGTCAACATCTCATTTAGAGGTAACTAACTAAGTCAAGGGTTCTAATGGGGAGACAAAATTGAAATAGTCAGATTCTGACTACCATGGGCTCTGATACCATGCTGTAAAGAAGTGAAATCACCTCCTTATAAAAAAAATTGAACAATAAAACCTCCAGTCCAAACACACTCAGAAGGTATGTTGGAGTGGGTGTAAAATTTTCAAATCTTTATATAATGGTAACAAAAGACCAAAGTATAGCAGTGAAATAAAAACATGACTATATTCAATTATAAAACAAAGGGTTACAAACTCACATCACAAGGATCCATGTAGAGGAAATCTAAACCACCTCAAGATTGTCTCCAAGCTTTAACTTCATATTCTATGTCCATGTCATCAAACCTTGTCATCCAAGTCCTCCACCTAGTGTTGGAAGCATACCCCAACAAAAGATAAACAATAGGAGACATCAGCAAAGGTTGGTATGTGCATACTAAAAAGTAAATTGAGCAATTTATAAAGAATAAGGAAATCAAAATAAAAGGCTTCCCATGCAAGAGATAAGGACTACCCACACGGGCATAAAAGAAAACATCATAACAAGATAAAAGATGATACTTGCCATGAACAAATAAATAATTTTGTGCAACAAAAGAACATAAAAGGGTAGTAGGGCACACACCCCACAAACATCATCAACCTGCATGCATGTGAGATAAACATAGTCCTAAAAAAATATAAAATACAAAGGCGGCCAAGGCTTCACATCCTTGAAAACTTGATAGAGAATGACTCACCGTCAAACTCCCAATATATATAAAAGTTGAGACAAGGCTTCACATCCTTGAAACTCGGGTATGGGGGCACCACCACCACCATCCCATAAACAATAAGGGCACACACCCAAAAACCAAAGTAATTTACATTATTCTAGTGCTACTGATTCACATTGCATGTAAATATAGAGGCAAGTAAATAGTTTAGTCAGATGATGATACAAAGGTTTCCATCACACAATGGACAACACAAACATATAACATCCACTTCAAAGTGGCACATATCAATATAAGAGACCAACATGCACCAAGGCACAAAATAGATATCAAGAGAATATCCAAGTACATAACAAGTAAGATAGTTCACACGAACCATGATAATAAGAGTTAAGACATTTTGGGTAGGCCAAATTCAAGAGTATAAAAAGATAGGTGTATTGCTCAACATTGAGTAATAGGGGATACAACATACATAAGAGAGAATAATTGCTCAATATGAATAATCAAGGATGCAACATACCTCAACTTCAGAGTCCACTCTATCCAAGGCCAAGTCTATGTCCAAGCCTAGGCCTTCAAAAGAACCTATGATGCATATATGTGGAATTAGGGTTAGGTCTCCATCAATTATTCAAAACCCTAAAAACCACCTTTTTATTATATGTGAATTAGGTTATAAAAACCATATAATATTTTAGTATATGTCATTAGGAGTCCAAAACATATTTTATCATATTTTTTCTGAATTACATATAATTAGTTATGTATTTTAGAAGTTAATTCATCATTAATTAGATTCATTGAAAACACATGTTATTAAACATTGGATTTAGCCATCAAAACGTATACCATAAGAAAGATCTTATTTTTATGAATCTAACGAGTATTTTTCCAAATTTTTCTGATGATCCACTAATTAGTTATTGATTTTTAAACATTAGCTAAATAGAGAATTACACGTCAGCAGATCGATCTACAAAACGAAGAGAGAGAGAGAGAGACGATCTGTGACTTGGACTAGTGAAAGGTGGCCAAATCAAACCACATCAGTGATGCACAGACCCTCTATACAAAGCAAAGAGAGCCGGGTCCAAAAGACCAAAACACCCTCGCTTGAGAAAACAAAGTAAAGAAGAGACAAGGAGGGTAGAAATGGATTTTCTCAGGGAATCACCCCCCTCACCCGCTCACGCCCTGGGAGCAACTGGTGCGAGCAGGTCTCAACGACGATTTGGGGGAAAACCGATCAGAGCGCCAAACATCAAATTGAAGCCAAATCAAGCTACGAAGTGCCATGAGGAAATACCTGAAACCAATATGGGACCACCGTAGTGGTGTCCAACGAACTGGAACCCAATCATGATCCTGCGGCGGCCAACTTACCCAGCAGAACAGAAGCCCTACCCTCAGCTGCCTTTGAGATCAAACTAGCAGGCGGAAACAAAGGATGGGGAGAAAACTCGATAGTCCGATCGCCCGGGGTGATAAGGAGAAGGCTGGAAGCGAGAAATTGGGGCGCAAACAGAGCAGCAGTGGGGTGTCCAACGATGGTGGAGAAAGGGCAACCAAAACCCTACTTATATAGGGTCACCAGGTGTGGGGAAAGGTAAGGAAGGTGAGGGTGAAGGAATCGAAGGTACAAGAATAAGAGAGAGGGAGAGAGAATCAGGGAACGAACGCCTCAGGAGTCCCTGTACAGGACGCATCGGGCTGGACTCCTACCCAAGGTGGGAGATGAGCCGAGCACCATCTGATGCCAGATCAAAGGGTCCAGGTTATAACCCAAAAACTAAAGGAAAACAAATAGCGTGACAAGGAAATCGAGAAATTATATTTGTATTTAAATAAGGTTTGATTAAGTTTCTTTCCAAAGCAAATTGAGGGTCCAAACACTATCCAATTAATATGAAATTTGACACATAGGCTAATTATGGTATGTATATTTCAATTATAAATTTGATTTTCCTTTTGTAAACTATTAATATATTAAATAAATCAAATCATATTTCTCTTTCCTCCTTCATTAATGGCTTTAGGATTATCCAAAAATCATGAAACTTGACCCACAAGTTAACTTAAATGTGTTGAATACGAATTTGCCATAAATTTTACATATTGGAGTTGTTTGTATATTTATTTAATATTTTGAAGGTTCTACACACTTTCTCTCTCCTGATTTATTTTTTTAAGCAAAATTTCTCTAAATTGGATAAAAATTCACCCAAAGGCTATATTTATTATGTAGATCACGAATCTAAGATTATTTTACTCTTTTGGAGTCATTTATTGTATTTATTTATTAATTACACCTTTTAGGTAATTTCTCTCTTCTAACTTACCATATTATTTCAATGTTGTCCAAATTAAATGAAAATTGACATGTACGCTTATTTTGATGTATGGATCACGGATTTATAGTTTGTTTTCACTTTTGAGACTTCCTTATATGCGTTATATCATCTGGCCCATTAGAGGCCCATGAACCATATTATGCAACAAATCAAGTTATTTATCATCTTATTATCACCAAATGAATTATATGACATATTATATCACATTATTCATGCATTATATTATTAGGATCATCCTAACCTCAACCTTGTTTGGTAAAACCTAAAAGATCAAAGTTCTAGGGTAGGGTTCTAGATCCGGTATGTTACAAATGCAAAGCTAGCTACTAGATCCCAAGAGCTTTATTATATCCCATGAAGTTCTTGTTTATGAATCTTATCAGAGTTTATCGAGTCATTTCAAGTTACTAGAAGCATATTTGAGTTAGTCACCATAAACCTAAATTCAAGAAAATCAAATACAAACACATGGGTTAGCTTTTAATATCAAAATGAAACTTGTAGTAATAAAAATATAATGCTAAATGAAAAGTAATATAAACCATAAAATGAAGCAAACACTAACAAACTTTGATTGTTCAAAATTGATCATCTTTTAGTAAATGCATTCTATTATACTTGAGAGGACATCACCACTAGGGAAAAAGTCAGGGACAAAATCTTGTATTATGGGTCCAAGTAATTCATGACTACTTGAGGATTACCAAGGCACCCTCTAAAAGTGTGTGTCTGTACCATGACAATAGGGGTTGCTTCACAGACATTTGTGCCCTTACCCAAAGGCAAGTGTAGCAAGGTAAGTTGAGGCTTGCTCCTTTACCTCAAGGCACATGTACGTGCAACAAGGTGAATGAAGGCTTGCACCCTTACCCCAATGTTACATCCAGGTGCAACAATGTAAGCTGAGGTTTGTATAATGGAGGTCTATTTTATGTTTTGAGTTTTGTCAAAATAAATATAAGAAACTTAGAATCTTATTCAATATGAACTTTGTATCTCAAGAAAGTAGAGTAGGCCAAGCATATGACACATACTTGTAATAAACAACCAAACAATATCCTAATCAAAGTCAATATGATGATAAAGCATACCTTTAATATTTGAGTAAGATCTTGAGTAATTCAAGTCAAAATTATTAAGTCCTGGAATGTAAACTAGTACACATACATCAAAAATAAGATTTTCAATATACTGGTGTCACAGGGACCAAAATAGGAGTTTTAAGTCTTATTAGTGAACTTTACTTGTGGTGCATATCCATCATCATGATTTCATGTTTCCAATGTTATCAAGAATGGTATTGAGATCCACATGTAGTTTATAATTCGACTAATCCCTATTTTGTAGTCATTAGGGTGAAGTGGTCAATGATAGATCATATTAAAATAAAGATCCCAAAAAAGATCCAAGGTCATTCATAGAGTTCATTATTATAAGGTTGATTAGATAATAATAGTTTGATTTCATTGATTTTCATGAGTACAAGTATCAAGAGTGATAATAGAGAGTCTTAGATATCAACATTACTAGATTCAGGTTGCAAGTATCAAAAGTTACTAAAAGGGGCAAATATTGGGACTTGGATTCATAACCATCAAATTTAGATTGCTCAACATTGTCAAGTAGCAAGACTTAATTAATATTTCAACAATATCAAATATCAAGTTTGCAGATAGGGATTAATGATTCCATTAGATCATATAGAATGTCAAAAGACCTTTAATATTTATCAAGTTGCGAGTATATATTCTGAATTTCAATGTAACAATATATCTAATACAAATTCAAATAGATCTCATGATGTCGAGGTTAAGTTTGGATAAAAGTTCAACCTTTGATTTCATAATCACCACTAAATCTCAATACAAGGGAAATTTTAGAAGAGGGATTGGAACTAAATGTTATATGTAGTTTCAGTATGTCTGGCTTGCTCTCACAATCAAAATTGACAATAGATTTGTCCATTTTCTATAACTATAATGTATGTAAAAGTTATAATTAAAATATGATCTAGAGAGAGTTAGAAAGAGAGGATGACCAGTGAAGAAGATGGAGAAGAGGTGCACTACTATGGCTGCTCCGTGGATGTTTGGAGGCTGTGATCTTATAGAAAGCAAGAGAGGAGGATGTTGTCGCACTACAATAGTGTGCCGCTGGCTCAATCTTGGGGGCAAAATACAAGAGAGAGGTCAAGGAAGCAATCTGAGTTGTTGGTTGTATACATGGATGAAGTCAATAGGGTAATGTATATATAAGTGGGGGAGAGAAGTGGATGGGTGGCAGTAAAACTTTCTTTGTAACTCAATTTTGTCTTACAAAGAACTTGGTTTGATCATTCAAATAACTTTTTGGTCAAGGTATTAAATTCCACATTGTAATTAATCCTCTCTAAAACACATAAAATACGTTTTAATATAACAAGATATCTCCACCTCAGTAAATGCTTTATATATCCAAACAAAATTGCATTAGTGTCAATAATAAATGAATATTCCATACCATCTTCGTACATGATTTTTATTACCAACTTATATATTAAATTGAAGCATTTTAAATAAGAATTACACACCTAAATTATTTCCTTTTTGACATATTGTATCCTTAAAAATCATAACTTCCAATCATATGAAAAGTTTACTAGGTCTTCCTTATTATGTAAAACCTCCATTTCTATTTTTGGGTGTTGATAATAGAAGAGACTAAAATATAAAGGTTTTGAGTTAGAAAAAGTTCTTCTAACAAGATATATGTTGAAAAAAAAATTATCCTCAAGAAATACCAATCCATCAAAATATCTTTTTATAATCGTAGTTCATTTCCAAAATGCATCATTTTATACCAAATTTGCACTTATCTATAAATTTAATAACACAATGTGTAACATACTCAAATCTATACGTATGTGTTAAACCCCTCTTCTTCTAAGCCCCTACTTGATTATGTTTACATATAGTAAATTTTCCCCTAATGCAGAGTACATTAGGAATCCTTGGAGTTGATTAGTATCATAGATATATAAATACCCTTCATACTTTCAATAGCAAACTCAATGGAAAAATATTCTCAATATCGTGCTTTACTCTAAATAGACACCCAAAAATATTTGTACATGTATAAGATGAAAGACATCAAATTAATATGTAATATAGTGTCACAATGAATTAACCAGGATGAATAAATACATTAATGTATGTTAATATACAAACAATGAAATCTACAATTATACATATTCAAAAGGTGAAATTGATGGAAAATTTAGGATCATGCATCCTAATTAGCATGCATGCCAAATCTCATATGAATAGGCCATTGTTTACACTCCCATTCAAATGATTGAATTATAAGCTTTAATTTGGTACTAATGCCTTTTATAAGGAAAAGCTATAACTAAGTTTGGCTTCATTTAATTTTCTCCCTCCCTGTGATGTCACCATTCTCCTACCCTGGTCTTACAGATCTTCTTAGTCATGCTTCTTGCACCAAGACCCTAGTCGCTGACTCGGTCTTGTACCCAACGACCAATTCTTCTCCTATTTTCTCCTCTTCGCTTCCTCTTCCTATCCATACGTCCTTTCATCCCCATTGGTAATCCCTCATCACCTTGAAGATGGCCCACCATTCACCAGCCCAACTGATGTGACCATACTCAGTTTACGACAGTAGCCCTCCACCACCATGGCACTGAGATGAGCCATCATGATGTGCAAAACTGATGTCACCTCCTCCTCCTCAGATCACCGACCTACCCTTTGTGGTATTATCCTTCTTCTTCCTCTTATCTTTAGGTCTACGCCCATCAGCTAATAGAGAAGAGTAATAGCCAACAATGCAGTGGCCAACAAGAACTCCTTGTTTTATGATTCCAATAATCTACTCGACCCTCCACTGTCTTCATCTCCTACACATCTCAAGCTTCGAGCCTTGCCTTTAACTCCTCGTTTCCCCCAAGTTTGTGCTTGCAACTAACACATCTTTATACTATCATCGTGTCTGCCATCTGCAACTATATGGGATGAAAGGAGGCAACCTTGGCACCCCAAGCCTGTCTTCCACCTCCACCGGATGGGCCTCTACAATCATCAGAACTTTCCTCTTCATCTCCTCCTTCCACCTACAGGTCATCCCCCTCTCTTTCTTCCTTACACCATAGTGCATGCATTGTGCCCAGTTGTGACACACTGCTAGGACTAGTGACCCTGACACCGTCTTCTCCTTCACAATGCAAACTTCCCTCATCTTCAACCTTTACCCTGTTGGTATGGTATGCCCAGAGAGCCAATCATATAATGATTGTGATGAGGCATTAGATACCTGATTTGATAATAATAAAGGTAATTTCATCTATTATGTTTGTCTCAGTCATGAGATGATTACACATACATGATAGATGTCTAAAGAATGTTGAGATTTGATGACATATGTTTTCCAGTACGTGACTTTAATGATGAGACCATATGTATGATAAGAGTGCATACATTCTTATTATGTCCCTAGTTGAATATTACTGTGGAAGAAAAATAGACAACATTAATACATAAGACTAGAGTGTGTCGACTGATGATAGAGTCTCATTAGTCATGATATATGATATCAAGTCAAGCACACAGATATATGTTAGAGAATAGTATATCACACAGACTCACCGTGAGAGTGATACATGGATACCATGGAATGGTAGTCACAATAATCTTTCATAGTGGTGGTGGTGATTGTGGTTCTTAGACCTAAAATTGCTACACTCATCACGTGTGATTGGGTACACTTTGACATCATCAAATGCATTCCTAAAACATGGGTTGTTATAACGGTGATGATTGGGTGACTTTGACACAGGAGGATAGACTGTGAGTGATAGAGATGGGATTTGTCCCTCCTACAAGGAGTATGATATCCAGGGCCCCTTGATAAGAGAGACTGAGAATTGTATGGCCATACTCATGTGATTCAATATATGATATGTGAACTCACATGCATCTCAGACAGTCTGCTCTAGGTTAAGGAACATGGATTTAATGTTGAAGAGGATGACATTCCCTGCCTCGAGTTCAATCTGAATGTTACTGACAAAGGAACTATACGATCACTATAACACTAATCAAAGATTGTAGGTTGAAGTTGTTCTCTAACTTTCTGAGCTACTTGGGTAGCAATAATGAGTTACTAGATTCCGCTCATTGCTTGTGATGTCATAAGTTGTTATGAACATTCACTGCCAATGTAAATTGGAACATGCTGGGTCACACACATAGGATACCCCTGTAAGAGGATATTGTCCATGAATAATGTTTAGATTGAGACTAAATGTGTTTAGGTACTCAACTAAACATACAGTTGGCTGACTAGACTCAGAACTATCAAGTTCAAGTGTTGAACTAGTTGGTTTGAGTGTTAGGTCAATTGGAGACTGCAATGTCAATGTCAAGACTGCCAACTGACTGGTTCACATTTGTGAGCCAATCGGCTGGTGTGAGCCAACTGACTAGTTCACTTGGTGAACTGGGCAGCTCACAATTCTGCCAACCAAGGAAATTAGGATTTGTCCGGTTGGAGGAAAACTTTCACATTTTACTTGTTTAATTCGATTGGAATAAGGATTAATCTTTGCATTAATTGGAAATGATTGAGGAAAGTCAATTGTGGGCAAGTCTGGGAAGTGAAACGACCGATTCACATTCCCAACTGACTGGTTCACAAGTGAAACGATTGGCTCACCTTGCCAAACTACCATTTCAGTTATGAAACGATCGGTTCGCCTGTCGCAATACAAACTATTTATGGAATTTCCTTAGAGAAAGGATGAAATGAGACATGAATATCTAGGATTTTCAAAGGAGAGCCTTTAGGTCTAGTTTTGGATCGATTGAAGCCATGTAGATCAGGGAACCTCAACCGTTGTTGTGAGATAGATAGAAGGTGATTACTAGACAAAACACTAACCCTAGACACTTCAATTTTCACCATCATGGGCTTTTAGGGTTTCCTAGGTTTAAAAGATTAGAGAAATTATTTACTCAATACATATGGGAGTGTGTCAACTATGATACCAGATGTCATGGAATTATAATTACCCCAATCCCAGTCCCAATGCATAGACATTGGTAGAAGGATTGAAGCTCATGTCTGTAGGTGTCCTGTAGGAAATAACACAGTGACATAAACAATAAGAAAATAATGTTCTCGTTTCATTAATTTGAACCATAATTCTTACAAGAGGGGGTTGCAGGCAACATGACATGAAAGGTACATATATTGAAACTAAAATATAGCTAGTAGATCCCAAGAGTTTTGTTATATTCCATGAAGTTCTTGTTTTTGAAGATTCATTAGACATTCTCGAGTCAAAAGTAGATCTGGGCAATAGTCATCATAAACCTAAATTCAAGAAAATCTGACCCAATCCGTGCAAACACATCAATATTCTTTTAAAACCAAAATGAAACCTGTATTAATAAGAATGTAATGCTTGGGTAAGAGTAATATAAACCACAAGAAAAAAACAAACATAAAAAACTTTGGTTGTTCAAAATCAATCACTTTTAGTTATGAGTTCCACTATACCCAACAGGACATCATCACCAGGACCAAAGTTAGGACCAACTTCCTATAGGATGGGTCCAAGTAAGTCATGACTACTTGAGGAATACCAAGATGCCCTCTAAAAGTGTTGCCTTACCTTGACAATATGGGTAGGTGCACAGACGCTTGCGCCCTTACCCGAAGGTAGATGCAACAAGGTAAGCTGAGGCTTATGCCCTTAGCCCAAGGTACATGTAGGTGCATCAAGGTGAAAGAATTACTCCAATTTTACATGCAAGGGTAGTATGGTAAGTCAAAGTTTGTATCATGGAGATTAATATTATGTTTCAAGTTTGTCAAAATAAATATAAGAAATTTAGAGCTCTATTTAATAGGAATGTTGTAGATCAAACAAGCATAGTAGGCCAAGTATATGACTCATAATTATAATGAACAAACAAACAATATCATAATCAAGGTCAATATGAGGATAAATCATACCTTTAAGATTTGAGTAAAATCTTGAGTAAGTCAAGTCAAAATTACTAAGCCCTGGAATTGAAACAAGTACACATGCATCAAAAATAGGAATCTCAACATATTGGTGTGGCAGGAACCAAAATAGGGGCTTTAAGTCTTATTAGTGAACTTTAGTTGCCAATATATCCATAATCAAGGTCTAATGTTTCCAAGATTATCAAGATTAGTATGAAGATCCACACTTAGTTCATAATAGAACCAATCCCTATATTGTAATCACTCCAGTGAAATGGTCAACTATAGATCAGATTAAGATATAACTTCCAAAAAATATTCTAAGGTTTGATCATTAATAGAGTCCATTATCAAAAGATTTTGATTCCATAAGAATAATCAGATCCATTGATTTTCATGAGTACAAGTTTCAAGATTATAACACAAAGTCTTAGATATAAACGTTACTAGAACTGGGTTGCAAGTATCAAAAGTTACTAAAAGGGATAGATTCAGTGACTTGAATTTGTAATCATCAAAGTTAGATCATTCAACATTGTCAAGTAACAAGATTTTCCCAATATGCCAACAATGTCAAATATCAAGTTTGCACATATGGATGAATGATTTCATTGGGTCATATATATCAGAACATCAAAAGACCCTTAATTTTCATTAGTTTTCATGTCCATGTTCTAAAGTTTGAGATAACAATAGATCTGATACTGACTCAAATAGTTCTCATGATGTCAAGGTCAAGTTTACATAAAGGAGTAACCTTTGGTTTCATTATCACAACTAAAGTTCACTATAAGGGAACTTTTGGAACATGTATTGTAACTAGATAAAGTACTTCCATTGTATCTGATTTGATCTCGTGATCAAAATAGAATATATATTTGTTCATTTTCTATGATGTATGTAAAGTTATGATCAAAATATGACTTACATAGAGAGAGAGAGAGTTAGAGAGAGACGAGACCTGTGAAGTATATGGAGAAGAGGAGCACTACTATAGCTTTTGAAGGGTTGTTTGGAGGGTGATTTTGGAGAAAACAAGTGATTAAGACATCGTCACACTCCATCAATGTGTTTCTGATTCAATCTTGGGGAAAAAGCACATGGAGGGGTCGAGGGAACAATCCAAGTTGTTGGTTGTGTACATGTCTGGAGTCAATAGGGTGTGTATATATATGTGGGGATAGAAGTAGATGAGTGGTGATCAAACTTCCTTTATAATTTAATTTCTTCGTGCGTAAAACTTGTTTTAACCATTCAAATAACTTTCTGGTCAAGCCATTAAATTCCACAATGTAATTAATCCTTTCTAAAACACATGAAAATACTTTTAAACAAAATATATCCATCCCAACACATGCTTTATAACTTATAACAAAATTCCAATGGCTTCATTAATAAATGGATATTCCATACCATCTTGGTACATGGTGTTTATTCAACGTATAATTAGATTGATACCGACAAGGATTGGTTCAAGTGGCCAAGAAACACGTCCCATAACAAATTGACTTGAATTTGATTCCCAGAAGCCGCCTTGAATTTACTGCCCTCTCGAGCGTACGCATGTGGATGCCACTTTGGAGGGAAGAGAATGGCTGTAAAAGTTATCCAATGTGCTCTCTTTTGGCCAACCCTATTCAAAGATCCTCATGAATATTGTAAAACTTGCTTGAAGTGTCAAAAATTGGGCAAAATCTCAAGGAGAGATACGACGTCTCTACCCGTATTCTAGTGGTGGAAGTGTTTTATGTGTTGGGAATTAACTTAATGGGCCCATTCCCTCTCTCCTATGGGTATGTGTACATCTTGGTGGCTATTGATTATATCTAAATGAGTTGAGGCTATAGCAAAAAGAAAAAAGACCACAAGGTGGTTGGTGAATTTGTAAAGTCCAACATCTTCAACTAGTTTGGAGTGCTAAGAGGCATTATAAGTGACAGTCTAAGACATTTCATAGATAGAAGCTTTGAAATCTTGTTGAAGAGATATGTGGTGGATCACCATATAGCTACTCCTTACCATCCTAAAATAAGTGGGCAAATTGACTTTCCAATCATGAGATAAAGTTCATTCTTGAGAGGATAGTTAGATCAGGTGACAATGATTGGTTAATATGCCTCAATGAAGCTCTGTGGACATATATAACTGAATTTAAAGCTCCAATTGGCACTACTCCATTCAAGCTCATGTATGTAAAAAGTTGCTACTTTTCAGTAGAACTGCAACATAAGACACTTCGTGCATTAAAATTTATGAACATGGATATAGACACGACAATGGTTAGAAGAAAATTACAATTAAGTGAACTTCAGTAATCAAGAAATGAATCCTATAAGTTGATAAGGAATAAGATATATGAACATGATCAATGGTTTTGGATCTACAATTCTCAAATGCAATTCTTTATCGAGAAACTGATATCAAAATGGGAAGGATCATATTAAGTGAAACATATATACCCATCTAGAACAATAGTGATTCAAGATAAGGAAGGATCCAAGGAATCTGTTGTCAATGGATGAAGACTCAATTTGATTGTTAAAATTGGGCCCAACACAGAAAATCAATGTTTTGATATTGCAATGTTGATTAAGTAGATTTCTTGTGATGAAGAGTTTTGCTTGAATGCACATGAGAATGAATTCAATTATGAAACTAATACCACAATATTTTTTGAGAGATTGATTCATTAAAGCAACACTAAGCCAAACTGAAGGTAATATAACTCAAAGCTTGTGGGAAGAAACCCATTCCAATTTGAGAACTCATTTTTCTCTAAAATCCCATTTTGATCATACTCTTTGTTTTTACACATTCAAAGAAATACACACACACACTTTGCATTTGATAGATTTCTATTGTTTTGAGGTGTGTAGGAATAATAAGGATAGAGATTGAGAAAGAGAGTTCCTAGAGAGTGGCAAGAATGAGTTAGATTTGATGTTGATCAATAATTGATTGTGATATAAAAATTAAAATGAAATATGCTCATTTCTAGAAATTTGCTTGAAGAGTGACCAAAATGGCCATGATACATCAGAACGAGTGTGCTTCCAACTTCAAAATCCCAATGATAGATCAAGATTTTTAGGATGATTAACACAAATGTGCTGACCAAAATGATTCTACTGGAATCATGCCACCACATCTTTGTAGGCCAGAATGACATTACTGGGCCGAGCCCACTCCACTTAAGTCACAAAAATATGGGGATCACCATAACCCCCTTTCGATTCAACCCTCACTTTAAGCCCATTCTGTGTGAGAGACAGCTTCAGAAGACCATTAAACACCCTCTTAGCTTAGATCCTTCATCTTCAAGCCCCAATCAAGTCTCCTCAAACTCGAAGGAGTCTTTTTCCATCTTTAAATCTCCATTTCAGTTTGTTACCACCTTCATTTCTCCAACAACAACCCAAATTCGCTCACACCACCAAGAACCCTAGAAATTTTGGCCACGTCCTCCAAATGTGACAAAAAACCTAGAAAGGATTCACCGATTAGATGAAGAAGGGAATGCAAGATGGTCTTCAAGCCATCACCATCACAAATTCTTATACCAAAAGAGCCTCCAATATCCCTACACCATCCCACAACCCCATCATGTCCCCCTTCAAATCCATATTCAGCTCCTTCACCCACTCCACATCCATAAGAAACTCCTACCTCCACTCTTCCTCTCCTAGGCCTAGTCAGTGCATAGAGTTCATTATCACAAGATTTTGATTGGATACAATAGTCTGACTTCATTGATTTTCATGAGTACAAGTATCAAGAGTGATAATAGAGAGTCTTAGATATCAAAATTATTAGATCTGGGTTGCAAATACCAAAAGTTACTAAAAAGGTGGATCTGGGGACTTGGATTCATAACCATCAAGGCACCAAGATTACTGAAGAAGATAGAGAACATTGTCAAGTAACATGAATTTATTAATATTTCAACAATATCAAATATCAAGTTTGCACATAGGTATGAATGATTCATTAGATCATATAGAGTGTCAAAAGACCCTTAATCTTTTATCAAGTTGCAAGTATGTATTCTGAATTTCAATGTAACGATATATCAAATATAGATTCAAATAGATCTCATGATGCATGGTCAAGTTTAGATAAAAATTCGACCTTTGATTTCATAATCACCACTAAATCTCATTATAAGGGAAATTTTAGAAGAGGGATTGGAACTAAATGTTAACTGTAGTTTCACTATGTTTGGCTTGCTCTCACGATCAAAATGGAAAATAGATTTGTATGTTTTCTATTACTACAATGTATGCAAAAGTTATGATTAAAATACGATCCAAAAGAGAGTTAGAGAGAGAGGAAGACCTTTGAAGATGATGGAGAAGAGGCGCGCTACTATGGCTTCTCCATGGCTGTTTGGAGGCTGCAATTTTGTAGAAAGCAAGACACGAGGATGTTGTTGCCCTACAACAGTGTGATGCCGGCTCAATCTTGGGGGAAAAATGCAAGAGAGAGGTGAAGGGAGAAATCTGAGTTGCTGGTTGTATACATGGATGAAGTCAAGAGGGCATTGTATATATAAGTGGGGGAGGGAAGTGGATGAGTGGCGGTCAAACTTTCTTTATAACTTAATTTTGTATTACATAGAACTTGGTTTGATGATTCAAATAACTTTGTGGTCAAGGTATTAAATTCCACATTGTAATTAATCCTCTCTAAAACACATATAATACATTTTAACATAACAAGATATATCCACCTTTGCAAATGCTTTATATCTCCTAACAAAAATTCCATTGGTGTCAATAATAAATGAATATTCTATACCATCTTCGTACATGATGTTTATTACCAACTTACTTATAAATTAATTTTACGGCTTTAAAACAAGAATTACACACCTCAATTCTTTCCTCTTTGAAATATTATATCCTTAACAATCATAACTTCCAATCATATGAAAAGCTGACTAGGTCTTCCTTATTATGTAAAACCTCCATTTCTATTTTTGGGTGTTGATAATAAAAGAGAATAAAATATAAAGGTTTGGAGGTAGAAAAAGTTCTTCTAATAAGATATATGTTGAAAAAACATAATTATCCTTAAGATTGACCAATCCATCAAAAGATCTTTTTATAATAATTATTTATTTCCAAAATGCATCATTTTATACCAAATTTGCACTTATCCATAAATTAAATAAGACAACGCTCCTTGTTGGTTTTTGTGTACCCCAAGAATGCACTGAGGAGGTGGAATGTCATGTCAGAGTAGGCTATGGTGGTGCACAAAAACCAACAAGGAGAAGGTTCTTGATAGAATAAGAAGAGGAATACCAGTCAATGGACATTGTGCCTTCCAACTTGGACACAATTTTGGGGTCCCACACATATGTAGAAGAAAAGAAGGAAGGGAAAGTGATGAGATGGAGTAGGAGCTGGTGGATATGATCCATGAGTTGGAGGTAGACATGCTAAAGCAATTGAGTAAGCATTGTGAAGGGGTCACATTTGGGAGAGGAACAAGAAGTAGAATATTTATAAGGTCCTCCATCCTGAGTGTGTGTCTGGGAGAGTGATTCCTACTGGGTACACATGTATGTCCACCATGCAAGCCCTAGGGATTAATTACAACTTCAAACAATTCATGAATATGTGTGGGTTGCATAAAGCTCTAACTAAGGTTCAAAAAACCTATGTGGATATCACACTTGACTTTCTAGGTTCCCTAGAGAAAGTCAAATATTAAGGTGAGGATGCCATCATATGCAGATTTAGTGACTATGCACGTTCTAAAAGTCTCCAACATCAACAACTTTTTTGTGCCATCCCCTAAGATTGTGTAGAAACTTGATTATGGGCGCATTGACGAGAAAGAAATTCTCCATTATTCATATACTTGGGAGAGATTCCTTGGATAATAGACCTTTGCAGCAAGAACATCTAATATAAGTGGACTGCACAACCCTATTTTGAGGTATATTAAAAAAGTCTTGACAAATACAATTTTTGCTCGATATGAAAATAGGGATGTTGCTCTTGGAAAGACCTCTTTGTAATGGCTATGACACTGAGGGGTGATTATGTAACCTAGGTGAAATGATGATTTATCGCTTGAATATAATCCTTTTTGAGAGCAAGAAACCATTCATAATGGACGGGATATTAACTACCATTTCCTTAGCACTAAGGTGTGACCTAGTGGGGCTCACCAAATCTAAAGGGACCAAATATATGGATATGAATTATCTTGCTGGGTCCCACATGATATCCTTGTTGAATGACAAAATCATCTACAATATTAACCCAGGGTACCCTGGCATAACCCTAAGGCCGCCCTGTCACACCAATGTTTTGGTTGTTGACATAGGATCAATAGAATATTTCATGGGAGCTCTTGAAATTTGGGAGAATGAGCATCCCAATGATGACTACAAGGAAGCACCAGTGGATCTACTAGAGGGAAAGGATAGTCCAATGCGCTAGATAAGAAGCAACAACATACATGACAGTAACCTCTCCGTCTAAGAAGAAAAAGAAGGAAGATTACACACATCCACCACCAACAAATTCCTATGACATGTCAAAAATCCAATAATAATCAGAGGGATTAAACAAACTCGACAAGACATGTAGTTAGATCAAAAAAAAATGCATCATCAGATCAACTACATGTACCACTACCAGCATGCACATGTGTAGAGAAACCCCCAATTTGGGGAGGAATTTTGGGGAGATGTGTAGGGGTACATAGTCACATACCCAACTCCACAAGAAGATTATTGTGACAGATGTTACCAATATTCTCCATCCCAAGGAGGATCTTCAGATGCAATGCCACAACAACTGTGAAAATACCTTATTACTCTTGAGGTTTCTTTTCATGCTAGAGAAAACATAATTCAAAAGCTTGGAGTGGTAGGGCAGTATGTGCCCTCTCTTCTCATTTTCATTCATGTTCTACCTATCTCACCCTTTTTGATGTTTGCACCACCCATACATAGATTCCAATTTCATGCCCATCGAGATAGGAAACATCAAACCTAACTCACTTGACCTTTACACATCCACGTGTGTCATTTAGAGTGGATTGAAGTATCAGTTTAAATGCATGAAGGTGAAATAACACTCCAGCTCATTTTTTGACATAACCGTCATGGAATATATTTGACATGATCTATATAACAACCATAAGAATTGAATGTGTAATTTATGGCCTAGATTGAAAGTTTGTAGGATCAATGCTAAGATCACATTTAAATTGTGAAAGAGGATAGGAAAGAGGTGAAACACGTGTATCTATTAAATATTGAGTCCATCTAGTCAATGTACGTACACTTTAATGTATTTTTCATTTCTTACTTTTTGAAAATTTAAAAAGGTTTTGAGTTGGAGCATACTTGATGACAAGTATTTTTTAAGATTGGGGTGGTGATGAAGCTCTTTATTAGGCCTTCATCTTGTGTCATATTGTTGATTATTCATATTTAGATGTTTCATATTACAATCATTCCCCAATAATAGGTATTTTATATGAAATACATTTATGGATTTTATTTGCATGATTTTTAGGTACTTTGACCATTCTCAATGGAAGGGAGAGAAGGAGGTGGGTTCTAGGGTTTCTCCAGGCTTGGAGGAATCCAAAATGAACCCAAGATCACTCCCAAAACAATTCTAGTGATAAAAAAATTATTGAAGCACAATGCTCCATGAATGACCAAGTTTAAGAAGTGCATGATAATGCCCTCAAAACTGTTGTGGTAACTCAGTTAGCCTGTTCTATCAAGATAAACAATCACATGAATCCAAAATGAACCTATCCTAGTACAAACCAACATGTCCATTCTCACCATAAAGATTGTGGTGCTTAGTAGCCAGAATGATCATGTTGTATGGCATGACCGTTCTAGCTAGACCCCAAAATGACCATTCCACAGAGCACGACCCTTCCTCAACTCACCCACCATAGTCGTTCCCATCATGATCATGTTACCTCAAGCCCAACGTTGCCATACTACATAGAACGACTATTCTACCCCAACTCCAAAAGCCCAAAATTAACCTAACCATTTTACATTTCCAACATCGGCACTTTCCACCATCACGACCATTCTCACACTTACCCACCACAATTGTTCTACCCAAAACAATTGTGCTACCTATCAAACTCTACTGCTTCCCTACTATCATTTTACCATCTTGCCTCCATTTCACCCTCTGCTCCCGCACCACTATATACACATCAGTGGCAGTTGGGAGTAGAAGGCTATCTCCCTTAGGCATTCATTCTACTCACCTACCTCCTACCTACCCCATTTTGTCTCCCATGCATCATCTTCTACCACAAAATCCAAAGTTTTAGGGTTTTAACCATTATCCATTTCATTTCCATGCCATTCAACATTGGATGGAAGTTCTTAAGCTTGCAACTATTAGATAAGAGGATTTAGCCAAAACTTTGAGCTCCATGACTTTTTCTATTTCTTCCTTCTACTACTAAGGGTATATAAGCCCTCTTGATAGACTGTTTGGGGAAATGGATATGACTTTGATACCATGATGAGGTAGTATTGTTGTAAACACTATATTTTAGTTTAAGAATGTTATCTTTATGCTTATATCTCTTTTTCCCATCTCTTTATATGGTTATTGATTAGGGAAACCACCTAACTCCATGAGAATGGTTATATGTGGCCTTTTGGGGAAAATATCCTAAGTCCAACTAGTAGATCCTTAGATTGCTACCCCTATTCCTACATATACATCTACTCTCCTACTCTTAAGTGTTAGATCTAAGTAGATTTTTTTGAAGAGAAATCAGTTCGATTCATTACTTTTAAGCCATAGGACATGTATAAGAAAAGGGTATTACATCAGTAGAACATACAAAGAACAAGTTCAATTTCCCAACACCACTGCAACTCAGAAAGAGAATAAAAAGATTCTACATTTATTCATCTTCTATGAGGATGACTTCATAAGATTTTCATGAGGAATCACTTCGACTTGAGTGTGTAGCCGTGGTAGAGAAGTTATATTGGATCAATGTTCCAATGATGGATTACCTCCTCAAACAAAGACATAAGACCAAGCAACAATATCAAACCAAGGAAAAATTTAGCACTAGTACAAGCTAGAGACTTTTTTCTCTCCTAAAAAAGATGTTGAAAACAGAAATTGACTGATAAACATTGATGAACATAGACTACATGACATATAAGCTACCACTAACTACTAATAGATCAATGAAAATAGAGAAAGAAAATTTGAAACAGAAATGGAGGAAAACTCAACACTATTGAAGCATTACAGGAGGAAACTTCCATCATCTCTAGGAACTTTGTTACCAAAGAGGAAGCCTGAAAAGCATAACTCACTCTACAAAAACACAACCCCCAAACCTCAGCTATTTGTAAGACTAAGACCCAGCCTCGTCGACCAATGAAGATCTACAAAAAAGCCCCACTTACACGACACCAGCAAGTCGTCGAGCAAAGAAAGGGGCCTAGGGAGAGTAGATCAGCGCTCAGCGAAAGCCCAGACCCCTCCCCCAAGCCATGCCACTAAGATAGAATGGAAGCCCTAGTCATCCTTTTTTACCAAAGAAGAGAGGGACGGGTCCCTGCTTCCCCAAAAATTAGATCTAAGTAGATAGTGGTGCCTCACTTAATGTGATTAGTAAAGAGTTGTCTATAGGTTGGATGGAGTGTAAAATGAAGTGAAATACCCTTCTCATACACTCCATGCCACCCTTTGACATTACGCACATTAGAAGAATCACTCCTAGAGACATATACTAGTGTGATAATGATTGCATTATACTTATGCCCTAGTCAATTGAACCTCATAAGGTTGGATAGGGGGTAATATAGACTAGTTCCTCTATGTACACCCTATACTACACATCCCACTATGTGTTTGGTTAGATAACATAGTTTGATTGATTGTGTTTCATGATATGAACCTAAATGGGATGATAGTCACATTTGCCCCTGAATGGCCCACTTCCACAATTAACTATTTAAAACCCTAGTTGCTCTTTTTCCTTAGCTAGTGTTAACTTGGTTAGCATCCTTTCTTTTTCACTTAGTCAATTTTCTTATTCATGTTAGTCAACCCTTATTAGAGTAGTTAATGCTTGTTTTTAGGTAAGAGATTAGAGTACTATTACATAGGATCACTCTTCTTTTCTTTATTTAGGTTCTATTACATAGGAGCACCTTTTATTTTTCATTTTGGATTTTCTTTTTCTTTGCCCTTGGTGTAATCAGGGCACATGGTGGCAGGAGTGAAGCAGAGGGGATAAGTGTTGGCCATCCCAAGCTTTTAGGGTGGTTAAGGCTTACTCTTTTTGTGTTTTTAGCATTTTTCATGAGGTGGAGAGATATGGAATGATGAAAGAGAATGGGTCAAAAGAGTGGTAATTAGTGTGGATACTAATACAAAACTTCATGCATGAGGGCTACTCAACGATATTCACAAATAAATGGAAACCACATAAATGAAGCAATATAAAAATCAGATTTCTATCTAAAATTTGACAAACCCTAAGCATTTGTAGCTTACTTATATCACAAGTCAACCACACATTTTACAAGCATGAAATAAGTCATTTACATGTGTGAAGTCAAAGATTGAGGCCATCTAGCAATAAATAATGAAAATATGACATGCGTTTGCAAAGGTCAAGTATTCCATTTCAAAATGTAAAGGGTGGGTTAAAACATGCTTAAAGGCAAACAATTTCGAATTTGGGTAGTATTGGACAAAATGGTGCCAAATGCCCCCATTCACATCAAGATTTACACTACTAAGCAATAAATTTCCTAAAGACAAATCCTAGATAAATACACAAAATATATTACTAAAATCTACGTGCATTCAATGCAATAAATGTAGACCAATAAATGGATATCTGGAATCCACAAATTCGATCCAGATTCGAGTCTAAAATTTTGAAAAAAATCTGACATCCGCATAATACAAATTGGATTTAGGATATCAAATTTCATATCTGAAAATTTCAGATAGTATTTTGGATATGGCTATATCTGCTCTGAAAAAATCCAAAATCTGAAATATATATATATATATATATTATCAAATATATGTTATCTATATATAAAAACATAAAAATATAGATATTGTATCTTATATATTCATAGTGATATCAATGTTTTCTATATATAATGTATTAATAACAATACATTTATGCTTTTTGGTTCGGATTGGATATTTATCTGAATTTGAATATTATTTGTCGGATCAGATTCAGATATTATCATATGATATCTGTCAGATATCATATCAGATTTTTTTTTTCAGATTCAGATATCAGATATAGTAGTATCTGCTACATAGCCCGTCCCGGTAGCTGTAGTAGCACGATACGACCAAGAAGGCCACCCCAGTATGCTGAGTTCCTAGATGGGTCTCAACCTGAGACGTATGACCCCTCTACACCCGATACAAGGAACCCGAGAGCCTAAGTGATCCCTAAACCGACACGATACTGAACCCAATATGGACCAACCATAAAGACATGTCACCCGATAGGGCTGGCAACCTGACACAGCCGTATCAGGTAGGGAGTCCCTCCCGATACACCCTAGCAGTCGTGGCTCAGAACCTGACACAGTCAAGAGCCAGACATGGGTGTATCGGGTAGAGCTCCTGCCCGGTACTGGGTTAGGGGAACCTTAGGGGTATGCTGTTGTATATCGACCTCCTAAATCAAGGAGACCGATACTTATCTTTCCCTTTTTACTACATTTTACTTTCGTTTCCCTATGCATTGTAACCAAACCTTTTACTCTCTTTAAGCTTATTGGAATATATGGAGTTTATCTCATATTGTTCTATGTATGGCTCCTTTTTGTTGGATGGTTTCTTTATAGCATCTAAACTCTAGCCTCTTCTGACGGATCACGCTTTTGACTAGCTATCGAATCGTGTTTCCCATTTTGACGCCCTTGAGAGGGGGCTGTCATAACTCTAGAGTTTGGTCTGATTCGGGTGTACGAGAGTACCCAGGATCAGGGCTACTTCAGTTTACCTTACCACTCTAATCTACGACCACTATCCTTGAGAGAGGGAGTTGGTACATGGTTAGAGGCATCCTCTTTGAGAGAAGAGAATGTGGGATGTTTTACGATGTCGCTTTTTATGCCTAAGTTCTCTTCCTTCATGCCTTACATTGACGACCGTTTTATTCTCTTGGCTTCTGATATACAAAACCCCTATAAAAATGGCTAAACCCTAAAATCATAATCTTAAGGTCAACCGAATTATGTCATCACTGGCCATCGGTGTCTTGAAGGTGGAGCATACTTCAAGAAATGAGTCGAAGTGCTTGTAGGGGTTCTCCTTCTTCGAGTCGTAGAAGGTGGGCAGGAGCCCAAGAAGACCTGGAGGAATGGAGAATTGCTCCCTTAGCATTCAATCAACTCTGCTAGCAATTGGTGATATGTAGTTCCTAGGCATGAAGTAATCTTGAAGTGGCTTGTAAGGTGCATTTTGGCCTTCCATATTGTCTTCCCTCGAGTGGCTTGTCACATGCACAAGGCACAACCAAACAAAAGAAAACAAGTTGGCAAACCAATATGCACAAAGAATAAAAAGATAAAGAATAACAAATAGCAATGATGAGGGCAGTAGGAAAGTCAAAGCAAGACTAACTAGCTAGGCCGAGTGCCTTTCTCCCGGGCAATGGTGCCAGAAAGCTTGGTGCGTTTCTACTAATGGTGTTACACACTACTCAATTGGAGTTTGAATAGATGCAACCCCGTGAAAAGATACACATGGTGGATAACTTTCAAAATTTATAAGGACCTACACAAACATACTCGCATACACCAAAATACTACACCCGTAAGTGCATGGGGTCATGTCGTAGTATAGGAGGGCGGCAAGTATAGGGTCGATTCATAGGGAGAAAAGAGGGCACTAGATCTAGGTTAGTTTTAGGCCAGGTTCCTACTGTGGAGTCTAGGGTTGAAGGGTTTAAAGGTTGATTGTTGATTACACTAAGTTGAGGAAGAAAGCAATTAAAGGAAAGAAAACAAGATCAAAACCTAAGTTAACCCTAGACAGTTAATTATAATGAGCAAAAAAAGACAAGGCAAGCAAGGAAAAGAGCAAACTATACTAAAGCAGGCAAGAAGAAGTCTACACTACACTAAGCTAGAAAAGAGGGAAAAAGAGAAATTAAAGACCTAAAGTAGCAAGAACAAAGCAAGAACACGTCAAGAAGCAAACTAAGCAGGTAAAGATCTAACTAAACTAACACTAGCTAAGGAAGAAGACAATTAGGGTTTTAAAGCAATTAAGGGAAATGTGGGCTGTTTAGGGGATGCACTTATCAATTAGGTTGGGGGATGACATGTGAACATTATGATTTCATTTAGATTATCAAACCAAACAACATGTTAGAGTCTAATGAATTATCCTAAACTAGTATCTGGTCATTGATATGTTAGGGTGTTTATAGGGGAACTAGTCCCTAACACCTCCCACTACTCTTACTAGGCTCAATTGGTTTAAAGTTTAGATGCAATTCAATTATAGTCTAAACAATCCTAGGTTTCTAGGTTAGATGAGCTTAGGATGATTAGGGGCTGAGGTTAGTAATGGGAGTGGAAGTGAGGTTTTAGGCCTCCAATCACCCACATTCTAGCCTTGAGAAATCCATATGCTAATTACACTAAATTCTTCTAATCTAGCTACTTAGATCTCTCAACTAGGGTTAGGAGAATTGGTTAGCATGTAGGAAGATGGGTGGCTAGCTAGGGATCCACGAATTGGACCTAGGAGCAAATCCCAAAATTCATGCACAGAAGCAATTTCCCTAAATTCCTAGGTGATTTCAAGAATAAACGAAGGAGCATATCTATGGAGAATGAGATAAAAGTAGAACATAAACATTAGAAAATGAAATTATAATGTTTACATATCATTTTCCCCCAACATGGTATCAAGGTAACATTTTCACCCCAAACAACCCACCCAAGGGACCTAGCTATTCATAGAAATGGAAAATACAAAAAAAAGGAGAAAGAGGTAGAAGAAGCCATGGAGCTAAGTGTAGATGGAGAAATCCTCCACTTTAGCTACTGTAAGTCATCCTCCTCCTTCCTCTAAGGTGCAAGGGGCATGTGATGAATGTGGAATAGGGTCAAAACACTAGGAAACTAGGGTTTTGGTGGTGGAAATGGTGAAATGGAGGTAAAATGAGGTGGAAATGGAGTGGAATGGGTGGAATGTGAAAATGGAGAGCTAAGAGGTGGTAGAAGGTAGATAACGTCTTGCTCCAGCCACCACATAGGTATATATAGGTGTGGGGGAAGCAATAGGTCTGGGTAATGCAGTGTAAAAGTAGCTAGGTTTTTTGTGGGTAGCACGACCATGGTGGTCACCACGATTGTGGTGGGGAGGGGTGAGAATGGTCGTGGTGGTGTGGAATGACCGTGGTGATAAATGGAAAAAATCATAGGGACTTGTTCAATAATGTACACGAAGTAGCATGGTCGTGGTGGGGCTAGGGTAGGACTACCGTGGTGGTCGTCGTGGTCATTGTGGCTTGGATCACGCTACCCGTTCTTGGCTCCATGGCCATTTTGCTTCAGCTGTCACATGACCGTGCAAGATGGAACAACCATTCTGGGTCAGTCCACCATGACCATTCTGAGTGGCACTATCGTGGCACTATCGTGGCGATTCTTTAATGATTGGAGCTGACTCTGTTGATTTTGGATAAGCCAGCACGGCCGTTCTGAGGTACCACAACCATGGTGGTCTCTATTGCATCACTTTGACTTGATTCTTTGTTCCTTCTTGGACATCTTTGCTTCAAAGGAGTTTTGGCCACTAGGGGTAGGTTGAGGGAGCCTCAGACTTCACTTTAGGCCTCTCCAAGGGTAGAGAAACCCTAAGATCACTCATTTTCTCTGTCTTCCATCAAGTGTGGTCCAAATGCCTACAAAACTTGCAAATAATGTCCATAACTGCATTTTATACAAATATGCATATTAGGGGAAATAACATACAATCGAATAGGTATAGATGTGATTGAAATGCAAAATGACACAAGATGAAGCCCTAAATTAGGTCTGAATCTATATGTATTATTGTTTCCTCATCAAATTGGATGTGATATTATTTTTCTCATTTTTAGATTCACATGCTGACCCTAAGGTTTTCAAGAAGTTTCACAAATTCACTCATTGATACCTTTCAATATCAATATGTGATGAAGAATAGTAATCCATCTACGTTCCTTTTTTGGTGTAGAGGTAACACATAAATGTCTTCAACCTTCATATATCCCAACAAACACAAATATATTGACTCAACATGGGATGTTTCACAAACCATGACCATTTCACTTGCTAAACTTGTGCATTTATTATATCATAAGGGTATATATGAGATGGATCCATGTTCTTATTAGCATATTTATAAGCTATCTTACACCTAAAATTCACCAATAAAGATATGGTTCATGCGATGTATTTTGTAAGTTTGTTTCAACATTCTTGTAGAGATCACTATCAATGGATAGCAAAACATATTCCTTGATATTGTCTGACCCACAATCCTTCAAGAATGGTAGACCCAATGTTATGTCTATAGCTAGATGATATACAACCACTATATAGTAATAGAAATTTATGAAATAGTTTTGTAACTAGAAATTAAAATTCCAAAAAGTAAAAGGCACTTTTAATTGTATCCACTAGTTATCAATGTGATTCCTACATAGACATAAACTTTGATGTCCATCAAATACTGCTCATATACTATATTTTCCTCATGCAAAAAAAATCAATGGCTTTTGAGAACTTAATAACAACATTTACAAGTATTATTATATCTTCATCTATTTAGTTCAAGTCAAGGACTCACTTTTCCTATCACTTCTCTCTAAATTGTTTCCATGAAATATACAAACTTGAGATAAAAATAGATAATTAATATAAAAATGGTTTCTACCATTCTTGAAATAGAGAGCCGAGAAGACGTGGCACACAACGACACATTTGGAAATAGCAACCGTGGAGGGAGTAGATTCACATTAGAGGATGCTATGATTGACAACAGTGGTTTTTGATGTGCTCTTTAATTCAACATATCACAACTCTAATTTAGTATTATCATATTTTGAGCTAGAGGCCTATTGAAAAAGGGGTGCCTACCCCACATCAAAACTTTCTTTACAGCTTCCTATACTTTATCTCATGTTCTTATTTTATTATTACACCAAGACACACTTCTGGAGATGTCATACTAAATATTATTCTTTATGATTGATTTGCAGGTGACTTTTGTTTGCAAATCTTAATATCTATATATATATGAAATTTCTATTAAAAACTATAAAAATGGTGAAATGAGAGAAGATGATAACAATCATTGTACTAGAATGACGACAAAATTATATCAATCATAGTAACCAATCATCTCATAAAAGTGCATGACGCACACAAGTTCACTAACTTAGTCCAACTGTCTAGAGGAATCATGCATGCACAAAGATGTGCACATTTTTCTTTGATAGCACCTCCCAATTGGGTAGTAGGAAACTAGGATAAGGTGATACAAGAGTAGACAATTTTGCACGGTTGGGTCAAAACATGAAAATAATTGCATCCATTCATTCATTGCCTAAAGATAAGCAACAAAAGAAGGAACATAAGAAAAAAAAATTAAACAAAGAAACTATACAAGATTTATGTCAATAAAAACCATCAATAGGAATTTTGTTCTCAAAATGCAATTTACCGTATATGTACACATTCATCTGTTGTAGAGTAGAATTTGATGTACATGTTAGTATGACATCTGGTAATCATATATACATGTTGACATGTGTTTAGTAAACTCACTATCACTAAAAGTGAAAACTATATATAACTAGGTAAATTCCTACAATTACAATTAGTAATGATTCTTTTTATTCCTAATCAAATTAATCTTCCTGTACCTAAAAAGAAATTATCCAAAGAGAATAATCAGACATTTTTGGATCCCTAGGTCATGTATTTGGTATTTAAAATACAATAAAAATATAGAAATGATAATCTTTCAAAAATGAAGCGAACACTATTAAGCCTCCATGAACTGCAAAGCTAGGATTCAAAACAAGAATGTTTGTTAAACTAAGCCACGCATGTGATTCTTCTTTAAGGTTTTAAGAAAGCAATGCATCATTTAGGTAAATTGAATTTTCTAACATAAATAAACTCTACTAGGATGGAGTTCGGTGGCAAACCAGGACAACCAAAACACGGTAAAAATACCATTAAATAAATAAAAACAAATTTTGAATCATTAAAATAATGGATTCATAAAATTATTTTAAATGGAAATCTTCAACCTCCACCATACTGAGTGGATGCCCTTCAAAAAATCTATTAGGTTACAAAAACAAGATTTAGAATGTTTCAAACACTCTTGAGTTCAATTTGAAGACATTCACGACTTATAAAAAAATGAATCTGTTCAAAATTACAAAATATTTACTTTAAGGAATCACACAACCTATTAAACATAGTATCAAAATTGTTCTGTAAATTAAGTAATCAACATAACATTTAAAATTAAGAGGCATGCTACTCAATTACAGATTTTGTTTCACAATGATATTATAGACATGACAAAAATGATTATAAACATTATATAGTTCAATCACTTAGTACAAAATTTATCTTTGACTCGAAGGTGGAAACTCCATTTATTTAATTCTCACATTTATCACATGATTAAATATATGAATATATATTTATATATGCATTCATCAATCTTAAAGATTAATTTAAGACGGGAGAGGAAGATGGGATCATGTCAAGCATTGTATCAAAAGGAACAACTTGTGATCATGGTATCTAGTTTAAGTGTGTCCAATAGTGGTCTATTTGTATAGAAAAAATTATGCATGGCCACTACAATTTGTATAAATATACAAGAACGATAAATAATATAAATGAATGAATTTTTATAATTATTAATAAAAATTTAGAAATACTATACATTTTAGTTTGTTTTATAATAAAATATATTGTTTACTAATGCTTAGGATCAAATTGGTTTCTCCTTAAATAGTTGTTAGTTGTTTATGATATTCTACTAATTGATCTATTTGTAGGATTTTTTATATTGAAACTTAATGATAATGACTTGAATTGCAAATAGGAGTGGAAATAAGCCACTAAGTAGGGCTCAAAATACCACATAAAATTGTGCAACTGCTTGTTGAGGCACAATTGAGAGAAAAAGATGACCTAGCACACATGAACAAGGTTAGATATTACAACCTTTAAGGTAGGTATATCAAGAGGTCAATATAAAAAAGAATATTCCATTCAACCACTGAAGGGGGGAGACTATTATGTATAATATGAGGATGAAAGGTAACTAAAGGCTAAAAATGAATAGTACAACTCTAAATGGATGGGTTCGTATTAAAGAAAGTCTGTCTTTGTTACAAGTAGTATTCATAATATTCTTATAGAATTTCCCTAACTCTTCATCAAAGTGAGAAACAAGAAATAATATAACAATATAGAACCAGTAGAAAAGTTACATACAACCTTACAATAGAAATGCTAATGGCAAGGAAATCAAGTTCTCATTTAAAGTAATATTCACACGTTATATTTTATAAACAAATTTCAGCATGAACTATGCCATATAATAACATATGTTCTTTCTCCATAAGGAAAAAATCATCTTAAAATGATGTAATAATGTAGAATCTACACATAAATGTGTAAAAACAATAGAAATATCATGCATAAAACATTTAGACAATACCGATAGGAAACTTACCTTAGAAAATAAGAAATTTCATACAATTTATTATGGACATATCATAACTCTTGAATTTTTTTATTTAATATATATATGTATGTATTTTGAAAAGTAATCTTTGATCTTCTCATCAACCATAACATTTGATAAACAAAATTGTTTTTTTATTTGGAAAAGAAATATCTTCTTAGTTTTTTGGTATATGCAACAAGATGACCTGTGTAAATATATGTGTGGAAATAAAATCAATATAAACACAAAATAAGTAGGATATATGAAAAGAAAACATTTCCTCAACTAATAATAAGTTTCATGTATATGGAGTACAAGGAATGATTGGCATAATCTTTAATACTAGTTTTAGGGGAAAAAAATGGAAAAAGGGCCTTTTAAAAGTCCCTACAAATAAATTAGATATAAGAATATACAACCATTGTATAGAATAATGGAATAATTCATTGTGTTCAGAAAACCCTAATAGAAGATAATATCCTCTAACATTGTAAGAAAAATATTGTTTCTACGATAAGAATCAATGAGTTGGTTTGAAAACCTTAATAAATAGCGATATACTTATTCAATACATAAATTTATCATATCATAAGTAATAATTCAATCACATTATTTTACTATCTTTAGATGGATATAAATGGAAGGTTTATTGCTTATTCTACATAAATTACTATCATGGAGTTGATTCATCATCACAAATAATAAAATGTAAAAGTTGTAGTAAATAAAATTGTCTGCATTTGTGCCTCAAGAATGCATCGACATCCCATGGCGATGAATTACAACACTTGTCGATGCATCACATAGAGGAAAATTTGTATCATCCAACATCCTATCCCTATCAATATATTGATGGAGTTGGTGATGCATCAATGTAGCAAAGTCGAATTTATAGAAATTAACTACTAATGTCTCATAGCTAAGATCTAGTATGGAAACATAGATCATGTTATACCTTATTACAAGGGCATGTGATGCTAACTTGCTGGTGAGCATCATTGGTAGTTAAAGAGAGTATAGGAGATGATAAAAGAGTGCTTTGTTGCCCACGTGCATTTGGAGGTGAAATTGACCAGTGGAAATAGCTCACAAATATCATGCACCTACTTCTAGAGCCTTATATGGAGTTTCTTCTTTATATTATATTTCTTGTGCTTGATTTCATTCTTTATATCTATTGTATGGAGAAAAATTCAATAATCAAGAACTAATCCTCTTTTTCTTAGGGTGTAGGAGTAGCCTACAATGATATATTATTTGATTTATTAATATATGTATTATTGCTTGGATTCTATGAATGGTTGATAATTTATGTTTATCCTACTTGATCACCATAGTTACTGTGATAGATAGGTTTTTTTCTTCAAAATGCATTTATTATCAGATATTTTCATAGATGTTGGTCATGAGAGCATGAGAGTTGTCTCATGCATGTGAAGTTTTCTTGTTGTAGACCTAAATTCTTAGTTTTATTGTGTTAACAAATTCACAGAAGTTGGTTTTTTCTTAGTTAAATAGGGATCTATAATGCGTAAGGACATATTAGTATAGTTTAATGCACATCTTAATTGCAATGTGCATTTATTTTTTGACTAATTAAGCTAGCAGTGATTGACTATTAGGGTGACACCAGGCATGCTAGGGATCTTAAATTCTAAATACATTCAACCATTATCTAATTGTTAGCTTATTATTTGTTAGTTAATTAATAAAAAATCTAATTATTTTACCAACATAGTTGATTAGTTTTAGTTATTAGTAGTTTACAACTCTTTGACATTTGAAAACTCAATGCTCAAATGCCCTATGTTACTTGAAAGCCATACAGTTGTGATTACATGCATAGTTTCAATGTCTCAATTTGCAAGATCATGATCTTCTTGCCAATGAAGCTGTGATACTTTCACATGGGAATCTTAGAATTGACCATCCTTTAGATAAGCTGTACATAAATATTATTTTGATGTAATATCTATAAGGAAATATGGCGACAGATTTGACAGTGGAAACAAAACTTTATTGCCATATTTCCCTTAAGAAACAGATCACATCAGCATCTATGAATTAGGAAGGAAAGGTTGCAAGGCATTTACATGGTCTTGGAACAAGTCCAAAAACTATCCTTGTTGCAGCGTGCTTACTACTCAAGTTGCACCTAAACATCTATCGATGACGGCCTCCTGGTCTATCTCCAATGATGGCAGTTGACAATGACCTCCTTAATGGTTGGCAAAGGCCATCTCACCTATATGTAGTCTATGCAGACCATTGGAAACTCCTGTCATTCTTTTGGAATAGACAAGAAGGAATTGTCCCTTCTAGTCAATGTGCTAGAGTTGACTTGCTCTCCCTTGTTGTCTCTCTCTTTGACAAGTAAGACTTTCTCGAGTTTTCATGCTAGCACAACTGTAAGAAGACAATAATTGTTAGAGCTTGTTGGTGTGCCTTATGAAAACCTTGATACCCCACTATTTATAGGAGGATCAGGGTCATGATTCCCAGATTAACTAGGGAGTCAAAGAGATGAAATTTCATGATTTTTCTAGAACCTGCAAACCATTAACTGGTTGGTTCACACTTAAACTGGTCGGTTCACATGTGAGTCGATCAGCTCAACTCTTGAATCGACCATTTCACCATGTTTCCTATTTGCAATTTTATTGGATTTTAATATTTGACTAATCCATAATATGATGTTAACATCAATCCTTGATCTAATCTCATTCATCAACCAAATGCTCGATTCACAACCTAAATCGGTGTTTTCATACATCTAAACTGATCGATTCACTAACTGAACAAGTCATTTTAGGATACCTAGCACTTTAATAATAAAGTTTAAAACATATTCATGAGTAAACTCCTATTCCAGGTGTATCCTATGAATGAGACCCTATAGGTCCCAAGTTATGTAAATAGAGAATGTCCATAACTGATTTATGACATCACAAGCAATGAGTGGTATCTAGAAAGACATCATTGCTACCCAAGTAATTAGAAAGTTGGTGAACAACGTTAACCTACAATATGTGATTAGTGTTACCATGATTGTATAATTCCTTTTTCTCTGATATCTAGATAGAACTAGAGGCATGGAATCATCATCCTCATCAACATTCAAATCCATGTTCCTTGAACTTGGAGTAGATTGTATGAGATACATATGAACTCAATATCACATATTGACTCACATGAGCATGACCGTGCATTTCTTAGTCTCACTTATCAAGTTGCTGGGATATCAAACTTCGGTAGGAGGGACAAATCCCATCTACATCACTCACAGTCATTCCCCATGTGTCACAGTGTATCAGAGAATCAAACTTATGGTAACCGTTATTCAAGATCACGTTGAATGATGTCAAAGTACATCAAACAACATGTGATGAGTGTAGTGATTTCGGGTCTAAGAACCACAATCACCACCATCACTATAAGAGTTGATTCTGACTACCATTCCATAGTCTCAATGTATCACTCTAAGGTGGGTTTGTTAGAAACACTATTCTCTAACAAGTACCTATCTGTTTGATTTGATATCACATATCATGACTAATGAGATTTTGTCATCAACCAATACACACTCTAGTCTTATGTGTTCTTGCTATCAATCAGCTTCCATAATAACAATCGACTAGGGAAATAACAAGAATATATATACTCTTAACATCCATATGATGTCATTATCTAGGTCCTCAACTGAAGACATACATTGTAACACCCATCCAAGAACATATATATCAGTAGAAGCAAACCCTTTGTTGTCCATAACATGGGTCATTAGGCTTGGAGGAACATTACAAAACATGATAACCACAACGAAATGATAAGTGAAACACCATGCATTTATTGGAAATATTAATTCATATGAAGTTCTTAAAAAGACAAACTTGTAATGTAAAGTATCTCATCTTTTAACTAGAATCTAATACATGAAAGGTAGAAAAAATCTAAGGCATAAATCTTTTCTGGAACTTGATATTGGATCTTCTAAGGTGTAGATGGAACCCCTCCAGCTAAAACTTGGGAACTTATACTTTGAAGCACTCACTTCAAATTCCTTTGCTCTTGATCTAAGGACATTTCATCCCATGACCATGCGAAAATAAAGACATACATCAGTAAGCAGCAATATACATTTTATAAGAACTGAAAAATAAGCATGTATACTTGACTTGAAAGAAAATCTTGACATGTATTTAACTTAAGCATTCTTGATTAGATGAATCTTATAACATGAAGAATTGAGAAGTAAATATATGCATATCTCTATGAATCCCACTTAAGAGCACATGATTGCTAGGAAAGCTCATAATGTTAGGAAAGCCCATAATTGGCACGAATGCCCATGATTTGGCTATAAAAGCCCATAATTAGCAAGAATGCCCATAATGAACCCTTGAGGTCCATGATTTGAGAAGCATATAAAAATTGATTCAATTCCATTTATCTTAACATTAACATTACCATAAACATGAAATTAATCTTGAACTTTAATCTTTAACATGATGGGATTTCTCCCTCTTGAAAACTGAACTTTAAATCCATTAATCATTAGTCATTAATCATAATCTCTAATCTCAATTAGCATGATAACCATAAGACATAGGATGTAGAAATCATCAAGAAATGTACACAATGAACATGATTAGAGCATTGATCTTGAAATTGAAAGCATAATACATAAGTCATACATAACATCCAAGTCAACCAATGTACATATGTATAGTGGCATCACCATCTTACTTGGAGCAAAAAAAATCCTAAATTAGTCTCTGTATCTTGAGACAATCCCAAGTTTCTTGAAATTAACATGATTTATATTATTTATCACTTTATAAACCATCCTAAACCCTAACTTTGGTCTTTTAAGGCATCATGGTCAGATACAATGGAATTAGGGTTTGAAAAATAGAAACTCAAGTTCCTTTTTAAAAATCATTTCTAAAACATATTTTTGGGTATTTTTTTGATAAGTGGTTGATTTACTATGAATTTCTAAATATCTTACCAATAAAAAATTTGAGAAATAATTAAACTCGAAATTAAAATGATAAGGTTGTGTGGGACCATGCTGAGATGGACTAATAGCATATAGCTACATGGCCTGTTGCATCCTCCAGTCTGGACACTTAAACAAAATAGGCATTGGATGCAAAAATCCCAAAACGCCCATGTCTACGTGGCATTCAATAACCCAGATTATGGGCTAAACCCATCTAATACTTCTATGAGGTTGCTTTGCCTCATCTCTGATCAACTTGCTAGAAACACAAACAAAAGCCAATGATCAAAACTCGATTCCATCCACCATCAATGAAAACTGAAGGCACAACTAAGTACCTCATGTGTTGGTGATTCCAAAAAGCCTAGACTTGGCTCGTTCTAAAGCTGGGAACACAACATAGCTGTGCCGCCATGGAATATCAAGGATGAATACGGAAAACATGTCAGAGCTCATGGAAAATGCCAATATAGAGCAATATGAAGTTACGTCTGAGTTCATAACCAACCCACAAAAGGCCTAAAGCTTCAAGGCAGATTCAACAATGAAGAAACCAAGTCGAAGCCATGAATGATTTTGAAGAAAAACACCTGAGTTGTAGAACTGCGAATATGAGTAGAAAAAGGGGGAAAAGAGCCTTACCGAGCAAGATCTCAAATTGATGGGCTTCAAAGCTTCCCCGAGGCTTTGTGAAGTTCTTCATCGCGTCAAACAAGGTTCTGATGGCTTGAGATGTTGGCTCGATGAGAACGTGGAGAAGCATCATAGGCTGGCAGGAGATCTAGTAGAAAGAATAAAATGGAGGATTGTAGGAGCTTTGGGTAATAGGAAATAATTATGGAGGTCTCGTGATGGTCTTAGGGGCATAGGTTATAAAGATGGAGGTTCCTATAAGAATTGGAGACGAGAATAGTCCAAGAGACATTGGACTAAAAGACTCCTCATTGACTGGGAGTACTAGGGATTAAAATCCTATACAATAAGGGAAGAAATGGCTCAAGGAGATGTGGTGACCATCTTGGTGAAGGAATCCCATTGTGAGGGTGCGATGTGAGAGAGAAAGGGTGAGAAAATCCTGTGGCACATCAGAGCCCAGAGTGCGTAGGACTTAGGTGGAGGAGACGAGTTCCTCACATGCATAAGAGTTTGTGGCCCCGAGTCAGACCTGGATAGGGATACAAGCCACGTCACACACAACAAAATGGAAGACTACAGAAAATATCATCATATTGATTGAATAATCTTTTAATTAAGGTTTCAAACTATATATATCCTTTCTTAAATGATTTAAGGGGTTAAACAAAGTTGGATTGGCCTCAAATTTGAACCATAGACTACTATAAGAGTCAAGATTCTTCTTATATGGTTATATTTAGTTTTGTCTCATGTTTTATCCATAGTTTCCATATAGGTCAGTTAACTTCATTTTAAATGCATTAATAGATTATAGGATTAGGAAAACACTTTCCTTTGTGATCCCTTGAGCCAACTTTCAAGATAAACCATTATGACCTATTCAAAAGTCATAACACCTATATTTATACCTTTTTTGAGAGACATTCATAGAGGAGAGAGAAAAAGAGAATACATATACTTTCCTCTTATATTTAAAAGCCATAAATGAAAAAGGGAATTTTTTTTGCCTAAGGTTTCTACTACACATTCATATTTTTAAATCCAAATTCTTTTCTCTTTCTATTTTATATTCGTTAAACATTTTCAAGAGTAAGAGAGAGAGGATGTGAGAGGACAATGCTAGATTTCCTTTTATGTATATTTAACTCATTTAATCATAAAAAATAAAGGAACACATTTTTTCTTTCTTTCTTTCACATAAGGAATTCAATAATTGGTGAAACTTGCATTAACATCCAAGTTTTAAATTTTATACATGGAAGTTTGCAATTAAGACCCTAAGTTCATTTTATTTGAAAAAAATTGGGATATTATATACATCATCGAGTAACATCATTGTTTATACATTTATTTTGTTACATCATTATCTCATAACTGAATCAAGCATAATAAATGGAAACTTGCCTTTATTATTAATCAAATCCTTTACATGATATGTCATTACAATCATCATGTGATTGGCTTTCTCGATATAGATAGAAATAGACTCCCATTTGCACTTAGAGCCAATCAGCCACGAATATAATTCCAAGTGATCTAACATGACCTTCATGCTTTTTCTGCAAAAGTTCTTTTGTTAAGGGGCCAGACACATTGCTTTCAGTTGGTACTCTACAAAACTTCACATCTCCTCACTATACAATATCTTTTATGCGATGGAACTACCTTTGCATGTGCTTGGAACACTGATGCGATCTGGGTTCCTTAGCTTGTATAATACCTCCATTGTTGTCACAATATAGGTATACTGCATTACTGATGCTTGGAACCATCCCAAGTTTAGAAATAAAATTCTTGATCCAAACAACTTCCTTTGCTACATTAGATGCAATTGTATACTCAGACTTTGTTGTAGGATCAACAACTGTCTCTTGCTTGAAACTCTTCCAACTAAAAACTCCATTTTTTAGGCAAAATACAAATTTAGATTGCGATCTATAGTCATCTTTGTCAGTTTGGAAGCTTGCATCAGTGTAACCCTTTACCAGCAACTCTTCCTCACCACCATAGACACGAAATTGATCCTTAGTTCTTCTCAAGTACTTAAGGTCATTCTTTATGGTAGTCCAATTACTTACATCGAGATTTGACTGATACATTCTAGTCATACTTAAGACATATGAGACACCAGGATGAGTACATAATATTGCATACATGATAGATCCAATTGTAGATGCATATGGAATCTTACTCATGTGCTCCCATTCTTTAAAAGAAGTGAGATATTGAGCTGTAGATATACTAAAACCACAATACATGGGTAAGTTTCCTCTCTTTGATTTCTCCATGCTAAACCTTTTCAACACTTTGTCAATGTATGTACTCTAGCTTAGGATAAGAAGCCTTCTAGATCTATCTTTATAGATCTTGATTCCTAAGATATAGGATGCATTGCCTAAGTCCTTTATATAGAATGTATTTATCATCTAGGTATTTTCCATCTATAAAGTAGGGATGTCATTACCCATCAATAGTATGTCATATACATAAATATGAGGAATATAATTGTGCTCCCACTAATCTTCTTGTAAACACATGGTTCATCTTCATTTTGACAAAAGCCAAACTCTTTGATTGTTTCACCACATCAAAGATTCCATCTCTGAGATGCTTGATTCAATCCATAAATTGACCTTTGTAGCTTACAAACTTTAGTTGCATCCTTTAGACTTGTAAAACTCTCAAGTTGTGTCATGTATACATCCTCAAGAAGATTCCCATCAAGGAATGCAGTTTTAACAACCATATGCCAAATCTCATAGTCATGATAAGCTGCAATGGCAAGCTTGATCTTGATGGACTTAACCATGTCAACTGGAGAAAATATTTTGCAATAGTCAACACCTTGAACTTGTCTGAAACCCTTTGCAACCAATCGACCTTTGTAACTTTGTACATTACCATCCATGCCAGTCTTCTTCTTGAAGACCAACTTGTACCCTATGGGTTTTACCCCTTTAGGTGGATCCACCAAGGTCCATACCTAGTTGGTGCACATGAATTCCATCTCAAATCTCATGGACTCAAGCCACTTTTAGATATTGGCCCCTTAACAACTTCTAGATAGGTTGTTGGCTCATCATCAATGACCAACTCATTGCCTTCTTGAGTCATAAAACCAAATCTTTCTAGATCAAGGCATGTCCTACTAGATATGTGAGGTTCATGTGCTACATGAGGAATTTTAGATTATATAATGGTTTGTGACTCTCTATGTTCCTCTTGTACCTTTATAAGTTCAATTCTTTCTTTTTGGTCTCTAACCTCTTTGAGTTCTACTTTCCTCCCACTATTTCCTTTTGAAATGAATTCCTTTTCTAGGAATACAACATCCTTGGAAATGAACACTTTGTTGTTAGATGGAGTATAAAAGTAGTATCCTTTAGTTTCCCTCCGATACCCAACAAAATAACATTTATCCGATTTGGGTTCAAGCTTTTCAGGAAACTGCTTTCTCACATAAGCTTCACATCCCCAAATCTTCATAAAAGACACATTGAGATGCTTCCCATACCATATCTCATATGGTGTCTTTTGAACCAATTTAGATGATACATAGTTTAGTGTAAATACTACAGTTTCTAGAGCATGACCCTAGAAGGGCGTCAGAAGATTAGCAAAACTCATCATTGATCACACCATATCTAGAAATGTGCGATCCCTTCTTTATGATTCACCATTATGTTGTGGTGTTCCAAGTGGATTTAATAATGATACGGTACCACAGTCTCATAGAAGGTCCTCAAACTCTTGGCTTAAGTATTCTCCACCTCGATCTAAACAAAATTCCTTGATACTTTTACCAAGTTGGTTCTGTACTTCATTCATGAAATTCTTGAACTTCTCAAGAGTTTCTGACTTATGTTTCACCAACTAAATATAACCACACCTACTGAAGTCATTCATAAAGGCAAGGAAGTATTGATAATGACCTCTAGTATATGTTCTAAAAGGGCCACATTCATTAGTATGTATGAGTCCTAATACATCACTAACCCTCTCACTATTACTGGTGAAGGAAGTCTTTGCCATGTTGCCCAACAAACAAGAATTATGTGTCTCTATTCATCTAAATCAAAAGAGTCTAGATATCCATCTTTATGGAGTCTAGAAATGCATTTCTCATTGATGTTCCCTAGATGACAATGGCAAAGATATGTTTTGTTTGAGTTATAAAGTTTCAATCTTTTTGTATTTATTCTATAAACATTTATCTTTAGATCTAACAAATAAAGACCATAAGAAATTGGGGCACTGCCATAAAAGATCTCATCTTTTGAAATAGAAAATTGACCATTATTTATATGGGACTCATATCCATCCTTGTCCATACAAGATACAAAAATAATGCTACTTTAAATGGAAAGTAAAAAATAGTAGTGTTTTAACTCTATTACAAGCCCTGTAGGTAGAGATAAATTGTAGGTTCCAACTGCAGTGGCAACAACTCTTGCTCCATTCACAATGCATAGTTTGACCTCACCCTTTCTTAAAGGCTTACTTCTTTTCAGATCCTGCATATTCGAACATGTGTAAGATGCACATACAATATCTAGTACCTAAGATGAAGAAGTAGATTTTTTTAATCTAATAATATATATACCTGAAGTGGAGATCCCTACCCCCTACTTCATCTTCATGAATCCCTTTTTTTGTGGAAATCAGAGTCTAGTTATTATTCATCCTGTACTCTGGAACAGGCCAAATTAAGGAGAGCGTCACATTGAGTACATCAGATTGCCACGAAGGCCTATCATTATGAATAGAATAGGGGGTGCGAGAAAGTAAAGAGGTTTTTGCGAGCTTGTCAGCAACTTGGTTCAACTCTCTAGCAATGTACATCACCGAGAGATGATTTAGAGTTGCTTGAGTGACTTGAAATTTTCTCCAAACCTGTTGGAGTTTCGGTGAGGTGCACTTTGTCTGATTAACCAGTTCCACTGATGAACTGGAGTCAGATAGGATCACAGAATTCAGCATGTGCCGTTCTTTACAGACTGAAGTGGCGATAGTAATTGCAAGAAGTTCAGCGTGGAGGGGTGAGGAAGCATGTAGCGGTATCCCCTCTCCAGAAACGAAGTTTCCATGGCCATCTAAGATATGGATGCCAACACCGACGTTCCCTGTATCCTCTCTGAAAGCAGCATCGATGAGGAGCACAAAGTCTACCCTGCCTGGTTGAATGACATGCTTCGCGACTTACCTAGCAGTGTTGGGGGCGGTGGTCAGGGCTTGAATGATAGATTTAGATCTTTCCTGAATGAAAGCGACTTGGGAAAGACTGTTGGGAACTTGGTGGTCGTGTACTTGTTTGTTCCTGATGCTCCAAATGTGCCAGCAAGCAGTAAGGTGCAGAACTACATCGTCCTGGGAGGTATGAGGAGGTGCAATGACCCATTCAATCCACTCATCTTCGGAAGTGAGGAAGGTGTTTGCAGAGACGCCCAACGTCCTCTAGATTGCTGCACTTGTCGAGCAGTCCCTGAGACAACGCAAGAGAGTTTCTTCATGGTTATTACAGATAGGGAAGAGGGAGTCGACGTCAAGGTGTCTTCTCTTCTTCTCAACATTTGTCAAGAGGGCCCGATGCTGGAGAAGCCAAGCAAAGAATTTGATGCGTTCTGGGACTTTCAGTTTCCAGATACGGTTCCAGGGTGCCTGTGTAAGGCCGGCATTGTGGTCCCGGATCCAATTGTATGCTGCCTTGGTAGTGAGGTTACCTAGTGCGTCTCGGGGCCAGACCCAGCAGTCTGGTTGGGAGTCACCTGTAGGCGGCAGGATGTACTGGATAATGTTACTGGCTGCAGCCGGCAGAAAGGCATTGATGAAGGAAAAATCCCATTCTCCATTGTCGAGGTGCAACGAGTTGACTGTGAGGTCAGTTAGCTCCTGAGGAACAGGCCAGTTCAGATCAAGCTTCAAGATAGAGGTGCCATTGAGCCAGCTATCTGTCCAGACATTGGTTCCTATACCATAATTGATAGTCTTATGACATTCATCAGTAACGGACTTCAAGTTCCGCTTAATGAAGCTCCAAGATGAGGAGCACGGTTTGTTTACTGCATGTGAGTTCCAGATGTATTTCTCTTGCATAACCCTCACCCAAAGGGACGGATGATTTTTTAGAAATAGCCACACATTCTTCAACATGAGGGCGTTGTTTTGGTCCCTTGCATTCTTAATGCCTAGACCTCCTGCAGATTTCGGTGTGGTAACCTTCCCCCAAGATACCAGAGATAGCTTCTTTTGGTCTCTCCCGCCTGACCATATGAAGTCTTTAATGTGCCTGTTAATCTCATCACATAGTGAAGGAGAGAGCTTCACTGTTTGCATAGTATAAGACGGGATAGCTTGTAGAGTGGCTTTGGCTAGGGTCACTCTGCCTGCTATAGAGAGATGACGGGCTGCCCAACTGGTCATCCGCTCCCGTATGGTTGTGGCGATATGTTGGTGCGTGCTTTTGTTGACACAATGGTGAAGAATAGGAACGCCGAGGTATCTACCCAGGTCGTTTGTGCACTGAATACCCATTACCTCACCGAAAGCTCTCTTGTCTACTCTTGTTGCATTAGCTGAAAAGAAGCAACGAGATTTGTCATTTGAGATGGACTACCCAGAAACCGAGCTGAATTTGTGGAGGACGTCGAGGATGGTGTAAGCTTGTTGCTGGTCAGCTTCCACCATTAAAAGGATATCATCGGCAAAGAAAATATGCGACAGGGGGGGTTCCATGTCGAGTTAATCTGATAGGTTTCCAGAGGTTGTTGTTGAATGCTTCATTAATCACCTGGGATAGCCTTTCCATGCATAAAACAAAGATGTATGGACTGAGGGGGTCGCCTTGCCTAACCCCTTTGATAGCTTTAAACGTTGGCAGCGGAGTACCCTCCCACAGAATGGAAGTCTTCCCCAAGGTGATGATGTCCATGATAAGAGAGACAGTGATGGAAGGGATGCTGGTCTTCGTGAGGGTGTCCTGTATGAAGCGCCAATCCATACGGTAGAAGGCTTTAGAAAGATCTAGTTTGATGCTAACCCATTTTTTCCCACTTTTCTTGAGCTTCATGGAGTGCATAACTTCCTGAACCAGCAAAATATTATCACAGATACTTTGACTAGGAATGAAACTGGACTGATTACTAGAAATCCAGTCCGAGATATGGGGCTTGATACGTTCCACAAGAATTTTCGAAATGAGCTTGAAGCATGAATTGTTTAAGGATATAGGCCTTAGATCCGAGCAACGTTGGGGTTGCTTTGTTTTCGGGATGAGAATCATGTGTGAATTAGCCAGCTCATCATCAACTTTTCCAGTATTGAAGGCCTGTTGCACCGTGAGCATAATGGAGGGGGCGATGTGCAGCCATTGAGATTGTATGAACTCATTGTGAACTCCGTCTGGTCCAGCCGCTTTTAAGGGCGACATGAGGAAAGCCACCTTGTTGATTTCTTCGTGCCCGAGCAGTCGAGCAATGGAGTTAGAAGCTTGAGGAGATAGCGCTTTAAGGGGGCCAATATAGGAAGAAATTTGTTCAGAACTAGCCATCTGCACATCACGATGTGCCATAAGAAGGATGAAATGATTTAGAATGAGCCGTTGAATAGCTTCCTTGTCTTTGACCCATTCATCAGAACTATCACGTAGCCTATTGATTTTGATGGCATGACGGCGGGTTTTAACATATGAATGGAAGTATTTGCTATTTTCATCACCGCATTTCAACCAATTGATATGAGCTTTTTGCTGCCAGTCTAACTCCTCATCAAGAAGAATCTTAGCGTGTTGTTCTTGTAAGATAACGGAAAGAAGATCATTGTCAGTACATGGGAAAATACTGTCCCTTACCTGGCATCGGGATAGCTTAGTAATAATGGCCTTTTTGAGACTGTGCTTCTTATTGTTATTTTTCTTCTCCCACTTTAGAACAAGGGGCGAGAAGCTGGATAGCTCTTCAGTGAAAGATTTAGTCTTGTCCCAAAGGGGCATCATGGAATGACAGAGATCATTGTTGATAGTCCAACTAGCTTTGGTACGAAAGATAGCCGGACTCACTTTAGTTGCCTTAGAGGAAGAAATCAGAATGGGATTGTGGTCGGAATGGAGTCGAGGCAAGACAGAGACCTGGAAGCCCTCACTAGATGAAGTCCATTGAACATTAGAGACAACTCTGTCAAGTCTTTCTAAGAGGCGCTGGCGCTTGAAAGTGTAGTAGTGATCGGACATGTTAACCCCGGCTAGTCCAGTGCTTTGTAAGGTTGAGTTGAAGAGACGACTATTATGTCGATCAAAGTGCTTTCCTCCACGCTTCTCAGTAATGTCCAGCATAGTATTAAAGTCGCCAAGAACAACCCAGACACCATTGATAGTTTTGGATATATCCACAAGACGGGTCCAGAGATGCTTCCTTCTAGCAGGGGAAGGGCTACCATACACAAAGGTAGCGCACCAATCATGGTTAATTCTGCAATGTACAAACTGTCTGTGATTGTAGAGAATGTCGACATGGCATCTAGCATCATCCCAAAGGATCCAAATACCCCCAGAAAAGCCAAGTGCTTCCACTCGATGAGAAGAGGGGAATCCAATTTTTCCAACTGCGTTATTAGCAGACGTGCCACTACATCTAGTTTCTAACAGAACTAAGATGGATAACTTGTAATTCTATTTGTATTCCTTCAGAAGACGAATTTTATCCTTGGAGCAAGCTCCTTGGATATTCCAACAGATGATACTAACCATTAAAGGAGGGGATGAGGGAGGGGGGATTACTGGACAGCAGCGAGGGAGCCTCTACACGGGCCGTCCTCCGCTTCATCAGTAACTCCAATTGACTCCACTGGGCCTGGATCCACGACCTCCATGTATTGGATCTGTTCATTAAAATTGAGGTGTTGCTTAGCACCGGTGAACTGTGGGTTGCCAACACATTCTGCAATCTTTCCTTTCTTGCGTTCTCTTCCTGGGCTAACCATCACATTGTGATAGATAACCTTCCTGTTCCTTAGGCTAACACCACCATTAGAAGAGGAGGTGTTCCCCCAATTGAAGTCGTTCTGTGTCTGCAGCACATCTCCAGGAGGATTGGATTCACCAAAGTAGAATATTTCACCGTTATTGGGGACTGTATTCCTGCCTTCCGACACCTGGTCATCAATTAAGATGACTGCCATGTTTGGTTGGTTGGCCGGGGTGGGATGAGCAGCGCCTTGAGTTTTTGATGGCTGCTGTGGTGGCGGTTGGGGGGGGGTTTCTTTTTGTTCTTCTTACTGACACCTATTGTCCAGTCGGAGTCCTCGCCAGTAGGGGCTTTGTTGCCTGACTCTGTGGGAGTAGCTACCGGCTGGGTTTCGGGCCTCTGCGTTGCCTCTTGCGGGGGTACAACGCCCTGCCTAGAAGCCGGCTTCTTATTGGGTTGTCGGCGCACCGGCTTGGGGGCATGTATGGCTTCAGTATATGTGCATGGACCACGCAAGTCGACTGCAGCAGATGAGGAGGCCTCATTAGGGACGAAGGGTTGCATGAAGGTACACGCCTTGTCGTCGTGACCTAGCCTTCCGCAATGCAGACAGACAACAGGGAGGTTCTCATATTCCAATCTATAGTGCTATCCATTGAGAAAGATAGCAGGTAGCAAGGGCTTTTTGGTGTCTACTTCAACAGCCAGTCGAGCGAACTTACCCCGATCACCCGCTGTTGTTGTTGCATCTATCTTGATCATTTTACCAACCAGGTCACCGATACAAGAGAGCAGCATGTTTTGGTAGAGGAAGACAGGAAGGTCCTTCACCCGGAGCCACACCACCAGTTTGCAAGGTATTGGCTCCGATGGCCTGAAGTCTGGCGACCAAGATTGCACTGACAAATAGTTGCCAAATATAGTCCAAGGGCCGCCGGTCATAGCCTTAATAAAATCCTTTTCGTTTGCCAACTGAACAATATAATACCCCATCTCCAGATCGATCGCTCTGAAGGAGTCTGTGGGATCCCAGAGTATGGACAGGCGGTTGACAAGAGTTTGGAAGCCGATGTTTCCACCGATTAACTTGACGATGACTGCATAGCGCCACGGCTCAAGCAGAGGAGGGAGTGATGCAGGGTTGATGGTGAGGGCAGGAAGGGTGCCACTACAATCGACGTGGATGCCTTCAGAAGAGAGAGCATCGGGCGAGACAGTCTTGAGCAGGTCTGCGACCTTGCGACCGGTCGTAGCATCTTTATAAGAGCGGCCGCTTGGTGCTTCTGGAGCGTTACTTTCGGGTGCGTTGGTGATTTGGGCATCAGTATCATCGACCAGATGCGAGGGCTTCTCCCCCGATTGGGTGTAAAAGGAACCCCGACCTCCGTTTCCTCTTCCAGCGCTTCTTCCACCCCGGCCACGTCTGCCGTCGCCTAACCCTAGGCGATCGCTCATGCCGCCGCCTAACCGTGTTCCTGGTATCTTCATGAATCCCTTTAAGTGCAAGGGATATATTCCTTTTACATTTATCTTTATCCTTGTCTTGAATGTTAAAGAATTGGACTTCATCTTGGCCTCAGAACTCTTCTTGGCCTTGATTTTGTCCTTGAACTCTTTTCCCCTGATTACCATCATAGGTTTGTCCTTTTTCATTCATTCTTTGGCATTTATCAACATGCCAAGCAAATTTGACAGTGGTTTGGCCAAGTAATAACACTTGATAAATTGGCTATATGATTCAGGAAATGATTGTAGAATCATATCCGTGGACAACTCTTGGATCAAAGGAAATCTTAGTCTCTCTAGATGTTCCACATGTCCAATAATATTTCAGCACATGGGTCTCTACTGGATCTCGTTCTATCATCTTCCACTCAAAGAGCACCTTTGAGACATTGTACCTTTCTTGCTTTACATGATTGTGGTTCATGTTCTTAAGATGTGTTACCATCTCAAGAATCCCCATGTCTTCATGCTGCTCATGCAACTCATAGTTCATACAACACATCATTATGTGCTCAATGTCTAAGGTATCATCGGTATGCTTCCAATAAGCATCCACCTCAGCCCTAGGCACATCATGATTCGGTTCTTCTAACGCTCATGTATCTAGGACATAGAGCTTATGCCCATCATTGAGAACCCTTATCAAAGTCCAAAACCATTCATGGAAATTATTCCCATTAACTTGTCCTTCTCAAGGACTGGTCGCATGGAAAATATATTATTGGTTGCCATTTGATTCTATACAAAATTATCAATTTATCAAAGCACTTTTTATTTGATTTGATTAAAATAAAATTAGATGAGATTTAATTAGGACTTCAATTAATTATCACTCCCACTATTTTTCTCACATTGGTAGCTCTCACATATCAATTAGGAAGATTGTAGCATACAACCTTCTAGTGAGACAAGACCCCAAACAATTGAGTTATTACTAGGTCAACGCCAACATCTATAACCAATTATTAAGGTAGGCAACTTTGTCCAATTGCATCTCTTATAATTATTGGATAAATGGTATGTGCAACTCATTGTCATAGTCATATGCATGCTTCTAGGCACTTAATCTCATTAAAGTCACCTAGTTAAGTTTGACCCAAAAGACAACATGATAGCTATGCACCTGCTTGATAGGACCATATAACTACCGTTACACTTCCACAAGATGGACAAAGCACCACGCTTGGCATGCCCACACTTATTCGATCAAGCTTTTCATGTGTGTTTCTTATGGAAATCATATAAGACTTAACATTTGATGGATGCATTATATATATATATATACATATATATCTAATCACAACATACTTATATGTATCATATACATACTATTTTTTTTTGGTCAAGATCATATACATACTATATCCAAATGAAACATACAATTATAAAACTTGAGCAATGATTATGGAAAAACTAATGTAATTCCTTGGGGCCACAAGGAATTACTACCACCTAAGGTCCACATCATATGTAACAACCTGTTGTTGATGAAGATCTATGCTAGAATCAGTCTGAGTGTTCGTCCTTCTCCCTCGGCTTGCATGTCCATATACCACATGCAACTTTATCTTAGGCATCTAAAGTACTACTGTCACTTACTATCCTTGTAGTACGGTGTATGGTGACCTTAAAATCATGATCTCCTATCTGTCATTATTCCTCAAAAACCCTAAACCATCCTATCGAGGTTTCATCACCTTCTTTTCCAAAGAAGTGCATCTGAGGTTCTACCACCATCCTTTCATTGCATCAAGGACTAGACTGGCTAACTAATCAACCATTAACTGATCTCATTACATTAGGGTTAGACAAACATATATTCAAACTTAGGGTTAGTCTAACAACCGAACTAGGCAGACATATCTCAACCAGAGCATCCATTACCACCTCACCTTCTTATGCAGTACGTAATGTTGATGACATACACCTTTACTTATTATCTCATCTTAGCCCTAAGTCCTTCTTCATCAAGAACATCCTGAGCTTATTCCTTTGGTTTTTGAATTCAACCTGGTATAACTCATAGCTCATGCTAAAAACATCCTTATAAGATAACTACCTTATTTATCTTTAGCATTTGCAAACCATCCATGTATCATTCACTTTACCAGGGTATGTTATCCTCTCTATCCTCATGCCTCGTAGCAACGTTCCAACTCACATCATCTATTATCCTTTGTGTATGGCATGCATAATGTCCTATCTCTCACTCCCATAATAAGAAGAAATAAGCATTTGGATGCAGTCCAAATACAGAGTTCTTCTTGTTCCAAGAGTAGAGATGGTGCATCCCACCTTGCCAGTACACCTTTAAATCTAAGTTGAAACGTGCTATTTATGCTTCTATATAACAATCATCTTGATATCCAAGTTACCTCCATGGAAAACTGGTTTTGAACCTACTTGGGTTTACACACAACCCTTGGTCATCTCCTCGAGGTCTATAGGGTGCCGACACTTTTGGGTTCATCCCTCTTCCCTTATGCATCCAGAGAGTGCCCTACTCATCTGTCCTTCGGGTCCCATGAGTTCATGAAGGTGATCAATCTCCTAACCCATGGCCCTCAGACAATGATAGATGTTACCTCCCGACCCTATGGTCATGTGCAACTAGGGAATTAGGCAACTCCTACCTTCATTGGTCTTATCCCTACCTGACCCTAGGATAGACTTAAGATTCCATTTATAGTACATGTCCAACTTTGAACCTTACCCAAGCCTTCATCATCTCTCTTTGTATACATGGGCTGACATTCATCCTTTCATAGGGGTCATGGTGACCTGCCTACCTTGGTCAGGCCCCTTACCGGTTACCTCCATGGTAACACATCCACATGCACTTAGAGATGGATATCTATGGGTCTACAGGTTCATTCTCATACCATGTACTTTTCACTTAGCTTCTCAAGATCCTATGAGACCTCTTTAGGTTACCTTAAACCAACAAAACTGATATACACCCTACCAAAAGGGTCCCTCTCCCAGGATGGTAGGAAAACTATCTCTTGACAACAAGGTCTCAAAAGCTCTTAGGTCTAGGGTTTACATCCACATGAGCCTACTTAACCCTAGCAAGCTATTAAAGCACAAGCAGATCACCTACTGAACCATGCTAGGTCATACTTGTCCTCTTTCCTCGATGCTGGATCAAGATCATACTTTCCTTTATCATCAACCTAGTTGGGAGGGGTTCATCAAACATACCTTAAACTTAAGGGGCTTCCCTTTTCCTCTTAACATAGGAAGTATCATGCTCGCATCTATGGGAACTCAACTCTCATCATGAGCATTAGGTACACCACTTCCCCTCTTAGGCCTAGGAACTCTAGGTTCACCTTTGGGTATCCAACTGCATGCTTAATCTATCATCTGTGAACCAGGCATGTATAAGGCATGCCACGTACTTCCAGTCATCCTTCTACTTGAGCAACACTACAGAGTCGAGTCCTCCTTGAGGACAAACAACAAGGTACAAGGCCTTTCAACCTGTTACTAAACCTCTACATGGTTTAAGGAACTCTTCTTCTTATCTATACCATAGATATAGAGGTATTAGCATACTCATCCTCTCTCTAGGGTTTAGTTACTCTAAGGCCACCAAGATATCATCAGTCTCCAGGGATCAAGCATGTGGCGACCGCTATCATCCACTTAGGTCGCATCATGCTCAACTCTCTATTTTTCCTCATATATTGGAGTCTAGGATTCCAACCTTCTTGCTTGGTTTCCTGCTCTCTCTTTCTAGAGCTAACCCTACAACCAACCTCACCATGAGAGGCTCTCTCTAAGAGGGATCAAGCTCACAAGCATACCCCTACATGATGAAGCCTATGTTTGCGCACATTTATCCATAGCTCTTTACGCTTCCCTCATACTCTCCTGGCCAGGGTTTTAGCGTACTATCATCACTACCGACACACTATGGGTGCCTACTATGTCATGCTACTATAAGTTCATGGGGTTCCCATGGGTTCTTCTCTAACCCTGTCAATGAAGGAGCTATCATTCACTCTAACCTACATGACCCTTTCCAGGGTTGGGTCGCCAAAGGTACTGGGTCATCCAACCTCTCATGGCTCATACGGCATGCAAGGCATATCCATCCAAACACCTGGTCTAACTCATCATGCCATCTCTCTCTCTCTAACCTTCACTTAGGGTTAGGGTTAACATCATCCTCAGAGGACATGCCATGTCTCTACTTGCAATGGAGATTTCTATCTCCAAGACTAACTCTCTTTATTTATTCTCCTGATATGAAGGTCTAGCCTCAGGTCTCTTCTGAGGGCATGACAACTTATGTCATACGACCTAAGCATGTATCTATTCTTTAGTTTGCGCTTACTCTATTAAGCTTATGTCCATGACATCTTATTTACATGTTTTTCCTTTAATTTGGTGGAGGATCCCTTAGAACCATATTAATCTTACCCATACCTCAAGAGGGTGAGGAGAAGAGGGAAAAACCCTAATCCTTAAGGTCCTTAACAGAATTTGTGATGAGAAGGGATGAATAAGATGAGAAAGTCCTAAAGGTATATTATTTCGATTCATACCCTAAGACTTTGGCCAGACAGTCACACGGATCTGGGAGTCCTCATATTCCGACTAGTGGTGTGGAGGAAAATATTGCCAGCCCCCAGTCGTGATCCTTTTCTAAATGCCTCCATCTTTCAGATTATCCTCTAATAACTCCCTTGGGTTCTATGGCGTTTGTAAAATTTAATAATTATCAATGGTTAACCGAGGAACCTAGGCTCTGATAACAAATTTTACGACCCCACCTCCAGTAATCCCCAATTAAGGGAGACTGAAAGGACATAGCCGTTAACCAATAACCCAGATCAAAGGTTCGGCAATTAACCAAGAACAATTATTAAATTTTAACAGACTAAACTGAAAAGCTGTAAGAAAATAAACTTTTGCATACCTTTTTTTTCTTTTTGAAAACTTGGATCTCTAAACTTCTATCCAATTAAGGATTCTACTCTAACTAATCCTCCTTGTATTTTACTTCATGTATTTCCCAATATGTTGATTTACTATTTGTTCTTTTGGCTTGTACCTAAAACGCCGAAAAACAAAACGTCGGTCAGCCGAAGCTGGTATGTGGGGGAAACACTAATCATGCAATTATTAGTAACAATGTAATCATTCAATTAATCATTTAACAACCAATATTACGTTTTAAGCCACACTACTCAATCTTTACCTATCCCCTAACTCTGTGCTATCCCTGTAGTGGACTTGTATGCTACCTCTCTTTAGGTAGATTCTTACCCCCATGGACCTACCTTACAGGTAGCCAATACCTAGGGTAATAGAGTCGCATGGCACTACCCGAAGGTAGCCCAATATCTAACTCAATGTGACTTGATGGACCTACCCCATTGGTAGCCATGTACTAAGTCATCCAATGACTTGATGGACCTACCCCATAGGTAGCCATGTACTAGGTCAACTATTAAGATATAGAGGGGACCAGAATCTGAGCTAGTAGGCACATATCTTATGTGATAGTCATATCCACATTATAGTTTGCATGAATTAAAATCATCCAACAATTAATTCATGACATCGATGAAAACTTCGGTAAACCTTAGAAAACTAACTCGAGATATTCATAAGCTTAACCACATACCTGATCTGATGATTTTAACAGAAATATCCATGCAAATAAGAATCCAAGCAAGCAAGCATTTTCAACAAGATCCTAAAATAATCATGTAATTCCCTTTTTATTACTCATGTCATCAAAATCTATTAAACCTAGCTCGCATCCTAGGGTTTCTAACTCACTTTTAGGGTTTCCATTACAATTAGGGTTTCCCTTCATCTTTTACTATTTCAAACCCTAATTTTATACCATTACTCATAAACCCTTATTATCTTATCTATTCTTCAACATTAAGGTTATCTTAACAACATATAACCCTATTCTCGGATTAAAAGGCACCATTAACCATCAATTAATTTCATTAAGATTCTTTTACTTTAAAGCTACCATTTTTTTATCCTTTTAATCCACGACAAGATTTCTATGTTCATTTATCATCAATTCAAAGATCATTATGGTCTAATCACATATGAACTTGAATTGCCATTATACTACCTTTTATTCATGAGAAAACCCTAATTACTATTTTTAGGGTTTTTATCCATGATTAGGAACTTTAAAGCTCGAAATATATTAGAACCATCATATAATAGCATATTTTTACATTTTCAAATTAAATATGATTTTATCCTCTTTTACCCTAAATTAGGGTTTCTAAATTATTTAATCATTCTCATATGAGGTAAAACCCTAAATCATACAATTCTACATCTTGATCAGGTTCGAATCTAACATTATCATTCAACAGGTTATTAACACTTCAATTAACCCATTAAGCATTCTACATTCAACCTTTAATCACAAATAGGGTTTTGAACTTAACTTTAATGCACTTTTCATTAACTTATAGTACTTTTGCAATTAGGAAAGGAATCTATCTTTCATACCATTTTTATTGGATTCCTCTCGTTCTCCTGATCAAAATTCATATATTACTTGTCCTAATCGGAGTTACCAATCTTTAATTACGAATTTAACAAGATTTCACTTAGTCGACCAATCAGGACGGGCCACGTCGCTTATCCCATGCAAAGCGCTCGATTGGGAAAATATAACAGAATTACCGTTATACCCCAGCTTAAGTCAGCCATTGTTTCATACCCCGGAAGGGTAATTCCGTCCAACGTGCATGTGCTCCTTCTTCCTCCTCGCGATGCCAGCAGAAGCGCCACCCTGTAGCCCTAGTCGCAAGCTGCGCGACACCTGTTGCTCCCCCTGGACTCGACGCCCCTCCGGTCCTATTCCTTTGTCTCTACCGCTCCTCGGTGCACACATGGCACCCTCCAGGTCACGACCACCATGGTTGTTCGTGAGTGAAGAATGGGCCGCGGTTGCTGCTGCGTTTGCGGCAGCTTACAGTCCCGCGGATGGGATTGCTTGGAGACGGGAGCACGGTCTTGGTCTCCGATCCTTCCTAGGTTGTCGTGGAGGCCTCCTTCCTCCAACGAGATCGTTTAACAGCTCCTCATGGTTCCATGTCCATGCTACCCTTTATTCTAGGGTTTTGAAAGAAGAAGAAAAGGGAGAAGAGAGAAAGGGATGCAGGGATCTCTTGGGCTCAACCCAGGGGTTCTAACCTTTTATAGAGAAGGGTGTGAAGCCTTAGGTGGGTTATCCACGAGTTACCAAGCCCCTCTTTCAAGAAACTCTTTTCCTTCAATGTGAAGCAAGTCTCTCTCTCCTAATTATCTTCTTTGATAATCATTATTCCATGGATAATTAGAAATACGAAAAACCTTTCCCTTAATCTCATTAGACTTGCCCTTTAATTCATTGGCCATGAATTTATATTCTCTTTTATTAGAAAATACTTCCTTTCTATCCTTATCACAAAATCCATTAATAATGTATCACATTATCCTCTTATTTTACAATTTTAGTATTTTCTCTTTCCTTCCTCTTTAGTGGGACTCCTTGGATCCCAAGAAACTGTATTATTTCAAAATCCTTTTATTGGATATTCATTATCCTTCTAGATGCATCTATATGCATTATTTCTTCATTATCATGTTTATTTCTTATTAAAATAACTCTTTTTGAGGTTTTCTCTTTATTTCTCTTTTATTATCCTCATTGACATTCCTTTTAATATTAGCAACCTCATGGATATGAAAATTCACCAAGAAATCTCCTTTATGCCTCTTTCCACTCATTTTCCACATTTTATCATTATTTTCAATTTCTTTCTTAATAAAGAAATACTTAATTGATCTTTTCTTTTCTTATTGTTTTTTATTTGCAACTTTGGACTCCTTGGAACCTAAGGAACCCAAGAGGCACGAAATCCATCCTTGGATTTCATTATTTTGCCTTCCAGAGGTTTCCACATCATTCTTTTCTTCAAAAACTCAATTATTCATTTATTAATTGAATTTCCTTGTTATTTGGGCCCAATAGCCAATAAAGCCCACAACACAACCATAAAGGCTATTGTAAACAAAATCCATGTATTCAAAATGAATTATATCATTATTTGTTCAAATATCTTTAATATGAGAAATTACATTTCTCACCCAAATGAACCCAAAATCAGGGTTGTAACATCCTTCCCCTCTTATAGGAATTTTGTCCTCAAAATTCTATCAAGCAAACAATCAATTCAGGTTAAGATTTTTCCATATCCATCATTGGCCCCTATGTGGCTTCACCATACTCATGGCGCTTCCAAAGAACCTTTATCATCACATATTCTTTTCTCTAAGTTCTTTCATCCTGGCGTCTATAAACTGCACAGGTGACTCAGGCCATTTCAGCCTCCCTTGGGCTCACTAGGTTCATTGCTTAGCACATGGTCTAGGTACCTCACATAGTGCTCTAAATTGGACATATGGAACTCATCACACATTGCTTTATCCTGAGGGGTAAGGTCAAACTTAACCTTCTCCACCAAACCATGTCAAAAGAACCCATGCATCGGGGACTCCTCTCTCTTAGCTATAACTTAGAGGGGTTGGATTTTCATGTCACATATTCTCCCACAGTGAACTGCCTGTCAGTCTACTTTGCATCCGCTCACGACTCTTGTCATCTCTAAGCTCCTTTCAGCCATTGCATGATCAAAGCGACTTCATCTACACACACACTATGGTCCTTTTCTATCCATCACATGGTCCTTTCACCAACATCACCTTACTGAAGTGGTGACCGACACATCCTCTCTTACAGAGCTTCTTTAAATACCAACATTGGCTATGGTGGTTATCTTTACACCTTGCATAGGACAAGAACTGTCTCTAGCTATCACCCTGAATGAGCACATATGCTCTCATCAGACCCTTTAGTCTGGATCATACTAACCACTAGTTAGGGGTGATAAACTGTACTAATATTGAGTTCTTCATGCTCCTACTTCCACCTTTTGGAAGGGAACCTTTAGGTCAGACTCAAGAACCTTTGAACTCACATCATGGTGTAATTGAACCATTTCTCTCATGCGTAGTTCAACAAAATCTGTCCCTTGATAGAAATCTTTCTTTTTCTTTCTCATGTCATCTAGGTAAGGCGATCTACCATAACCCATATTGCACCTTAACCTTCCTTGGTCTAGGGGAGACTTGCAACATCCATAGTGATGACCTCCCTTTCTCTTTCAGAGACTCTTTATCCCCTATATCAATGCACTGGGTTATTGGTGTTCGTCCTTCTCCCTCGTCTTGCATGGCCATATACCACATGCAACTTTATCTTAGGCATCTAAAGTACTACTGTCACTTACTATCCTTGTAGTACGGTGTATGGTGACCTTAAAATCATGATCTCCTGTCTGTCATTATTCCTCAAAAACCCTAAACCATCCTATCGAGGTTTCATCACCTTCTTTTCCAAAGAAGTGCATCTGAGGTTCTACCACCATCCTTTCATTGCATCAAGGACTATACTGGCTAACTAATCAACCATTAACTGATCTCATTACATCAGGGTTAGCCAAACATATCTTCAAACTTAGGTTTAGTCTAACAACTGAACTAGGCAGGCATATCTCAACCAGAGCATCCATTACCACCTCACCTTCTTATGCAGTAGGTAATGTTGATGACATACACCTTTACTTATTATCTCATCGTAGCCCTAAGTCCTTCTTCATCAAGAACATCCTGAGCTTATTCCTTTGGTTTTTGAACTCAACTTGGTATAACTCATAGCTCATGCTAAAAACATCCTTATAAGATAACTACCTTATTTCTCTTTAGCATTTGCAAACCATCCATGTATCATTCACTTTACCATGGTATGTTATCCTCTCTATCCTCATGCCTCATAGCAACGTTCCAACTCACATCATCTTTTATCCTTTGTGTATGGCATGCGTACTGTCCTATCTCTCACTCCCATAATAAGAAGAAATAAGCATTTGGCTGCAGTCCAAATACAGAGTTCTTCCTGTTCCAAGAGTAGAGATGGTGCATCCCACCTTACCAGTACACCTTTAAATCTAAGTTGAAATGTGCTATTTATGCTTCTATATAAAAATCATCTTGATATCCAAGTTACCTCCATGGAAAACTAGTTTCGAACCTACTTGGGTTTACACACAACCCTTGGTCATCTCCTCGAGGTCTATAGGGTGATGACACTTTTGGAGTCATCCCTCTTCCCTTATGCATCCAGAGAGTGCCCTACTCATCTGCCCTTCGGGTCCCATGAGTTCATGAAGGTGATCAATCTCCTAACCCATGGCCCTCAGACAATGATAGATGTTACCTCCCGACCCTATGGTCATGTGCAACTAGGGAATTAGGCAACTCCTACCTTCATCGGTCTTATCCCTACCTGACCCTAGGATAGACTTAAGATTCCATTTATAGTACATATCCAACTTAGAACCTTACCCAAGCCTTCATCATCTCTCTTTGTATACATGGGATGACATTCATCCTTTCATAGGGGTCATGGTGACCCGCCTACCTTGGTCAGGCCCCTTACCGGTTACCTCCATGGTAACACAACCATATGCACTTAGAGATGGATATCTATGGGTCTACAGGTTCATTCTCATACCATGTACTTTTCACTTAGCTTCTCATGATCCTATGAGACCTCTTTAGGTTACCTTAAACCAAAAAAACTAATATACACCCTACCAAAGGGGTCCCTCTCCCAGGATGGGAGGAAAACTATCTCTTGACAACAAGGTCACAAAAGCTCTTAGGTCTAGGGTTTACATCCACATGAGCCTACTTAACCCTAGCAAGCTATTAAAGCACAAGCAGATCACCTACTAAACCATGCTAGGTCATACTTGTCCTCTTTCCTCGATGCTGGATAAATATCATACTTTCCTTTATCATCAACCTAGTTGGGAGGGGTTCATCAAACATACCTTAAACTTAAGGGGCTTCCCTTTTCCTCTTAACATAGGAAGTATCATGCTCACATCTATGGGAACTCAACTCTCATCATGAGCATTAGGTACAACACTTCCCCTCTTAGGCCTAGGAACCCTAGGTTCACCTTTGGGTATCCAACTGCATGCTCAATCTATCATCTACGAACCAGGCATGTATAAGGCATGTCACGTACTTCCTATCATCCTTCTACTCAAGCAACACTGCAAATTCGAGTCCTCCTTGAGGACAAACAACAAGGTACAAGGCCTTTCAACCTGTTACTAAACCTCTACATGGTTTAAGGAACTCTTCTTCTTATCTATACCATAGATACAGAGGTATTAGCAGACTCATCCTCTCTCTAGGGTTTAGTTCCTCTAAGGCCACCAAGATATCATCAGTCTCTAGGGATCAAGCATGTGGCGACCACTATCATCCACTTAGGTCGCATCATGCTCAACTCTCTATTTTTCCTCATATCCCAGAGTCTAGGATTCCAACCTTCTTGCTTGGTTTCCTGCTCTCTCTTTCTAGAGATAACCCTACAACCAACATCACCATGAGAGGCTCTCTCTAAGAGGGATCAAGCTCACAAGCATACCCCTACATGATGAAGCCTATGTTTGCTCACATTTATCCATAGTTCTTTACGCTTCCCTCATACTCTCCTGGCTAGGGTTTTAGTGTACTGTCAGCACTACCGACACACTATGGGCACCTACTATGCCATGCTACTATAAGCTCATGGGGTTCCCATGGGTTCTTCTCTAACCCTGTCAATGAAGGAGCCATCCTTCACTCTAAACTACATGACCCTTCCCAGGGTTGGGTCGCCAAAGGTACTGGGTCATCCAACCTCTCATGGCTCATACGGCATGCAATGCATATCCATCCAAACACTTGGTCTAACTCATCATGCCATCTCTCTCTCTAACCTTCACTTAGGGTTAGGGTTAACATCATCCTCAGAGGACGTGCCAGGTCTCTACTTGCAATGGAAATTTCTATCTCTAAGACTAACTCTCTTTATCTATCCTCCTGATACGAAGGTCTAGCCTCAGGTCTCTTTTGAGGGCATGACAGCATATGTTATACGACCTAATCATGTATCTATTCTTTAGTTTGCGCTTACTCTATTAAGCTTATGTCCGTGACATCTTATTTACATGCTTTTCCTTTAATTTGGTGGAGGATCCCTTAGACCTTATTAATCTTACCTATACCTCAAGAGGGTGAGGAGAAGAGGGAAAAACCCTAATCCTTAAGGTTCTTAACAGAATTTGTGATGAGAAGGGATGAATAAGATGAGAATGTCCTAAAGGTATCTTATTTCGATTCACACCCTAAGACTTTAGCCAGGAAGTCACACGGATCCGGGAGTCCTCATATTCTGACTAGCAGTGTGGAGGAAAATATTGCCAGCCCCGGTCATGATCCTTTTCTAGACACCTCCGTCTTTCAAATAATCCTCTAATAACTCCCTTGGGTTCTATGGAGTTTGGAAAATTTAATAATTATTAATGGTTAACTGAGGAACCTAGGCTATGATACCAAATGTTACGACCCCGCCTCCCAGTAACCCCCAATTAAGGGAGACCGAAAGGACAGAGCTGTTAACCAATAACCCGGAACAAAGGTTCGGCAATTAACCAAGAACAATTAATAAATTTTAACAGACTAAACTGAAAAGCTGTAAGAAAATAAACTTTTGCATACCTTTTTTTATTTTTGAAAACTTGGATCTCTAAACTTCTATCCACTTAAGGATTCTACTCTAACTAATCCTCCGTGTATTTTACTTCATGTATTTCCCAATATGACGATTTACTGTTTGTTCTTTTGGCTTGTACCTAAAACACTGACAAACAAAACCTCGGTCATCCGAAGCTGGTATGTGGGGGAAACACTAATCATGCAATTATTCTTAACAATGTAATCATTGAATTAATCATTTAACAACCAAGATTACATTTTAAGCCACACTACTCAATCCTTACCTATCCCCTAACTCTGTGCTATCCCTGTAGTGGACTTGTATGCTACCTCTCTTTAGGTAGATTCTTACCCCCATGGACCTACCTTACAGGTAGCCAATACCTAGGGTAATATAGTTGCATGGCACTACCCGAAGGTAGCCCAATATCCAACTCAATGTGACTTGATGGACCTACCCCATTGGTAGCCATGTACTAAGTCATCCAATGACCTGATGGACCTACCCCATAGGTAGCCATGTACTAGGTCAACTATTAAGCCACAGAGGGGACCAGGATCTGAGCTAGTAGGCACATATCTTATGTGATAGTCATATCCACATTATAGTTTGCATGAATTAAAATCATCCAACAATTAATTCATGACATCGATGAAAACTTCAGTAAACCTCAGAAAACTAACTCGAGATATTCATAAGCGTAACCACATACCTGATCTGATGATTTTCACAGAAATATCCATGCAAATAAGAATCCAAGCAAGCAAGCATTTTCAACAAGATCCTGAAATAATCATGTAATTCCCTTTTTATTACTCATGTCATCAAAATCTATTAAACCTAGCTCGCATCCTAGGGTTTCTAATTCACTGTTAGGGTTTCCATTGCAATTAGGGTTTCCCTTCATCTTTTACTATTTCAAACCCTAATTTTATACCATTACTCATAAACCCTTATTATCTTATCTATTCTTCAACATTAAGGTTATCTTAACAACATATAACCCTATTCTCAGATTAAAAGGCACCATTAACCATCAATTAATTTCATTAAGCTTCTTTTACTTTAAAGCTATCATTTTTTATCCTTTTAATCCACGACAAGATTTCTATGCTCATTTATCATCAATTCAAAGATCATTATGGTCTAATCACATATGAACTCGAATTGCCATTAATACAACCTTTTATTCATGAGAAAACCCTATTTACTATTTTTAGGGTTTTTATCCATGATTAGGAACTTTAAAGCTCGAAATAGATTAGAACCATCATAAAACAACATATTTTTACATTTTCAAATTAAATATGATTTTATCCTCTTTTACCCTAAATTAGGGTTTCTAAATTATTTAATCATTCTCATATGAGGTAAAACCCTAAATCATGCAATTCTACATCTAGATCATGTTCGAATCTAACATTATCATTCAACAGGTTATTAACACTTGAATTAACCCATTAAGCATTCTAGATTCAACCTTTAATCACAAATTGGGTTTTTAACTTAACTTTAATGCACTTTTCATTAACTTATAGTACTTTTGGAATTAGGAACGGAATCTATCTTTACTACCATTTTTATTGGATTCCTCTCGTTCTCCTAATCAAAATTCATATATTACTTGTCCAAATCGGAGTTACCAATCTTTAATTACGAATTTAACAAGATTTCACTTACCCGACCAATCAGGATGCGCCACGTCGCTTATCCCATGCAAAGCGCTCGATTTGGAAAATATAACAGAATTACCATTATACCCCCGCTTAAGTCAGCCATTGCTTCATACCCCGGATGGGTAATTCCGTCCAACGCGCATGTGCTCCTTCTTCCTCCTCGCGATGCCAGCAGAAGCGCCGCCCTGTAGCCCTAGTCGCGAGCTGTGCGACACTTGCTGCTCCCCCTAGACTCGACGGCCCTCAAGTCCAATTCCTTTGTCTTCGCCGCTCCTCGGCGCACGCATGGCGCCCTCCAGGTCGCGACCACCATGGCTGTTCACGAGTGAAGAACGGACCATGGTTGCTGCTGCGTTTGCGGCAGCTTGCAGTCCCGTGGATGGGATTGCTTGGAGACAGGAGCACAATCTTGGTCTCTGATCCTTCCTAGGTTGTCGTGGAGGCCTCCTTCCTCCAACGAGATCGTTTAACAGCTCCTCGTGGTTCCATGGCCATGCTACCCTTTATTGTAGGGTTTTGAAAGAAGAAGAAAAGGTAGAAGAGAGAAAGGGATGCATGTATCTCTTGGGCTCGACCCAGGGGTTCTAACCTTTTATAGAGAAGGGTACGAAGCCTTAGGTGGGTTATCCATGAGTTACCAAGCCCCTCTTTAAAGAAACTCTTTTCCTTCAATGTGAAGCAAGTCTCTCTCTCTCCTAATTATCTTCTTTGATAATCATTATTCCATGGATAATTAGAAATATGAAAAACCTCTCCCTTAATCTCATTAGACTTGCCCTTTAATTCATTAGCCACGAATTTATATTATCTTTTATTAGAAAATACTTCCTTTCTATCCTTATCACAAAATCCATTAATAATGTATCACATTATCCTCTTATTTTACAATTTTAGTATTTTCTCTTTCCTTCCTCTTTAGTGGGACTCCTTGGATCCCAAGAAACTCTATTATTTCAAAATCCTTTTTATTGGATATTCATTATCCTTCTAGATGCATCTATATGCATTATTTCTTCATTATCATGTTTATTTCTTATTAAAATAACTCTTTTTGAGGTTTTCTCTTTATTTCTCTTTTATTTTCCTCATTGGAATTCCTTTTAAAATTAGCAACCTCATGGATACAAAAATTCACCAAGAAATCTCCTTTACGCCTCTTTCCACTCATTTTCCACATTTTATCATTATTTTCAATTTCTTTCTTAATTAAGAAATACTTAATTGATCTTTTCTTTTCTTATTGCGTTTTCTTTGCAACTTTGGACTCCTTGGATCCTAAGGAACCCAAGAGGCACGAAATCCATCCTTGGATTTCATTCTTTTGCCTTCTAGAGGTTTCCACATCATTCTTTTCTTCAAAAACTTAACTATTCATTTATTAATTGAATTTCCTTATTATTTGGGCCCAATAGCCAATAAAGCCCACAACACAACCATCAAGGCTATTGTAAACAAAATACATTATTCAAAATGAATTATATCATTATTTGTTCAAATATCTTTAATATGAGAAATTACATTTCTCACCCAAATGAACCCAAAACCAGGGTTGTAACAGGAAGGCTGTCGGTGGCAGCCTCCTGCTCTATCTCCAAGGACATCAATTGACAACGACCTCCTTAGCGGTTGGCAAAGCCCAACTCACCTCTACATAGTCCATGCAGACCACCATGAATTCTTATCTTTCTTTTGTAATAGACAAGATGGAATTGTCCCTTCTAGTCAACATGCTAATGTTGACTTTCTCTCCTTGTTGTCTCTCCCTTTGACGGGTAAGACTTGCTTGGGTTCTCATACTACCACAACTATAAGAAGACAATAATTGTCAAAGCTTATTGTTGTGTCTTATGAAAGACTCAACTACCCCACTATTTATAGGAGGGTCAGGATCAAGATTTCCAGATCAACTAGGGAGTCAAAGAGACAAGATTTCATGATTTTTTTGGGACATGCGAACCATTAACCAATTGGTTCACATGTGAGTCGATCAGTTCAAATCTTGAATCAATTAGTTCACCATGTTTCCTATTTACAATTGTATTGTCTTTTAATATTTAATTAATACATAACATGATGTCAGCATCAATCCTTGATCTAATCTACTCGGTTCACAACCTCAATTGGTCTATTCATACATCTAAACTGATTGATTCACTAATTGAACCATTCATTTTAGAGTTCTACTCATCAGTCTTATTTAAATTGCATACCTAGCACTTTAATAATCAAGTTTAAACCACATTCATGAGTAAACTCCTATTCCAGGATCCTATGTGTGTGACCCTATAGGTCCCAAGTTACATTTATAGTGAGTGTCCATAATTGATTTATGAGATCACAAGCAATGAGTGGTATCTAGCAATACATCATTGCTACCCAAGTAATTGGAAAGTTGGAGAACAACTTCAGCCTACAATCTGTGATTAATGTTACTGTGATTGTATCGTTCCTTTGTCTCTAATATCCAGATTGAACTAGAGGCATGGAATTATCATCCTCATAAATGTTCAATCCATGTTCCTTGAACTAGAGTAGACTGTCTGAGATACATATGAACTCAATATCACATATTGACTCATATGAGCATGGACATACATTTCTCAGTATCGCTTATCAAGTTGTTGGGATACCAAACTTCTATAGGAAGGACAAATCTCATATACATCACTCACAACCATTCCCCATGTGTCACAATGTATCCAAGCATCACCCTTATGGTAACCCTTATTCAAGATCACGTTAGAAGATGTCAAAGTACATCGAACGGCATGTGATGAGTGTAGTAATTTAAAGTCTAAGAACCATAATCACCACCATCACTATAAGAGCTGATTCTGAATACCATTCCATTGTATCCATATATCACTCTCAAGGTGGGTCTGTTAGATACACTATTGTCTAACAAGTACCTATCTGTTTGGTTTGATATCACATGTAATGACTAATGAGAATCTGTCATCAACCAAGACACACTCTAGTCTTATGTGGTATTGTTGTCTATCAGCTTCCACAATAACAATCAACTAGGGTCATAACAAGAATATATATACTCTTAGCATTTGTATGATCTCATTATTCAACCCCTCAACCTAAAGACATACGCCATCAAGTAACATCATTCTTTAGACATTTATTATGTTACATCATTATCTCATAACTGAATAAAATAGAATAAATGGAAGATTGCCTTTATTATTAATCAAAATTGTTTACAATATATGCCATTACAATATCATATGAATCTCTCTCTCGGCATACATATCAACAATATCTCTTATTTATTTATTAATTTATGCCCAATGACAATGATTATGGATTCACTTACTTTGAGATTATAATGCTTAGCAATATTTTTCCATCAGATCCTTGATACATTATTGCTTTTTGTTCTCAAAATATATGTAGGTTTTCTTATTCAAAAGATAGACACATACAAGTGTAGCATGGCTAGAAAGCCTACAGTTGTTGCTCATTTTGTGGATAACATTACCAAAAGATTTGATATCAACTCATACTGAGAAATTAATGATACATATCTATTATACACGATACATTCTCATAATAAAAAAAATCTCCACTTGAAGTTCGTTCGACTAAAAGAAGTGAGATCGATACACTAAATGTGGGTGTAGCAAATGACACATATACTAGTGGAAAAAGTTGTGGGACAATGAATACTCTCTTTTAGAATCAAAGGTAAAGTGGCTGAGAGGTTTTTGGTAGTTTTGCTCTTCTAAATCTAGTCATGTACCTCGTTTCATATAAAAATATTCCCATTCCCAATTAAAATATGCTCCAAAGAACCAATTTTATATTGATTACAACCTTATATGTATATGGTGTTTTTGGTCTCCTATTTCGTGATGTGATGCAAATATTTTGGTTATTAAGACCCAAAAGAATATATTTTAAATTTTTAATAAGATAAGCATTGATGAAATCTAGTTAAAACATAATTCATATTTCAAGGCTGCTTTTATGCTCTGTGTGTGATTACTCTTTCCCGATGGGGGGGAGGCATACGACAGTGGTATGAATACAAAGAAATAGTTGTAGAGTTGGAAACAACTAATGATAAATAGTTGTATTAATTTTTCCCTACAAAATGAAAGTATGAAACTAAAACTAGGTCAAATAAGGTCACTCAAATTACATCTTGGAAGGACACTTGCACAAACGACAAATCTATTCCTATGAATATAGAAAGTGCATTGGCCTCAAGAATTCTCTTGCATTCTACTAGGGGAAACTATTGTTGATGTATACTTATCCCATTAGTGATTTTCAACACATTATGAAGATGAAGACTAGTGCAATAGAAGCACTCAGTTCAAGCAACAACTGCAAGCATGTGACTTTCACTAGTTATGATTTTATTCTTGTACTGATAACAGATTTAGAATGACTTTGATGTGTAACATACCGAGATTTGAGGCCTCATATAAATGATCTTAAAAGAAATAGTTGGACTACCCATATCACCAAGGTGCACCTCCTCTTTAGAGAGCCCATCACTAAAGAACTTTCTGGTTAAGCGTGCTTAGCCCAAAGTAGTACTAGGATGGGTGACCAATCGGGAAGTTTATCCTACCTTGGGTGTGAGTGAGGACAAAGAGTGAAGTTAAGGCTAATGGTGATCTATGGGGCCAGTCATTATTCCTAAAACTCTACTAGAGCCTCAGGAAGTGGGTATGGACATTACAAGATATCTCTTCAAATGGGAAACATGAAAATATGTATATCACCCTCCTCATGTAAACTTCAAAAGAGGGGAAAGAAATAATGTCCTCCATGTGTACATACATTGTTTGAATTTAAATTGAACTACAAATTCTGACAACATAAGCATTGAACTTTTAACTAAAAAACTCGTGTATTTAGCAACTACTCACTAGATATATAATTTAACGACATATGCATGTGTAGTAAATGTCCTTTTTTACTACACGTGAACTACACATACAATTATAGTAAATGATATTTTTCCCTACACTTTTTTTAAGGAATTTTCCCTACACATTGACTACATATACATTGTAGTAATACATATTTCTAGATTTACACCTACATTTATAAATGTAAGGACAATATTTGGTTACATATAGGGAAACATATGTATATGTAGCTAATGGTCTATTTACATACATGCATAAAAAATATAACTAATTGATGTAGCTACACAGGCATACACTGCATATTTTATACATAATGAAAAATGGAGACAAAGTCTTTTTATGAAATATGTGGTTTTGCTACACTTCTTTTTATTGAAAGACTTTTTTTTGTAGTTTTGTCAGTTCAATATCAAGGTTCCCTACAAATGATCAAATTAGTCAATGTCTTCAAGTTAGAGGTTGCATCCTGGAATTGTAGGAAGAATGGACAATGGAACACCAATGGTATATATTTGAGTGTCTGAGTCACTAATTGTGTCTATGTGATTGGCATACCGTCCTCATCTTCTATATCCTCATTATCCCATGTAAAGTGTTTTGGGCATTGTGAAACAATTGTAGGAATTGCCACGGAAGTAGAATTTTGAATGTCAGAAGTCATGTTGTAGAATAGGATCCATATGCATGGTTATCACGAAGGTCATACATTTCATTTTCAAAATATGTGTGTCTTGGGTTGCGGAATGAGATTCATGCTTGATCATATTTATATTGTCGTCAATATTACACACCATGGTGTAAGTCAATGAAGTTTGAGTGCAATCTGTAATTTGAAATCCAAACTATGAACGAGTGTGGATTTCATGATGACCAAAGTGGATTGTAAAATCTAGGGATGTTGTTGAAGGCTCTACATATTGTGTATGATGAACAAGGGAGAAGGATATCACTAAAAACAAGTGTCGATGCACTATGAACAATACCAATGATGCATTTTTCACAGTGAATAGCTCCTCAATGTACTATTCACATGAACAATGACACAACTTAATGCTCACAATTAACAACAATTGTTTTTTTTCCTTTTTGAGTTCCTAAAAAGAGGGGGAACAACCCAGTATGGTGTGTGGATAAATTAATTAATGAAGAAAATGATAGAGATAAGAATATGATGATTTGTGGATGAAATAACAATGTATATCAGTATATAGTTCACATGAACAAGAACTCAACTTTTTATACAAGGGATTTGGATATAGTATATAGTTTGGATCCAATAGGAGTTGGTTATGTCTCGTAGGCATAGTGTTTAGGAGGCTAGTGGATGGAGGATATATGTAATGTGTCACACTTGGAGTTTTGGTCATTTCTTCATGGTACTTGGATGTAGACTTAGGGTTTAGATCTCAAGCCTTAAAACAAATTTGTGCAAGATATGTTTACAAACCTAAATTCATACATCTATTTCAACTTTGTCAAACAATATTACAAATGTAGTATAGAAAAACTCACACAGGCCTGATTAGCTTACTTCTTCTAATGACCCAAATAAACCAATTAATAAAGCTAACAAATTAAGAATTGGCAACAAAGTCCATAATGTTACACTATGGTCCTAAATATAAAACAATTTCATATAATTTCTTAACATGGTAATATTACAAAACATCTAATTATGACTAGTGAGATGTAATTTTGGGCGTTTGAATTTGGGAGTGGAACTTGTCGTGCATAAGTAAAGGTAAGAACCCTCCTCGTTCCCTCTCAATTGAAAACCCTATGTGGGACACATCACAAATGTTTCTATCTATAAGAGAGTTATTTTTATACCATCATATACACAACAACTTTACAATTTAAGAGAATTGATATCCTTCATCCACTATTATCTCCTTTCCTCTGATCCTACATTTTTTTAGTTAATACTTATTCTAGGAGAGGCTTTACAATGCATTTTTTAATATGACTTTTGGACCAATGAACTAATTTGACATGTGTCATTTATTAGCATTCAATGTTTATAATTGAGCTGGGGCAGTTGTAGGGAATGAATCTTGGGATAAAACCACTGAGAAGCTCATGCAAATGAATGTCTGAGTCTATCATCAAGATATTATCAATGGACAAGTCTTACCTTTGAATTATGGAGTTTTCCTCTATTATCTTCAAACTATATTGTCCTCTACTATATATATATATATATATATATATATATATATATACATATATACATATACATATATATACATGTCTCTCTCTTGCTTTTTCTCTCTCTATCTCTACACACACACACACATATACATATATACATACATATACATCTATATGGAAGATGGTTATGTTGTCTGCGTGGGTAGTCTAGAATTTTATACCTAGTGCAAAAATTTGGTTTTGAACATAGAGGATCTAGTAAAAAGGGTTTCTATGACTACTTTCCACCATTTTGCAAAACACTAGCGTTCACGATTTCTATTTCTGCATCAAATCTCCAAATTTAAGATCCAACCTACGACCTCTCTCTCCACTTTGACATCTTTTTCATTCCTATCATGTTCTCCACTACAACCTCCTTCTACAATATGACCTCCTTCTCCACTCCAACCTCCTTCTTCACTCCAACATCCTACGCTTTGACATCCAACTCAGCAGCAACGATCTAGGTAATTGATTGAAGGCATCTACAACAATGATTTCTAGACAGAACATATGTAGAACCTTCAATGAGGTTTACTTCATTTAAAGTCATTGTTCTTATTGTTATATTGAAGCAAGTTGCTTGGATACATGATACTATAAGAAGTGCAACTCCTTACCCCATCCATCTCATTCTCATTTTGCTAACAAAAATTCAATAATTTAAAAAATTAAACAACTTCTGTTTAAATGAGTCTGTGTACTTCATATTTATCATAATAGTATCAACTTCAAGTTTTATATATTATAATTTACATAACAAATTCCTCATATATAATTCTATTAGGCATCTTACTTTCTTCATTAGTATTAGTTTGAACTTCAGTTTCTCCATTACTTTAAGAAGTAGGTTGTATTTGTTTCTCTATTCCTTTATCCTTTTATCATATAATAATGATCATTCATTCCTTATTTTTATTAATATACAAAAAAAAAATCATACGAAATTATTAAATATATTTTTTTGGGCGACATAGAGATTAGATTATATTCATCCTGCTCTCTACTGTAGGATAAAAGTTAGAAAGACATACATCAAGACTCATAGTGAGCCACAGTGGTATCCTAGTTGTGAAAGTAAAAGCATTACAAGCTTTAATAGAATAACGGACTATACTATCAGCTACATTATTGTAGGCTCTATTAATATAAGATATATGTGGCTGGTCGACGTCTTCACAAAACATCTGAAGGCGGCACATATGTGGGGCAAACATGGTTGTTGCGGGAGCAACCTCAGTGGTGATGAGAACTATTGTGGTTGCATCAGACAAGATAGCGGGATAGCGCCATCCTGTGATTTTGTAGAGTTCCAAGGCACATACAATACCCTTGATTTCTGCCTCCAACACCGAACTAGCACAACTGGGCAAACCGTGGCCCAGAAGGAATTTGTCGTGTTTATTCACTACATGAACGCCGACCCCTACGGGACAGGAGTTGGAAGTGAAGGAAGCATCCACAAGAATGATGATGTTGTTGACCACAGATAGACGCCCGCATGGGATAGGTCCTGTGGGAAGCTGAGAGGACGATGGAGGAAGTGCTAGAATGGCACGAGCCTTTTTTTTAATGAAGGAAATCCATCTACTGATGGGAAGGAAGGTTCCTCCGATTATGAATGAAATCATTTCTATGCAACTAGATAGCCCAGCAGGTAATGACGGGTAGGAGAGATGACATATCTTTGCACAATGATGATAAGACTTCCATGATCCAGTTCTCCTCTAAGACTAGGAAGAAGTTCAGGCATGCCTGTAGAGCTAGCCATACTTCTTTGCTAACGGGGTAGTCCCGTAGGCAGTGTAATAGAGTGTCCCTCTCATTAGAACAGACGGGGTAGATATCATCAACTGGAATATGCTGACGAACTTTTTCCACATTAGTGAGAAGAGCTTTGTGTTGCAACAACCATAGGAAGGTTTGGAACCTTGAGGGAATCAGAAACTTCTATACAGTAGATCAGTTACCGTTCAAAGGAAGAAAGAGGTCCTTGCGGAGCCAATGGTATACTGATTTGGCAGTGAGGTGACCAGACAAAATTATTAAATATTGTTTACTAACATATATATCATCGGCAACACTTTCACCATGTTATTATTCATTTTCAGCCATGCATATTGCTCTTCAAATTTGTCCTCATCCTATTATTTCAGATTAATACCTATCTTATCATTAATTTTTTGTTACCCTGTATCATACATAACCAAATTAAAATACACCTACACCATGCTAACGTTTGCATTTTCACTTATCTTTGCACCACATCTCCCATATATTTTGTCATTGCTCTTTCCTTTTCCCTTTATCTTTTTTGGTACAATAATTTATTCCATTAATACTTCATAAATAGATAATAAATCATAGTAACCTAATCTCAATAATGTTGCACTAATCATTGCAACATCTTTCAATGATTGTTTTTCTTGCGAAGACAATGGTGTTGCAATGTCCATTTTAGCACAAAATATTACAAAATATATGATTGTACAACTTGTATATTTCTAACTTTTAATAAAATACATTTTTAAACAATATATTTCCTTACTAACATCTATATCATCATTTCCATCATCTTCTTCATCGGACACAACATCTTTCCTTTTCATATTACGATACAAAACAATTTTATTCAACATTAGTGATCTATAAACAAAAGTATCAATAAGATTAAAATTTAACATATGTTACATATATACCTTCATTTTATACCTTAAGGTTGTTATTAGTAATTGTTGGGACAATATTTTTTAGGATAATAAATACTGTCTAACACTATTGGGCACATCCAAATTTAATAGACTTGGGTGTTGTTTAGTTCGAGATCTAATCCGGACTAGGCGTTGTCTTTTTGTGCCACATAGGCTCTACTCCTGACTAACCCAACCCAATTTTAGTCTTATTTTATTTGGCAGAAATCAAACTGAAGGGGACTATTTCAGATTTTGTAATCTTCTAATCCAGACCAAGTCAGCCTGATTTTAGTAGGATTTTAGATCCTAGTCTGTATTTGACTCTACCTTTTGTGTTATTTTGTTTTATATGCCAGACTAAGAAACACAAGTCATGAGGCTAGTCCAATCTATTGATTATTTGCAATGGCATGGGTTGCCAAATGAAAACATGACCCAATCCAAATAAACTAATCTGGATCTATGTAAACCGGCCTGGATTTCATAAACTCGATCTCAAACCAAATGGGAGTTTGGAGTCTAAGAAAATATTTAGCATTATCTTCTCCTCTTATCTTGTTTAATTTGGCACTATCTCTCTATTATTATTTTTAGCAAATTATCTTATCCTCTCACATTGGCTTACATGTTGGCCTTATCTTATATAGTTTGGTCATGTTTTAGGTTATATTTTTCTACTACTATGGGAGTACTATAAATGAGATAAAGTGTCATATGACATGGTGTGCCAATGTGTGCTATCAATGGTGGAAACGTTGCGTCAACATGTGGTAACACTGGGCATGCCAATGTGCACCGATATTGTGGGTCAAAAAGTAGAATCCAATATTGGAATTGAACAAGGGTGGTTTAAGAAAGCTTGTTGCCCGCACAAGATTGTGTGAGAGTGACAATTTGTGTAATCTTATGAAGTTTTCTTAATAGATTTTTGATCTTCTTTGTCAAATTTATTCTCTCATTGGTTATTTTCTTGGCGGTAATTGGCTTTGTTGACGGGAGTTGTTGTTATTTTTTGTTATACATTCTGAGACTATACCTCACATTACAAGTTTTTCTTGCCCATTAAGTTTTTATGAAAGTCACTTTAGGTGGTATCAAAGCAGGGTTCATGTGAGATGATCAAACGCATTGGTCACTCACAAAAGAATGACAACTTAAACAACTATTGTTGGGATTCATTCACTGGAAAAACTTGATAGAAACTTTATAATGAAATTTTGTACTTATCATGGAGGGATTTTAGATTTTATTTCTCATTTTGTTATACATCTTACGAAGATTTATGATAGAACATATCACACGTTGTCAAGGGTCAGATATGTCCTTGATCTCAAGAATGATCTAATATCCAAGCAGATTTAGAAATCTGCTTGTAAAATATCAATAGTAGGTGGAGTCATGCAATTCACTTGTGAGGGACAAGTGATCATGAAGAGTACTTGGTCCAATGATGTATATTGATCGGTTTGATATTTTTTTAACCAAAAGGGGAATGGTTGATGATAGATTTAATGACACAAGAGGTGTAGATGAAGCTATGACGTGGGTGTAGGATATCATGAATTTAAATAGTGATGCATGTGTTCAACTATCAGGGGTATTCCGATGACATATTGCAATTCAGTTGTAAATTTGAATAGGTGCAGATGTGAACTTTTCAGTTGTTGAAATGAGGAAGAGTTGGTGGGGATGACCATATAGTTGCATAGAATGGGCATGGATCAAATAAGGCACAATCCTAAGGCATGGAGCCGAAGGTAAGAAGGATGTGGTTTTTACAACCGTATGTATTGACGGTGTAATTTATCTATATAACTTGAGGAACTCTCACATAGAGGGTTCGAGCAACCATGCTCAAACACTCACTCTATGTAGGCATACATGGTAGAGAGCATGACACAGAAGTAACTTACAAAGATGGAAGCATAGAAGAGGAATGGAAGCAAATTTTGTTGGAGAAGCAAGTACACTAAGTGGATAACATTCAAGGTGAAGATTGTTGAGTCATTGTCTCTTGTCCTATTTGTTAGAAAAATATTTTCTAGCAATATTGAAAAGTCTAAATTTGATAAACTCAGAGTCTAAGGTATGTTTAGCACTATACTCTCCTTCTATCTATTTACTTTGGTATTATCCTTTTTAATAGATTAGTCAGATTATCTCATACTTCCTTACATGGTTTGGCCCTATTTTTTAGGATGGTCTTATCTAGTATTATTGGATTCAATAAATATTACATAGAGACATATGATGTGGGCGGAAAATGTGTGATAACATTGTGTTTTATTTGTGGTAATTTTGGGTGTGTCAAAAATGGAAAAACTGTGTCAATGTGTGGCAACATTGGATGAATGTGCAACAAAATTGTGGGCCAAAAAGTAAAAGTCAAAAAGATAGCTCGAAGGTGAGAGAACAAAAGGGGTTAAGGAATTTTATTGTGGGCATAATATTGTGAGAGAATGATACTCCTTGTAATCTTATGAAGTTTCTTACTAGAATTTGCAGTCTTCTTCACCAATCTGTTCTCTCCATTGGATGTGTGTTGGGCAGTTATTTGCTACGTTGATAGGGGGTTGTTATTGTTTTCATTGTGCATGTTGATATTGTATGTTGCATAAAAGGTTTTTCTTGGCATGAATTTTCCCAAAAATTACCTTAGTAGTATCATTTGATTCCACTTCACTACCATTTTCATTATGATCATTGTTATGAGAAGTTTTAAAATTGTTACTCTATTTCCCCTCCATTGTAGGATAAGCCATGAAATTTGAAATCTCTTCCCTCAAGAATATATGTTATTTGGATACCTATTCAAAAATATAGGAAATGCTTATGGATTTAGGGTCAACTCTTTATTCTCTCCCTTTAGATTTCATGTATCACTCTCATATTTTAATTTTAATTTTTCTAATCCAAACCTAGATACATTTTATCATCCCCTAGGTATGCTATCCTAACCTTAGTTAAATCTACAACATCATTATCTTCAACAACAACTAATTGTTTTTTCAACACGCTGACTTTTTATGAATCATAGATATATACCTAGTCCAACTTATCAATACTTTTATTATTTTACAACGAATAATTGTTAAACTTGTAATTATACTTCTATTTATGTATATTTGGCAATGTGTTTGGCATTCATCAGGAAATATATTCTAGCATTCTCTCATTCAAACCTGATGAATTATAGTACTAATTACTAATATGGAGAATACCTACCTTTATGTTATACTATACTAAATTTATTATTTCTCAATACCAAAATATTATATTCAGACACCCTTCTTCACTTGAGATATCCCTTTCTATTGTTATACATCTTGAACAAATCCAGATAGAGGTAGTTGTGTATTGATTCAGTCTAACTCAATTCATCAATTCTTGTTAGGTCATTAATCAGATTGAATGATACATTGGGAGTTCCAAAGTTACCGTACAAATACAAAAAAAAACTATGTAGAAGCAACAAAATCTAGATCCCTACAAATATATCCTTCTTTTCTTTTAGAGTCTTCTATATATTCAAGATCTTTTAGGAATTTTTTCATTCACCTTGGGGTTTTCCTTAAAGTATACACACCTAATCCTACTATCCTTTCTAGCTGATGTACCAACATGTAAGAAGCAACTAAAATCTATATCAATACAAATCCATCTTTATCAAGTACATTACTAATAGCATTAATTAAAAGTACCAAAAAAACCACCACCAACAGATATACTTATTGCAGGGAATCCAATCATTGTGCTCACCTATTGTGGTTGTAATGCCAGCAATATGTTTCCAACATTGAAATATATTTTGTTTCCATCATAAGAATAAACCATATCTTCGACCTAATTCATATCTTAGAAATTTGCAAACCTCATATTATGAAATACATAAAATATAATTTCCTTGAACATTAACATGTGTGTTTCATTCACAATGCCCACAACAATATCAAATTTACTAATTCCACATCTACTCCCAAAATGTTTGATACTATACGTTCCTCACTTATCATTGTTAACCAATCAACGACTGACTCCACACATTACTAAGTATTATTTTGTTTGGTATTAATCCTTCATGTAAACAATAAAAATTTGATGAAACTTGAAACAAGTTGTTCTCAGTTGGTACAAGTAATGTTAATCAATAATCCTTTCTTATCATAATTTATTATAATATATATAAGTAAACATCAACAAACTCATTCAATCTTATTTTTCACAAACTAGTTATGTGTACTAAAAACGTTTCTATACTAATTTTATGATTACACCATTTTCACATGATAAAGTATCAATGTCCATACATTACATTATCTATAATGACTTGGTTCCATCTTAGACTTATAATTAGGGTTTACTTGGATGATCGCATGCTTTACATGATTGATCCTAGTTTTATCTTGATTAATTATGACATTTTGTTATGATGTTTTGAACTTCATCATACACTTTAAAACAATCTTTGATTTGAATAATTAGGGTTTTCAAGTGAAAACCCTAATTGGTTGAAATTTAGGAATAGAAGTATATGAATATATAATTTGATAAATATAGTGGTGTAGTAAATTCTTTTTATAATTTTATAGGAGCCTTTTATTTATTTGAAATTTTTATAGAATTTTTATAACTCAAATATATGTGTTAGAAAAAAAATTAGAATATTTGGGCGTTCTTTGAATAGGTTGGTCAGTTGAACTGCAATTTGTAATTCGACCGACCATGCTCTACAATATAGGAGTGTAGTGTTTCACTTTTTATTTATTTATTGGTAACTCTAAATAAGCTAAAATTTCAATGGATCTCTTAACCTACATTTTTGAAAACATGATAATTTTTCATAATTTTTGAAGAAGGATTGATTGATGGTAGATATCTTTATCAATTAGCTTCTATGACAGAATATTTCATAAAAATAAAAGAAAAAGTAATTTTGGGACTTATTTGGAAATGTCCCAAGCACCTTACTTGCTCTATATGGGTAACCTAGAACCCTAGTATCTATCATATTTCTTGATTCATTCTAGAGAAATGAAATCCTAGAGAGAGGTGGAGAATTAAAATTTTGTGAGGAAGGAGGTGGAGATTGTGGTCTAGGGTTTTATCTTGTGAGGAGTAATGAAAGAAAGTAATTTTACCTTCTTAATATAGGTTTTCCTAGTGAATATTATCTTCTATGTCTAAATTTCTTCCCAACTCCAATTTGGATCAAAATGGTGTCATATCATCCTCTTTTCTCTTTCTTTCTCTCCTTTTCCCTTATTCTAGGGTTTCTGAGTTAAAAGAGCAAGAAATGAGTTGAATCCATAGGAGTTGATTGAAATACTAGATATTTAGAGTATGAGAAACGTTTTTGAGGTGATTGGCACATGAAGTAGTGTTTAGATCTCTTTTAAGGTTTGTAATCATGTTGAAAGCCTAATTCTATCTGGCTACAATAATCAATATTCTTGCTTTCTTTTGTATGTGATTGGGTGACCAATTGGGAAGATTCTTGGCAAATGATTCCTACTGATTTAGATTCTTTTCCATTGAGTTGTATTTGTCTACTTTTACATAAATTGATTAAATATGTTTGAAAAAATTTATGGATAGAGTAACATGTTGTTTTACACATATATTACTGAAAATCGGCCTAATGAATGTTGTGCTTGAAAATTGAGTTGACAAGTAATCATGTACAAACTTGATAAGAATGAGTTCTTAATTGTATTTCTTTATATGTTTACAAGAACTATATATGGTATGATCACAAGGACCAGCTTGATCGTTTGGAGGTATTGCATGTTTAAAGTTAGTTTTTCCACATTGACTCAAATGAACCAGTGAATCTATGCATATGTATAATTGAGGGATGAGTTGTGTTGAATGGAAACTAGTGTTTCCTTGCATGTGAATATCCTTAATGAAGTCATGTACACCATTATTAGGTTAGTGAGTAATAATGTTCTTTCTATGTATTGAGTTTATCCAACTTCTTAAAAACCCTAGAGATCTAATATTAAGATGAGTATGAGTAATAAAGGTAAAACTTGTATATAGTCTTGTAGATGTGATAAAATGAAGAATACATGTGCCTTCTCCCCCTTTGTCATTTCAAAAAGGTGGGAGTATGAAGAGATTAGAAACATCACTTGTTAAAAGAAAGGAGATAACAAAAGTTATAAAAGGAGAGTAGAAGAGCAAAAGTAGGGGCTTGTCCAAGCATAGAAAGAAAAGCAAGTTAATGCATGCAATAGAACAACACTAGATGTGATTCTAGCATATAACAAGGTAAAATAAAGTGTTGCAGAATAATAAATTGCAATTTTGACCCTCAAGATGACAGAATTCACCCAAAAAGTGTCAGGGCTTATTGCAAAGCAATGAGTGTTTCTTAGAAGGTCATTTCTTCATAAAAACACTAGTCTTTCATCAAACTCTAACAGTGGAGCAAAATCTACATACATTTTCAAGTATGCTCCAAATTCTACATACAATGTAGCTCTATGTATCTTGCATCACAATGTTATGCAAGCAACTCAAGATAGTAGGTATACAATTCGAGGAAAAGCTTGAGAAAGTATGAAACAAGATGTAAGAATAACATATAGTTGAATACCACTTGATGAAAAGATAAGAAATGTTATAAGTACATGTATGTGAACTACTAGTAGATGATATCACAAATTAGGGCTACTAGTAGGATCTAGATCATAGCAAGATACACAAGATAAAGCAAGCTATGAGTATATGTAGAGATATATCCAAACAAAGAGATATGCAAATTTAGAAGCATGAAAGGATATAAATCACTAGCAAATGTGCATCATTACCAAAAGATGATTACCACTAAGAACCTCAAGGTTGTATCCACACAAGATATACAACTATATAGATTTATCAAGTTTGAGCACAACGGAAGCAAGTTAGTCACAACTAAGAGATCCATACAAATCATCATCAAAAACTGCAAAGCAACTCAAAGCAAGTAATTGCAAGATATAGATATACCAATTTGGAGTAATTAGAGAGACATAGTTGTAAGCAAGAAAGTCAGTTTCAAAACATGGCAATGAGTACATATAAAATGTACCAAAGGGAGCTCCAAAGAATAAATCCATTGGTTGAGAGAATCTAGTTGAGAGGGAAATTTTGATCCAAGAAGCCAAATGTATAATCTATGCACAATGTTGTCAGTCGAGTTGTGTGTATTGATAACTCAACTGATGATAGTTGTTGGCAACACCCATTGGTGCTATTCGGTCGAGTTTCTATCATGACAAACTCGATCGATCAAGCTACTGCCAAAACATACAAACACACACACACGCACACACACACACACACACCCCCCCCCCACACACACACACACATATATATATATATATATATATATATATATATAGAGAGAGAGAGAGAGAGAGTCAGGCTAGAACACACTCAAGTGTATTAGGAGCATAATACACTCAAGTAGTTTTTCATGATGTAATATTTTTTTCAAAAATCTAATCTGTTGATCTTCTTAAACATCTTGTGAATAGATCATATACAAAATTTGATCACATTTGGACATTTGTAGGTCATGTTATAATGACCGCAAAAATTATGCATTTCAAATTAGTTTTGCATGTTGATTTGGATGAGTGACTTACACTCATCCAATCGGGCTCAAAATTTGTATGTAGCCTAGTTATAGAATGACAGTGAAGATCAATGGTTTACATTTTGCCAAAAAAATAGTCTTGATATGCAAACACACTTGAGTGTATTCATGCGATCTATACACTCGAGTGTATTCTATCCTAACTCTCTCCCTCTCTCTCTCTCTCTCTCTCTCTCTCTCTCTATATATATATATATATATATATATATATATATATAGGCATGATAAAAATATAAATCATATCCAAACAGGTGTAAGTAAGCTAGTAATGAACCATGAAAGCATTAAAAATAGTTTTTGAGAAAGAAAGTGAAGAGAGCCACGCTATACCACTTTTGAATCAAAAACTAAATGCATAGTGCAAACTAACTTGGAAAAAACACACTATGATCATATATGAGAAAGAATAACATTACCTATGTGCTTATCATTGCCTTTTGACTTGTTTCCACCCCATACACAACTCACCTTTTCTTTTTTCATGTGGACTGAGAATTCAATTTACAATTCAATAGCTCAAGTCAATCCATTTGCAAGTACCTACAAGAAGAAAGATGAAATGGTGCCCCATCATGTTTTTGGGTCTGGGAGGGGTTATCTTAGCAACCCTCGTCTTATTTCTCTTGGGTGCCTTCCTAAAAGGACAATAAGTAGAATAATGACCAAAATCATTGCAATAGTTGCATGTTCCCATAGCCTTGGAACTAGAGATTCTCCATGAAAGATTGGAGGTCCTTTGCCTTTGTTGTTCCTTTGGCTACCATCATTTCCCAAACCATGTTTACAAATTTGTTTAGTAGAATGATGTAGAATACCATTAAGATACTTTTTACCAACTAAGAATATTTACAAAGAAGATCTCAAACTATGATTATCATACATAAGAGAAGTAATAGTAGAAGACAAATGATTCATATTATCTCTAGTATGCAAAAGATCATTTTCTAGGCAAAGAGATTTAGTTAAATAAAAATCTCTATCAATATGAAGGAAAATAACATTATTATCTCTACTAGTAGAACTAGAACAAATTCAAGAACATTGATTTTAACAAGCAAGAAGACATTTTCTTTTTCAAGAAAAGCAATATTAGAAAGATGAACACCATTTTTAGATTCTAATCCTTGCAAATCTGAGTCCTTGTTCTTATTTTTAGATTTAAGAACATAAATATCAAGCATGAGAGAATAAAAAAACTTACTATGCTCTACGTTAACACTATGCATGAGAGGTTGAGCTTCTAGAAATCTAATATTTTAAAGCAAGCTATCATTTTTAAGTTTAAGAGTATCTACTTGACTAATACAAGAATTTTTTATCATCAAGCAAGCAAGTGTTAGCATGTTCATGATCATATAATTCTACATGCAAATTATCAACAATTCTAGCAAGCTTTTTCTTTTTCTTTTTAGAAGACTTAAGAGAGGCACGAGTAGAATTAATGATATAAATTAAAGGTTCTTTATCTAAAGAGTTTAGATTTACCTCATTTGGGTCTTCACTTGTTGAGGCCATAAGAGAAAATTGGCATTGTCCTTCATCACTTGAGCTTGGTCTAGATCCTACACTTGATTCTTCACTTGGGCTTGAGTTGGAGGAGTCACTTGAGCTTTTGTGCCATTTCTCCTTCTTCTTGTACTTCTCTTTTCTTTTCTTGTGATGATGGGTCTTTATGACTTGTGGGCAATCTATCTTGAAATGACCCTTCTTTCCACACTTGAGGCACCATATGGAGGAGGAAAATTTGCCTTTGTATAATCTACCCTTTGATTACATGGCATATTCTTCAACATGATAGGATGGAGAGGCTTGACCCACAATAGCTTCAATTTGAGCCTTGATATCAGACTTCTTAATTCTCTTTAGCTCTTTCTCCTCTTGTCTTTCAACTTCTTCTCTCTTGTCAAGTGTGACTTCATGGGATTGTAGATTTTTTATGAGCTCTTCAATGGGGATATCATCAAGATACCTTACTTCTTCAATGTAATTCACTTTGGGTTCCAATCCCTTGGCGAGAGTTCTAAGGATCTTAGATTTGATCTCTCCTCTACTCATAGGATGACCTAGGATGGAAAGGTTATTTACAATTGTGTTGAGTCTTGAGTACATGTTGGCTATCTTCTCCTCGTTTCACATCTTGAAGTTCTCAAGCAGCCCTTTGAGCATGTAGACTTTGCTTTTCTTCACTTGATTTGTCCCCTCATAATTGATGCATAGCTTTCTCCATACCTTATAGGCCATCTCACAAGAGTAAATCTGGTTGAACTCAATGAGGTTCATGGTGGCATTGAGGATGTTGATTGCTCTTGCATTCAAGGTGGCTTTCTTCATGGTAGCTTCATCTCATTCTTCTATCTTTGTCTCTGATATCTTGTATGGATGGTCCACCATTTGCCACAACTTAAGACTTGATCCTTGGATGTAGAATTGTAGCCTTTTTTCCAATAGAGGAAATTTCTCCCATCAAAGATTGGAAGGTTGATCAAGTATCTCCCTCCTTGGTAGTCACCCATGCTCTCCTACTTGTAGAAGTATGCTTGGAGAAGACCCACTTTGATACTAATTGTTGGATCTTAGAATGGGTGGTTGGATGCTCTAGAGGGGGGATGAATAGAGCTGAATGCACTTAAACAAAATTCATTATACCTTCAAGATATATCACAAGATAAGGTTGCTAAATAGGAAATTTGAGTGAAACATACATAGCAAGGGAGAGAGAGATTGAACAAGCACCAAGTGATAAGCTATGTAGAGTGGTTCCATACTCCCAACTAGGAGTGTGTCACTCCACTACCTAGAGAGGTCAACCTCTAGGATTTCTAAGTGTATCTTCCTCTATATATTCACTTATTAGAGTCACAATAGATTACCATCCTTTTCCGGGACAAGGATACCCAACCACCCTTTAAGGAACAAGGGAGGTAACAACCAAGAAAATGATTTACCCACCAAGAACAACAGTCTTCAACCTACCAAAGGACTTACCCACTTGAGCAAGGAGTCTTTCACCTTCATCAAGGACTTACCTACTCTTGCTCCAAGTCTTTAGCCTTCAAGTAATTACCCACTCTTCTTGGATCTTCAGCCTTTGACTTCACCTTTGGCAAGGAGAAGCTTCCACCAATGACTTATCCACTCGAGTAAGGAGTCTTCTACCTTCACCAAGGTCTTACCCACTCTTGATCCAAGTCTTCAACCTTGATATTCACCAAGGGACTCCTTCCCTTGTTCTTCTTCACCTCTCTTATCCAAGAAAGAGAACCTTCGTCTTTATAGTTGGAATGAGAGAAAGGGAGGCTTGAGGAAGTGAGGGACTCACAAGATATACAAATGGAATCAGCTCTCTTACAATTTTCTTACTCACTCTAGTGGATGTACCAAGTGATTAAGCTTAGAGAGAGAGAGGAGGTTGTAGGATACACTCAACTATAGAATAGGAACTTCATATAGAGTTTTGCATTGAATGCTCAACCTTGGAATGAAGCCCAAGAAGTCCTATTTATAGTTGGGGATTCCTCTTAGTATTTGGGAACACTTAAGAATGAAAAATAGTCATTTTTTGGGTTGTAAAGATATATTTTCAATTGTTGCAACTTCACAACAACTAGAAACATTTTTCTACACTTTTCCATAAAAATGCACATGCCATGCCACCACTCAACCAAGGTTCGGCCACATGTCCAAGCTAGGGTGACACAACCAAGGCAAGGAGGTCAAACAAGGTCAAAGGATGACACACCACCACCACCTGGGCCGACACCCCCATGGGCGATACCCAATGGTTGACAAAAAGCATCCTTGCCCGATACAAGGCTCCTCAAAGAAAGGCAAGGCCCAACAAGGCTCAACCAAGCCCAATAGAGCTTCAACAAACCCAAGACAACTCAAGGCTCGAGCCCAAACCTTCCTCTCAACTCTAGAGGAAGCAAAGAGAGAGAAAGACATCTCTCAAGGTGGCAAACTTTCTCTTCAACCCTAACTCAGGTTATTTTGCAAGTAACACATCCAACTCTCAACAAAGCACAAGCAAACCCTAATCACCACTAAAGGTGATTAGCAAGCAACCAAGCACAAGGTTTAGGCAAAACAAATAGGGTAATACCAAAATGAAGGTCATGGTCCTTACAAGCCATAAACCTCTACAAAGGGATTTTGTACCCAAAATCTGAAGAGAAAAGTAAGGGATACTTCCTCCTCAACTCTTACTCAAGCTCCCATGTAGCTTCCTCAACACCATGATGATGCGAAAGGACCTTCACAAGAACCAGATCCTTCGTCTTCAGCTTCTTTACTCTTTTGTCAAGGATCACCACCGGATCCTCCTCATAGGTCATATCTTCATCAAGCTCAACCTCAACTGGTTGTATCACTATCCCTGTTGAGTTTTCTATAAAGGTAACTCAACTGAATTCACTATGCAATAAAGATAATTTGGCCAATCGATCGAGTTTGTCCTGGTAGGAACTTGACCAATAGATTAAATCAATTTTGTTCCAGTGTAGTGGTAGGTCAAGTTATGAGTATAGGAAACTCAACCGAACCATGGAATTCTCAAAATCCATGAAGGATCAATCGAGATTGTAACTTGACCGATAATGTTCCTATGATGAATTTTAGAAAATGTCATTAAAGTGCTTAAATATTTGATTTAAGTGCTCCTAATTTTTCATAAGCTTAATTACAAGTCATACGATCATTACAAGTGATTTACAACATGATACTAAAGGATTTACACCATATTCCATAAAAGTGCACTTCTATTGACTTTGACTTGTCTTTTCTCCAAGTTGATTTGCGTAAGTTAGGAAATTTAGAGTGTGCCTATACCTAATCTGAAATCACTCAAGTAGAAGCAGTAGACATAAATAAGTGGAATGGTTTAGTCATAATCAAAATAAGGGTTTTTTTTCAATTTAGATGTAGAGTTAACTTTGACCTAGATTCAACAACAAGTACTTAGATATCATGTAAATCAAGAGTTAGATCTTCTACATCCACTTACAACCCTTAGTTAGGATCCTCGTACAGTTAGAGTCATTATCATCCATTAGAACACACATTTTCAAAAGTCTAAAATAGGAACATCCTCGATCGAGAAACTATTTGACGGAGACACCCTCGGTTAAAGTCTTTGTCAGTCGAGAACCACCTCGGTCGAACATACTGAGCATTTTTCAAAACCTTATACTTTTGTACTTTGAAATGTGTTTCGATAAAAAATATAGTTGACTGACTTAATCTCGGTCCAAAGCTTATGACCGCTAGACCAAGTGGTTGGGAGTTGGGAGTTATAAATAGATGTTGGTACACACTTGCCTTAAACCCAGGCTCATTCGAAGAAGAGTTTAACTGAGACACGTTCGGTTGACAAACTTGTCGACGGAGCATGGTTATGGATTGTTCTTCCAAGCATGAACAAATTAGCCATTTCTAGCCAACTACTTTCTACCTAATGACTAGTTACGCACTAAGAACACACTAGAGACTCCCTAGAACATCCCTAAATAGTTGCAAACTATCTGCAACAAAGCTGAGCAACACTTGCCATCTTGTTCTTCAAGCTCCAAGTTTGTGTCCTATAGCCATAGCCTCTTAGCCACCATCCAAGAAACACCCATTCTAAGTGGTTTGAGAGGTCTAACGCTTGATATAGGATCAAAGTACAATACTCTATTGGAGTACTTCCTTTATTCCAATCCACATTCATAGGTTAAGCTACTTGTGCTCCTTGGATACTCCAAGTTGCGGAGGCTTCCTGAAGGAGCTTAATTGGAGATACTTCTTGGTGGAGAAGACTGCTACAAGATTGCTTGAGATTACTTCAAGAAGGTAGCTTCAAGGGATTTTGGAGCTACTTCTAGGTGAAGGTTATCTCAAGGTGGTAGAGCTACTTCAAGGAGGAGAAGGCTGCTTTAAGGGCTTGAGGTTACTTCAAAGAAGGTTGCTTCAAGGAGGTTGAGGCTACTTCTAGGTGAAGGCTACTTCAAGGAAGGTGATTGTATTTTATTGTAACATCCTTGATAGGTAAATAAAATTAATCACTTTTAAAATCCTAATTGGAGACAATTGGGTAATGTACTGACAACCTTTGATTCAAAGGTTGGAACCACTCTACATCGAAGTGTCTTCCTTGTTTCCTCCTCCTTCTTTGGTTGTCTGTTTAATTATTTTTAAAGTATCAAAAACCTCTATTTACCCCCCTCTAGATCTTTCAATTGATATCAAAACATGTCTTCAAGGAGCCCTAACATGTCTTAAATAATGGGGGACAACTTGCTTAGCTACCTCAACCTTGAAGGAACTCATGTAACTCAGCCACCACCCTTTGATCAAAGCAACTACACCTATTGGAAAAGAAGAATGCAACTCTACTTCCAAGGGATTAGCTTAAAGATTTGGAGGATGGTGTCTTCACCTTATGAACTTCCTATAATCCCGATACAGTAAAGCAAGTTCAATTAAATGCAAAAGCGGTAAGTATATTATATTGTTCTATTTCTATTAGTGAGTTTAATATGATATCTTCATGTGAAACAACTTATAATATATGACATAAACTTTCAATTACACATGAAGGTACCACTCAAGTTAAAAATACCAAAATTAACATGCTTAAATAAAAGTTTGAACAATTTTGTATGCAACCTAATGAGTCCATTAGTGAAATGTATGTAAGATTTTCTTATATAGTGCATTAGGTAAATATATAAGTAAGGAAGACCAGGTTTCTAAGATTCTTAGATCTTTTCCTACAAAATACAAACCAAAGGTGACAGCCATTGAAGAAGCCAATGACCTTACCACAATGAGGATGGAGCAACTCATTGGAAATCTAGAGACTCATGAAGTCACCCTTGAAGAAGAAGAAAGACTGGAGGCCTAACTTCAAAAAGGGAAAAGGAAGGACGTTTCTCTAAAAGCTACAACCAAGGCTCAATCAAAAGTCATCACTCAAGAAAGTGATGAAACAAGTGAAAGAGATGATGAAGAAGATGCACTCATTATAAATGGTAAGAAATATAGAAGATATAAATCTAACAAAAATTCTAGTACTTCTTCCTCTTCTTTCCTAAGGTGCTTTGAATGTGGTAAGAAAGGACATGTAAAGAATGAATGTCCTAAGACCAAGAAAGGAAGAAATATTCCTTTAAGAAGAAAGACAAGGGAGATAAAGCTTACAAAGCTGCTTGGGATGAATCAAGCGATGACAGTGGAAGTAGAGAGGAAGAAGTGGAATGTCTCATGGCTAAGGAAGATGAAAATGAATACTCGAGTGAGGTAAGAATACTTGAAGTATCTAAAGAAGAGTTAGTTACTTTTCTTGAAGAGCTAAATAATAAATATGTTGATTGCAAGAAGAAATTGAAGAAGCTTACAAAAACAAATGATGATTTGCATGCTAAATTGTATGTGCTTTATTCTAAAAATGAAAGTCTTATGTATGAAAAAAGATACTTTGAAATCATCTATCAATGATCATAATGTCAAGTTGCTTTCTCTAGAAACAAACTATAATTTTCTTTCTCAAGAAAAGGTTGCATTGCTTGCTAAGATAAATAATCTTCAAACTCAACCTATTCTATGTACTCATTTGGATTATAATGTCATTGTCAAAGAAATAGATAGCTTGTTATCTAGCTTAGATCAAGCAAAGTTAGACATTAAAAGGAAAATGGATGAAATTGCTAAGTTGCAAAAAGATATTAATAGTTTAAAAAATAATGATATTCTTGATAAGATCCTAGAAAGCTTAGCGGGTCAAATTGGAAGGAGAGGCCTAGGTTATGTACCCAAAGATAAATTCTATAAAACACCTAGATCTATAAAGACGCAAGTACCTAAGACCAAAGTCATGTATGTACCTAAAAAGAACCAAGATCATGACCACAATGCTAAAAAGAGAAATGAAATTGATTTTATTTGTTGTCCTTATTGTTTACGTCTTAGACATTATTCATTTTCATGAACTTACAAGAAAAATAAGGACAAAGATTTGGTTTGGGTTCCAAAATCACAAACTTAGAAACATGGAACATTTAGTTGAGATTTGATCTAAACTTCAACTTGAAATCCACATTGTCTTATCTCAACTAAAATAAGCTTTAATTTGCATATTCTAGTATGATTTGATTGAAAATGATAACATGTTTTATTTGAAAATGATAAACTTACTGAAAATACATAGAACTTCATCTTGGTCGATGAAGTCCTCGACCGAGACCTCTTCCAGTCGAAGAAATAATTGACCAAAGAGAGTTTTGTCAAAACTTGTATTTTCTGACAAATCCTCTCGGTCGACAATTATTTCGATCGAGAACACTTTTGGTCAAGGAAATGTTCGAATGAGGATAGTTCTATCAATAATTGTTTGTTGAAACCATGAACATGTGTCTATATTTGACTGTGTTGCTTTAAAATTGCAAAGAAGTCTTCATATCAAGTTGTTCTAAAACATGAAATGTTTTAATTAATGCTCCTAACCAAAAGGATCACCACATGGGTACCAAAATATACTTATTTTGTAGGATTGGGTGGTTGATAGTGATTGTTCTAAGCATATGATTGGAAACAAGGAGACTTTCCAAACACTTGAAGAAAAGAAGAGCAGAACAATCACATTTGGAGATAATGCCAAAAGTAAAATTATTAGGATAGGTAATGTTGCTACAAATCTTCAAATTAAAAATGTGCTACTTGTAGATGGATTGCATCACAAATTGATTAGTGTTAGTCAATTATGTGATAGTGGTTATGATGTTCTATTTAACAAATCTTGCTGCAAGTTACTCATAGAGAACACTAAAGATGTTGTTTATGAAGGAAAAAGAATAGGAAATCTATGTATACTTAGACCTAACTCTATGCAAGCTATTATTGGAAAATGTCTTCTTGCAAATGATGAAACTTCAAAATTATGGCATAGGAAATTAGGTCATGCAAGCTCACATGTTATCAAAAAGTTTATTAAGTATGATCTTGTTTGTGGTTTACCTAAACTTTCTTTTGATAAGCCTGAAAACTGTGAACTATGTACTGTAGGCAAGAAAAATAAAACTTCTTTCAAATCTAAAGCCTTGCTTAGTACTACTAGATCACTAGAACTGATTCACATGGATTTGTTTGGTCCCATGAGGACTCAATATATTGGTGGTAAAAGATATTTCTTTGTCATTGTTGATGATTATAGTAAATATACTTGGATTCATTTTCTCTCAACAAAAGATGACATTATTAAAATATGCATTCAATTTTGATCTAAGATTGAAAACAAACTAAAAACAAAATATGCACCATTAGGAGTGACCATGGAGGGGAATTTGAAAATCAAATCTTTGAAGAATTTTGTACATCCCAATGGTATACTCATAATTTTCAGTTCCACGTACCCCATGACAAATAATAGAAAGGAAAAATCGGTCCTTACAAGAAATGGCTAGAACACTGTAAATAGAACATAATTCACCTAGAAACCTTTGGGATGAAGCAGTAAATACATCATGATATGTTTTAAACTATGTGTCAATTCACTCTTATCTTAATAAAACTCCTTATGAACTCATTTTTAACAAGAAAGCTAGAGTTGACTATTTTCATACCTTATGTACACCTTGTTACAGCTTGAACACAAAGGATGATAGATAAAAATTTGACCCTAAATCACATAAAAAATTCTTCACCCTAAATCACATAAAGGATTCTTCTTGAGTTACTATACCTCTAGTAAGGCATTTAGCATCTACAACACTATTTCTAGAAAAGTTGAGGAATGAATTCAGATCACATTTCATGAAATGACAACACGAAGTGTAGAAAATGAAACTGAAAATGGAAACTTAAATGATATTACATACCAAATTGAGGACCTAACCTTATCAACAAAAGATGGTCAAAATTCTGAAATTGAACAACATAATAATGAGGCACAAAAACCTATTCTTAGAATAATCAAGGACCTTCCTAAAGACTTAATCATAGGAAATCCTTTTGATAAAGTAAAAACCCTATCATCATTTAGAGATGTTGCAAACGTGACATTTGTATCAATTGTTGAACCTAAAAAGATAAATGAAGCTCTAAAAGATGAGTATTGGATAATGGATATGCAAGAAGATCTAAATCAATTTACTGAGAACAATATATGGGACTTAGTTCATAGACCTCAAGACAAAACCATCATTGGAACTAAGTGGGTTTTTCAAAATCAACTTAATGAAGCCAGGGAAGTAGTTAGAAACAAATCTAGGTTGGTTGCTCAAGGATAGAATCAACAAGAAGGGATAGACTTTGATGAAACCTATGCACATGTGTCTAGACTTGAAGCCATTAGAATGTTATTAGCTCTAGCTACACATAAAGATATCAAACTATTTCAAATGGATGTAAAAAGTGCCTTTTTAAATGGAATCATATAAGAAGAAGTTCATGTTGCTCAACCACTTGGTTTTGAAATTCCTGAAAAACTTGAATATGTTTATAAACTTAGTAAAGATCTTTATGGTCTAAAACAAGCATCACAAAATTAGTAAGAAAGACTTAAAAAATATCTCTTTGATAACGGTTTCTCTATTGGAAAATTGAATTCCACATCATTTTTCAAAACATATGAATCAAATTTTCTTATTGTTAGAATATATGTTGATGACATTATTTTTGGTACTTCAAATGATTCCTTATGTAATCAATTTAGTGATATCATGCAAAAAGAATTTGAGATGAGTCTGATAGGAGAATTAACATTTTCCTTGGTTTTCAAATAAAACAAACGCCCGCTAGAATTTTTCTAAGCCAAGAGAAATACACCAAGGAACTCTTAAAATGATTTAATATGGAAAATTACAAACATGCTACTACACCTACAACCACTTCTGCTAAAATTGACAAGGATGAAGATGATGAACCCATTGATGATTCCTTATATAGGGCCATGATTAGTAGCTTGCTATATTTGACTGCTTCTAGACCTGTTATCATGTGTGTGGTTGGACTTTGCACTAGATTTCAATCAAAACCAATGCATTCTCATTTTCAAGCAGTCAAAAGAATTTTAAGATATCTTGCCAACACTATAGACTATGGTTTGTGGTATCCTAAAGACCAATCATTGGATTTAAAAGCTTACACTGATGTTGATTATGTAGGATGTTGTATTAACTGGAAGAGAACAAGTGGTGGTTGTTTCTTACTAGGAAGAGCCTTAGTATCTTGGTTTAGTAAGAAACAAAATATAGTTTCTCTATCTACCAGTGAAATCGAATACGTGGTTGATGGATCATGCTGTGATCAAGTACTCTATATGCAATCAGTTTTGAATGATTATGAATTTGCATTTTCTTCTACGCCGATTTTCTACGATAATACTAGTGCTATAAACTTGTCTCATAATCCTATTTTACATAGTCGTGCCAAGCATATTGAGATTAGACATCTTCTTAAGATATCATATTTCTAAGAATAAAATATCTATTCATCATGGTGATATAGAAGAACAATTAGTTGATATCTTTACCAAACCACTTCCTTTAGATCAATTTCAATATATTAGAAAGAGGTTACTTATTACTCCCCTAGAAGATATTTTCTTTGATATATGTACTCAAAATTCTTGATAAATTTATGATTTTAAATTCATGAGATTTTAATGCATAAAATTTTAGAACTATTTTTGTCATGGAACCATTCTTACCCCAAACCCAATCCTACTGCCTAATTAGTAGTAAAAGGATTGAAGCGCCCGTCCCTGAGTGGCCCAATATGATCTAACACACTGGCATATACAATAAGAAATAATAACTCAAAAAACTGGATATTTAAATGAACAAACTAACCCAATATGGAGATTTTTCTAATATATCTTTGCCATCAGAGTATATGAGTGCGGAAGAGATCTTAGTTAGTGTTCCATTTGTATTGCCTAAAATCAAGAAAATCGAGACACAATCATGCAATTGCACGGTACACTATCAAAATCAAGTAAAATAGTTTATAAGAAAATAAGTGTACTTGGCAGGACTTATATTTCAAAGGTTTATCAAGCAAATTGCAAGAACCAAAAGTAATTCGATAAGTTCTTCAAATGATTCAATTTTTATTCAAGAAGAATGCTTATATGTTTTTGTGTGACTTTATCACCCCAACGTGATGGGGGAGTCACTAGGCTCCTTATCTCCATATGATGTAGGAGACCAATGTACAAGTCCAACCTCTCAATGAGGGGGGTTTCTTGCACCCGATATCAACATTATCAACATCATCATCATTATCAATATATAGGCAGTCATAATGGGCATGCAATTTCTGTTTCATGTTTTTCAAAATATAGTATAGAAAAATGAAAGACTAATCATAGGGATCAATAGCTCATCCAAGTAAGTAGACAAGTATAAAATCAAGAGATACATAAAAGTATCTTCAATACAATCAAGGATGAGTTATATAATAGCATACCTTTCATTGAGGATTTCGAGTATACTCAATATCAAAATCAATAGGTCAACCCTTCGATTCAGATCCTAAATCATCAAGATGGGATCAAGGGTCAAGATCATGATGTCCAAAATATCATGTTTCAATATGCGGGATTAGGGTTACACTTTTCCTATGTCAACCTTAAGGTTGGGTCATTCACTTATAATCAATATTTCAATATGTCCAACATTATTTCAAGTGTACAATATATTCGAGTGTGAATGACTTACCTAGGTTTTCTAGGATCATATGTGTTAACCCTAATTTTATGATCATTATCCAATTCATCATCAATTTCCTAGATCATCATCATGATACATATTGAAATTTTAAGATCAGATTGATGGATCAGAAGTATGTCAAGGGTTTTGCAAGATTAAGATCAATATCAAGATTACTCATTATCCATAAAGATCATATTCAAGATTGAATCAAGTAAATATATCTAGATCACTAATGATTCATTTTTAAGAGTAGATGATTCAACAAGATTAGATCTAGGTTACAAGATAATCATCAGAGTCCAAATATAGGGTTTCCAAAGATTAAACATCATTGTTGAATCATTAGGCAAATTAAATAAGAAAAGGAACAATATCTAGGGATATCAATAATATCCATAACTAATTTGGTTCCAAAAGTATTTTTAATGAGTTCATTGAATTTTTCTGATCAAGATTGACTATTTATATGAATTATTTGGAGCTAAGGTGCATTTTCTACGATTAAACCAAGATCTAGACATTTAATCTATTTTCCATGTGAGAGGGCGAAAAATACCTTAATCGAAAAAAATGAGGATTGTTCGATTCAGGACGAGTGGTCTAGATCATTTTGCATGGGTCAGGCAGATAGCTTGTTGAGTTGCACCGGTCTGATCCAATTGGTCGATTTTGTTCTCGATTTTAGTTCACTTCGTGGTCTGTTGCCTCAGGCCAGGACCAGTTGGTTTCCCTTCTGGACCGGCTGGTCTGGGACTCTCTTGCTCCCATTCTGATCTTCATGCGTGAGCAAGCAGATGCAGCGTAGAGGGCTCTCCGACATGGAGGGAAACTGGAGCAGGAGGGGCGGATGACAGAAGTGGAGTTGGCGGTCGGGTTCATCGGAATCCCGCGAGGTGAGAGGAAGGACAACATTTTTAAGAATCCTTGTCAGACAAATCTAGCACAAGCAAGACTAATATTTAGAACGATTGATTGGTTTATGGTTGATTAAACTAAATGCAAGAAAGTGAAAGAGTAGAATTAAAGTTTGTTCTAGATAAATGATATGGAATCGATGGGATGGTATCGGGTTTCACCACCACTACACATGCAAACACAAAACATCCAGACAAGAATCTAACTATCCAAATGGAACTGCTGCAAACCCTCCCTAAGGGATGTTTAGGCCCACGTAAGCATTCCCGCATGCATCAGATTTCTCATCGCCATCTGGATCATGCACTCACGGTTCTAAAGATACAACATCCAACTGAGGCTGAGGTCCTCCCTAAGGGATGTTTACACCACAGAAGCGTCACCGCGGGCTAGATGGCTCATCCCCTTACGAATCATACACTTACGACCTCAAGGAATCCCATTCTATTTCTAGTTAGGGAGTCAACCACGCTAATCGACAAGAGAGAAGGTGATTAATCTACAAGCAAACATCGATGATTAACAAAGAAGATACAAAATCCAAATAAGGTCATGGCCCTCCCTAAGGGATGTTTAGGACACAGAAGTGTCACCGTAGGCTAGATGGCTCGTCCACTCACGGATCATATACTTACGACCTCAAGGAATCTCATTCTATTTCTAGTTTGAGAGTCTACCTCATTAATCGTCATTCCACCCTACATACAAAAGTTCTCATAACATAGGGAAGAACAAGATGAAAGCAAACAGGCAATCAAGCTACAAACATTATCAATTAACAACGAAATGGAAAGTTATATACATTGCCTTGGAATGTTAAATGAAAAGACATGAAAGCATGGGCAGTGGGGCTAGTCCCCGCACCCCAGCAAAGAGTGAAGGTTCTGCCATGAGCATGATGCAGAAGGTAGTCACAGTTCGGTGAAGATGATGTGGTCTTCTACGTCGTGTCGAAGCAGATCTGGATGAGGAGAAAGGACCACCAAGGTAGACCGAGCAGAACTTCTTTTCCACATTCTTTCTCTTCTTGGCCTCCTAGCTCACACCAGGAGGAGGTGTGGGCGGCATGATAATGGTATGGAAGGAGGATGGCGATGTAGAGGATGAAGCTTGATCGAACCTTGCACTTAGGCAACCTATCAGCGTCCCTCGATCCCCCTAAATGAGGACCCTTATGGTCCTATTTATAGGCTTGGATGGGGGTCCTCACATTTTTGCTGTGAGTTTGCTCCAAATGGTTTAGAGAAACCGGTTTGCTTGAACGGTTTGGAGCAAACGGCCTTGGAGACCGTTTGACATCCAAACGGTTGTGGAGACCGTTTGACATCCAAACGGTCTTGAGATTCTATCTTCATACGAGATTGTAGACCGATCAAATGACCAAATGGTCTTGCGGAGGAACTTCCCATACGGTCTTGGAACTTTGCCTTCAAATGGTTTGAAACTGATAGTCGACAATTGGTCTTCACGTGTACTGGCTTCAAATGGTCTTCAACGGAAGCTGGCCAAATGGTCTTGCAGACCGCTGGGCTTTGATCGGTCTTGAAGAATGATTGCACTTGATCAGACTTGAGTCTTTGTTCAAACGGTCTTGATTAATATCCTCCAACTGGTCTTGGAAACCGTTTGATGGCCAAAAGGTCTTGGAGACCATTTGATGACTAACGCTCTTGAGGACCGATGGCCTCCAAACGGTCTTGGGCTTCAAATGGTTTTGAAGACCAATTGGGCTGATCAAACGGTCTTGGAGACTGATGGATTTCATTCGGTTTTGAGACCAAACGGTCTTTGTCTCCAACCGGTCTTGAGATCTTATGGCTCCAAATGGTCTTGGTCTTCATCGGTCTTTGCTTGAGTGTCCAAACGGTCTGCATCCAAATGGTCTTAGATCTTCATCTTCCAAACGGTCTTGAAACTATTAGACGTCATACGGTCTTGAGACCATTTGAGCTCAAGCAGTCTTGACACCGTATGGGCTCAAATGGTTTTGAGACTATTTAGGTAGAGTAGTGAGAGGAGGACCATGTAGGTGAATGTCGGAGATCGATAGGTCAAAACCACATGGGTAGACCATTATGGCAAACCGTTTGGTCAAGACCAAAGTTGAGAGGATCTCGAGCGAATTCCATACGATGGTTGAACATAGTCAAGACCTGCACAAAATCGATATAAATCTAGTTAATAATCTTGATAATTGAATTAGTTAAGAAATCTTGCATTTTGTGAGATTTAAGAGATGAAATCGAAAGTATCGAATCGAATTGGTCCCAAAAAGGCGACTGGAAATTATGATGAATATGCATTCATCAATTAGAAAGAAGAAATCACACCCTATTGGACATGGTACGATCAATGATGAATTTTGCTGGTCTTTTTACTTCCTTCTTGGGATATGCTTTAAAAATCACATATCTTACACTTAACCGCATAACTTCTAAATCAGTTCAAAAGATACCATATGAGATATGGACTGGGAAATGTCCCAGTGTGTCTTTCGTGAAGATTTGGTGATGTGAAGCTTATGTTAGGAAACAACTTCCCGATAAGCTTGGACCCAAATCAGATAAATTTTATTTTGTTGGATATCCTAAGGAAACTAAGGGATATTACTTCTATATTCCATCTGAAAACAAATATTTGCTGTTAGGACTGACGTATTCCTTGAAAAGGAATTTATTTCCAAAGGGACCAATGGGAGGAAAGTAGAACTCAAAGAAGTTTGAGACCAACAAGAAAACATAAACTGAATGTGGTAGAAAAGGAATAAGAAGAATCACAAGAAATTTTGGAATCCCAAATTCCTCTTATAGCACATGAACCTCAAAGATCTAGTAGGAAATGCCTTGAGCTAGAGATATTTGGATATCTCATGACTCAACAAGGTGAGGAGTTGGCCATAAATGACGATGAACCAACTACCTACTTAGAAGCTATTGAGGGACTATATTTGAAGAAATGGCTTGAAACCATGAGATTAGACATGGACTTCATATTCACCAACAAGGTATGGATCTTGGTGGATCCACATGAAGGGCTAAGACCCATAGGGTGCAAATGGGTCTTCAAGAAGAAGACTGACATTGATGGTAATGTACAAACCTATACAGGTCGTTTGGGTGGAAAAAGTTTTAAACAAGTTGAAGGTGTTGACTATGATGAAACATTTTCACTAGTTTCCATGATTAAAATTGTCAGGATCATTCTTGCTATTGCATCTTATTATGATGAAGAGATTTTGCAAATGTATTTTAAAACCACTTTTTGTAGCTGACATATTCTTGAGGATGTGTACATGACACACCCTAGAGGTTTTTCACTTCCAAATGAAGCTAAAAAGGTTTGTAAGCTACAAAGTTCAATTCATGAATTGAATTTAGCATCTTAGAGTTGGAATCTTCAGTTCAACAAAATAGTAAAAGAGTTTGGATTTAGTCAAAATGAAAATGAACCCCATATTTACAAGAAGGTTAGTGGGAGCATAATTGTATTCCTCATACTGGATGTAAATGACATAATTTTAATGGGGAATGCCATTCCTACCCTACCATTGGTAAAAACCTGGCTAGGAATCACCTTCTTAATGAAGGACTTAGGCAAAGAATCCTAAATCTTAGGAATCAAAAGCTACAAACATAGATCTACAAGGCTTCTCAGCCGAAGCCACAGTAGATGCATTGACAACGTGTCGAAAAGGTTCAACATGCAAGATTTAGAGAGAGGAAACTTGCCCATGTCTCATGGTGTCATCTCTCTAGAGCCCAATATCCTACTTTTTTTTGAAGAAAAAGAATATATGAGTAAGATTCCATATGCATCAACAATTGGATCTATCATGTATGTAATGTCATGTACTCATCCTGATGTCTCATATGCTTTGATCACAGTGAAGGTCACTAGACTACTCTAAAGAACATCCTTAAGTACTTGAGAAGTGTTGAAGATCAATTCCTTGGTTATGGTGGTGAGCAAGAGTTTGTTGTAAAAGGTTACACTAATGTTAACTTTCAAACTGACAAAGATGATTATAGATCTCAATCTAGATTTGTGTTTGCCTCAACAATAGTGTTGTCATCTAGAAAAGTTCTAAGCAAGAGACAGTTGATTATTCTACAATAGAAGTTGGGTACATTGTTTCTTCCAATTTAGAAAAGGAAGTTGTATGGATAAAGAAGTTCATTAACGAGTTTGGGGTGGTTCCAACCATTGACAGTGCAGTAAAGTTATATTGTCACAACAATGGAGCTATTGCAGAAGTTAACAAACCCAAATTGCATCAGTGTTCTTAGCACATACTTCAACATTTCCATCTCATACGAGAGATCTACATCAAGGAGATGTGAAGATTTACAGAGTAGCAATGGAGAACAATGTTGTTGACCCGCTAATTGTAACGACCTCACTTTTCAGTAACCCCCAATTTAGGAAGGCCAAAAAGATGAACAAATTTTACCCAAGGATCCATATTTAGCAAATAATAGAAAATAGTAAATAACTTCCATTAATTTAAAAATATCATTTACAAATTGCTTACATGATGTTTCGAGTAGTAGAAATGTACATTTGAGAAGAAATACTAAACTATCTAATCCTCCTACATATCTCTAATACCTTCCATGGGTTTCATCTTTATCTTCATGTTTTTATCTTGTGCATCAACTACCAAAATTGCTAACAAACAAAATGCGGCCAGCATATTTCTATACTAGTATGTAGGTTTATCCAATAACCACAAGTACATATAATCTACCAACAATTATTTGCACATAAGAATATGTATTTTCTTTCATATTTTAACCCATATCTGGTCTACTATCTCAGGTGTATCCACTATCCATCATTGGACTTATGTGTGATACCCTTTGAGTAGTGTACCTAGGGTTCAAAATATCATTATTTACTTAATGTGATACTCATAGGGACTTTTTCATTTGCATGAAATAAATAAACATCCAACAGATATCATTCCTTCAATCTTTGAAAAACCTCGAAAATGTTGGAAGTCGATACATGTAATCATAAGCGTAACCACGTACCTCAATGGTGAGACAAGAAAATTATCATATAACTATACTTCACGCATATTGTCCAAGCAAGCAAATCAAGCATTCAAAAATGCAAGTATGTAAATTCTAAATTTTCACCATCACTTTAATTAGATAAAACCCTACTAGACCCTAATCTAGGGTGTAGGTTTCTGTGGTATCGTGTTACCATTAGGGTTATACCTCAAAAACCTAATTCCCATGATTCTCGCTATAATGACTTAAGAACCCTAATTTATTTTTGGTGTTGTCATGACTATCAAATCTATCATATTATTGCATCATGAAAACTTACCTCAAATTATGTGCATTGATCTAGCAAGTTACATTATTGGTGTTCAAGATCTTAATTACACATTAAGGATCATCCACTCTAGAAAACCTAGTTTTTCATCCTCATGATCATAACAATGTTAGATTACCATTATAATACACAATGTCAGATAATAACATAAAAGAGATATTTTACCATATTCAACATATTAATACCCAAATCTAGGGTTTTTATATACTAATCATCACTTAAACTCATATTTGTACTACTTTTGAAAAAATAAGCATTATCAAGTCTCAATCATATCTTATGTCCATTCCTCTCATTCTTTTGATAAATTTGCATATGTAACTTATTTTCATCTGAGCTTCCTAGCAATTTCTTTGATTTTTGCAAGTTTATCACTTAATTGACCAATTATCAACTGTCACGTCAGCATAAGTAGAACATACCGTGTTTTATTGGGTTGGCTTGGTTTATAACAAAAATACCATAGTACCCTTTTTCTACAAGTCGCTTCCTTTTGCACTGGAGGGACATCTTAGTCTATCTGACCTGGCTCATCCTTCTCCTCGTGAAACCATGTGTGAGGGTGAATGCAAGGTTGACACACATTCTAGGCGCACGTCTGTGTAACCCCCGATGACCCCTCCTGCCTTGGCTGTGAGGAACCATTGCCCTGGCCAGAGCAGGTCACCAGCAGGACACAACAGGTCACAAAAGATCAATGCAGACTCTAATTTTCTTACTGATCCCCCTTTCTTCCTTGCATGACTTGCAGACTGAGTTCCCTGGAAATCGGGTTGCACTATGAAACATCATCATCGGAGCCTCTCTCCCTCTCGTCCTACAATGACATCAACTACAACCACCAACCGAAGGAGGGGGAACTACGGTTATCGTGGCCCTTCTTCTAACCTACTCCTCCACACCAAGGATTCATGATAGTTCTTCTGCCAAGGTCCATCCATCCAAGGGTCTTTCTAGGGCAACGTTCCCGGAGTAAGCCTCATGCGGCGCTCGACTACACCACCGTCCACCTCCTTCACCTTAACGATAGGCCATAGAAGAGCCTTTTCTTCATCCCTCACGAAGCCAAGGTAGGCCGCAAAGCAAGGTGAGGAGGTTGAGGAACCGTCAAGCCTCACACCCCTCTCTGGTGCACCTATGGTCTGAAATGGGAAACCTCACATGGTGAAGGAAAGTACAAAAATGAAAGTCTCTAGCTTATTATGTGCTTTCTATAGATACTGGTTCCAACGCCCTTCATCGGTATATATATAGGTGTTCATGGGTTGTGTGAAAAGCATTCAATTCTATGAATTCAAAGTTTTCCATCTATGCAAGGAATCTTAGCTGCTTGTATATTCCAAAATCATAAATTGTCTCCAATATTTCATAGAAAAAAAGACATATAGCTTCTATCTTTTTTTACTGATTTGTCAAGGTTTGTTACAAATTAAGGAATCAATTAACACCTTTTCACGACCATTTAGAAGATATCTCCTTCATTTGACCACTAATAGCCAATTACTATTATTGGAAAGCAAGACATCCCATTTGGGGAACACTTAATTACTTTCCTTCTTCTTTTCTTTCTCTTGATATATTCCTTAAATCAAATATAGGAACTCATTAGTATTTTCCCCCTTATATCCACATTGTGGGGTTTATTGGGATATCTTTCCCATACAAAAATGTTCTTTTTAAACATTATTTTAAAACAATATCATTACCTCATGGTATATCTTTTTTCTCCCAATTTCTAGAATTCTCTCCCTTTCCTAACTATTTCAAAGTATAACAAAAGTTAGATCAACACAATATTACTTGATGTCCCAAAATATGTGTTGCCAGACTGATTAGATAATTATTCTTTTAAATTATCTACAACACCATACATTTTACTTTCTCTTGGGAACTTGCCAATTATTTCATTTATCATATCAGAATCCATTAATAAATCATTCATGTATGAATTCATTCTATTTATTTAAATTTTGCCAAAAGAACTCATGCAACAAAGGTGGTTAATATTATTTTTCCACCAATAATACCATTGGAGACAATTACATGCTTTATATTTATATCATTCAATTTTACCAAAATTGAGGATATAACACTAACAAAAGAAGTTTCACAATAGAATCATGATGGTCATATAGATCACTTGGGAATTAATTCATGAGTGATTGGCTTTAAGTGGAAGTAGGAGTCTGTTGGTATGTATGCCCTGAGATCCAGTCATATGATTATTGTAATGGGACATGATGTACTCAATTTGATTAATAATAAAGGCAATTCTATTTATTATGTTTGTTCAATTATGAGATGATAATATATCATAATAGATGTCTAAAGAATGATGATACTTGATGACATATGGTTTGGGTTGAGGACCTAAACATGAGACCATATGTATAATCAAAGTGCATATTCTTGTTGTGTACCTAGTTGAATATTATTGTGGAAGATATATAGACAAAAATAAAACTTAAGACTATAATCTGTGCTGACCGATGACTGAATCTCATTACTCATGACATTGGATATCAAGTCAAACACATAGGTACTTGTTAGAGAACAAGTGTACCAGACAGGCCCTCCTTGATAGTGATACATGGAAACCATTAAATGGTATTCAAAATCATCTCTCAATGTGGTAGTGGTGATTTTGGTTCTTAGACCTAAAGTCACTTAAATTAACACATGGCATTGATGCACTTTAGCACCATTCCATGTGACCTTGAATAAGGGTTTCTATACAAATGGTTATTTAGTACACTGTGACACATGAGGATTGTTGTGAGTGATTTAGATGGTATTTGTCCCTCCTATTGGAGTGATATCCTGACAACTTGATAAGTGAGTATGTGAAGCACATGGCCATGCTTGTGTGCGTCAATGTGTGATATTGAGCTCACATGAATCCCAATAGTATACTCTATTTCAAGAAACATAGATTGAATATTAAGAGGATGACGATTCCATGCCTCATGTGGATATCTATGAAAAACGAACTATACAATCACTATAGCACTAATCACAAGTCTAGACTGAAGTTGTCCTCCAATTTATTCAATTACTTGGGTAGAAATGATGTGTTTCTATACACCGCTCATTACCTATGAAGAAACCCACATAGGGGAAATAAAGAGAAGAACAAGGACCTATTCCACTAGAGTTGGTGATTTAGTCCACTATGTGGTGTGTGTGGAAAAAAGGTAGAATCTTTGAAAACATCAACTTGCTATTTTTGGTAGAACAAGTAGAGGAAGAGAAGAGGCTGGTGTTTCAAGGGGGTAGTGGGATGGCAGGATAGAAGAGGTGGTGGGAAGTAGGATTTAATGGGAAGATGGGGTCGGTGGGTGGTGTTGGGAAATATAGAGTGAGAGAAAGGTAGCCAAAACAAAAATTTTGTTCTATATTCCCTAAAAAGCATATCACTCCAACAATGATGTACGGGAAAGAAGGGTACAAGATATACCTTGTCCAGGAGCAAGTACAATGACTATCCTTGCATGTAGTTGTGCTTCCTCCTTGAGAAGTGCATGGATGATAGTTGGCGTCATCCTCCTCACATAGCAGTAGAGCTTTCATGCTTGTACATAGTCCATATGGACCGTTGGGTACTCCTAGTCACATTTCTTGAGTCGGTGGGAAGGAGAAGCCCCTTTGTTCATCAACATGTTAGCATCAACTTTCTTCTTCCTTCTTATCTCTCACTTTCATTAATAAGATGGTTAGGCTCTCACATTACCAAAACATAAATGATAAGTGTGTTGAGAGCCTTATCCATCACCCTTGTATATAGGAGTGGATGGGCTAGGGTTTCCAAAACCCCTGGGAGATGAAAGGTCAAGTCTCTTGGCTAGATAACGGTTGCACACCTCCAGTCGATCGATTAGACTATCTAGTTGATTGATTGTCCTGCTAGGCGTTGGTTGCACATATCCAGTTGGTTGACTGGACTATCCAGTAGGTCAATTGGCACGTTTCTTGTGGCACACTAACATTGGCTTTAATGCAACAATTAGGTGAGTGTGGATACTATTAATTGCTTTACCCACTCCAACTAGTTGATTCAAACCAATCAATCGATTGGACTCTCCAGTCAGTCGATCGGTTGTTCTAATCATCTATGGGGTTACATTATCTAGTCATTCAACTAAAATCTTTAGTTGGTCAACTAGAAGGTTGTCCGGCCATTTGACTAGATTATCTAGTTGGTCGGCTGGCTTCCCAGATAGCTCCCAAGGATTTTGTGTCCATACGTTCGATTGGCCATTCTAGTCAGTCAACTAGATTATCCAATCAATTGACTGACATGCCATCATTATTTAGTTTTATTACCTAAACATTTTAGTAACCAAATTAAATATTGTCCATGATTAAACTATTTTTCCTAGTGCATCATACATGTGTGACTGTATAGGCTCCATATTTCATTGGCAGTTATGTCCATAATCATATTATGAAGTCTTTCATCTATTTACTTTAAGAATATGTGGTTGACTGAAATTGAATGAAACAAACTAAAATTAGACTATGAAGGATTTTGATGAGAGAGAAACTTTATGTAGTAAGTAAATTTAGAATGATCAATTATAAGAATAGTACTAAACATGATATCAAAGAAGTTATGACTATTGACTATGAAATGAAGAAAAAAAAAAGAAAATTGATAGTTCAATCTAAGAATATAATTGTAACCCTAATATGATGAGCTATATGATAATAATGATAATGATATGAGATAAGGGATTAAGGAATGTAAATGTCTAATTCAATTATAAGATGAAGTTGAAGGATGCAATTTGATTCATAACAATACATGTTTAAGTTGTAATTGTCTGTAGAATACTTGTATTCTGCTATTGGTCTTTTCTTATGGATTTCAAATGAGATATGTAAAATAATAAAACTTTTATTTGATGTGTGATATATAGAAGCCTAACATTCATTACGCTAATTAGGATAAAGTAAAGGCATGATTCTTAAAATCTTATGTAGCAATCTTGATGGTGATCAACTAGATCCCAAGTCTTGTGATCGTAAAGAGTAGTCATTTTAGTTTCCTATCTTGACGCCAGGAAGGATGCTTAAGAGCTTGTGTGGCCGTCTTTGGTATAGAAACAATAGAGGTGGCAGTAGTAAAATAGGCAAATATAGCACCAGGATTAGTTATAGAGCTAAAATTAATACTCAGGTGATGAATACAGGGATGAACACCTTTCCTTTTACTAATGGGAATATGTAGGTCAAGAGTTACCTAGGAGGTGTTGTGACATGCCAATGTAGGAAGAGTTGGTAGTTGAGGGGCCATGGAGGGGAATGTAACCTTGGGAATTCTCTTGTACACCTTTATAGGAGAAGGAAGAACTTCAATTACTTCAGTGGGATCATTTTCTACCACTTGCGGTAGGGGAGTGGGATCCAAGAGATCACTAGATAAAGTATCCCCTTTTCAAAGTAGTATAAAAAGTGTTCCAAAAAGATGGCATCCACACTAAGAAACCATTGTCTTTTGGCAGGATTATAACACCAATATCCTTTTTGAGTTCTTGAATATACCAGAGAAACACACTTGGTGGACCATGGGTCAAGCTTATACATCTCAGGGTGGAGATTCTTAAGAAAACAAGTGTTTTCAAAGATGTACATGGGTATAGAACACAGAGGCACGTCGGGATATAGAAGATAGAAAGGGATCTGATTTTTCAATACAGAAGAAGCCATGTGGTTAGTTAAGTAGAACACAGTAGATGCAGTTTCAAGCCACAAACATGTAGGAACATGATGGTGAAGAAGAATTGTGTGTGCTACTTCAAGAAGATGGTGATATTCCTCTCTACCACACCATTTCATTGTGGTGTATAAGAGCAGGAAGTACAATGAATGGTACCCCGAGCATAACAAAATAGTTGGACTAATTTTTGCATGAATTCTAAGGCATTATCAGTTCTAAAGATTTTTACAGTTATATTGAATTGGGCTTGGAACTTGGTGAAAAAAATGGTAGTAGTGTTTATAATATTACTGTGATCCTTTAAGAGAAACAACCAAGCTTCCAAAGAATATTCATCAATAAAAGTCATAAAATAGTGAAATTCGGACAAGCTAGTAACATAACAAGGTCTGTAGATATCAACATGAACAATATCAAATGGATTTTTAGAACCAATCTCATTTTTCTATATAACACAACTCAAGTTTGTTTTCCATATTAGCATGAATTACACAAAAAGGTTTCAGTAGAAATCTCAAGAAATTGACATCACAATTTTGTAGTAGAAGGATGTCTTAGGTGGTAGTGCCATTGTAGACCAGTTACTGAAGATGATAGCAGAGCAATGGTTGATCATGACACATCTAGGAAGTATAGTCCCTCATGGCCTGAACCAATATTCATGTTTGTGAAGTGATCTTGAAACAGACAACCCTCAAAACCAATAGTGATCGAGCATTAAAGGCTCTTAATAGTTTTACTCACCGATAAGAGATTAAGAGAAGATTTTCAAACATATAGCATGGATTTTAATGGAAAGTTATGGGAGAGAGATACATTGTCAATGCCATGTACCGGTGAATGTGTTTCATATACCACTATTACTGGTGGAACTCTAGTTGCTTTAGATAAAGTAGAAAATAGATCAAATATTCTAGATATATGAGTAGAAGCACCTGAGTAAATAACCAATTTATTTTTACTGTAAGGTTCAAGAGACACAAGTAAAGCAGAAGGACCTCCATCTTGAGTAGGCGGCTACAAATATAGATGAGCATGAAGGAGTTTCTTAAACTCTGAATGGATCCATAAAATGGTTGGTTGGTAAAACAAGAGATGGCGGCAAAGGAGTCTTCAGAAACATTAGATGTGACCTAGTTTCCCATGCAGATGCACCATGTTTTTTCCCAACAGTGATCCTCATTGTGATTTGTGCACACATAGAAGTTTTAGAAGAAGATGGCAGTAGGAGGTTTTCTTCACCCAGATACAGGAGGAGGACCTCATCTAGAAGCACTAGAAGCATGACCACCACGACTGCAACCACATCCACGTCCCCATCTAGTCATTGGAGCAAACTACAAGGACCGAGTGATTAGAAGAAATATTAGGTAGTGCAGACATACAAGGAAGGCATTGACCGCGCTTGAGAATATCCCTCAGTGTTGTAAGGATCACTGGATAATATCTGATCTACACACCTAACAAAGAATGAGGAAGTCCATCCAAGAACTAAACCAAATGAAGTTCATTATGTTACCACTAAACTTCTTTGATGTCAAAAGAGAGAGGATGATATACTTTGTATTCATCCCAGAGTGTCGAGCACTAGTTGTAATAGCCTTTGACAGATCCATCAATTTGGATACTCATTTTCTTCTAGATTCTTAAAGATCTTGAAGACATTTTTTGGATTCTATTTGTGAGAATATACATGGGATGGTTGATCCCACATGGATTTGGAATTTTGAAGGCAGAGGAGGGACTAACTAATCTTCAGTTCAATATTGTCCCCCCATGTCATTACTTTGGAATCACCTTTGAACCAACGAGCATAAGTTTTCTTGGCTTTTTCATCATCAGAGTCATCATGAGGGACTTTAGCATCAATAGATATATGTGAATAGAGCCCTTAGGCTTTTAAATAGAGTTTAAATGACGTTGACCAAAGATGATAGTTTGATTTGTAAAAATTCACGGTCATAACACACAAAGACTGAGAAGGGTATTTAATCATCATAGGAAGCGGAGCAATGACATACACATAAAAGAATCAATAGCAGCAACATTACTAATAGATCTAGATCATTAGATCTGAGAAACCCACACAAAAGAAGCAGAAATAGCACTAGATCTAGATCAGGAGATATGATAAAATCATATAAGGGTAGTTGAGAGAAGTAGTAAATCTATATTAGTGACAAAGGAGGAGAAGAAGCATGCCTCTTATGTCAAGGGGAGAAGGTAAAAGGGAGAAGACATATATGTCTAGAACATATATGAGTAGAAGACATGGTATTCTATAAATGCTATTAAATCTAACCAAGGAGGAGAAGTAGCATCAATTGAGGGGGAGTAAGATAACTCCATGAGCATCAATTGAGGGGGAGAATATGAACTCAATTCTAATTGAAACCCCTAGATTTCTCCAAAGGTATGACTTTATTTAAAAAGCTTTCAATACATTTATGGAATGGTTTGTCATCTTCAAAAAGGGGGAGAATGTTGACTCTAGGTTAATGTTGACTCTAGGTCTAGATTGACCAAACCCTTATTTTGATTATGACTAAACCATTCCACTTATTTGTGTCTAATGATTCTACTTGAGTGATTTTAGATTAGGTATAGACACACTCGAAATGCCCTAACTTGCACATCTCAACTTGGAGAAAAGACAAGTCAAAGTCAATACAAGTGCATTTTTGTGGAATATGATGTAAATCCTTTAGAATCATGTTATAAATCACTTGTAATGATTGTATGACTTCTAATTAAGCTTAGAAAAAATTAGGATTACTTAAATCAAATATTTAAGCACTTTAATGACATTTTCCAAAACTCATTATAGGCACTTTATCAGTCAAGTTACAATCTCGATCGATCCTTAATGGATTTTGAGAAAGCCATGCTTCGGTCGAGTTTCCTATACTCAGAACTCGATCGACCACTACACTAGAACAAAACTGATTTAATATATCTGTCAAGTTCCTACCAGGTGAAATTCGACCGATTGGTCAAATTAGCTTTTTTGCATAGTGCTTTTGGTCGAGTTACCTTTATAAAAACTCGTTGATAGCACTGTATTATGAAGTTATAACAATCAAAAATATATCTTTTTCTAGCCACAAAATGGCTAGTTTTCGTTCTTAAGTGTTCCCAAAGGCTAAGAGGCATCCCCAACTATAAATAGGACCACTTAGGCTTCATTCCAAGGTTGAACAATGCAAAACTCTATATGAGGTTTCTATTCTATAGTTGAGTGTATCCTACTACCTCCTCTCTCTATCTAAGCTTAATCACTTTCTACATCCATTAGAGTGAGTAGGAAATCTATAAGAGAGCTAGTTCCATTTGTATATCTTGTGAGGCTCTCACTTCCAACACCTCCCTTTCTCTCATTCCAACCATGAAGATGAAGGTTCTCTCTCTTGGCTAATAGAGGTGAAGAAGAACAATGGAAGGAGTCCCTTGATGAAGATCAAGGTTGAAGACTTGGATCAAGAGTGGGTAAGACCTTGGTGAAGGCAGAGGATTCCTTTCTCAAGTGGGTAAGTCCTTGGTGGAAGCTTCTCCTTGGCAAAGGTGAAGTCAAAGGTTGAAGATCCAAGAAGAGTGGGTAATTCCTTGAAGGCTGAAAACTTAGAGCAAGAGTGGGTAAGTCCTTGGTGAATGTGGAAGACTCCTTTCTCAAGTGGGTAAGTCCTTTGGAAGGTTGAAGAGTCTTGGTCTTGGTGGATAAGTCATTTTCTTGATTGTTAACTCCCTTGGTCCTTAAAGGGTGTCCGGTACCCTTGTCTCGAAAAAGGATGGTCATGTGTTGTAACTCTTATAAGTGAATATATAGAAGAAGACACTTAGAAATCCTAGAGGTTGACCTCTCTAGTTTTTAAGGACCCTGACCTTCGTTTTGGGCTTACCCTATTTGTTTTGCCTAAACCTTGTATTTGGTTGCTTGCTAATCACCTTTAGTGGTGATTAGGGTTTGCTTGTGCTTTGTTGAGAGTTGGAGGTGCTACTTGCAAAATAACCTAAGTTAGGGTTGAAGAGCAAGTTTGCCACATTGAGAGATGTCTTTCTCTCTTTTTGCTTCCTCTAGAGTTGAGAGGAAGGTTTGGGCTCATGCCTTGAGTTGTCTTGGGCTTTGTTGAAGCTCTGTTGGGCTGGGTTGAGCCTTGTTGGGCCTTGCCTTTCTTTGAGGAGCCCTATATCGGGAAAGGATGCGTTGTGTCGACCATGGGGTATCACCCATGGGGGTGTCGACCAAGGTGGTGGTGGTGTGTCGGCCTTTGACCTTGTTTGACCTCCTTGCCTTGGTTGTGTCACCCTAGCTTGGACATGTGGCTGAACCTTGGTTGAGTGGTGGCATGGCATGTGCATGTGTTTTGCAAGGTGGTAAAATGTGTGGACAAGTGTTCCTTGGTAAGGTGACACCTTGCCTTGGTTTGACCTTGACCCTCATCTATATATTCCTTGGCTTTCTCTTCCTTGGGAATCCTTTAGCACTTTTTTTGCTCTTCCCTCCTTGTGTGCACGACACACCTTCCTTGGAGAGCTTGGTGGTCGATCCTTTCCCCATGGTGGAGATCCCTTCTTCTTCCTCTAGCTTGGTGGCTGAACCCTAGGTGGGTCTTGTTCTTTGGTAAGCATCTTCCCTCTCTCCTAAGCATCTTCTTCTCCATCTTGCCTACCCTTTGGCAATGGTGGTTATGGTTCTTGTTCCTTTTCTTGAGGTGGCCGAAAGTGGTGTGCTTGGAGCTAAGAGCTTTGGAGCTTGAAGGGTTTTCTTAAGGTGGGTTACATAACTTCTAACCCTAGCTATACGACCTTCTTTGTGTGGCATGATTCCTATATGTTGATGATCGGCCATTGCATGTTATGTTTCTTGCTCTAGTACATGTTGTTGATCTTATGGATATAGTGAGCATGATGTGGTTGATGTTGTTGATGGTTTATATGCCTTTACACCTAGTTGGCCGAACCATAGTTTGGGGTTTCCTTGTTGAGCAATACTCCTTTCTCTCCTTGGTCTAGAGAAGTGACTTTGAGCTCTAGTGATGTAGGCAATACCCCTCTCTCATTTTAGTTGAGAGGTGAGTCTACATTCTAGTTGCTTGGGCAACACCCTCCTCTCACCATGGATTTGAGAGGTGAGATCTTGGATATGTGATGACCTATGTTGAGGTTGATTCTTGTGGTTGCACGATTTGTGATAGAGGTTGTGCAAAACCCCTCTCTCTTGGTTGTGGAGAGGTGATCTGGTCTTCTTGATCAATTAGGGTTTGGTGCCCTTGTGCTTGAGGTTGAAGATGACCATGTTGGGTTGTGCCTTGCACAATATGACCTTGGAGTAGTGATGCCCGATAGCCTTGTCTTGGGTTGTACCCTTGACTAATACACCTAGTTGAGATGGTTGGTTTGATGCCCAATATGGTTCTCTTGGCTTGAGATAGAGCTTGGGCGACACACCTTATATCTTGTGCTCTGAATGATACATCTTGAAGTAAGATTGTCTGATACCCCTACCTTGTGTTGATCTTTGGCCGATCTAATATTGAGTTGAGATGGTTGGCTTGTTGCCCATTATGCTTTGACTGATATGGAGCCTTGTAGGCCATCCTTGTGTTGGGCGATATGGTTTAGTTGTGGTGATGCCTGATATGGGTTAAGTGGAAACCCTAGTTGTTGCTTTGATAGAGGTCGATATGGAGTGCTGCCCTATTGACCGATAGGCTTCCTTGAGGTGCCTTTGTGTCGCCTGTGTCATGAACATGTTGGGCAACACAGTGTTGGCTTGGGGCGCCATGATATCAGACGATACAGTGCTAAGAATGGGTGACCAATTCAACCCTAACCCTAGTTGGCCAGTAGGGTTTTAGCCGATACACTTCTTGAGCTGGCTGCACGATACACCTTGTGCACCTGGTATGCACGATAAGGTTGCATGTTAATGCCATGTTCTCTAGTTGCATGATACACCTTGGGCATTGGTTCGATATCTTCTAGGGTTGGTCGATATGTGGCTAAATGCCTAGGATGGTAAGCTTTTGGTGAAGGTTGTTACCCTGCCCGATACCACCTATGGTGAGGGAAGTGCTACCCGCCACACTTTTAGTGAAGGTAGCAGGAGCTTTTAGTGAGGGTTCTTGATAACCCGGGAACCCAGCAGATAGTTCTTGATCATGTAACTACATCTTTGATGAGAATGATTATATGGTTTAACTACCTTGAGCCTGCATCTATGTTGGTAATGAGACATGAGGATAGGTTGTGAACCAGGTATGTTTGGAAGATCATGATGTTGTTACATATGATGATACTTCGTATGATAATGTGACACATGTATATGATCACAAGTATGGGGCATGATAAATGTTTATAATTAATGATAAAACTATGATTCCTATAGCTTATGTGTAATATACTCATGGATGTTGCTTCATACTTGGTAGCATGATAATCCTATTAATCCGTGATGGCTTCAGTTATCTCTATGGATGTGTATACTAACCATGCAGATAAACTATGTGGATTCATAGCCTAGTAAGAGCTACGAGATATATGTGCTTTGACTAGCACAATGTGATGATAATCCTTGTTAATGAGATAACAGGTTGATAGGTCTGAGGACCTGATAAAGGCTGAGTGCCTAGTTGAGGTGTTATCCTCTGATGATAAGTTAAGGGATGTGTTACCAGAATGATGATGCATGATTATGATGCCTTGAGAGGTAGTGGTTGTTATTATGAGGGATTAAGATCACAGGACAGTATGATGATGGCATTGATGATGTAATTCTATAAGGCTATGTTATACTTTGGTTGCCTCAACAATTGGCTTAAAATATACTAATTAATTATAGGTGAACATATCATGTAGTTTGCCCTGACCATAGATCCATCATCGTTAGTATTTGGTGATGGTGAACCAGGTTTATCCTGCGGGATTACCTGGAGTGCATATTGTTGAATATATGAGGTTTCCCCTAGCCTAAAATAGGAGGGTTTGAGTGCAGTTGTGGTTGCAGACTCAGGATATATGGAGCATGGTGAACAGACCCATGGCTCAGGATATGTGATGATGAGCATGATGCGTTCATGGCTCGGATATATGCACTAGCACCTATGATGAGGTGAGCTAGAGATATGGGTAGCTTGCGAAGCTGACCCAGAGGCTGAGGCCCTATAAGCATAAGACTGCGGTCTTGCTTGATGATTCATGTACTGACCATGAGAAGGTGAGGTCATGGAGTCTGGATCTCCTTAGACCTTGTATGGCACCGGATTGGGCTTCGCAGCCAATGGTTGGATTTGAGCAGGATAGGCTCACTTCCTCAGGGCATAATAAAACATAATCCAGCTGAATAGTATATCTTGCTTAGAGCAAAATACGGAACATTGATTGAGGCCTTGCTTATATAGTTGATCTAGTTGTACTATGCAATTGTGTGTACGATCCTTATATCTTGTGATAAGTTCTTATAAAGCTTATCTTGCCAATCATGTTCCATAAAGAAATACTTGGTTATATGCCTCCCGGATATCTTGGTAAGCTTGATGGTAATAATAGCCTAGCTCAGTATTCTGCTCTTGTTATACGCTTTATCAGTTATCTGCTATTGTTGCCTTAACCTTCTGAGGTTTTATAGTTTCAGTGGGGAGTTATGTTTCTCGCTGGGATTGTGTGTCTCACCCTGCTGGTTTACACCCTTTTTAGGTGATCACTCTAGATGTGGTGGTGGTCGTGAGGTTGCGGCCGAGGAGCAAGAAGAGCAGTAGAAGGCAAGAGATGGGCATGTTGTTGTTTTTATGGTTTTGTAGTAGAGTCCTAGAGTCATCCCTGTACTCTCAGGTCCTCGGAGGTGTTTGACGATGTTTCATGATGTCTAGCTATTGTAATCTTGTATATCCTGTTGTTGGCCATATGTGGTCGTTATGTATGTATAAACAGGTGTTGAACTCTAGTGTTGATAGTACAGCTGGTTCTGATAAGCTGTGGACCTATAACAAGGCTTGTGAGTGTTGATATAACATGCTTTCTCTGTAGGATCTGGATGCAAAAGTTTCCTTGAGTATGCTTTCCGCAATCGGTTTTAATTAACATGTGTTTTCAGTAATATGAGGTTATGTACATTTTTGTGTGTCATCTCGTTGTCTGTGTGATGGCGGGGTGTCACAGTTGGTTTGGTATCATAGCTCTAGGTTCACTGAGTCTATAGGGATCTAGGACTAGGTTTGCGTATGTTCTTGTGAGTTTCCCAGATTTTCTTACAATAACCTTCTACTCTCAGCGGAAGATAAAGCTTAAAGATGTCTGGAAACCATGAAGACCAAGCTGTCGAGAGCAGCGATGCCACATTAGTTGATGGAGCAGGAGGGCAGGCACATGAAGATCGGGTGCCTGAGGTCCCCCAACTTGACCTAGCCATTCTCAAAAATCCTGCTTACCAATAGCTTATGATGCAGTTGATGGCTACGATGAATCACATGGTGGAAAGGTTGCAAGTGCCTCAGCCCAGAGTACAGGCTCCCCATGGTGAAACATCGGGTATTGGGAAGACCTTTGAGCAGCTTCTCCGAGTCAGAGCTTCGTATTATACTAGAACGGCTGATCTAGCAGATGCAGATCTGTGGCTGACAGGTCTCGAGAAGGCCTTCTGGATCCTTGACATCCCCAAAGCAGACAAAGTCAAGCACGCTGTCTACCTTCTGAAGGGTAGTGATGGCCACTGGTGGGCCATTGAGGAGGAGAAGCGACCCGGTGAGGAGATCGGTTGGGAGGTTTTCCGGCGAGAGTTTGTCAGCAGATACTTTCTGAAGACGTATCTGGATGAGAAGATCAACCAGTTTGAGTGTCTACGCCAAGGATCGATGAGCATCACCAAGTATGAAGCCAAGTTCATGGACTTGCTGACGTTTTGTCCTCACATGGCGATGACAGATGATGAGTGGATCAGGCGGTTTGAGAAAGGTCTGAGTGTTGAGTTGTCGACGCCTACTGCTGCTTTGGAAAATCGGGAGTGGTTTGCCACGTTCGTGGAGTCCGTCCGCAGGATTGAACGAACTGTTAGGGAGAAAAGGGATTCCATGACCAGGAAAAGGCATGTTCAGTTCTAGGGACAGAGATTTGGTGGCTTCAAGAAGCCAAGGTTTTAAGAACCTTCCGTAATGAAGAGTTCTCATGTACCATCACAATGGTCTCCGAGTAAGGGAAGATGTTATGTTTCTTCACTGACGAAGGCGCATAGTACAGCTTCTGTGGTAGTGATAGGGCCATCCAGGCCACAGATAGAAGGAAGGTCATGTTATCACTGTGGATAGACTGGGAACTTAAGGTCCAATTGCCCAAGGAAAGATGTCTAAGTAACACAACAACTGAGACAGAGTCAACAAGGGTCAGACAGACAATAGCCCAGTGGTAGCAGAGGGTGAGGGCATGGTCAAGCGTCGCAAGCAGGATCGTCTGTTCAGGGAAGCAGAGGATGTGGATAACAAGCAACAGATTGATTCTATGCTATGAGTCAGCCGGAAGCGATAGTCAACCCATAAGTGGTGACATGTCAGATGGAGTTATTTCATTCTGATTTGTCTTCTTCTTGCTTTATATCTGTTCTGGTTGACCCGGGTGCTACATACTCTTTTATCGCACATAGTCTGCTTGATAGCTATCCTTTACCTATTAGTTGTAAGAAAGATAGCCTATTGTTAGAAACCCCTCTCGATGGTTCCTCGATGCTTCGAGAGGAGTGTCCATCTTGTGTTCTATCCTTCTCGAGACACAATATACAAGTGGATCTTATGCCACTTGATATGCATGGATTCAATGTTATCCTTGGTATGGATACCTTAGAGAAGTATAAGGTTGAGTTGGACTGTGGTTCCAAGCAGGTAGTGTTTGATGACGGTGGAGAGAAGTGGATCTTCCAAGGAGATAGGAATATTCTTCCGACATGTCTAGTGTCAGCAATGGTGGCAAAAAAGTTGTTGTGGCAAGGTTGTAAAGCATTCTTAGCTCACGTTGTGGATACCAAGGTGAAAGGTCCTAGCCTTGAGGAGGTGACAGTTGTCCGAGAGTTTGCAGATGTGTTTCCTGATGAGTTCCCCGGTGTTCCCCCACCTCGAGAGATTGATTTTGAGATCAATCTGGTACCAGAAACACAGCCAGTTACACAGACACCATATAGGATGGCTCCAGCAGATATGGTAGAGTTGAAGAAGCAGTTACAGGAGTTGTTGGAGAAAGGTTTCATCTGACTGAGCACGTTGTCTTGGGGTGCTCCAGTGTTGTTCATTAAGAAGAAGGACGGTTCGATGTGGTTATGTATAGATTATCGGCAGTTGAACAAAGTCACGATCAAGAATAAGTACCTGTTGCCGAAGATAGACGATCTGTTTGATCAGTTGTGTGGTGCTATAGTGTTCTCAAAGATCGTTCTACGGTCTAGATATCATCAGTTGAGGATTAAGACGAACGACATACCAAAGTCAGCGTTTAGGACGAGGTATGGTCACTTTGAGTTTGTGGTTATGCTGTTTGGGCTAACTAATGCACCTGCTACTTTCATGGATCTGATAAACTGAGTGTTTCGTCTGTTTCTAGATCAATTTGTTGTAGTCTTCATAGATGACATCTTGATCTACATTCGGGACAGTCAAGAGCATGAACAGCATCTTCGACAAGCTTTGACTCTTCTTCACCAACATCGGTTATATGCCAAGTTTAGTAAATGTGAGTTCTGGTTGAAGGAACTGACTTTCTTGGGTCGTGTCATATCTGCAGAAGGAGTCAGAATGGACCCCAAGAAGGTGGAGTCAGTGGCAGATTGGGAGCAACCAAAGACGCCGACCAAAGTTCGTAGTTTTCTGGGTTTGGCAGGATACTACCTGAGGTTTATCAAGTACTTCAGTGTGACCGTGTTGCCGATGACAAAGTTTGCCAGGAAGGATGTACCTTTTATCTGGGATGATCGTTTTTAGCAAGCTTTGCAAAGTTTGAAGGAGAAGTTGACTAGTTCTCCAGTGCTAGTGCTGTCAGAGCCTGGGAAGGGCTATGCTGTTTTCTACGATGCTTCCAAGAAAGGCTTAGGTTGCGTGTTGATGCAGGAGGATCATGTGGTTTCTTTTGCTTTGCGACAACTTAAGAAAACATGAGGAGAACTACCCGACACATGATTTAGAGTTGGTAGAGGTGGTCCATGTGTTAAAGATTTGGAGGAACTATCTTTATGGAGAAGTGTGTCAAATCTTTACAGATCATAAGAACTTGAAGTACATCTTTTCACAGAGTGAACTAAACATGCGACAACATCGTTGGATGGAGCTAATCAATGATTATGATTGCACCATTGAGTATCATCCTGGTAAGGCAAATGTGGTAGCTAATGCGCTTAGTAGAAATCTTCTTCTCTCCTCATGAAGAAGGCACAGTTGAGTTCCTTGGTATGCCATATGCGAGATATGTTTGTCTCCTTGTGACAGATGAATGTGCAGTTGGAAGTTTCCTTGTTGGCAGGATTGTTGGCACAAATGCAGATCAAGCCTACGCTGAGACATCAGATCAAAGATGCACAACAAGCAGATGATACAGTGTGGTTGATCAGGTTAGAGCTTGGTAGCGAAAAGCGTGATGGGTTCCATGAGTCTGAGGATGGACTAGTTTGCTATCATGGTAGGATGGTGGTCCCCGATGGTGATAATCTAAGAAAGCTAGTGCTTGAGGAAGCACACACGTCGATGTATGCTATGCATCCAGGAGTCACCAGGATGTATCATAATCTGAAGGACTTGTATTGGTGGTCTGGTTTGAAGAAGGATGTAGCTGAGTTTGTGGCTAAGTGCGTAGTATGTCAGCAAGTTAAAGCCGAGCATCAGAAGTTGGTAGGTACGTTGCAACCCATGCCGATACCACAATGGAAATGGGATCATATAACCATGTACTTCGTAGTTGGTCTACCAAAGATATCTAGGAATCATGATTCCATTTGGGTAATAGTGGACAGGCTGACAAAATCTGCTCATTTCATACCGATAAAGATGTCGTATACAGCAGAGAAGCTTGCTCAGGTGTATGTAGACAAGATAGTGCATCTGCACGGTGTACCAGCAATGATAGTTTCCGACAGAGTTCCTCAATTCACAAGTCATTTCTGGGAACAGTTGCACAAAGCATTGGGAACACAGTTGAGGTTCAGTACTACCTTCCACCCACAGACGGATGGACAGTCTAAAAGGACTATTTAGACTTTGGAAGATCTTCTCTGAGCTTGCGTTTTTCAGTTCCTAGGCAGTTGGGACGTGCATCTCAGTCTAATATAGTTTGCTTACAATAATAGTTATCAGCGGAGCATTGACATGGCTCCTTATGAGGCCCTATATGGAAGGAAGTGCATATCCCCTTTATGCTAGTATGAGTCTGGTGAGTATCAGTTTTTGGGTCCTGAGTTAGTGCAGCAGACAATAGAAAAGATCAAAGTGATACAACAACAGTTGAAGGCGGCACAGGACAGACAAAAGTTTTATGTAGACAATCGCCGACGACCTTTAGAGTTCCAAGTGGGATACAAAGTGTATCTCAAGGTCTCACCTTGGAAAGGCGTGCTAAGGTTTGGCCAGAAAGGCAAGCTGGCACCCAGGTATATGGGGCCATACCCGGTAATAGCATGTGTTGGCAAGGTATCTTACAAGTTAGAACTACCGCCAGAGTTACACAGGTTACATCCGGTATTCCATGTCAGCATGTTGAAGAAAAGTCATCCAAGGTGGTAAAACGTGTGGACAAGTGTCCCTTAGTAAGGTGACACATTGCCTTGGTTTGACCTTGACCCTCATCTATATATGCCTTGCCTTTCTCTTCCTTGGGAATCCTTTAGCTCTTTTGTTGCTCTTCCCTCCTTGTGCACACGACACACCTTCCTTGGAGAGCTTGGTGGTCGATCCTTTCCCCGTGGTGGAGATCCCTTTTTCTTCCTCTAGCTTGGTGGCCAAACCCTAGGTGGGTCTCATTCTTTGGTAAGCATCTTCCCTCTCTCCTTAGCATCTTCTTCTCCATCTTGCCTACCCTTTGGCCATGGTGGTTATGGTTCTTGTTCCTTTTCTTGAGGTGGCTGAATGTGGTGTGCTTGGAGCTAGGAGCTTAAAGCTTGGATCTTTGGAGCTTGAAGAGTTTACTTAAGGCGGGTTACATAACTTCTAACCCTAGCTATACTACCTTCTTTATGTGGTATGATTCCTATATGTTGATGATCAGCCATTGCATGTTATGTTTCTTGCTCTAGTACATGTTTTTGATCTTATGGATATAGTGAGCATGATGTGGTTGATGTTATTGATGGTTTATATGCCTTTACACCTAGTTGGCCGAACCATAGTTTGGGGTTTCCTTGTTGAGCAATACTCCTTTCTCTCCTTGGTCTAGAGAAGTGACTTTGAGCTCTAGTGATGTAGGCAATACCCCTCTCTCATTTTAGTTGAGAGGTGAGTCTACATTCTAGTTGCTTGGGCAACACCCTCCTCTCACCATGGATTTGAGAGGTGAGCTCTTGGATATGTGATTACCTATGTTGAGGTTGATCCTTGTGGTTGCACGATTTGTGATAGAGGTTGTGCAAAACCCCTCTCTCTTGGTTGTTGAGAGGTGAGTCAATTTTCTTGATCAATTAGGCTTTGGTGCCCTTGTGCTTGAGGTTGAAGATGACCATGTTGGGTTGTGCCTTGCACGATATGACCTTGGAGTAGTGTTGCATGATAGCCTTGTATTGGGTTGTACCCTTGACCAATACACCTAGTTGAGATGGTTGGTTTGATGCCTAATATGGTTCTCTTGGGTTGAGATAGAGGTTGGCCAACACACCTTATATCTTGTGCTCTGAACGATACATCTTAAAGTAAGATTGTCTGATACCCCTACCTTGTGTTGATCTTTGGCCGATCTAATATGGAGTTGAGATGGTTGGCTTGGTGCCCATTATGCTTTGACTGATATGTATCCTTATAGGCCATCCTTGTGTTGGGCGATATGGTTTAGTTGTGGTGATGCCCGATATGGGTTAAGTGGAAACCCTAGTTGTTGCTTTGATAGAGGTAGATATGGAGTGTTTCCCTATTGACCGATAGGCTTCCTTGAGGTGCCTTTGTGTCTCCTTTGTCATGAACATGTTGGGAGACACAATGTTGGCTTGGGGTGCCATGATCTCGGCCGATACAGTGGTGAGAATGGGTGCCCAATTCAACCCTAACCCTAGCTTGCCGGTAGGGTTTTAGCCAGTACACCTCTTGAGCTGGCTGCATGATACATCGTGTGCACTTGGTATGCACGACAAGGTTGCATGTTAACGCCATGTTCTCTAGTTTCATGATACACCTTGGGCATTGGTTCAATATCTTCTAGGGTTGGACGATATGTGGCTAAATGACAAGGCCGGTAAGCTTTTGGTGAATATTGTTACCATGCCCGATACCACCTGTGGTGAGGGATGCGCTACCCGCCACACTTTTAGTGAAGGTAGCAGGAGCTTTTAGTGAGGGTTCTTGATAACCCGGGAACCAAGCAAATAGTTCTTGATCATGTAACTACATATTTGATGAGAATGATGATATGGTTTAACTACCTTGAGCCTGCATCTATGTTGGTAATGAGACATGAGGATAGGTTGTAAACCAGGTATGTTTGGAAGGTCATGATGTTGTTACATATGATGTTGCTTCACATGATAATGTGACACATGTATATGATCACAAGTGTGGGGCATGATAAATGTTTATGATTGATGATAAAACTATGATTCCTAGAGCTTATGTGTAATATACTCATGTATGTTGCTTCATACTTGGTAGCATGATAATCCTATTAATCCATGATGGCTTCAGTTATCTCTATGGATGTGTATACTAACCATGCAGGTATACTATGTGGATTCATAGCCTGGTAAGAGCTATGAGATATATGTGCTTTGACTAGCACAATGTGATGATAATCCTTGTTAATGAGATAACAAGTTGATAGGTCTGAGGACCTGATAAAGGTTGAGTGCCTAGTTGAGGTGTTATCCTCTGATGATAAGTTAAGGGATACATTCCCAGAATGTTGATGCATGATTATGATGCCTTGAGATGCAATGGTTGTTATTATGAGGGATTGAGATCCCAGGATAGTATGATGATGGCATTGATGATGTAATTCTATAAGGCTATGTTATACTTTGGTTGCCTCAACAATTGGCTTAAAATATACTAATTAATTATAGATGAACATATCATGTAGTTTTCCCTGTCCATAGATCCATCATCGTCAGTATTTGGTGATGGTGAACCAGGTTTATCCTATGGGATTACCTGGAGCGCATATTGTTGAATATGTGAGGTTTCCCCTACCCCAAAATAGAAGGGTTTGAGTGCAGCTGTGGTTGCAGACTCAGGATATATGGAGCATTGTGAACAGACCCATGGCTCAGGATATGTGATGATGAGCATGATGTGTTCATGGCTCGGATGTATGCACTAGAACCTATGATGAGGTGAGCTAGAGATATGGGTAGCTTGCGGAGCTGACCCAGAGGCTGAGGCCCTATAAGCATAATACTGCGGTCTTGCTTGATGATTCATGTACTGACCACAAGAAGGTGAGGTCATGGAGTCTGGATCTCCTTAGACCTTGTATGGCACCGGATTGGGCTTCGCAGCCAATGGTTGGATTTGAGAAGGGAAGGCTCACTTCCTCAGGGCATAATAAAACATAATCCAGCTAAATAGTATATCTTGCTTAGAGCAAAATACAGAACATTGATTGAGGCCTTGCTTATATAGCTGATCTAGTTGTACTATGCAATTGTGTGTATGATCCTTATATCTTGTGATAAGTTCTTATAAAGCTTATCTTGTCAATCATGTTCCATAAAGAAATACTTGGTTATATGCCTCCCAGATATCTTGGTAAGCTTGATGGTAATAATAGCCTTGCTCAGTATGCTGCTCTTGTTATACGCTTTATTAGTTATCTGTTGTTGTTGCCTTAACCTTCTGAGGTTTTATAGTTTCATATGGGAGTTATGTTTCTAGATGGGACTGTGTGTCTCACCCCGCTGGTTTACACACTTTTTAGGTGATCGCTCTAGATGTGGTGGTGGTCGTGAGGTTGCAGTCGAGCAGCAAGAAGAGAGGTAGAAGGCAAGATATGGGCATGCTATTGTTTTGATGGTTTTGTAGTAGAGTCCTAGAGTCATCCATGTACTCTCATGTCCTCGGAGGTGTTTGACGACGTTTCACGATGTATAGCTATTGTAATCTTGTATATCCTGTTGTTGGCCGTACGTGGCCGTTATGTATGTATAAACAGGTGTTGAACTCTGGTGCTGACAGTACAACTGGTTCTGATAAGTTGTGGACCTATAACAAGGCTTGTGAGTGTTGATATAACATGCTTTCTCTGTAGGATTTGGATGCAAAAGTTTCCTTGTGTATGCTTTCCGCAATAGGTTTTAATTAACCCGTGTTTTCGGTAATATGAGGTTCCGCATTTTTTCACATGTCATCTAGTTGTCTATGTGATGGTGGGGTATCACATAGGTAGTCCACTGACACACTCCTAGTTTGGATTATGGAACCACTTTACATAGCTTTTCACTTGGTGCTTGTTCAATCTCTCTCCCCCTTGCTATGTATGTTTTAGTCGCACTCAAATTTCTTATTTAGAAACCTTATCTTGTGATATATGTTGAAGGTCTATTGAATTTTTTAAAGTGTATTCATCTCTATTCACCCCTCCCTCTAGAGCATCCAATCACCCATTCTAGGGTCCAACAATTGGCATCAGAGAAGATCTTCTCCAAGCATACTTCCACAAGTAGGAGAAGATGGGTGACTACCAAGGAGGGAGATACTTAATCAACCTTCCAATCTTTTATGGGAGCAATTTCCTTTGTTATAAAAGAAAGCTACAATTCTACATCCAAGGATCAAGTCTTGAGCTATGAAAATTGGTAGACCATCCATACAAGATACCAGAGATAAAGATATAAGAATGGGATGAAGTTACCTTGAAGAAAGCCACCTTGAATGCAAGAGCAATCAACATCCTCTATACCACCATGAACCCTACTAAGTTCAACCAAATTTCCTCTTGTGAGACAGCCTATGAGGTATGGAGAAAGCTATGCATCACTTATGAGGGGACAACTCAAGTGAAGGAAAGCAAAGTCTACATGCTCAAAGGGATGCTTGAGAACTTCAAGATGGGAAAGGAGGAGAATATAGCCAACATGTACTCAAGACTCTACACAATTGTAAATGGCCTTGTCGTCCTAGGTCATCCTATGAGTAGATGAGAGATCAACTCTAAGATCCTTAGAACTCTCCCCAAGAGATGGGAACCCAAAAAGACTTACATTGAAGAAGTAAGGTCTCTTGATGATATCCCCATTGAAGAGCTCATTGCAAATCTACAAGCCCATAAAGTCACACTTAACAAGAGAGAAGAAGTTGAAAGACGAGGAGAAAGAGATAAAGAGAATGAATAAGGATGAAATCAAGGCTCAAATTGAAGCAATTGTGGGTCAAGCCTCTCCATCCTCTCATGTTAAAGAAGATGCCATGTTCTAAAAGGGTAGATTATACAAAGGCAAATTTTCCTCCTCCATCTTGTGCCTAAGGTGTATAAAGAAGGGTCATTTCAAGATAGATTACCCACAAGTCATAAAGACCCATCATCACAAGAAAAGAAAAGAGAAGTGCAAGAAGAAGGAGAAACGGCACAAAATCTCAAGTGACTCCTCCAACTCAAGCTCAAGTGAAGAATCAAGTGGAGGATCTAGACCAAGCTCTAGTGATGAAGGACAATGCCATTTTTCTCTTATGGCTTTAACAAGTGAAGACACAAATGAGGTAAAAATAAAATCTTTAGATAAAGAACCTTTAATTTCTGTCATTAATGCTACTCGTGCCTCTCTTAAGTCTTCTAAAAAGAAAAAGAAAAAGCTTGCTAGAATTGTTGATAATTTGCATGTAGAATTATATGATCTTGAACATGCTAACACTTGCTTGCTTGATGATAAAAATTATTGTCTTAGTCAAATAGATACTCTTAAACTTGAAAATGCTAGCTTGCTTGAAAATATTAGATTTCTAGAAGCTCAACCTCTCGTGCATAGTGTTAATGTAGAGCATAGTAACTTTGTTGATTCTCTCATGCTTGATATTAATGTTCTTAAATCTAAAAACAATAAAAAGGACTTAGCTTTGCAAGGATTAGAATCTAAAAATGGTGTTCATCTTTCTAATATTGCTTTGCTTGAAAAATAAAATGCCTTCTTGCTTGCTAAAATCAATGATCTTGAATTTTGTTCTATCTCTACTAGTAGAGAGAATAATGTTGTTGCTCTTCATATTGATAGAGATTCTTATTCAAATAAAGCTCTTTGCCTAGAAAATGATCTTTTTCATGCTAGAGATAATATAATTCATTTCTATTCTACTATTACTTCTCTTATGCATGACAATCATAGTTTGAGATATTCTTTGCAAAGATTCTTAGTTGTTAAAAAGAATCTTAATGATATTATACATCATGCTACTAAACAAATTGGTAGACATGGTTTGGGATATGATGGTAGCTAAAGCAGCAACAAAGGCAAAGGGCCTCCAATCTTTCATGGAGAATCCTCTAGTTCCAAGGCTTTGGGCACATTCAACTATTGCAATGATTTTGGTCATTATTCTACTTGTTGCCATTTTAGGAAAGCACCCAAGAGCAATAGGACTTGGGTTTCTAAGCTAACACCTCCAGACCCAAAAACATGATTGGACACCATTTCATCTTTCTTCTTGTAGGTACTTGTAGATGGATTGACTTGAGATATTGAATTGCAAATTGACTTCTCAATCCACATGAAAAAAAGGTGAGATGTTTATGGGGTGGGAACAAGTGAAAAACCAATGGTAAGCACAGAGATAATGTTATTCTTTCTCATATCCGATCATAGTGTGTTTTCGCCAAGTTAGCGTTCACTATGCATGTAGTTTTTAGTAAAGAGTGGTATAGTGTGGCTCTATTCACTTTCTTCCTCAAAAACTCTTTCTAATGCTTCCATAGTGCATTACTATCTTACACATATTTGGATATGGTTTATATTTTTATCATGCCTCTAGATATTTTTTTCATATATATATATATATATATATATATATATATATATATATATATATATATATATATATATATATATATATATATATCTGTGTGTGTGTGTGTGTGTGTGTGTGCACGCGCTTTTTGATAGCAGCTTGATCGGTTGAGTTTGTTGTCATAGAAACTCGACAGACCAGCACCAATGGGTGTTTCCAACATCTATCACCGATCGAGTTGCCAATACACAAAACTCGACTTATAACATTGTGCACATAATATACATTTGGCTTTTTCGATGAGAATTTCCCTCTCAACTAGATTCTCTCAACCAATAGCTTTATTATTTGGCACTCCCTTTGGTACCTTTTATATGTACTCATTGCCATGTTTTGAAATTGACTTTCTTTCTTATAACTCTATCTCTCTAATTGCTCTGAATTAGTATATCTATATCTTGCAATTACTTGCTTTGAGTTGCTTTGTAGGTTTTTATGATGATCTCTATGTATCTCTTGGTTGTGTCTTGATTCCGTTGTGCTCGAACTTTCTACATCTATATAGTTGTATATCTTGTTTGGATACAACCTTGAGGTTCTTAGTGGTAATCAACTTTTGGTAATGATGCATATTTTCTAGTGAGTTATATCCTTTCATGCTTCTAAATTTGTACATCTCTTTGTTTGGATATATCTCTACATATACTCATAGATTGATTTATCTTGTGTATCTTGTTATGATCTAGATCCTACTAGTAGCCCAAATTTGTAATATGATCTACTATTAGTTCACATATATGTAGATCTAGCATTACTTATCTTTTCATCAAGTGTAATTCAACTATATGCTCTGATTGCATCTTGTTTCATACTTTCTCAAGCTTGTTCCTTGAATTGCATACCTACTATATTGAGTTTCTTGCATAACATTGTGATGCAGGATACATAGAGCTATATTGTATGTAGAATTTGGAGCATACTTGAAAATTTATGCAGATTTTTCTCTAGTGTCAGATTTTGATGCAAGACTAGTTTTTTTATGGAGAAATGGCCATTTGAGTGAGACTCATTGCTTTGTTCTGATCCCTGACACTTTTTGGGTGAATTACGTCATCTTGAGGGTCAAAAATGTGATTTATTATTCTGCAGCACTTTATCTTGCCTTGTTATATGCAAGAATCACATCCAGTGTTGTTCTATTGCATGCTTTGACTTAGTTTTCTTTCTATGCTTGGACAAGCCCCTAATTTTGCTCTTCTACTCTCCTTTTATAACTTTTGTTATCTCCTTTCTTTTAATAAGTGATGTTTCTTATCTCTTCATACCCCCACCTTTTTGAAATGACAAAGGGGGAGAAGGTGGATGTCTTCTTTTAACAAAGGGGGAGAAGGCACATGTCTTCTTTTGACAATGTGGGAGAAGAAGCATGCCTCTTATGTAAAGGGGAGAAGGTAAAAGGGAGAATATATGTCTAGAACATATATGAGTAGAAGACATAGTATTCTATAAATATTATGAAAGCTAACTATGCATGAGAAACAACATCAATTGAGGGGGGTTATAATAACTTCATGAGTATCAATTGAGGGGGAGCATATGAACTCAATTATAATTGAAACCCCTAGGTTTCTCCAAAGGTATGTCTTTATTTGAAAAGCTTTCAATACATTTATGGAATGGTTTGTCATCTTCAAAAAGGGGGAGAATGTTGACTCTAGGTTAATGTTGACTCTAGGTCTAAATTGACCAAACCCTTGTTTTGATGATGACTAAACCGTTCCACTTATTTATTTCTAATGCTTCTACTTGAGTGATTTCAGATTAGGTATAGACACACTCTAAATTCCCTAACTTGCGCATCTCAACTTGGAGAAAAGGAAAGTCAAAGTCAATACAAGTGCACTTTTGTAGAATATGACGTGAATCCTTTAGATCATATTGTAAATCACTTATAATGATTGTATGACTTGTAATTAAGATTAGAAAAAAAAAATAGGAGCACTTAAATCGAATATTTAAGCACTTTAATGACATTTTCCAAAATTCATTATAGACACTTTATCAGTCAAGTTACAATCTAGACCGACCATTGTACTGGAACAAAACTGATTTAATCTATCGGTCAAGTTCCTACCAGGACAAACTTGATCGATTTGTAAAATTAGCTTTGTCTCATAGTGCATTCTGTCAAGTTAGCTTTATATAAAAATGACCAATAGCACTATACGAAAAAGTGTAGAAAAGTGCCTCTAGCCGTTGTGAAGTTGCAACAATAAACAAATATATCAGTTGCAAGCTAAAAAATGGACAGTTTTTGTTCTTAAGTGTTCTCATAGGCTAATAGGCATCCCCAACTATAAATAGGACCCCTTGGGCTTCATTATAAGGTTGAGCATTCAATGCAAAACTTCATATGAGGATCCTATTTTATAGTTGAATGTATCCTATAGCCTCTCTCTCTCTCTCTAAGCTTAATCACTTGCTACATATGTTAGAGTGAGTAGGAAATTTGTAAGAGAGCTAGTTCCATTTATAAATCTTATGAGGCTCTCACTTCCACCACCTCCCTTTCTCTCATTCCAACCATGAAGATGAAGGTTCTCTCTCTTGGCTAAGAGAGGTGAAGAAGAATAAGGAAAGGAGTCCCTTGGTGAAGATCAAGGCTAAAGACTTGGAGCAAGAGTGGGTAAGACCTTGGTGAAGGAAGAAGACTCCTTGCTCAAGTGGGTAAGTCCTTGGTGGAAGGTTCTTCTTGGGAAAGGTGAAGTCAAAGGCTGAAAATCCAAGAAGAGTGTGTAATTCCTTAAAGGTTGAAGACTTGGAGCAAAAGTGGGTAAGTCCTTAGTGAAGTCGGAAGACTCCTTGCTCAAGTGGGTAAGTCTTTTAGTAGGTTGAAGACTCTTGGTCTTTGTGGGTAAGTCCTTTCCTTGGTTGTTATATCCCTTGGTCCTTAAAGGGTGGCTGGGTATCCTTGTCTCGGAAAAGGATGGTCATGTATTGTAACTCTTATAAGTGAATATATAGAGGAAGACACACTTAGAAATCCTAGAGGTTGACCTCTCTAGGTAGTGGAATGAAACACTCCTATTTTGGAGTATAGATCACTCTACATAGCTTATCACTTGGTGCTTGTTCAATCTCTCTCTTCCTTGCTCTCTATTTTTTCTTCACACTCAAATTTCCTATTTAGCAACCTTATCTTGTGATATATCTTGAAGGTCTAATGAATTTTGTTTAAGTGCATTCATCTCTATTCACCCCCCGCTCCTCTAGAGCATCCAATCACTCATTCTAGGATCCATCACTTGTACATTATATCTTTGTACAAGTATTTACATTTGAGTACAATCATGAAAATATAAACATTTAATATCATTGATTGATCTTCAACTTTCCACTTAGTAGGATCTCCTTATTTCCTTTAACCCTAAAATACTCAAGTAGCACGTTAGATCCACAAATATCAAATTTGTCATCATCCAAACAAAGGGTTTGTAAACGTCCAATTTAACCAACATCTCCCTCCTTGCTAGCCTTGATGAGGGTTTCACAATTAGCATCAACAGGACCTTTTTGAAGCCCAACAAGATGCATGTTCTCATCACCTCCATCATTGTCATAGCTTTTGCCACCATTGTCGATGAGCAAGCTTTATAAGTATTCCATACGATCTCCACAAGATTTTCTCTCTGTTTACATACAAGGACACCAATTCCACACCTCATGTTCACCTTTCATGTTGCAACAACATCCATCTTGATCATCCCTTATGGTGGTGTACGTCACTTCTCTTTCTTCCTCTACCTAGTTCTCTCCATTGTGTGCCTATTTCCCTTGTGATAGGCCTCGTGGTCCTCGGCAAGGTTTTGGAAGCATACTATTAGTCTGAGGATGTGGACGAGATATGCTTCAAATATTTTCTTGTTCTTTAGATATCAAGCAGTCCACATCAACATAGAGCCCACATTGGTTTCTTCTTCTTTTCCATGGTTCATCATACCTTTGCACGTAGTTTCCCCAACCTATCATCATCATCCCATCTTAAAGTCTCAACATTATTGAAGTCCCAAACCTTCCTAACTTCAAGGATCTCAAACAATGCATGACTTACATCCTTCACCATCTGCTTATAGCATGGACATGAATCCTCATCAGTGATGTATCTTTGTCTCAGCTTTGCTTTTGTCGGTAATATGTCTCTTTGGTAGAGCCATAGAAAGTGTGTAAGTTTTTGATGCCACTTCTTCTTCCACAGCCTATGCAATCTTTTGAATTCATCTTCATCAACTCCATCTAAGCTTGTGTGAAGGAATTCATAAGTTGAGAAGACAAAGAATTTTACCCAGATATTTGGCTCCCATGCAACCATATCCATCCCACCTTCTGTTGTAAGTAGGGTTGTAAAACCACTGGCCTATATTAGTTCTTAAGTGTGCTTTCTTTGCTTAATAAGATGCTTGAAACTTAATCTGATCCTTTGAGCTACTTTGTTAGCATGTGATGATCTTATGTTTTCAGTTTGGTTGTGTTTGGATGATATTTGAGCTATGTACCCTTATTTTTGACCAAGTTGCAATTTACCCATGTTGAGGGTTTGAATTGCAATTTATCACATGGAGAATGTGTTTCTTGTGCCTTAGCATCATGAGAGAGAATATGATCCTATGGGGCACCTTTTTTGAACCATGGTTGATGATGTGACATAACATGGTGAGATTAGGGTTTCTAGGGTTTTGGCCTTGAAGGGTGTGTTGTGACCGCAACACCACTCTTAGATGAGTGTTGTGACCATAATACTTGTCCTAGGTGATGTTTGTTTCGACATTGGTGACCTCAAGGTAGTTTGGTCGAAATGGTTTGTCTTCTAGTGATGTGTTTCGACCATGTTTTGTTTGGTGATCTCTTGTAGCGGTCGCTACATGGTTCTTTGATATGTTTCGGCCGCAACAAGGTTGGTGGTGACCCATGTGGTCAATACCCTACCTAGTTTGTATCACCATATGTTGCATGCAAGTGTTTAGTGTTTGTATTGATGTTTCCTTGGTGTACAAGTGTCCTTTTGGTTCTCTTTTGTGTTGACACCTCATAACCTTCCACCTCCCTCCTACCCACGTGTATATTTGCTCTCTCTTTACATGCAAGCAACTCTTTTAGCTCTCTTTCATTCTCCTTTATTGCTTGGATGATCTTGGAGCTTGGTGGATCTAGAGGGTGTTTATCTAGGTGCTTTGGTGGCTAATCAACCTTGCATGTGGTGCTTTTGAGCTTGATCATCTCCTTTTTGGTGATTTTTGGTGATATTCTTCCTTAATAAGTAGTTTTGAACCCTTGAACATATTTTCTTTTGGTTCTCTACCCTATCTTCTTCTCCTTTCATGGTTGTGAGACTATGATGTAAGCAGTGTGGCCTTCTCTTGAGGATCTTCTACTCACTAAGGTTGGAGACTATGGTGCAACCATGGTGGTACCTATGTGAAAAGAAGCTTTCCTAATTCTCCTTTCTTCTTCTTTGGTTTGGTCTAGAGTTTTTCACCTCTTTCTTGAGCTCTCCTTTGACCATGTTGTTCTTCTCTTTTGAGGTGATCTTGTGGCCAAAAATTTGATCTTTGTTGGAGCTTTCTTTCTCTCTCTTGGAGCTTGTTCTTTGGATCTTAGTCTCTCCATAAGGCGGGTTATATAACTCTTTTCCCTCTTCTATTATTTGCACCATTTTCTTGCATGCATGTTGCTATGTATATCTCTAATATGTGATCCTAGTATGTTATAAGGTGTTATCATAATATATAACTTAAATCATGGTGATAATCACATGTGTGTTTCTTATACTCCTAAACCCAAATTCTTGGTACCCAATTTTGTGGTCACTAGAAGATGGATGGTTTTCTCTTGTTCTTGATTATGGTTTTCCATCAACACGCACATGGTTCAAGTATCTTGGAGTAGCATGAGGTTTTGGTTCTATTTTGTATGTATGAAGGTGGGTTTTATCTCTCTTAAACAAGGTTCCTTCATGGTGATTTCTTTGGTACATATTTAGAATCTTAGTGATCATCTTTTATGAAGGTTTTACCTTCTTGATAGTGTCTAATATCCTTGATGTTTACCACCTATTTTGATCGTGATTTATCACTATTTTGAGGATGGTTAGGTGTTGTTGTGATAGCTTGACCTTGTTGGTCACTACACCCTTGATCTAGTTTTGGTCGACACACCTTGATCTTGGGTTATGGTTGTGGTGTTCATTTTTTGTTTCAGTCAAAACGCATGTCCTTGTGTAAACAGCTTGTTACACTTGTTCCATGTTGGTTGCACGTCTATTTTGGCTGATCTGGTCGCTACTCTTGCTTGTGTTTCGGTCGTGACATGAGAAACCTTGGATGGGGTAGGATCCTTAGAGATGTGTTGAGGGTCGTTATTCATGTTTTTGGCTGATGTTGTGTTTCAGTTGAGGCATCTATTTGATGGTTGGGCGAGACTCATGCTTAGCTAGGTGGGTCGCAACACATGGTCGCTATAAGTGGACCCTGGTCTCTACACCATGAGTTGATCCCTACATGTTGATGTGAAGATGAATGTTAATCATAATCAATAATGGGACCCTAATCATCTATGTGTGAGAAACCCTAACCCTAATTCTAGGGTATGTTATACTTGACGTACTTGCTTGGATGAATAGCATGTGATTATATTTCTCTCTCCTACTTGTATGATTCTAACCTTGTAGGCTGGATGACTAAAATAGCTTGTGAATGCTATGATGGGAATCATATGACACAGGGTGGTGGCTATGAGCCTTGATGAGGCATGTTGAGATCCTAACGATGTGATGGGTCCTATGTCCTGGCTTAGGCCTAATGGCTAGTGTGAGGTGTTATCCTCCAGTGATGTGATAAGGGAATTATATCCCATAGCAGTGCAATTGTGGTGATAAGCCTTGTATGGTTCTGTAATGATGTTGATGGCCTTGAATTGGCAGAGTGTCATGTGATGATGTGACAAGTTCACACCTTATGTGTTTTATATCTTTTGAAGTTGTTTTATAGCTATGCTTGCTAGATTGAATTAGGCTTTTACATGTCCACTTGTATGATGAAGCCTTAATTCACCTGATTGATATAACTAATAAAGTGAAACCTTAATCATGTACCTGCCATGTGCCATAGATCCATTTTCAGTGTCAATACTTTACTGGATGGTGAAACGAGTATCCCTAAGGGAAACCCAAAGCACATATTGTTGAGTATGTGAGGTGAAAGTGGCCATGTCTCCTTGACATCTTGACCCCAAGTGTTTTGAGAACGACTACGGTCGGGCCTCGATGATGAGCATATGATATGATGTGATAAGAGGACAAAGGTGGTTGTACCTCAGTGACTGGGTTATATATCCTGGTTTCTAGCGTCGTGACATGTACCAAGGCGGGCTAGGTGTTTTATAGGACCATAGATTTGACTATGAGTTGTTGTCGCTGTAGGACTATAGCTTTGACTATGAGTTGTTGTCTCTACAAGACTATAGCTTTGACTATAAGTTGATGTCTCTACAATTTGACTATATGTCACGGTAGTGCAGACTCGAGCTGAACGAGTAGTGCAGGAGAAGATCATGGATTCTGGCTCTTCTATTGATCTTATATGGCACTGATTTCAACTTCGTAGTGGTTGGTTGGATTTGGGTGGTACTACTCAAATCCTTAGGCATAATAAAAGACGCAATACAGTCATGTAGTATATTTTGCTTAAGGTCAAATCATTCCACATTGGATGAACCCTTGCCTTATCTTTGTACTGATTTCTTGAATTATAATGTGGTAAAAGAAATGAATTATTATACATGTTCTTCATATTCCTTCTAAAGCTATAAGATGTTCTTCTGCTCAGTTGAAGATACCTAAACTGTTTAATCTATGATACTAGTTCAATACATATCATTGAGTTGAATCTGCTTATAGTATGTAAATTACTCAATATTATCTACTTGTTCTTATAATAGATGTTGGAAGAGAGTTATATCTCTCGCTGGGACGTTTGGTCTCGCCCTGTGGGTTTCCACATCTTTTAGGTGGTCGTGCATGATGTGGTGGAGATCATGCGATTGAGGTTGAGCAGCAAGACGAGCAGTAGTTGTTGAAAGGTTGGAGGTGTTGCTAGTGTTTTGTAGTAGAGTCATATGTGTCATCCATGTACTCTCGTGTCATTGTGGAGGTTTTTGTGATTTGTACATCGATACAAGGTTTTTGGCTTTATGTCATTGTTGTACAGATATGGCATGTAGGTATATGAATAGGTTATCATATATAAGAGGTTGTGGCCGGTTAGCCAGTAAATAGTATGATGTAATAATCTTTTGACATGAGATATGTAATATAGGTAGATTTTGTGGACTCAGATTCATATATTTCCACTAGAGGTGGATATGTGATATCGGTTTTAATTTGCCTTGTTTTATGGTAATATGGTTGTTAGTGATAATTATGTGCTTGGTTTTGAGTAATATTGATTTGTGGTGTGTCGGGGACTCACAAGGGTAGCTTGTATGTGTCATGCTAGATGTGTAGGGAGCCTATCATGTATGGCTTGCTCATCCCAGCTCATGTCCACTTGGTCAATGTAATCATAAAGTTTCCCTTCTTTGTCACCTGCTTCCCCTAAATACTGGTTCAAAGGATGTACTAACCTCGTCACCCACCTATATTTAAGAAAGTTGATCCTTGCATTGTTTTTGTCTCTCCCAATAAAGCACTCTTTCACCTTTTACAATCCCCCACAAATGTTGTGCCATGTATATCTTAGGTTGTGTCCCACATTCATATCTAAAATTTGACCCTCTTAAAACAATTTTCTTCAAACACCCATCTCACCGATGAGTTTGGGTTTGTTATGAGCCTCCATCCTTGTTTTTCTAACAAGTATGTATTAAATGTATTAAGGTCATAAAACCACATACCTTCCTGATTTGTGGGTGCACATTGTGTGCCAATTTTATAGGTGTATCATCATATTCCCCTTGTAACACCCAGATTTTCATAACACATGAGCGGAAGCTATATATTTTTTTCATCTGGGAGTGTCACACACATGATAATCATTGCAATAAAAGCAAATGAAACACTTTGCATTGAGTAAAACTGATTCATACGTAGTTCTTGATAAAAGAAAAACTACAACTCATCTAATATACTCTGGAAACAAGACTATGCATAAAAAGAGATGTCTAAACTCTGGACCGTCTTGGTAGATGGCACCCCACTAGGCAAGCTTAGAAATCTCCTAGACCTTTACTTGTTCTTTTAATCCTCAGCTGCTCCCAAACTTGTGGACATCACGTCCCCAGCCATGCATTGGGAAAAATAACAGTCGTTAGAGTAAGTGGCATGAGTATTCTAAAATGCACATTACTGAAGAGCTAACAATGTTACAAAAATATTCTTGGACACTATAAAACTAATAGCAAATGTTGATTAAAATCTGAAAACATAATATCTCGTGACTTCTTTAACTCTTATATTTCTACTCTTATCTTTTTGGAGACCTATACCATGGATCTCATGACCTACACCAAAGTGTCTAGGTCATACATATCTCATCTGAATTCCTCTCATCACACTCATGGATGAGATTACAGACATACTCTAATCTAAAGTATCGTTTACTTACGATTTTTATCTGTTTGTGGCCACCATTATACAATAAGTCCTCCTGAATTGGCGTATCTACGCCCTGAATTGGTACTAAAGTACCCTAAATTGGCACTACATGCCTCTGAATGACATTGAGGTGTCTCTGAATTGGCGTGACTACGCCCTGAATTGGTGTCGCAACACCTCTGAATTGGAGTAACACTCCTCTGAATTGGCAACAGATGCCTCTGAATCGTCACGGGACTACTGAATGAGGACTTATCATATAATATTTATGTGAAGGTTTTAACTTATTTATCTTAAGTCTAGACTTACTTAATTCCTAATCTGAACTGAAACTGAATACTGATAGCTTTACTGAATACTGAATCTGAACTTATCTTATATTAAAACTGAACACTGATAACTGAACTTATCTAAATCTGATTACTGAGTACTGAGCAGGTACTGAATTCTAAATCTAAATCTGAATCTCTTATTCTTAAATTATGAACTGAATCTACATCTGAGTATGAATATGAATCTCAATTACTTCATAATTGAGATTGGCTCTAAAATCCTTATCGTGTATCTTTATTCATAATCTGGCTACTCACACCAGGAGTAGTCTAAGTCTGAATATAAATCTAATATCCATATTATCTAGATAATCCTTAATCTAATTCTTCAATCTGATAGGAATACCGTAGCTATTTTTGATACTAAATATATGACAACTAAGCCTACAGGCTTAGGGAAAGGATCTGAACTAAATATGGAAATACGAAGTATATGAGAGTTCTTAAGTATCAAATATCTAAACTAATGTGATTTTTGAAAAGATAACTCAAAATCTATAAAATCTCAATAATTCATCTCAATACATCCCTATGAACCTAAATCTTAAATCTTCAAGTAGAAATCATATAAGGTCTCATCGTGCAACCTAATCATGACTTAATGTCTCATAATTTGATAATATCGTCATAAACTCATGTTACAATATATTCTGATCCCAATAACACCTTTATCTTGGAAATTGGGCCATGGTCTACCATGTACAACACCCATATTCTCACATAACACTTAACTTCTTATACACTAATCTTTCTAAGGAATCCATTTCACTTCTTAATTCTTAGATCGCCACATATATAAGAAACCTTGATGACATGTTCCTACTTGAATTTTTGACATGCAATTAAATCCATACACGAGGAAAAATATTAACAATATTTTCTACTCGAAATCTCAATACATGATTAATGACCCTAATAACATATTTGTACTTAAAATTCTTATACATTGTTATACCACATAATCATGAAAGGGTGGCAGTCTTATTTTTATCTCATATCTTGTAGTCCTGAATATCCATATAAATATCTTAAAGGGATATGATAGAAATATATTTTCTTATCATTCTCATGAACTTAAGTCATGATCTAGAATCCTTCCATGACACATCACTACTTAAGGTGTTGAGCATATCAATTTTTACAATCATAAGCACACAAAATCTTTCTTACATATTAACTTAGAATTTAGGGCATGAAGGTCTTAACTAAGAAGCATGTAAATGTACATAGTTTGATAAAGATAAATACTCATGGGCATGAACCACTTACCTCGATAAATCTTGATTTGTGTGGGGGAGCTAATTGGTGTGCATACATTGCTATCCATATTCTGGGGCTTTGATCTTGTAGCTTCCTGAAGACGAACCAAGCCCCTACCTTGGCTGCTTCGAGCACCTTTGAGGGTCGCGGTCTAAGTCTGACCTTCCTTGGTCAACCTGGTCACAGGCTGGTTCATCTGGCAGTAGACCCAACATAATAGAGACAATCTATACTGATCTACTCCTATCTTTGCTTCCTTTGTTTCCGTCAAAAGAATAGTCGTTGTACGTAGTGCAGGATCACATGGTGGGCGGTTTCTCATCTGCGTCGATCCTAAACAAAAGACCTCATCGCCGGGCCTTCTTTTCTGGCATGAGGCATCCGGAAGCATTGCATCCATGTGCGAACCTTATGCAGACCTTTAGTGGCGGTGGAAACATATGATATATCATCATATCAGTTCACAGTTTCCCTTCATTCCGTTAGGTTGGAGCTATTTGGCCGGAAAAAAACCCATGCCTTTTGAGGAAACATATCTAACTTCAATCCTCGTGGTGGTTTTCGTACCTTACATCATCTGTGTCGGCGGCATGACTCTGAACTGCAGAGGCTGATATGGTTTTCTATGGGAAGTCACGATGAGAATCGGCAGCCAAGGGTTTCTCCTAATATATGTTTCATTACCTCGTCACGGAAGATTCTCGAATATCTATTAAAATATTGCAATACGTTCTCATCTTTCCATGTAGATGCAACCATCGAAATGAGAGGAATATGCTATGGGATTGATTCAAACGGAAAGATTAAGTGGTGTCACATCTAACCTTTATCCCCTACTTTTTCTACACAACTAACTCTAGGGTAAAAAACCAAAATAGCACACTTTAATAAAAATGCAACTTTCTGGGAAAAGCGTCAACAATTTTGGCGTTTTACTGATCCGGGAGCAAAAGCGCCAACAGGTTTGGCGTGGCAGAAAGTTGGCGTTTTCCCTCTCTAAAAGCGCTAGAAATTTTGCGTTTTAATTAAAAGTGTGAGACAGTTGGCGTTTTCCGTGCGCGAAGTCGAGGACGATGTACTCGACGAAGCTGGAGACACGGAGGAAGTTAGCGAGGGTCTCTCCGTTGGAGTCCAGGAAGCGAGACGCGGTGGTGTCGGGATCCCTCGGCATGCCGGAGAGGACGAACCCCATCTCGCAGATGTTGCTCTCTTGTGATCGGCAGTTTGAGAAGTGCGTGCAGTTGCCGAGGAACGTGGGGATGACGGTGTCGCCCACCGAGACCTCGTCCTCTCCGTCGCCCACACTCTCCACCACCCTGCATACGTGCGTTGTTCCAACGAGTGTGAGAAAACTATAGGCTGAATTGCTAGAACAGAATTATTCACGGGGCCGGTGGGGCATGGTTGTGTCGATGTCAGCAGAGCAAATGGAACATTGGTGCGTGCTTTGTCTTCTTCCCTTTTTCTTCCTGCTCTTCCGCCGCCGTCTTCTACCGTAAGATTTCATTTTTTTTCTTCGCGCACTGAAAACGTCAATTTTCTGGCGCTTTTAGAGAGAAAAAGTTTTTATTGCGCTTCCTTGAAAAACGCCAAAACCATAGCGCCTTCAGCTGAAAACGTCAGACATGTTGGCATTTTTACTCCCGAATTCGGTAAAACGCCAAAACGGTTGGCGCTTTCTCCAGAAAGTAAAGTGTGCTATTTTGGTTTTTTACCCCTAACTCTATTTATCGCGTTTACAAATCAATCAGATTTTGTTTTAAATAAACGTATAGGTAAAGGCACTAATCTTTTTACTAAACCCAGACTTACTCCCACAAACTACGCTATATTATCATATATCCATGGTTATTTTGATGTCTCTCTCAACCAATTCTATTTCCAGTATGTTGCACGTTTATATTTTATATATTAATCTATTATCTAATTATCTTGTCCAAACAAAACTTCAAGTAATTCCATATTTTGTTACCATCTTGTAAATTATATCTCTTAACTTGCTTATTTAAAACATATCAATATTTTGACAAAAGTACCAACATTTCCATATAGCATTTTCTTTAGTAATTAACCCCAAACTGATGTATTTATTTTACTTAGGTAATTACTCACAATCGCCTCATGTGAAAGGGGTAAATTAAAAAAAAACAAAGCGTCCAATAAAAATTTAAATAAATTTATAAATCTCCAAATTTCAATCACTTGTCCTATTTTATGTGTAGAATATTTTAGTGGGGTTTGTTTTGCATAAAGGTGACCAGAAAGGTGACTATATTTAAAACAAGATATATCTTTAGTATTAAGTAACTAATTATCCAGGTATAGTTAGGCCTTGGAAATTTGTGGCGTAATTTTCCAACGTTATCTCTAAAAGGAGAAATTATTAGTGCATTCTAATTGTCTAATTATGGATAATGACCCATTTATATATAATGATGACCATGAATAATATATATTTAAGAAATTATATAAAGTGTTAAAATGAGGATGTTACACCCCTCCTTCAAGTCCCACTAGAATCGAGCTATCATAATGTTAATATCATCAATTAAACCCTCATGTAGTTTGAAGATGATCATGTAATATGTTGGGATTGCTTAGATGATCAGTCTAGTAGTTTCTTTCTACTGCATGACTTTCCTGATGCGCTAGCTTCTGTAGTTGTGTCTGATTTGGTTTCTTAATAAAGGAGATGGGGTTTTCAAAAAAAACCATGTAATATGTTGGGATTGCTTATATTACTACTTTAATAAGTACCTCCTTTTTTGGACATCACATTAGTTTCTTCTTCCATCCCTATAAATTCTTCCAAATGCACTCCTTCACGGTAGAAATAACCATCTTTTGGACCATCCCATGGCCCTTGACAATTCCAGATACTTGGCATGTCTATCCACCTTTTCAACATTTAGGATTGTCTTATTTTCCTCCCTTCTTTCACTATAGACATTGTTTCTAAAGGTAACCTCTGATTTTTCATTATTAATTTTCTACCCCAAAGTTCTATCATATTGTTTGACTGTAGCTGCTAAAAATAAGCACTCTACACGTGTTGCCATTGTGAATAAGATATTATCATTTGTGAAAACAAAGTGAGAGACTCTTGGGAAATTCCATTCTTTTATCCTCATTAATTTTTCCCTCCAATGCAACATGGATAAGAGACAAAGAAAAAGCTTCCTCAAAAAATGAAAAAGGTAAGGAGAGATTGGGTCACCTTGGAGAAAACCTCTTATTGGTTTTATAGATTCTCTTCTTGCCCCATTACTGATGAATGAGTGAGAGACACTTGAGATATATTCATGGACGTTGGACTTCCATTGACCTGGGATCTCCATCTTGCTCACAAAATCAACCAAAAAGGACCATCAGCTCTATCATAAGCTTTACTCATGTCAAGCATTAGAGCCATAAATCCTTCATTCCCATTCTTCCTTCTCTTCATCATGTGGAGCAATTCATAAGATACTAGAGCATTATCTATGATCTTCTTCTATTAATAAGAGTGCTTTGGTTGTTAGATATCTTTTTGTTGAGGAAAGGGTTGATCATGTTAGCCAACACATTTGTTATTGTCTTGTAGGACACATTGCAGAGGCTAACAGGGTGTAAATCTACAATCCTCCTTGGATTCTAAATTTTTTTGGGATAAGCACAATGTCTCTCTTATTGATATCCTCCAAGGATTTCCTCCCATGCCACCAGTCTATGATGGACCCCATCACTTCCCTTTTGACCATATCCCCAAAAATTTGGTAGATAATAGCATTCATATCGTCCAAATGTGGTGCCTTATTTGGATGCATTTAAGTCAGTGATATCTACACTTCCTCTTCCCTCGACTGCTCTTCTAGTGTAGCAGCTTCCTCTTTAGACATAATCTTTGGCATATGAGACAAAGTTGAATCAATATTAAAGGGTGTGATGTCATAAATAGCTCATTGAAGTACTGCTACAATGGTCCCTTCAATGTCCTATGGCTTGGACGCCCATTGGTTTCTATTAGAGAGAAATGTTGAGATCGTGTTTCTCTTTATCCTTTGATTGGCTTTATGATGATATTACCTCATATTTTTATCATTGTCCCTCATCTCTTTCTCTCTGTCCTGAGTAAGCCAATAACTTTCCTTCTACTTCTTTAGATCATGTAAATCTCTTGATAAATATGTGCATTGGCTTACCATAACCTTGTTACATGGTAGATTTTGTGCTTCTTTTAACATCACATCTGTTTTACTTATTTTTTTTCAAATATTTCCAAATTTTTGAGCTGCCCATGCTATGAGTCTTTCTCCAAAAGCATCAGTGGGGTCTTATAGACTTCTGTACCCAGGACTTCTCCATACCTCCTCTATCACTATACAACACTCAAGTGAAGACATCCATAAAGTTTAAAATATGTACCTAGGGTCATTTGGGTCCCTCTAATGTGTGTGTTCCCCTTGCATCATAATAGGGGTGTGATACGAATACTTCACATGGAAGTTTGAAACCTTCCTCACCCAAAATAAATTGTGTCACTCCTGATCCACCAAAAAATTATCAAGCATTTCTCTCACCACATTATCATTTTTCATCCCCCTTCCCCAGGTGAAGTCCAAGCCTTTACATATGGGTCCTTTAGTTAGCACCTATCAATAGCCTCTCTTTACTTCCTCATCTGCCATTTTCTCTAGATTGACCCCCACACTTCTCATAATCGCATAAAATCGCATTAAAGTCACCTCCCAAAATTTTGGAAATGGTGAGAACATGCAGATGTTATGCATAAGATCCCAATTTCAGCTTCTTTCTCTCACTTCTTCCCATCCATATATCCCCATAAACCCAAACCCCACCTCATGCCCTCTCATCCCCCCACTTCAGCGTAAATATTGTGATCTACGTAAGATTTTTCAGCCATGATATCCCCCTAAACCACAGTATAAGACCATCAGATCTTCCTATACTACCACCTTAAAAAATTATGTCAAAACCATAAATCTTCTAGTTCTTCTCTACTCTCTTCGCTAGGAGATGTGGTTTCCATGATGAATACATGTCAGACATATTTCTCCAACACATGCACCTGAGGGATGGAACTAGTCCAAGGTTGCCTAGTCTTTGATGTTCCAACAAAATATTTTCATTGTTGTTCACAGGTGTAGACCGCCACCCCGCTACTTGCTTGAGCACATCTGCCATTATAGAACATATTTTTCTTGATTTATTCTCTGTACAAACTTACACATGTCTCCACCTCAATTGTGTGGTCCTCCTTCCTATGAACCCTCTTCTCACCGAACTTGCTCGTATCACTCTGGGAGCCTACCATGTTGCTTTTCCCTCTATCAACCATGTCCTTTTGTGAGTTCTGCAAAATGTTTTCTTTCAATGCTACCTAGTGGTGCCCCCAATCCGCATGCAAAAACACCATTGCCTAAGTGGTTAGTTGATTTATCTATGCTCTGCACAACCCAGCACTGTCCCTTCAACCAAAATGTGTTTGCTTCACCTCCTCGAAAGATAATTGAGAAAGACACCCACCTTGCATCAACCTTTGCTCCTACCAGAGTTGCATAATGTGTGGTTGTAGATTGTGTATCTCATATGTCTATTCATCCACGTGTTACCTCGCTCGAGCGGGAGGATTCCAGAATCTGTTAATCATCTTGCAGAGACCTCATGCTTGATCTTATAGTGTTCCCCACCGACACTTTATCCCTCCTAGTATGTGCACTTGACTATGTGTAAGTTGTTGTTGCCTATGAGAACTCACCAGTCAGCCTCTATCACCACTTGTGTAACCCTCATTGCTGGTTTGCTTCTCATCTTTCCTCTCTCGTGATCCGCCTTTGTAACCCTATATGCCTCGTAACCCAATTGTTCTCCTTGCCCATGCACTTCCTTGTATGCATGCATAGTAGTTGTCAATATAATACCCTTACCCCTCTTCTTGGTTCTCTCTTCTTCATCCTTCTTCCTCCACGAGTTGTGTGGGTTACTTAGTGAAGATTATATGTTGTTGTGTGTTGTTGTTATCAAAAAGAACTTCTTTTAAGAGTGATATTTACTTTTTTAGCGAGGAAGCCATCACCTAGGGTCCTCACGCATGGGATACCAAATAGAAAAGAGAAGAGGTTTGTGGTGTTTCGATATCTTCTCTACTAGATAATCTAATATTATTAAGCATAAAGACAATCAGTTCAGTCTTGCTAATCACACTTTGTTATATTATGATCATACACGGAGAAACGGGATTATATGTGAAAATATGTTCTTATACCTAGACCTTATTCTGCACCATCATACAAACGTTTACATGAACTGACGACATGGATAAGAAGGTAACTAGGTAGATAAGATGTGCTTTGAATTACTTCAAATCGGGGACATATAACTACCTCAATTATAGAGTTTCATAAAAATATTAATTAATTAAAATTTTGAAAAACAAAAACCACCATTAGAATGTGAGAATTATTGTCTCTGTTAACTTAAAACATGTCTATGTCAAAATGTGTACTTCCTCTGTTTACTGTTGTGTTACATAAAACAAATCAGCGAGGATGGCAAATTGAGACAGGTGAAATGAATGACGCATACCATCAGAATTTAGATATAAATTCCCATGTCTTACACGGGTGCGCTCCCAATCACAAAAATAGTTAGAATAACTTTTAGAATGCACAATTCCAACTCAATTTTGATTTAGCTTTATACGGACCTGATCCATCAACATAAATAAGAGAATATTTGAATTGTTAGGGTCCTGGAGATTGACAAGACGAACGATTATTTTATGGATACAAGATACCCATCCTGGTCGATGTGGACATATTTGTCCAATTGACACATCTAAATGGGAGGTACATTTTGCTTTTTAGGGTTACCCGAGAGTATATTCATTCAGTCAAAAAGCTAAAATTTTCCTCCAAAATTATTTTTCCCCGTTATCTTCTAGAACCCCTAAGCCCTAGATATAACCGATGTCATTGGAAATTAATTCAACTCACAAGAATGTCATTTTAGGAGTTTATCTGATCGGGAGTTAAAAGTTTAATCCACTATATTGAGATTTACTTTAATCAACAATATGTAGAACTGAGCCCTAATTATGAGTAAACGAAATTGTTTGCATAGAAATAGTACCTCTCAAATTTCTTGGATTGCTGCACACCTTAACGGTGAAAAGATACATACTTCGATGTTGATTTGTCATTCAGAATAAATAAATCAACATATCATGTACAATTTCTTCTAACACACGGAATTCTTAATCACATTTTACAACCACAACATGATAAACACCAACCTCGAAAGCTTTCTTCACTCCCTAAACACCTAAGAGCACTGACATAAAATTAAAATACATAGAACAGCCCAAACTTACTACAGACCGAGAGCGGTAGTAGGGCTTAAAGGAGGAATGTGAGAAGATCCAAGGGAGGCGCTGTCACTGTATTGCTTGCGTATGTTCCATAATATCTTTCCACATCTCCTCATACTGGGCCTTTCATGCTTATTTGGAGCTATGCATTGGAAAGCTAGTTCCAGTATCTTTTCCAAAGTTGAAACGGCAGCCGGAGTTGGTTCAATGTTGGCATCCAGCACAGCTATGGATTTGCCACCTTCAAAGTTCTTTCGGGCCTATTATATGACGATGAAATGGTCAAATAGAAGTATGCACATCGGATATTCTGTCAGTATACAATATAAATAATATCCACTCTAAAATACCACCAGAATGAAGCGACACTTACTGGATAAGATGCACAGTTAGATCCTAAACCATGGGAGTTTATAGTGCCCTCAGGATAAGTTAAATCAGCAGTTTTCAATATTGCTTAAATGAGATTATTATGCACACCTCAACATTAACAACATGAAAATACGAGCCAGAAGAAACTAAAGGGACAACGAACAACCACTGGGGTAAACTAGAGAAAATGGAGCCTGTCTTATAGAGGTTGGCTATGGGAGCTTATTACAAAGAAAAAAGACAATGAGAACCGCACAGCCAAAACCATAGCAAATCAAGGTTTATACAGCCGGCAAAAAAGGTGGTGCGTCAGACAGGAGGGTTCTGGGTTTGAATCTCCTTGGGGATAAATTTCAGGAGAAATCTTGCGGACACACCGGCCAGGGGCTAACCTTACGATGGCAGTTCATGCTACTGGGCGAGGCACGGGAGTGATTTGTCACCTAGTGTTTGGTTCTGAGGTTTGGTCTGCTGGGGTGGGTCTAATATGAGCCTGCACGGGAGGGGTTCCTTGACATTAAAAACAAAAAACAACCAAACCCATATTGAAAGATAGTAGTTAAGTGTTGTTTGTGATTTGTCTATATACATGCATCTCACGTTTCTATGTACGCTTCTTCTTTCAAACTTCTCAATTCGTTCATGTGGGTTTGCCGTTTCAACTTTCAAGCCAGCTTAGAAACAGAAAAATGGACAGTGTGGTCTGCATACTCCAACCAATCATTTTGCAAAAGCTTGTTCGAGACACAGATTATGTTGGAAATTTTATACAAATGATATATTGCTGGGCTCTTCGTCATGAGAAATAATGGAATCCGTTGTAAACAAATTTTTCAACAGACATTGAGCATCTGTAAACCAAATCAAAAAAAAGAATCGTGAAATTTTCATGTATCGTACACAAATTAAAAAAAACTGTCTACAAGCTGGATGCAATGCAACAGTGGATTGTGAGGGTGACGTTCTAGTAAAACCTCGAGACAAGGTTGTATTTGGATCCAAGGAATCATTCATCCAAGAATGCACCATCAGCCTGTCTCAAACAGGACATTATAAGGGTCTGTGTTTGGATAACGCCACATTCCTCCATAATGTTCCCTCCAAATGAAGCTGTGCATGGAAGAGATCAAGATGACCGCAAAGCTACCATCTACATATGAGTCAGGTGGGTGTTGCTTGATCAGGCATCAAGGGATGAAGCCAATGATGCCAGTCCTGAGTATGAACTGCTCCTAGATATAAGCATCACCGCAGTTGCAAAAGAGGTTATTCATGATATCATCATATGCTAAAGTGATTACCAAAAAAATCATCTGCTAAAAAGAAGGCAGATAACTTCCTTCACATGGTCAAAGGCCCCCGCTTTGTCAAGTGAGAAGACACCCCAAACAGTTCATACCACTTAGAAGAAACATGTCCAATAACCCTAGGAAACATGCATCCATCTATCTCTCCTGCTCATCTACTTTCTACTTGAATCTCCCACCCCAAATGATCATCCGTCATCACGAAGTGCACCCTCAAACCCTTCCATCCACACGTTGTCCGGTCTCTTCCACATCCAAGACCCTCTATCTAAGAAGCACAGACACAGACACGGATATAGACGAGGACACAGCGATTTCCAAAATATAGGACACTGACACGGCATTGGACACGGCATATATATATATGAGTCAGGCTAGAATACACTCGAGTGTACGGATCGCACGAATACACTCAAGTGTGTTTGCATATCAAGACTATTTTTTGCAAAATGTAAACCGTTGATCTTCACCGTCATACTATAACTAGGCTACATACAAATTTTGAGCCCATTTGGATGAGTGTAAGTCACTCATCCAAGGGCAACAAAATCGACGCGCGAAACTAATTTAAAATTTATAATTTTTGCGATCTTCATAACATGAGCTATACATATCCAAATGTGCTCAAATTTTACGTATGAGTTGTTCACAAGATGTTTAATAAGATCAACGGATTAGATTTTCAAAAAAAATATTGCATCATGAAAAACTACTTGAGTGTATTCCGCTCCGGATACACTCGAGTGTATTCTAGCCTGACTATATATATATATATATATATATATATATATATATATATATAGGCTAAAAGAATTGTGTACCCGAGTACATGTAGCTTGCATGTACCTACCTTCATTTATGATAATTGTAAAATTAAACTACACTATCTAACCTTATGGATGCGGTGTATACCACTTAGATAAGATGTGTATCAAAAATCACCAACATATGACATTCATAGATCATCCAATGAAAGAATTTATGTCTTATCTAATCAACGGTAAGTTGCAGAAATTACAGAAACCGTTCGATGATATATTTCTATATCTCATGTTCTATGTGAGATATTGGTATGATTTTTTAAACACATGCAATCTATATAATTATGAGTCAATCCATATGGTTGGATTTTATTAACATGCTCCACATATGTCATTTTAATGGCTGGTACACGTAACTTACATGTACTGGCCAGTACACACTTCCTAACCTCATATATATATATATATATATATATATATATATATATATATATATATATAGAGAGAGAGAGAGAGAGAGAGAGAGAGTCAGGCTAGTGTACACTCGAGTGTACCGAAGGCACCGTACACTTCAGTCATTTTTTAAGATGCAATAAATTTTTGAAAAATCTAAACCATTGATCTTCTTAATTATCATAAGAACATACTATATAATAAATTTTAGCTTATTTGGACACTTATAGGTCATGCATCAAAAGGAGGAAAAAATCATGTATTTCAAATTAGTTTTGTGCGTTGATTTTGTTGTCTTTAGATGAGTGACTTGCACTCATCCAAATGAGTTCAAATTTTGTATGTGACCTATTATTATTGTAACCATGAAGATCAATAGATTAGATTTTGGAAAAACATGGTCTAGATAGGCAAACACTATTGGGGTGTACGGCGTGATATGTACACTCGAGTGTATTCTAGCATGAATATATATATATATATATATATATATATATATATATATATGGGATTAAGAGAGAAAGATTTCTCTCCCCCTCTCCCATAACCCGTGGCGGAGGCTATATATATATATATATATATATGTATGTATGTATGTATGTATGTATGTATATGTATGTATATATGTATGTATATGTATGTGTGTATATATGTATGTATATGTATGTGTGTATATGTATGTATGTGTATGTATATGTATGTATGTGTGTATATATATGTATGTGTGTATGTGTATGTATATGTATGTGTATATATATGTATATATGTATGTGTATGTGTGTATATATGTATGTGTATGTGTGTGTATATATATATATATATATATATATATATATAGAGAGAGAGAGAGAGAGAGTCAGGCTAGAATGCACTCGAGTGTACAGATCACGCCGTACACCCCAAAGGTGTTTGCCTATCTAGACCATGTTTTTCCAAAATCTAATCCATTGATCTTCATGGTTACAATAATAATAGGTCACATACAAAATTTGAACTCATTTGGATGAGTGTAAGTCACTCATCCAAGGACAACAAAATCGACGCACAAAACTAATTTGAAATACATGATTTTTGCCTCCTTTAGATGCACGGCCTGTAAGTGTCCAAATGAGCTAAAATTTATTAAATAGTATGTTCTTATGATAATTAAGGAGATCAACGGTTTAGATTTTTCAAAAATTTACTGCATCTTCAAAAACGACTGAGGTGTACGGTGCCTCCAGTACACTCGAGTGTACACTAACCTGACTCTATATATATATATATATATATATATATATATATATATATATCTGTGTGTGTGTGTATAGAGAGAGAGAGTCAGGCTAGTGTACACTCGAGTGTACCGGGGGCACCGTACACCTCAGTCATTTTTGAAGATGCAGTAAATTTTTTAAAAATCTAAACCGTTGATCTTCTTAATTATCATAAGAACATACTATATAATAAATTTTAGCTCATTTGGACACTTATAGGTTGTGCATCTAAAGGAGGCAAAAACCATGTATTTCAAATTAGTTTTGTGCGTCGATTTTGTTGTCTTTGGATGAGTGACTTACACTCATCCAAATGAGTTCAAATTTTGTATGTGCCTATTATTATTATAACCATGAAGATCAATGGATTAGATTTTGAAAAAACATGGTCTAGATAGACAAACACCATTGGGGTGTACGGCGTGATATGTACACTCGAGTGTATTCTAGCCTGACTCTATATATATATATATATATATATATATATATATATATATATATATATGGGATTAAGAGAGAGATTTCTCTCCCCCTCTCCCATAACCCGTGGCATATATGTATGTATGTATGTATGTATATGTATATGTATATATAGCGCATATTATGACATATAACATGCTATATGTATAAACACACAAAATGATCTAAACAGATTAGGGCAATCACCATGAAATCCAACAAGCAATCAACATATAACATCATAACCACAAGTCACATTATGGATCAAATCACATCATATATTAAGATGCTTGATTATAAAGTTGTTGCGGTAAAAGTATATGAAATTGTAAAACTTAAGGAATCGTGTGAATTCTGGGGACAGTAGTCTCTTTAATTGTTGATGGAAATGATTGGGAACAACATGTATTATCAAGAGGAAGAAGGGGATGGGTGAGGAAATATATTGTTTATGGTAGTAGAGGAGATGGAAAATGAAGGTGTCTTGGAGGTTGAGAGGGAATAAAGGAAGGGGAATGCATTTGAGAGCTACTTAAGATGGAGGGGCAAGATAAGAGGAGGGTGTGGAGATGTAGAGAAGCAAGAAAAAGAGTAGGCGTAGGGAGGACAATACTTCGCTACTTTTGCCTAGAGGATCAAGAAAAAGAGTAGGGAACAAGTGGCAAGAGAAGATAGGAGACGTGGAGAACCAATGTGAAATAAGAGGGAAATGGGGAGCAATGTTGTGGCTGCTACCACATTCAAATTGAAAAGAGGATGGGCATCAATAAGAAGAGGAACAACAAGGGGGTGGAAAAGTAGATGAGGAAGAAGTACGTAGAGGAGCAGGTAAATGAGGAGGTGAAGGATGATTTTGCAGCTATCGCAGCTTTGGAGTAAGAAAAAGAAGGGGGGCAAGAAGAAGCAGGAAGAGGGGAGAGTAGTGAAGGAGGAAAAATTACATGGAATCGGAAGAGAAGGCGGTGAATCCACCTGCTTTCCTCCTCGCGGTTGATGTGGCACTCCCTGAATGCTGCAACAGTTGGAGATGATACTACTAATGAGGGTTTCTATAGTTGCCAAAGAAGGGTATTGACGACTTGTCGAAGCTTAACCACTGATGTTAGTAAGACAAGGAGTAGTGGAGGATAAGAGGTGGGGATTTAGAGAAGCCTTGGTTTTTTTCATACACTTAGGCTTACGTGTTGTGTTCAGTGCTGCAATAAAAAAAAAATTGGAAGTGGACGCGCCGGAGGCGAGTCCGTCACGTGTCCAAGGTGTCCATGTTGGACACGGACACGGCAGCCTCCAGGAAGTGTCTGCGCTTCCTAGCCCTCTACCCAATTCCAAAATGAGTGTTACCACCAACCCCTGCCCAGAAAATTTCCTCATCTATACCACCCATGAGATTCAAAGATTGTGATCACAAACGGATAGGACATGACACCTCCCATTAAGCCAATATCTATTCCACGTAGACCATTTGTTATCATGTGCTTTATAAACAACTATGAAGCACATATCATTCAAAACAATCCCCACAGAAGTAGTGATTGGACGCGGATACTTATCGGTTACATACTAGGCACATCCCAGTTGAGTTTTAAAAAAAATCTTGGATATTGGACACGTAAAGAGAACCTTTTTAGCTGTTCCACTATTTTTATTCACATTTGTAGTAGGAAGGCATGAGACCTATCGACAACTAGCTAGAGGACCCTAGAGAAAATTTCATGGGCCCCTACCTCATTTGGTTGTGGCGGTTGCTGCTCCTATTGCAAATGTAATGCGTAGTTTCATCCTTCTCTTTTGTTGTGATTTGTACCTCCTTTGATAAGAGAAGCCTCTAATGGCCTTGAAGGGAGGTGCAACTTCAATGTTCTACTGCATCAGTGGCCATTCCATACATTTTAAAAGGGAAGGTGCAACCTTGAAATAGGTACAGCTCAGCCCCTCCTTTTTTGGTTTCTGCTTGATCATTTTTCCTAATTCATGATGTCCCGCCTTTTTCTGCATGTTTGCCTCCATTGTGGAATATTTTATATTTCGAAGTTGGCGGTGGTTTCTTTCGAATATATTTAGCATTCCTACTAATTGATTTCTACTTTGCCTTAGGTTTCAAGTAGGGCAAAGAAAATGCTCACGAGAGTTAGCATGCTATGATTAGTACAACTGATACATAATCCCATTGCAACCTTCACTAACTTGTTATATTTTTTATTTAACATCTCAAAATAAATTGCACTGACCTAGAGTTGAAAGTGGATGTTGCTACGTATATCCAACACAATGTATGTGGCTTATAATTTAATGTTCTGTGTATATATCCATGTCTACGCTCACTGATGTGTCTCCTTCATAAATAAAGATTTATCCATTAGCCACATGAAAGATGCTCATCAACTTGATGCGACCACGTTGCAAAAACTCAATTTTTTTTCTCTAACTCAACTGTCAAACAAATAATCGTCGAGCATGGGTAGATATAGATAGTGCGGGAAGCCCTAATTGGTTAATTCTCACTGACGATTAAGCTGAAATAAGAAATAAAAAGTAAATAGTTGAGAACTTTCAAACAAGTCCCCATCTATTACATCTAACTCCTTGTTGAAGATTGCATATCTCGGTACTACCGAGATATTGTCGGTAGTACCGACATGGCAACAGCCTGCAGTTCTGTAGTTAGTGGGCCTTTAGTGTCTCGGCCTGTTTAGAATACTTGAGTCCCAAGTCTCAGGGTTTCTCCCTTGTTCCTATATATAGGACAGGGCTGTACCTCTTTTATCAATCGAATCAATACAATCATTCATCATTATTTCTCACACTCCTAACACTAAAACAGTTGCAAATAAATCTTAAAACACAACTCAATAAAAGAGATAATTAAACCCTAACTACAAACATCCCCACACATTTGTATACAAGATTAGGACGTGTCATACATTAGTCGCTTCCACTGGGAAAGATCACGTCCCAAGATCAGATCAAAAGTTGATGACGTAAGCCAATGTCATGTCCTAATACAAAGAAGACAAGTAGGTTGAACGTTATGCTTCCTGCAAACAATCAGACCAATCAACATCTTCAAGTCGGAAATTGCCTCCAAGAACAGTGGACAGAACGGATATGGAACACTAGTGGCGCCGCTTTGAATGGCGAAGCTGGAGAAGCATCTAAATAGGTATAATGTTTAGTGTTTATTACAATTTCTGGATCTGGAAATGATAAATAAACTAAATCTGTAGGCTTTTGAAGGGTTATTACCATTCTCATCCTTTGAGTGGCCATCGTCCCATGTAATGCATTTTAGGCATGAGCGTATCGATGCCCAATGTCACTGCAACCAAGGAATTGGATAGATTGCTCGAGGGTGGAATGGGAGTAGGAACTTTTATTGTTTAATATGGATAAAGAAAGATTCAACGGTCGCTTTCATGTTTGTCCATGTATCGATATGATGAATAGTATGCATAGACTTCACCAAGTGAGAGTGAATTCATGGAGTTTGGTTTTTGCATATGATCTAATCTAACAATACTCTACAAGATGGTGCCAGCCAAGGTTTTAAAAAGCGCAAAGCGGGAAGCGTGCGGACGGGACCTTGTAGCCGATTAATCGCCAGGCGGGCGATTAAGCGGGCGCTTTTTAGAAAAGCGGATTTCCAATTCCTATAAACTTTTATGCAAAATTACATACATATGTATATAAATACTATATTTTTGAAATTTGTATACATATCTAAACATTGTGCAAGACAATACAAAACACCCAAATAGTTTAGAATACAACTATACAACAACGATTGTATCTAGATAATATAGTAAACAATATACTTGTCATAGATAAAGCAGCCTACACATAAAATAATAAGTGTATATACAAGATGAAACAACAATTTTGTATCATGTTTACAAAGCTAAACAGTAAATAATAGACCTATCATAGATAGCTAACAAACATATTATTACATTTGCACATCATCAAATAGTCATACATTACAGCAGTACATTTAATCAAAGTATGCATTCTAAATTAGATAATAGTTACCTACAATTCATTTGGATACATCACAAAAGTACCATATCATTACAACTTACAAAAGTATGCATTCTAAATTAGAACTAAGTATATCATAGAACATTTAATGCATGCTAATTTAATATATTATAGTCAATACTAAACATGGCATATAATGTACTTAATGTTATATGCTTACAGCAGTTTTTCTGAAAAAAGCGGGCAAAAAGCGGGAAAAAAGCGGGGAAAAAGCGGGAAAAAAGCGGGAAAAAGCGGGTTAAGCGGGCAAAAAGCGGCCGCTTTTCTCAAATTTATTTAAGCGCCGCTTATAGCACAATTTAATCGTCAGCCACCTTGTGACGCTTAAGCGGCCGCTTAAGCGGCCGCCTAGGGCGCTTTTTAAAACACTGGTACCAGCTAAAAAACGACTCCACGCTATGGACCCAGTTGTAGAGTATGTCGTGGCCACTAATGCCCTAACAAGAGTTGTCAAACTCTAGCCAAGTGTTGGATGGCAGCATGTCTTACACAAATGGCTCCTAGACCTAGGTTTAGAATGCCAACAATGTACAGGGGTAGGTGTCTTGCACCTAGACCTAGGGTTTAAGGTTTGGGCTCTTATACCAACTGATGCAAACCACGTTGCAAAAACTCAATTCATCCATCTAATCCAATTGTCGGACAACACCTCGAGAAGGGGTCTACATGGATGACGCACAGGAAGCCCTATTGGCTAATTCTTGCTCATGACCCAATTGAAATAAGAAATGAAAAGTAATTATTTGAGAACTTTCAAACAATCCCTGGCAACTACATCTAACTACTAATAGTGAAACAATTGCAAACAAATCCTAAAACACAATAGCTTAATAAACGAACTAATAGAATCCTAATTTGAAGCATCCTCGAGCATTTGGACCCACGAGTAGGACTTGTAGCATCACAACTACTATCCACACGTCATGTATGATGTAGCTTATCCAACTAGGAGAAAAGAATCGACTAATCATGTTGCCACTGGCCAAGGAAACTCCAGATTTCCCATTGAGAGTTGGCTTTCTGTAACCCAACCACTTCCCTAATCGATGCATAGTGATCAATGTGGGAATTTCATAATAGACCCATGTTGGTAATCATGAGCCTCAATCGGCCAACTAAAGGAAACAAAAACATATATCAAGTTGCACAAACTACTTTCCTTTACATAGAGAAGAAAGAATGCCATCAACAAGAGTCAATTGTGACGGTGACCTTGAATAATATAATGTCCTCATTCCTCATTGTGGTATCAATAAGGATAGTGAAAACCCCTCCATAATGAGGATAAAGAGAAATAATTATATGGGGGCAGCCCTATCATGGACTATTAGAGATAGTGGAGAAGTTTTGTTCTCAAGAAACCCATCTATGTTCCATGAATGAGCATTGAGAACTTGGCAAACTACACATTCTCTTATCAGACCTACTATAATCCAACCTAACTATATCTCAGTGAACCCAAAGAATCTCATGATTCACGAGGCACCCCATCGGATACATAAGGCTGATATTCATGCATGTTGTTGCAATGCTCCCTTAAAAACTCAAATCCTTGCATGAACTCTAAAGCTTCAGGAGTGCAATCGCATATTAATCGACACTTGAAAGAAGTATATGAATTCCAATATCACCTACTTCTAACAAATTACAATGTGTTATTTGCTTCATGATGGTGTTAATTCATTAGAGTTCTTATTGTTAGCATTTTGACCATTACAATGCTAATTCAATATCTTGTATTATGTTGCTAAGAATATCTCTTATAGTCTCACTCTGGTCACAGTTCCCAAATCTTTTTGTCGCCTAGTTCTTAGGAGTTTTTTATGTGCCTTATACAACCCCTTGAACTATATCTTTGTTTGCCTTAATCCAATCTTTATCTCTCTTATAAGGACACTCATCTCACAACTTAGTGTGATGATCATGTACCATTGTGGATATGTGATTGTAATATCGAGGCATGCAAGAGTGACAATAGTGTATGTTGTTATAATTTGTTAGCAAAGAGTAAAAGGGATCATATAGTAGGGCACAATGTTCACAATTTTGACAAAATGGAAATTTCACTAATTTTTTGTTTCGCTGGTAATCATACATCAAAATGGATTGTCGAAATTCCCGAAACATGGAGATCATCGATTTTTTTTTCATTGAGCATTTTTTTTGCATAGTTTTGTGTCTTTAAATCTATATATTGTGCTTGAAACTATAGTGACTTAATTCATTCATTTCACCATTAAAAATTGGCATCAAAGTTCCCCATCGAAATGCCATCGAAACAGTTCCGGGTTATTCACTCACAAATGACTAGACCCCACCCCCCACGTATTCAATATGAAATATTATTACATATTTGAGTAGATCTACACAAGTAGATCATTCTGATAAAATTTCATTAATTGATTAATTTTGCCGTCGAAACGCCACGAACGCATTCATCGAAACTTCTGTCAAAATTTGTCAAAATTTATGTTTATGTGGCCACTCAAACGACATCGAAATCAGACATTTTCTTCCTTGCTAGGGCAAAAGGGCACTTGCTAAAGATTTGATGCAATGGGATCAATTTTTGCCCAAAGTCACTATAGAACACTTAGGTGAAATGCAACAAGTTGTTCATGAAGTCAAAAAAAATCAAAATAAGTCATGTCCAAGATCCCTTTTTAGTTAAATTTATCTTTGAACGAAATTAGATGGTCTTATTTGCATTTTTATGAATAAAAAATAGGTATATATTTAGTTTTAAATATATTTTTGTCGTATCCTTGTCATACCCGCACCCTAAATTTTTAAAAATGGTTGTATCATGTATTCGTACCCATACATGTATGTGTGCTTCATAGATGGCAGTAATCCACCATGATGTTCGTCTTGGAGATAAGCCCATTATTGTGTTGTGATTGAATTTCTCAATAACTTGATTCCCAGGAAAGAACCATGTTGTCATGATTTAATCATCTGTATGGTATCTCATTCCTAATTGTATAAAGTACCATTAAAGTCGAGAGGACTTCACAACCTCCTTTGTAATCACCTATGAAGCATGAATACTTTCCCATAGCTCTCGTGTCCTCGTCGAACATTTATTGGAGGCCATACTTAAAGCACACCTTGAAATGTATATGTATACACTTATATGTATCTATGCATTTCCTACTTTTGTGAAGAACAATGAAAGGTGAAAAAGATCTTACTCTTAATTGAAAATCATTGACAATTCAGTTTCTTCTTGATAACTTGTTAGATATAATTCATAAATAGGATGTACAGTCCAATAGGCACTTATCCATCACAAATGTTACTGTTAATATATGTGTTGCTTTATTTATGTTATGTTATTTTCCATTATATCTGGACCTTTCTGTAATTGTTACTTTTCTATAAATAGAAGGGTGCACACATTGTGCAACCCTAAACTCTCCAAGTCTCATTGTTTTTCATATGGTATCAGAGCAGGCCGATCCACCTTAAACCTAATCCCCCTCTCTCTCCACCAACCCTAGTCGCCGCCACACTCCGAAATCTCCTTTTTTCCGCCGCTACAGTACTGCTACAGTAGCGTCACCGCTACAGTAACGCCGTCCACCCCTCCACAGCCCTCCATCCACCTCTAATCCCCTAATAACCTCCATCCTTGTGGCCTAATCCACCACAGGCCCCTCCGTCTAGCTCCGTTTCTCTTTCCGAAATCTCCGGACAGCCTCGGTAACTTTCCAGTTCTGGCACGTTGACGGCGTAACGGCCTTTATCCTCTCTGTCTGCCTGCGCCTCATGGTGGAATGACTGATCCTCCATGTTGGCGTAGGTTTTTTCTCTTCTTTGCTGCCCCTACGTGGGTTTTTTTTTACGATCCATGCGTGGATCTTCTACCTTCTACTACTAGTCCATGTGTTGGACTTCTGCCTCTGACTGCTGACTTCTACTGCATGTGCCTGACTGTTGCTGTCTGCCTGTAACTCTACGTCTGCATCTGTTTCTTCCTGATGGCGTCTACTCATGAAGATCTGCGACGTCAGGTAACAACTGTGAAGCTGGATGGGCGAAACTACCAGCACTGGGTGTGCTCTATGCAGATATATGTTAAATCACAAGGAAAAATGTCGCACATGACGCGAGATCCACCACCCGTGCCTCCTGCAACAGCCGATTCGAAAGATGTGAAAGCCTATGATGATTGGGTGAAGGACGACTCCACAGTCATGACATGGATTCTGAATAGTAGTGAGACCAAGATTAGTGTCACACTATTGTACCTGCAGACGGCAAAGCAAATGTGGGATCAACTTGCCAGCACATATTCACACAGTCAAAATCCAAAGAAGGTGTTTGATATCAACAAGCAACTCAGCCGTCTGTGTTTCTCTGGTTCTGATCTGACGGATTATTTCTCTGCTTTCAAGGGATTGTGGGGGGAGTTGGAAGCCTACCATCCCTTGTCTATTGATCTGGCTATTATGCAACGACAGCGACATGAGTTGCAAGTAGTCTAGTTCCTCTGTGGCTTACCTAATTCCTATGCCGGGGTGGTGGATCAGATTCTCGCCAGTGATCCGTTGCCTACTCTTCAAACTGCCTTTCAGAGACTACAGCGCTTGCCTGCATCGTCATCTGAGACTCCTATTGATACTGGGGATTCGACTGCTTTTGCTGCGATGTCTAGTCGTGGTCGTAGTCGTGGCCGTGGACGCGGTCGTTCATATGATGCTCGTCCTCCTCTTGGTACTGGCAGGGGGAGGAATTCTGCGGGTCGTGGAGCATCCTCTGGATCTACTACTGTTGTTGCTCGTCCTCAGACTGGCCAACGCTTCTACAACTTCTGTGGCCGGTCTAATCATGTTGAAGACAAGTGTTGGGAAATGTATGCTAAACCTGCATGGGCCAATGCGGCCAGTGACACTACTGCTACTTCAGAGACACCTACCCAGCCTGTTCTGTCTGATGACTCGGGTACTGCCACCGCGGATTACATTCGTGCTGAGGTGGAGCGCCTACTACGTGAGTGTACTGGCTCCTCTTCTACTGCCACTACAAGTGGAGCCCATGCTGCGACCTACTCGGGTTGTGATACTGCCTTCCTCAGTACTCCATCTTCTAGTGCTGGTAATACAAAATGGGTTATCGATTCGGGCGCATCGTCTCACATTTCTGAAAATTGAGCTTTATTTAGAAATTTATCTAGACCATCTACTGCTTCTTCTGTCATGCTTGTTGATGGTTCTAAGTTTGCAGTTTCTGAGATTGGAGACATTGTATCTAAGTTTCTTCTGAAGTCGGCTTTATATGTGCCTTGTTTTCCGCTGAATTTATTATCTATGAGTAAAATCTTACGCAGCCTGCAATGTAGCTTGACCTTTATACCTGGTTCGTGTGTTTTTCAAGACCTTCGCACGAGGACGAAGATTGGTGGGGGGCATGAAGGATCTGATGGCCTCTTTTATCTGGATGATCTGCCAAGACTGGATAAGGTTGCATTGGCTTCTACTTTATCAGCATTATCTGCATTAGTCTCTGCATTACAATGGCACTACCGTCTTGGACACCCTTCTTCTGAAAAACTAAGACATGTCATTTCTAGTGTTGGCACTCATAAGTTTCAGTGTGAATCATGTCAGTTAGGGAAACAGACTAGGGTTGTTTACCCTAAACGTCCTCAGAGTAGTAGCAAAAACTTTTTGATCTTGTTCATGCTGATGTATGGGGTCCTTGTAATGTGCCTAATTTGTCTGGCTACAAATACTTTTTACTATTTATTGATGATTTCTCTCGGACCACTTGGTTGTTTCTGTTGAAAAGTAGGTCTGAAGTGTTGTCTACTATTAAATTCTTTTTTGCTGAGGTGAAAACACAATATTCTCTGCCTGTTAAAGTTTTTCGTACCGATAATGCACTTGAGTTTGTCCAAAAAGATGTTGCAATGTTTTGTCGTTCTGTTGGCACTTTACATCAAACTTCTTGTGCATATACACCACAGCAACATGGAGTAGCTGAGAGGAAAAATAGACATTTGTTAGAAGTTGCTAGAACTATTATGATGCACTATCATATACCCAGATTGTTTTGGCCTGAAGCAATATTGACTGCCTATTTCTTAATTAATCGGATGCCTTCCTCTGTGATTGGAAATAAAGTACATGTCCAAATTCTACAACCTGATGCACCCTTATTTATTGTACCTCCTCGGATTTTTGGTTGTACGTGTTTTGTGAGATTGCTTGGTCCTACTCATGAAAAATTATCTCCCCGTGCTGAGAAATGTATTTTCTTAGGGTATTTTCGTACACAAAAAGGATATAGATGCTATAGTCCTACTGCAAAGAAATGGTTTATCAGCAGTGATGTTGTCTTCTTTGAGAATATCACATACTACTCATCTAGCGGAGATAGTCTAGAGCTTGATATTATTGCTTCCCCTCTGCCTATTACTACTGAATGTGTGTCTGAGAATTCTGATCAAATGCCATCTAAGAATACGACACCACCTCTTATTGTTTATCAGCGCAGGAACAGGCCTCCACCTAAACAAGTAGCCCCCACTCAACACCAATCTCCTCCTCAAGAAGGTCCTGCCACACCTGAGGTAATTTTTGACCTGGATATACCTATTGCTCTTAGAAAGGGAACTCGTTCTTGCACTTCTCATAACATTACTAACCATGTATCTACTGCACATCTGAGTATTCATGCTAGCAATTTTGTCTCTGCTTTATCTGTTGTCACTATTCCGAAAAATACTCATGATGCCTTGCAAAGTACAGCCTGGACTTCTGTTATGCAAGAAGAGATGCGTGCTCTTACTGACAGACAAACTTGGGAGTTGGTGGATCCACCTCCTCAATGTAAGCATGTAGGTTGCAGATGGGTATATGATGTTAAATATCAACCTGATGGTACTATAGAACGGCTGAAGGCACGCTTGGTTGCAAAAGGGTATACACAGACTTATGGTATTGATTGCTTTGAAACTTTTTCTCCTGTTGCCCGCCTTAATTCAGTCAGAATTCTTCTTTTTGTTGCTATTAATCTGGACTGGCCTCTGCTGCAATTAGATGTTAAGAATGCTTTCCTGTATGGTGATCTGCAAGAGGAAGTGTATATGGAGCAACCCCCTGAATTTGTTGCTCAGGGGGAGTCACACAAAGTCTGCAGGTTGAAAAAGTCTATTTATGGGCTCAAACAGAGCCCTCATGCCTGGTTCGATAAATTAAGCAAAATTCTGATTGCTTTTGGTTTTCTGAGATCTCAAGTGGATCATTCTGTTTTTACTAAGAAGACCTCTACTGGCATTGTAATTCTTATTGTCTATGTGGATGATATTGTTCTTTCTGGCAGTGACTCTATTGCTATTCAGGATACTAAAGCCCATCTCTGCAAGCACTTTGCTACTAAAGACTTGGGTAAACTACGGTATTTTCTGGGCATAGAGGTATCCAGAACCTCTAATGCACTAGTGTTGTCTCAGAGGAAATATGTTCTAGATCTTTTACAGGAAACTGGTATGCTTGGAGCTAGACCCGCTGACACTCCTCTAGATCCCAATGTCAATTGGGATGATGATTCGTATCCATCTTTTGCTGATAATAAAAAGTACAGGAGACTGATTGGTAAAATGATATACTTAATTGTGACTAGAGCTGACATATCTACTTCTGTGGGACTTCTTAGCAGGTACCTAGATAAACCCAGACAGTGCCACTGGGATGCACTATGTCATATTCTGCGATATCTAAAAAAGTCTCCTGGCAAGGGACTTCATTACAGGAAAAATGGGCACTGCTCTCTAGAAGGGTATTCTGATTCTGATTATGCAGGGAGTCAGATTGACAGGAAATCCACTTCTGGCTATTGTATCTATGTTGGAGGCAATCTAGTCACATGAAGATCCAAGAAACAAAATGTGGTTGCTAGATCTAGTGCTGAAGCTGAATATAGGGTTATGGCCCATACTGCTTGTGAGCTGCTTTGGGAACGCTCTCTTCTTAAAGACTTCGGTGTTGAGTCTTCTTCTGCTATACCCATGCACTGTGATAATAAAGCTGCTATCTTTATTGCCAACAATTTTGTCTATCATGAGCGCACCAAGCATATCGAGGTCGACTGTCATTTTATTCGGGAATCTATTCTTACTGGCAAGATCTGCACACCTTTTACTCGATCTGAAGACCAGGTTGTTGATATCTTCACCAAACTGCTGCCTAAGAAGCATTTCAATGCTTTGCTGGACAAGTTGGGCATGATTGACATCTATGCTCCAACTTGAGGGGGAGTGTTAATATATGTGTTGCTTTATTTATGTTATGTTATTTTCCATTATATCTGGACCTTTCTGTAATTGTTACTTTTCTATAAATAGAAGGGTGCACACATTGTGCAACCCTAAGCTCTCCAAGTCTCATTGTTTTTCACAGTTACCATGGTAGAAACTTTGTATATATCATATGGTGCTTGGAATGGATGAACTGTGACCTTCCCCTCAAGCACTAACACTCAACAAACTTTGAGCCTTTCATGAGGTGAGAAATAATATTGATTGTATATTGAGTTGATAAAGACGTACACCCCTGTCCTGTATATAGGAGCATACACCGATGTCCTATATATAGGAGCAAGGGAGAAACCCTAAGACTTGGGACGTAAGTAAACGAAATGGGCTGAGACACAAAACCCCACTAACTAATTAACCTATTAACTAAATAGGCTAATATACTCTCTAACACTCCCCCTCAAGTTGGATCATGGGTGAAACACATGTCCAAGCTTAGAGTTACAGACTCGATAAAACGATAAAAGAAATGATAAATGAGAGATAGAAATGATAAAAGATAAATATCACACATGTAAGATCCGAGTAGAAAAAATAAATGGATCAAATCCTAACCCGAAAATGACATTTGTCCGACCCTTAAAAAATTTTCTGGAGAAGAAATTTTGGAGGATGTCTTGAACTGGGAGTTATCGCATAGGTGGGGTTGTCGGTATGGTTGAACATGGTGGAGTTTTCTAGCAGTGGTGTGCTCCAGCCAAGGACAGGTGTGGCCCCTCCAATGGCTAGTGTGATGAGGGGTGTAATTGTCGGCTGGAGGATATAGTTGTTGGACGTGGAGGCAGCAACGTAGTAGCCGGAGGACACGGAAGATGGCGTTGGGACATTTGATAATGGCAGTTGTTGGAGAGATTGTTGGAGCGGATAGGCAAAAATAGGGTGGCTAGACAATAGGCAGCACATTGGGGCTAGGTGTTGACGGCGTGGGGCGTAGGGCCGGCAGGCATGGGCAGCGCAGAGGTAGGCAGCGGCGGTTGCTAACCTGGCTAGCAACGACTGTTATTGGTAGTCGGTGATCGGCGGCCGCTCTGTGGCAGCTATGGTTGATGTTGTTGGATGCGGAGGTAGCGTGATGCGGCGGTGGGAGTGATGCAATGGAGATGACGTTGGATGGATAGATATAGTCGAGAAGGATCGCATCGACGTACAGAAAGAAGATCGAATCTTTTAAGAAAGGGGAAGAGAAGCCATGGAGGTGTGTCTGGCAGGCGGACGGCCTAAGCCATGGAGATGGTGGCAGCCGCCCGCAGGCAGAGATGCTCCATCTCAGTTTCTCTCTAGGAGAAACGTATGGCAACTAGGGTTGTTGCTTGCGTGGAGAGGGAAGTAGGACGGCGGCTAGGGTTCTCTCACTCTCTCTCCCGCTCTGATACCATTTGAGAAATAATATTGATTGTATATTGAGTTGATAATAAAAGATGTACACCCATGTCCTATATATAGGAGCAAGGGAGAAACCCCGAGACTTGGGAAGCAAGTAAACTAAACGGGCTGAGACACAAAAGCCCACTAACTAATTAACCTATTAAATAAATAGGCTAATATACTCTCTAACACATGACATTGGAAAACCACTTAAGAACGATGAGAACAAGTTGTGACTCAACCCTCTCACTAGCATCTTTCACATAGACAACCACAATCCCATGTTCAAATGATCATGATCAGGAACTCCCACAAAGTTCCATTAAAGACAACATATTAGATCGATACTCATTGACGCAAAGCTACCAAGCCACCCATGTTGATGCACTAATTCATTACACTATGGCTTGTAGCACTCATACCATCCACATCAGAATGACACTCATCCTAACATTTTAAAACAATGGCAGTCAATCCTTGTCATCTCAAAATTGGTCATGGCAATATGGTATGGACATAGGGTCTACATCACAATGTCGGTCATCCTAACGAAAGAAGATGTTGGTTGTCCTTGCTGTTTTGAAGCTGGTCCACCATCACCCCTGATAGATCTCACCACAATCCGACCCATTTCCCTCCTTTTTACATTATTATCAGTGAGCACTCTCAAGATACATTCAGACAGCCAAGTTATATCTTAATCTCTCTATTTTCTAAAGAAATATCTTTGTAAGCCTGTGAAGTTGTCAGTGTTAGAGGATGTATGTGATAGCCTGAGTCTTGGGCTTACTAATCAAAGCTTACAGCCAGTTTCTTTCTTTAGGTGCAGGAAACACTCTTATTTTTCAAGGGAGAGGTTTACTTGGTGGAGATAGGCAGATTGGGAAGCGCAAGAGGGTAGGGTTGGGGGAGAGATGAAGCTTCCCCTGCTTGGGGGTGAAGAAGAGGAGAAGTGATCAATGAAAAAGACATTTTGTTTTTTGGTTGGGGTGGGGGGTAATTTTATAGATGTAGGAAGTGGTGTTACGGAAACGAGATTTTTTACACGTGGCTATGGGCTCTTAGGGAGGGGTGTTATGGATACAAGAAGTTTTATAAGTGCCTATAGGTTCATGCACCAACAGGATTAGGTGATAGGTAACAAATATCAAAATGGGTTAGGTTCAGAAAATGAAAAAATCACATGCAACCAATTAGGCAGTATTGCTAATCAGATTGTGAAAACATAGAGCTTGATCATAAAAAAATTCCCCTACAGACCGAGAACAAAGTATTAACCACCTAAATAACTCTGGCTATTTGATGATTAAATGGAAAAATGGAAATGTGTATGCCCGGCTTCAATTTGTTCTCTTTTCTTCACTTTGCCAGCTAGTTGGGTGTGTTAATGGGTTAGCCTTTCATTTCGATAAAAAAGAAGCAATATCGCAGAACCAAATATCCACCTTTCTCTTGGACGGGTTTAATACTCCTAGCCCATTTGTTTACATACTCGTAACAATGAACTGTCAATATGATCTCCCACTTTGAAGCAGATGTTGCATGTGGCAAACTGTGATTGTCTCACAACTGAAAGAGCACTTTCCATTGTACATTCTGTTAAAACATAAGTTTCTTCTTGTGTTAATATCTTCAGCACAACATATTTCTTAAGACCAAGCCTTGCAAATGTGATGTTACTACTAATTGGCCATACAGAAGCCTTCTTTTTCCTTTTAAGTAATGCAAATCTGTTGTCAATGACTTGAACAAGCTCCAAGCTTGGATCAGGCTCAATATTTTTTTTTAAAATTGGCCATTCTATTCATCCCGTGGCCTGGGCTCGATCCTGGGACCTCTCGCTAACAAACCGAGTGTCTAACCATCTTGGTGTCTTCTGTTAGAAGGATCAGGCTCAATATGAACCACCATTCCACATGAAAGGCCCCCAAGTCGAAACCTCATACCAAGGCCATTGAATTAACTGAAGGTCTTGGCTTAACATAATCTCAGCCCGATACGATTTTGGATTTGAACCATGTTGTCAAGGTAGAGTTTGAAATTCTGGCATTGCTAAAAGCAGCAGCCATTATGAGACCAAATATGAGATCAAGAGGTGGGTGTGCCACCCTATATACAAACTTGTAATCTGAAAATTTCCACATGTCCTCAAAAATCTAGATCTAGAATCAGGCAAAAGTCAAATTTGAACTTACTATTCCAAATATCAGCTAGCCAATCTAGCCCTAAATCTCACATATCTTAGCTAGCGGCACACTGCAAAGGATCATCTCTTGTCTCATGGCAAGTGTTTGTTGGTCACATACTAACAAGTTCAGCCTCCATCTCACTGGGATAACATTGTAAAACACAATGACATCCCTGAAGTCATTGATTTCTCTATTCCTTAGCATAAGCATCCAAGACATTTCCTTCTTACCATGTCCATCCTTATCTTCAAAGGGATTTGCCAGTGTTATTGTCGAGGAAGGAGCACTAATGCATGCCCTCAATTTCTCTAAGGAATCTGCATTCACCTATTAACTACGATCTAGTCAATCCAATTTTTGCATCCTACACTAGTGATTGTGTCACCTTTGTCCCAATTCACCCACTGGATTAAGAATTACTATCAAAAGCCTAGAAGTGAAAATCCATAAAGCCAAAGGTGGAAAGGCTATGGTGAAAGTGGTTCTTGGGGGAGGAGGGCTTAGGAGGGAGTGCAACCTTGTGAGGGCCCTCCAGCGTTAGAGTCGCCGTGATCACATCACAAATGTTGATATTATAGAAGAGAAAAAAGATCTTTTTTATGTATCTAAAACAAATGCAATGCTCTCTATTTTATAGAATAAGAGAGTAAGTAAGAAACAAAATTAGGCAATATGGGATAAAAGAAAAGCTAAAGATAGGACAAGTCTAAAGCACATAACAAAACACATAACAAAGCATAATGCAATAAAGCATATATACTAATACTCCCCCTCAAGATGGAGCATAGATATCAATCATGCCCAGCTTGTCCGCCATGGTAGTGAATCTGGCCTTGGGAAGAAGCTTTGTGAAGATATATGCTACTTGATCAGAAGTATGAGTATATGGAGTAGAGATGTTGCCAGATAAAACAGCATCTCGAACAAAATGGCAACCCACCTCAATATGCTTGGTGCGCTCATGAAATGTTGGATTGTTGGCAATGAATATAGTAGCTTTATTGTCACAATACATAGGAACAGGATCTGGATCAGAAATATCAAACTCCTTCAGAAGACCATGGACCCACAACAGTTCACAAGTGGTATGAGCCACAGTTCTATACTCAAGTTCAGCACTAGAACATGCAACCACACTTTGTTTCTTGTTGCGCCAGGTAACAAGATTACCTCCCACAAAGATACAGTAACCAGATGTAGATTTACAATCTATCATGTTGCCTACATAATCGGAATCAAGATATCCTATGATTTTACAACGCCCATCTCTTCTGTAGAATAAGCCCTTCCCTGGAAAAAATTTCAAATATTTCACAATATGACACATAGCATCCCAGTGTCATTGTCTAGGTTTATCTAGATATCTACTGACTAAGCCAACTACAAAAGATATATCAGCCTTGTAACAGTCAGATGCATAAGTTTACTAACTAATCTACAATATTGTTGGTTATCTGGGTATTGAGGAGAAGAATCATCATCCCAATTCGTATTAGGATCTGATCTAAGGGAGTAGTAGTAAAGCATGCATGTTTCCGACAAAAGATCCAGAACATATTTCCTCTATGATGGACAAATACCTGAAGAAGAACGGGAAACTTCAATACCCAAAAAATATCTCAATTTTCCCTGATCTTTAGTGATAAAATATTTTTCTAGGTATTCTTTAGTAGTCTGGATGTCTGCTTAATCACTCCCAGATAAGATGATATCATTAACATAGACAATCAGAATTACAAGGCTAGAGGAAGTTTTCTTAATAAAAACCGAGTGATCAAAATGAGAGTGGCGGAAGCTAAATTTTTGAAGAATAAAACTCAATTTGTCAAACCATGCACATGGACTTTGTTTCAGTTCATAAATAGCTTTACGTAACATGCACACTTTAGAACACCCCCCCTGAGCAACAAACCCAGGTGGTTGCTCTATGTATACCTCCTTGTGCAGGTCACCATATAAAAAGGCATTTTTAACATCCAATTAAAACAGAGACCAATCACAGTTTACAACCACAGAGATAAGAACACGAACAGAATTCAGACGTGCAACAAGAGTGAAAGTCTCAAAGTAATCAACTCCATATGTTTGGGTATAGCCTTTGGCGACTAGACGAGCCTTCCATCTTTCAATTGTGCTATACATATGGTACTTTATAGTAAAGATCCAGCGACAACCTACATGAGAGCAATTGGCAGAAGCTCGACGCCATGAAGAATGCTATCTTTAGCGACTAGACGAGCCTTCTCATGTATGTCGATCAGTAAGGGTCTGCATTTCAGTCTCCAGAGCTCGACGCCATGAAGAATGCTATAAAGCTTGAGCAGCATTCTTAGGAATAGAGACAACAGATAAAGCAAAGGTAAAAGTGGCAAAGTTCGTTCCCAGGTTAGCAGTAGAACAAAAATTTCTAATAGGATGCAGAGTGCAAGACCAGGTCCCTTTACGTCGACCAATCGGAACATCTAAGTCCCAAAATACCTGAGGTTGAGGATGATCTGCTGATGAGGATGGAGGAATTGATGGAGGGGCCATGGAGGGAGTTGTAGCTTTCGGTCTGTGTTGATATACTTTTAGAGGCGGAGATGGTGCACCATCAGTAGGCGGAAAGTCAGTTTCAACTGACAAAGACAATGGTGTATCAACCAACAGATCAGATGACAGATTAGATCATGCATAGTAGAATGGCATATGCTCAAAGAAGACTACATCGGCACACTAAGCACTAACAAACCATTTCTTTGTAGAGGGATCATAGCACTTGTACCCATTCTGAGTCCGAGAGTAACCCAAGAAAACACATTTTGTAGAACACGGGTCAAGCTTATTTAAACCACGACGCAAGTGCTTCCAAAAACCCAAGGAGGCACAGCAAAAAGGAGGCATCAGGGTACAAGATTTGATAAGGCACTTGATTGCCAAGGACAGTGGAGGGCATGCAGTTAATAAGATAACATGCAGTAGAGAAAGCTTCAAGCCATAAAGTTTTGGGTACATTATAGTGAAAAAGAAGGGTGCAAGCTACTTTGAAGAGGTATCGATTCTTGTGCTCAGCAACCCCATTTTATTGGGGGTACGAACAGGAAGTTTGACGAATTGTACCCATCTTGCAACAAAACTGGCTGACAGAGGATTGCACAAACTCTAGGGCATTATCGGTGCAAAAAATCTTAATTGGTGTGTCAAATTGTATACGGATTTCAGCAAAGAAGGAGAAGGTATCTAGCTGTGAGATCAGTCTTTTAATAAAAACAACCAAGTAGTTCTAGAAAAGTCATCAATAAAGCTCATAAAGTACCGAGATCCATATGTACTCGGAACATAACATGGACCCCAAAAGGTCAGCATGCACAATCTCCAAACATTTTTTTGAACCAATATAGGTTTTTTTTTTAAAAACTGACATGGGATTCTTTGCCCAACTTGCAATTTTGACAATGAAAAACAAAATCTGAAATAGCAAGAATTAAATGCTTCAATTTGGCAATAGATGGATAGCTCAGTCGATAATGCCATTGTAGGCTTGTCACATATGCAATCAGCAAAGCAGTAGTGTTCGGCGTATCCAAGTGGTATAATTTGTTTGGTCCCTCATGGCCCGTACCAATCCTCGTGCTAATATCCTGAAAAACGCAACCGTCCAGGTCAAAAGTAATAGAGCATTGAAGGCTCTTCATAGTTTGACTAACTAATAACAAATTCAACAGAAACTTAGGAACAGAAAGGGTGGAGCACAATAAGAGATTGTCAGGAGTACAGATACTCCCTATGCCAGTAACAGGAGTTTGAGAACCATCAACAAGAGTAACAAGTGGAACAGCAAAAGTTTTATGGAGTTCAAAAAATAATGCAAAATTTTAGAAATATTGGACGTGGCGTCAGAATCAATCACCCATTTATTTTTACCATAAGATGTGGAGGAGGCAAGAACAGTAGAACCTCCATCAGCAGAGGCATCAGTAGTGGAGGAAGAGAGACGGGCCTGAAGTAGCTTTCCTAACTCAGAGTGAATCTAATCCGCAAATGGTTGGGACAATGAGAATGGTGCAGAATCAGGTTGACCTATAATGACTTGATTGGCCCATGCAGGCTTACCATGCTTAATCCAACAACGATCTTCAGTATAGTTTGTGCGTGTACAGAAATGACAGTAGCGTTGCTCAAAAGCAGATAAGTTTGGACCAGATGATGAAGAACCACGGCCAGGCCCAACAGTAGAGCGGCCATGACCATGACTTCAACCCCGGCCACAGCAAGGGGAGGAGTCTCCTATGCGGACAGCTACAGCAGCAGCATCAGAGTGGTCAGGTGACAAAGGAGAGGCAGACGGGAGTCATTGGACCTGTTTCAGAACATCGCGTAGGGTAGGCAACGAATAGCTGGATAGTATTCGATTTAAAGAATGAGTAGGATAGCCCGCAAGAAATTGCACTAGTTGAAGTTCACTATGTTGTCCTTCTATTTCATTGATATCAGCAGAGAGGGGGTGATATACCTCAAACTCGTCCCAGAGAGCACAACATTGATTATAGTAATCCTCCACAGATTCAGTAATAGAATACTCCTTTTTAACCAATTGATTGAAATTTTCAAACACTTTCTATGGGTTTTGCTTATGAGAGCAAACATGTGAGAGCTGGTCACACATGGCTTTAGCAGTCCGGAGGCGAATAAGCGACTGGTTGATTTTGGACCCAGCATTGTTGACCATATAGGCCATGACGTTGGAGTCCTCCTTAGTCCACAGATTGTAGGCTTGTTTAGTTTTATCATTGGCGTTATCAACAGGTATGGCAGGAGCGTCAAAAGTAAGATGCAAGTAACGACCATGAGCTTTGACATAGAGCTCGAAGGCTGCAGACCAAGTGTGATGGTTGGAGCCATCCAACTTCACAGTAGTGACGCATAGTGTCCAGAGCAATTCAGCAGATGCCAAGGTATCAGAAAGCGGGAAGCGAGAGGCGTGCGGACAGCACCCTGTAACCGATTAAGCGGTAGACGGGCGATTTTTGAAAAAGCGGGTGTCTAAATTTTATATATTTTTATACAAAATTACTTGTATGTATATATAAAAAATATATTTCTAAGGAACTTCTATACATATCTAATCAGCAAATCAGTAATTAACTAAGTATTCATCAGTACTTTACTATTAATCAGTATCTCTAATCACTAAAATCAGCAAGCAGATCAGTAAATGTAAATAACAAACTATGAATGATTGCTTTAAAGTAATACTAACCAGTAGTACCAATCATTAATCACTGAAAGCAGCAAGGAAATCAGTAAAACTAATCATGCATTAGAAGTATAATAGAGCAATATGATATTTACTTAGATGCATCACAGCAGTACCCAATTATTACAGCTTACACACAAAGTATGCATTCTAAATTAGGACTAGCTATATCATAGAACATTTAATCTATACAAGTTTCATATATTATAGTCGACACTACTTGGACTATGTAATCAATTAATGTTAGATGCTTACATTAGTATATTTAAACAAAGCGGGAAAAAACGGGAAAAAAGCGGGAAAAGGCGGGTGAGGCGGGCAAAAAGCGGGCGATTATGTTCAAAACGCTTAACCGGACGCTTAGGGGCTAAATTAGGCGGATGAGGGTCTTGGCCGAGCTTGAACCTGTTTTAATTCACTAGCAGATGTCATCAGAAAGATAGGTCCTAGACAGATATCGCAACAAGAACAAACCCAACACTAGGGCAAAAGGAAAGAAACCCAACTTAGGGGCAGCAGCAATAGTCAACAAGCAGAAGCAAAAGAAGGAACCCAACTTATGGGCACCAGTAGATTTGGATCAATAGATCTGAAAAAACCCACAACAAGGGCAGTAGGCAACAGCAGATCTGGATCGTTAGATTTGAGAAATCCGCACAGCGACAAAGAGAAGAGAAAAACCTGCGCTACCACAGGGAGAGAGTTACTCCACCATGAGGCGCAGGCAGGTAACAAGGATAGTCCTTTTAGATCCTCAATGTGCTATTTTTGGAAAGTGCCCGGAGGCGAAGAAGGACAAAGATGGAAGGGAAGGAGGCGGATTGGGAGGCTAGACGAGGGAGGCAATGGAGGCTTGTAGTAGGACGTATGGGAGAATAGGCAGCAGGACAAGGAGGGGTGACAATGGTGGATGGGAGGAGGAAGGGTAGCGGCGATGGGAAGGTAGGCGGCGGCGTAGGGAGGGCGGTGCGGGTTGGAGGTGGGAGGAGGATGGGCGGCGGTGGGCTGGTGTTAGCAGCAGCGGGGGTGGAGAGGAAGTTAGGAAGAGAGGAAGGGAACAACAACGGGCTGGAGGTGTGAGGAGGATGGGTGGCGGTGGGCTGGTGTGGTGGTAGCAGCAGCATGGGTGGAGAGGAGGTTGGGAAGAGAGGGAGTGGCGGTTGGCTAGAGGGCAGCAAGGGTCGGCGGCCGGAAGTAGGGTTGATGGCGGGCAAGGGGCGGCGGCTAGGGTTTAGAGGAGAAGCGAGGGGTGATGGGAAAAGAGAGGGGTGGCGACTAGGGTTAGAAAGAACAGGGAAGCATTAGGGTTGAGGAAGAAGTTAAGGGGGATCGTAACCGTCTGATACCATATAGAAGAGAAAAGTTTTTTTTTACGTGTCTAAAACAAATACAATGCTCTCTCTTTTGATAGGATAAGAGAGTAAGAAACAAGTTTGGGCAATATGGGATAAAAAAAAAGCTAAAGACAGGATAAGTCTAAAGCACATAACAAAACACATAAGATAGCATAAAGCAATAAAGCATACATACTAAAAGATATCTTGTAGGTTGTTTTGCATCTGTAGGTTAAAGTGAAGCACTCTTTCCAATGCACGCGAGAGGTGCTCTACGACTTCTCACTTTGTGCCAACTTGAGTTACATGTAAGGTTCAAATGAGATCTAATATCAACTCATCCCTTCCTAAGGTGGTTTGGAAAACCACTTTATTTGAATGACTAGGTGATCTCAAAATAAAGCACAAGTCATTCCAAAGGATGAAGTTGAAGTCATACATGTTAGACAAGTTAACAACAAAAATTATCCTCCTTAGGATAGATATCAAACCCACCTCATGGCCTCTCAGTTTGTTAATCCGTCTATTTAGGTGTGAGAGAGAAATGACTTCTTACCCACCAAGGCAAGTAGATTGTTGTATAAAATGCCAATGGTTTCTTTAACTAGTAGAAGAAAAAGAAACCTCAAATGACACTTACACTTGCTTTCTTCTCCTTAGCTTACACTTGCTTTCTTCTTCTTAGCTCAAGGGCACATGGCATATTGAGTGGGAAATTCACAAGCCCTTCCATCTCAACACCATTCCCAACAACCTTGTGAAGGTCCTCCAGCATCATAGTCATCATGATCACATTATAGTTGCTCATATCTAGTCAGTTGTTGTGCATCCCAAGTCAAAGTGGAGCACTCCTAGTGCATGCGAGAGTAGCATTATGGCTCTTCTCACTTTGTGCCCATCTAAGCTCTATGTAAGGCTCAAACAAGACTTAAGATCATATCATCCCTTCCTAACAAGGCGGGCTAGACAAACACTTTTTCTAGATAATTAGAAGATCTCAAAAAAAATACAAGTCATTCCAGAGGATGACATTGAGTCATTCACATTAGAAGATAACAAGGAAAAGTTGGCCTCCTTGGGATGGTTTTCAAACCCATCCTATAGCCTCTAAGTTTATCGATCATCCTATTTAGGTGTGAGAGAAATGACTTGTTACTCAACAAGGCATGTAGAATGTTGTATACACTAGCAAGAGTTTCTTTAGCTAGGAAACAACTTCCCTCAAAGGATACACTTGCTTTCATATTCTTAACGCAAGAGCAAATGAAGGTTATGGAATCTCTAGCTTGGATGGCATATGGCCTTGTGGTAGCTATTAGTATATATATTTTATTGTGTTATGACTGGAATGCAGGCCCTTAACGATCAGCATATGTGGGACTTGGTTGATGCTCCTACTGATTGCTCTCCTGTAGGATGTCGCTGGATCTTTACCATAAAGTATTAGTTGGATGGCACAATTGAAAGATTGAAGGTTTTGTTTGTCGCCAAAGGCTATACCCAAACGTATGGAGTAGATTATTTTGAGACTTTCTCTTCTGTTGCACGTTTAAATTTTGTCCTTGTTCTTATCTTTGTGGCTGTGAATTGTGATTGGCCCTTGTTTCAATTGGATGTCAAAAATGTCTTCTTATATGGAGACTTGCACGAGGAGGTACACATGGAGCAACCACCTGGGTTTGTTGCTCAGGAGGAGTGTTCTAAAGTATGCAAGTTACGCAAAGCTCTCTATGGACTGAGACAGAGTCCACGTGCCTGGTTTGACAAATTAAGTCATATTCTTCAGAAATTTAGCTTCTGTCGCTCTCATTGTGATCACTCGGTGTTTATTAAGAAAACTTCCTCTGGTCTTGTAGTACTGATTGTTTATGATGATGATATCATCTTATCTGGGACTGATCAAACGAGCATCCAGGCTACGAAAGAATACCTGGAAAAATATTTTATTACCAAAGACCTAGGAAAATTGAGATATTTTCTGGGAATTGAAGTTTCCCGCTCCTGTTTAGAAAAAAATTTATCAAAGAGGAAATATGTCCCGGATCTCTTGGCGGAAACAGGTATGCTTGGAGCAAAACCTGCTGGTACTCCCTTAGATCCTAATACGAACTGGGATGATGACTCTTCTCCTTCGTACCCAGATAACCAACAATATCGTAGATTGGTTGGTAAACTTATATATCTGACTGTTACAAAGGCTGATATATCTTCTGCAGTTGGATTAGTCGGTAGATATTTGGATAAACCCAGGCAATGTCACTAGGATGTGGTGTGTCATATTCTGAAATATCTAAAACACTCTCTAGGAAAAGGATCATTCTACAGAAGACATGGGCATTGTAAAATACAAGATATTCGGATTCTGATCATGCATGCAACAGGATGGATCGTAAATCTACATCTGGTTACTATACCTTTGTGGAGGTAATCTTGTTACCTGGCGCAGCAAGAAACAGATTGTAGTTGCCCACTCTAGTGTTGAAGATGAGTTTAGAGCTATGGCTCATACTACTTGTGAAATGTTGTGGGTTTGTGGTCTTCTGAAGGAGTTTGACATATCTGACCCTAATCCTACTCCTATGTATTGTGACAATAAGGCCGCTATATTCATTGCCAGCAATCCAATGTTTTATGAGTGCACCAAGCATATTGAGGTAGATTGCCATTTCATCCAAGAAGTTGTCTTATCTGGCAATATCTCTACTCCATATACTCACACTTTTGATCAAGTAGCAGATATCTTCACAAAGCTTCTTCCCAAGTTCAGATTCACTACCATGGTAGACAAGCTGGGCATGATTGATATCTATGCTCCAACTTGAGGGGGAGTATTGGTATATATGCTTTATTGTGTTATGCTATGTTATGTGTTTTGTTATGATCTTTACCTTTTCTTTTATCCCATATAGCCTAGTTTTGTTTCTGACTTACTCTCTTATCCTATAAAAGAGAGAGCATTGTATTTGTTTTAGACACATCAAATAAAGACTTTTCTCTTCTATAGTAGCAAATGTATACCTAAGTCCCCATTTCTTGATGAATTGAAGATATGCATGGTATTGGAGAAAACAGAAAAACCTCAGATTTTTTAGATGGAAAGAGTAACCTAAGGAGCTCTCTTGTTCCAATTTAGTTTCTACGGTGTGTACAAAGGCATCCATTGACCAATTACAAGTAATACAGCTTATACGGGGATAACACAGGATAGTAGTAAGCTAGATGAGTTGATTGCAATTGGCAGTAGGCTTTTGGGTAGATGATTTTAGGTGATGCATATGAACCTTACAAATGTGTGAGAGAGAGTTCAACCTCAAAAAGTTTGTGGAAAAGAAATAGATGTGACTTCCTAGCTACATCACTCTCTAAACTAGGCAAAAAAAGTCACATTTTCAGTTAGAACCAAAAGACAACTGATCCAAATAGCACTGCCACTGCCACTCAGATCTCATAATCACAAGCTTGCCCATTCTGGAATAATAAAAGAAGCCACCAGTTGTATTGATAAGAGGCAACCCTGCTCCTATATATAGAAAAGCAGGGAAGCGTACAGACTCAAACTAAACCCTAATAGGCCAAGACATACTTGGGTCCATATTACAAAACACTTAATAACATAAATAAACAGACTGACTCTCTAATACCCATAAAATTTCGAAGTCTAACTATATTAAATGACAAAGAAACTGTTAGCATATGTGGTTATTGGGATTAGGCTTATTGTCATCAGTTGGTATTATGTCTTCATATATTCCTTGGTACACTTTAAGTGATGATCCACTTTCCCAGTTAAGTATATCCATGTCTTCCTCTATATAAGAGACCTAATGCAACCTACCCCCTTCTCTCCTTTCTCCATTTCTTTCCCTCCCCCCTTTTCCAGCGTTGTAGGCAGCAACAGCCGCAACAACCGTCGCATGGGCCTCTGTCATCAGGTAGCAGTGCAGTCAGAAGCCATTATCGAGTAGCAGCACGACCAGTCGGCACAACCACTACAATCGATGGCCCACAGCACTAGCAGGCAAACAATCTGTTGTTGCCAGACACAGCAGTAGTCATTCAGCCGCGCATCACTGGACACACAAGGTGGCCACAAGTTGGCATGCACCTCTGCTGCCAACATTCGTCGCCGCCGCCACCAACTTGTTGTCCGTGGCCAAAAGCTGTTCTTTCTCCTATCTCTTCTCTACCATCTACTTGTTCTTTTCAGTATTGAAAAACACAGAAAAGACTCCCGATGCTAATCTTATAAAGCATCTAAAAAGAGAGAAGGGGGCAAAGCATTAACTTGTTTTGCCTCTCCATGTGGTTCCCTGAACCACACGGTTGAGTGTTCTATATGATAAAGAAATACTAAAGATTACTTTCTTCTTTTCTATGAAATGCTGAAGATCGTTATTTCATTTCAAAATTCCTTATTTACAAGGTGCTTATACTCGATTTCAGTAGTTGAGAACTTGAGATACAAAACAAAAACAATGAAATCATGAACTGCCCTGCCTAGATTAAAAATCAAGCAATATTAGTTGATATCCTGAAGTTTACTCCAATTTGCTACCGGTCTAATTGGAGTGTATGTTAAGTACCTACTTTATCTTTTTGGGGATCAATAAACATTACAATCAACTGTGTCATCCATTAATTTTTTGGCCTGTTTGGTTAGGAATAAATGATTTGCAAAGTTTTATTTCAAGATCACAAATTAAAAGGCGGGAAAACTGTCTATGCAGATGACTGTTTTGTTGGAAAGAAGTCAAAGAACCGAAGTTCTCACTTTTACTTGGTTCTGTTTGCTTCACCCCATCGTGTGTGGAAGTATGTGTAACAGTATGCTGGATGGAGTATACATGTACAAGAGAAAACTGGGTGGTACATGATAGAAAGGGGTGGGGAAAACCAATGACGCCCAAATGGAGTGTGACTGGCAGTACCTGGTCAGCTACGTACAGTGGTCATCACATGGAAATGGTTTTCCCACCTATGGTTCCAAGTATCGAGAAGCAAACGATCAGATATGGAAAGACAAGGTAATCATTTGTCTAATTTATGTTTTCTGTAGAAACAAATGGGCCGTAGAGAGCAATGCACCCTCACTCGACAACTAATTCTGGCTAGAGGTGTCTATCTACAAAAGCAGCCACCAAAAACTTTATCCAAACTAAGCTCATGTTGCCTATCCAAAAAAAGTGAACACATTTTTTTTATCAGCAATAGAGCTAATTCACTATTCAAAGGTAATGAACTGAAGAAGCACAAATCTCATCAATTAAGTATCTATATGAACGTATGTAAAAGTGATTCTGTCTTAAATCTTCTTTATTTAGATTCTTTATTGGGATGTCTTATGATCCTTCTCAGATGTGTAGTTCTTCCGATACATGAAAGTTGACATGAAAAATACAAAATTTCAGCCCAGCAAGAGTAGTTAGGTTTTATGATATTATTGCAGAAGCAGTGTTTAACTCAAGCATAATGAAGTTCAAGAGAAACCTTAATGCAAAATTAAAGTGCCAAAACCTTACCCATTTAAGGGTATTTCCCTCACTTGGGCCCCGTTGTGGGTCATAGGGTGCTCGCCCAGATATTATTTCAACCAACAGAGCACCAAAGGAATATACGTCACTTTTCACCGTAAGTTGATTAGTGCAAAAATATTCTGGATCTAAATATCCTGTAGTTCCCTTAACCTCTGTAACAACATGAGACATGCCACCCTCAGTTGCACCCAACCTAGCCAATCCAAAGTCTGCAACCTTAGCACGTAGGTTGTCGGTGATTAGAATGTTTGATGATTTTATGTCCCTGTGGATGATAGGATGGTCTGCGACATAAAAAGACAAGATGCAGAATGACATTAGTTTGTAATGTTCATAGTAAAAATGAAGCATGAAGCTCTGTACAACGGAATTAAAACCATATCTGATGATTATGTAACGAGACAAAGTTTTGCATACCAGAATACATGTGAAGGTATGTGATGGCATGAGCCACATCAATCGCAATGTCCAGTCGTCTTGCAAAATCAAGAGAATTGCCATGCACTCCTGCGCGTGTCCGAATGGAGGAAAAATTAGCAATGCTAGCAGCTAGATATTAGGTGCCTGAACCATGACATGGCCAGATAATCCAGACGCCAAATAGTCATCTAGTTGCATGTCATAATAGCTTCACTATTGATAAATTTGCCTCGAGATCAATTGTTCTTAAGAGGCGGGCAGCATGACAGCACAGTCAAGCATTTTTCTTATTAGTTCTCATTAATGTGTGCAAAGGTTCAAAATATTACACAAGTACTATATCTCTAAATGCATTGCATGTGTGCGCGCAATGGTAGTTAACAGTGTTACACACCTTTTATCTCAAAGCATTTTCCAATGCCTACTTGAGAGCACCCAACAGAAATTTGTGTTGTCAGTGGCTATCTAAGGAAACACCATGACCCTACCATCTTTTAGGTTAGTAAAATTTCTCTTTAACTGATGCATCCTTCATTCCTTATGATTTATCATCTAGTTCAGGAATTTCGAGTCTTCTGGAAATGCTACATCTGAGCTAAAGATCGTTTATCAGAAAAAGTGAATATGGACGATGCATTCAATCACGGTTTGAGCATATTTCTGATAGTTCTTGTCCTTCTTCACTGGGAACATTGCAAACGCCAGCATATTGGCACTTGAAGTAGGTCACTCTTGTCTTGGTCCACCACAACTGAGGCAGGGTAGACAAGTTGTTGAGTTGGATTAAAAAAAATTCCCCTCATCCAATGTCGTGTCCGTGTCCTACATTTTAGAAATTTGCCGTGTCCCGTGTCCGTATCTGTGTCAGTGTCCGTGTCTAGAAACGTGTCCATGCTGACTTGCTCTTGGTCCACCACAACTGAGGCAGGGTAGACAATTTGTTGAGTTGGTTATAAGTTGTTGAGCCGCAGAGTGAAGCGGCGGCTGTGAGAAAGGAGGCAAATCTGCGGCGACGACAGCAGGTCCCGTTGCACTCGTCGTTTAGTAGCCGCAGGCGCCAGCAGGCCTCCATTGAGCTCTGGCCAGCAGCTCTTGTAGCTGCAACCCCAGTCGAAAGAAGAGGAAGGGGTCCGGGGGATATCGTTAGACGCATGGTGTCAGGGCTGGTTGTGGGTTTTTACTCTTTTTTTTCAATTGGAAGGGGGATAAATGTTATGTTTGGGGGGTACAAAACTGCTCAGGTCAGTCAAAACTGGTCCGAGTTAGCGGGTCTCCAGGTTTATTGCTTTTCCCCCAATAAAATGGGCATGTAGCCCACCCGACCCACAGCACTGGCAGGCTGACGGTTCAACCGGATGAACGGGCCAGTCTAGGTCAGGTTTCAAAACTCTGGATAATAGTGAGGACAGGTTGGGGATTTACTTTTTTACTTTGAAAAAAAGGAAAGAAATTAAGAAAATCATATCACACCTGTTGTAGGATTGATTTCTCCCCCTTTCTTCCCACTCCAAGCAGTGCAATGGCCAAAAAAAGCAAAAGTGACCAATACGCAACAGTAGCCACCACATGCAAACTTTGGCAACATGTTGCTGATATGTGAACCAATCTGATGTAGCAGAAAAAATGAGACGACAGCCATTTAATTGGGCCAACTTACAGCTACCGTGCTCTAACATCTAGACGCTTCAAGGTCATTGAGATCCAACGTGGTGGTGGAGTGGTGGTCGATGTAAACAGCTTTTATTTGAACATCTGTATACATGGTTTCAACTACTACATCAAGGAAGTGCATCGGACACATTAGTCCCACAAACTCCTTAAGATGATCGGGACCGGTAGAGAGAGATAGAGAGAGAGAGAGCTGATCCAGTGATAGGAAGCTGCAAACACTGCTGTGAATGCTGAATCTTTCTTTTATAGATCTAATTCATGTACAAAACAAGGAAGAACAGTAAGTGGTGGAAAATCCATTGTGAGAGAGACACCGAGATCTGATTCAGGAAAGCAAAGAAGAATCATAAGCAGTCGGAAAATATCCATCATGAGAGAGAAACAACCAGATCTGGTTCTGGAACTGCTACAAAGAGGCAAATCATTATAAAACACAAACACACAAAAGAGAGAAAAATTACATGGGTTGGCACCTCAATATATAATCCTGGCCCACAGGAGTCAAGAGGGAACTCTAGCACTGTTTCGTTTCACTTCAACGTCCTAGGGTACAGAGAGGCAGTGATGAGTGCAAACTCATCACCTTTTTTTGCATATTTTAATCTTTATTTGACAATAATTTGTTGGCCTTTGAATAGTGTTAGCATAAATTTGTCTAGTTTAGCTTTTCTCCCTTCTATTTGGAGTTTTCGCTAGTTTTGGCTGACTTTTGCAGGGAAATGACCAAATCTGCTCTGATTAATCTCATGAACCGCCCGGTTCAGTTACGAACTGTCCGGTTTGGATACGAATCGCCCGGTTCGCACCCAGACTCAGTCAAATGGTCGCTGCCAACAGCCATTCTCGGGTTTCATTGAACCGACTCGCGACATTAATATAGTCAATTGGTCAAGGAAGGCAATTCGACAAAATCTCTCTATTTTTGGGAAAGCAATTAGAGTCCAAAAAGGCCAAGAGTCGGAGGCTTCAAATCTGCCCAGATCCAATCTCACAAACCGCCTGGTTCAGATACGAACCACCCAGTTCATACACGAATCAACCGTTTCGCACCCAGATCCGATCAAAAGGGCCATTAGCAGCAAACCTCAGTCAAAGCGGATCCAACGGCCGCCACCACCACAAGGCCTCATTTCTAGGGTTTTTGCCCCTCCTTTCTCCCTATAAAAGGAGGGGGGACACCAAAGCAAAGGGCATCACTTGTTTTATCTCTTATTATCCATTTTTTCATTATGTTTGAGTAGTTTCTCTTCTAGGGCATGGGGAGTAGCCCCATAGCCCGATCTCTACATTAGTTGTACTGACTCCATCATTTTAATGAAAAGATGCTTCCCAAACAGTTTCCATTATGATCAAAGGATATAGATATATTCTTGTGGGGGTACCGAGATCTCAGATCCTAACAAGAACGAATGCGTAAATTCTTGACGCATTTTGATATTTTATCTTTTTGATTTGCACTTGTTTTCTAGTTGATAGAAAGCAGATTGAGGAAGCGTAGGGTTACACAATGTGTGTACCCTCATATATATATTAGTGGAACAATTACATGTAGGTCCAAATCGAAAAGTAAAATAACAGGACAGTAAATAAAGACATATATTAACACTCCCCCTCAAGTTAGAGCATAGATATCAATCATGCCCAACTTGTCCACAAGCGAGTTGAAATGTTTCTTGACCAGCAGCTTTGTAAACATATCAGCAACCTGATCTTCTGAGCGAGTGAAAGGAGTGCAGATCTTGCCAGATAAGATAGTCTCTCGAATGAAATGACAATCGACTTCAATATGCTTTGTGTGCTCATGATATACAGGATTATTAGCAATGAAGATAGCAGCTTTATTGTCACAGTGCATAGGAATAGCAGCAGAAGATTCAACCCCAAAGTCTTTCAGAAGAGATTGTACCCATAGGAGCTCAAAAGCAGTATGGGTCATTGCCCTGTATTCAGCTTAAGCACTAGATCTGGCAACAACATTTTGCTTTTTATTTCTCCAAGTGACCAGATTACCTCCAACATAAGTACAGTAGCCTGAAGTAGATTTTTTGTCAATCTTACTTCCAGCAACAAACCCAGGAGGTTGCTCCATATAAACCTCTTCTTAAAGATCCCCATACAGGAAGGCATTTTTAACATCCAGTTGAATAAGAGGCCAATCAAGGTTAATAGCTACAGAATGAAGAATTCTGACAGAGTTAAGTCTGGCAACAGGCGAAAACATCTCAAAATAGTCAATTCCATAAGTTTGAGTATACCCTTTTGCAACTAGCCATGCCTTCAGACGTTCCACCGTTCCATCAGGTTGATACTTTACAGCATAGACCCATCTGCAGCCAACAGGGTTGCACTCAGGAGGTGGATCCACCAGCTCTCAAGTTCCTCTGTCAGTAAGAGCAGTCATCTCTTCTTTCATGGCAGTCATCCAGGCTGAGTTTTGTAAGGCATCATGGACAGTCTTAGGAACAGCAACAGCAGATAGAGCAGCCACAAAGTTACTAGCATGAATACTCAGAAGTGCAGTAGAAACATGATTAGCAATATTATGTGAAGTGCAGGAATGAGTACCCTTTCTGAGAGCAATAGGCAGATCTAAGTCAAAGTGTACCTCGGCAGGAGTGGGACCTTCTTGAGGAGAAGATTGGTGCTGCATGGGGGGATCTTGAGTACTTTGGGACCTGTTCCTGTGTTTATACACAATAAGTGGAGGAGCAGTATTTTCAGCAGGTGAAGTGTCAGAGGTACAATCACTCGTGACAGGCAATGGTGATGTGATTATATCAGAATCCAGTGTATCTCCTTTAGCAGAATAAAAGGGTGTATCCTCAAAAAAGACTACATCGCTACTTGTGAACCATTTTTTCCCATTAGGACTATAGCACCGGTACCCTTTTTTAGTACGAAAATAACCCCAAAAAATACATTTTTCTGCTCTAGGAGATAATTTATCATAGTTTGGTCCAAGTAATCGTACAAAACAAGTAGAACCAAATATTTGTGGAGGTACAGAAAACAAGGTTACATCAGGCTGGAGAACCTGAACTGGAATCTTATTGCCAATAACAGACGACGGCATTCTATTAATCAGAAAATAGGCAGTCAGGATAGCTTCTGGCCAAAAATGTCTAGGTACATTAGAATGCAACATTATAGTTCTAGCAACCTCAAGTAAATGCCTATTTTTCCTTTCTGCAACTCCATTTTGTTGAGGTGTATAAGCACAAGATGTCTGATGAATAGTACCCACAAATCGACAAAACAATTCAACTTCTTTCTGAACAAACTCCAAAGCATTATCGGTTCTCAGAATTTTAATAGGCACAGAATATTGGGTTTTTATTTCAGCAAAAAAGAATTTTATTGTAGATAGCACTTGAAACCGATTTTTCAACATAAACAACCAGGTGGCACGAGAGAAATCATCAATAAACAGAATAAAGTATTTATTGCCAGACAAACTTAGTACATGACACGGACCCCATACATTTGAATGAACAAGATCAAAAATATTTTTACTGCTAATATGGGACCGTTTAGGAAAGACAGATCTAGACTGTTTCCCTAACTGACACGACTCGCACTGAAAACGGTGTGTTCCTACACCAGAGATAACATGCTTTAATTTTTCAGAAGATGGATGTCCAAGTTTATAGTGCCACTGCAAAGCTGAAACAGATGAAGATAGAGTTGAAGCGAACGCCAAGTTGTCAGTCTTTTTCAATTCATCTAGATAATATAGGCCATCAGGTCCTTCATGCCCCTCACCAATCTTCATCCTCGTGCGAAGGTCATGAAAAGTACAAGTACCAGGAATGAATGTGAGACTGTAATTCAGACTACGCACAATTTTGCAAACAGATAATAAGTTCAGTGGAAATCGAGGCACATATAGAGCAGATTTTAACAAAAATTGAGAGATTATGTCTCCAATCCCAACTACAGCAGTCTTGGAGCCATCCGCAAGCATAACAAAAGAATTAGAAACCGGTTTAGATAAGGTTTTAAACAAAGACCGATTTCCAGATATATGAGATGATGCACCTGAATCAATCGCCCATTTTTTATTACCAGTACTAGGCGAGGGGGCACTGATGAAGGCAGAATCACAACCAGAATATGTAGCAGCATGAGCTCCAGAAGCAGCTCCAGAGGATGGCCCAGTACGCTCAAGCAGTAGACGCTCCACTTCAGCACGGATGAAGTCAGCAGTAGTAGAACTGGATGCATCAGTAGCAGTAGGTTGTGACACTACCTTAGTGGTAGCATGGGCATCAAAAGCTGCATTAGCCCAGGCAGGCTTTCCATATTTCTCTCAGCATTTTTCTTCAATATGATTAGACCGGCCACAGAAGCTACAGAACCGTTGACCAGTCTGAGGGTGAGCAGCATTGGGAGGACCAGAAGGTGCTCCACGTCTAGAAGAACCTCCCCCTCCCAGCACTAAGAGGTGGACGAGTTTTGTGAGAACGATCGCGGTCGCGGCCACGACCCCGGCCGAACATAGCAGCAAGGGCGGTAGTATCTCCAGTATCCGAAGGCAACTCAGATGATGATGACGGCAATCGTTGTAGACACTGAAAGGCACTCTGTAGAGTAGGTAGTGGGTCGTTGGCAAGGATCTGATCCACAACTCCAGCATATGAGTCAGGTAGCCCACATAGGAACTAAACTACCTGCAACTCCTGGCATTGACGTTGCATGGTAGCCAAGTCAATAGACAGGGGATGGTAGGCCTCCAATTCTCCCCAGAGTCCCTTGAAGGCAGAAAAATAGTCAGTGAGATCAAATCCTGAGAAGTGTAGACGTCTCTTACTGACAAAGGAACTTGGGAGCTGGTGGATCCACCTCTTGAGTGCAAACCTGTTGGAAGCGTAGGGTTACACAATGTGTGTACCCTCATATATATATATTAGTGGAACAATTACATGTAGGTCCAAATAGAAAAGTAAAATAACATGACAGTAAATAAAGACATATTAACACTAGTTAAAAAGATCATATTGTTGTGGGGATGTTGAGATCTCAGGTCTCAACAAGAACAAACCCATAATCTTTTGACGCGATCACTTGATTTAGATTATGACCTTTTTATCTAGTTATCTTATTTGTTATGACCTATCATGACGTGATCACCTGACACATGGGTTAGAACCTCATAATGGGAATCACATATTCTTGATGCAATCACCTGATAGATTTATGTTGGATGGTTGGATTAGGATCATCAAACGTTGTGACCTCGGGTTTGAGAGAAGTATGGTCTTTGTTTGATTTGTGCTCCCACGGGATGCAACTCCACATAATCCTGATTCGGTCATTAAAAATATGGAGTTGGATCAGTTAATCTAGGAACGTGGTTTTTTGCAGTGATCCTCCGGACCCCCAGTTTCTTTTAACATTTGATTAGTTAAATTTTATTTCTGCAATTTTATTTTCTATTCTTAGCATAATCAAACTCTCAATAAACCGGATTTTCCTTCTTTTTCTTGTGGTTGGTTTTGGCCCGTAATGAGTTGACTGCCTCTTAAGAAGGTTATACTCTAGGACTTTTCCTAGTGATTGGTGCGCCAACGACGTGCATCATGCAGCAAATGCAAACCTTGACATGCCCATCAAGATTAAGCAGATGAAAAACATACATAGGTATCCCATCAACGCTCAAATATGCATCTGAGAACAACTTATTAGTATATATATTTTCCTATTCTTTTATTATGCTATGTGCGTTATGGGCTTTAGACTTGTTTTGTCTATTAACCTTTCTTTTATTCCATATTGCTTATTCCTGTTTTAAGTTTTACTCTCTTGTCCTATAAAAGAGAGAGCACCGTACTTGTTTTAAACACATCACAAAACACATCCTTTTAATTTGCATGGTATCAAAGCTTTTCGATCCCCCTTAGTCCTCCCTCTTCTCAACCCTAACCCTATGCTTCCTCCAACCTAGCCGCCATCCCCCCATCCGCCTTTCCTTTCTTCCACCCCCTGCTACCCGCTGCCGCCGCCCGCCACTGCCCTCCTCTCTCCCTTCTTTTTCCCGCCTCTCCTCTTCCGCCCTGCTGCCACCATCCAGCCTCCACCACCCTCACCCTCTCCCTTGCAATGTCGTTGTCCCCCCCACCCCCCATCCACCTTGTCGCCGCCACCCCTCCTCCCTCCTCGTTGCTACCAACCTCCAACATCCCTATTGTTGCCCTCTACCTATGCTACTCACCCACTACCATCATCTCCATCTTCTAGTTTCCCCATCCATCTCCCTTCTCCCCTTCTTCTCCAACTACGTCTACGGGTGCTTTCTAAAATAGCATGTTGACGTTTTTTTAACATTCTCTGTTTGCTATGTGCTTGGGCCTCATGGTTGACTGGTTTACTCTCCAGGGTGGCGTAGGTTTTTTACTTTTTTCTACTGCCCCTCTGAGGGTTCTCTAGATCTGATGCTTCAGATCCCCTGTTGCTGCTTTCTGCCCTCGTGCAGGTTTTACTGGTTCTGCTGATCGAGGTCTACTGTTGCCCATGTGTTGGGTTTCTACTGCTATTTTCTACTGATTGCTACGTCTACCTACTACATGTTGCGCATGCCTGCTTCTGCGTCTTGCATTCTTCTTGACTAATGGCGTCAATCGATCCGCTACGCAATATGTGCGTCACTACTGCTAAGTTTGATGGATCCAACTATCACGCCTGGTCTGCCTCTTTCGAGTTCTATGCTAGGGCTCAAGGACGCTACTCCCATCTTAATATTGCAGCCCTGGTTGTTCCTGTTGCAAATGTTGGTGATAAAACAAAGCAGGCATATGACCTTTGGACAAAGGAGGACTCTGGTGTTATGACTTGGATGGTCAACAGTGATGAACCTAAAGACCAGTCAATCGTTTCTTCAGCTTCGGACTGTTAAGGGCATGTGGGATCAATTTTCCCACGTTTATTACCATCAACAAAACCTAAAGAAAGTGTTTGAAATCTCCAAACACTTGGCCAAGGAGTACTCAAATATTGATTATGTGGAAGACTACTAGAACCAATGTTGTGCACTCTGGGATGAGTTTGACATCTGTCATCCGCTCACTGCTGATATTAAAGAAATCCAACGTTAGTGCAACAAACTTTAGCTAGTCCAATTCCTTGATGAGTTACCGCACTTTTTTGCTGGCATTGTCGATCAAATCATGTCCAGCGATCCTCTGCCTACCTTGAGAGATGTTCTCAAACGATTTTAGCGCTTACCATTTGTCTCTCCAGTATCTCCTGATTCCTCTGATGCAGCTACCCTTATCGTTCGTTCTGGTGATTCATTTCGTGGACGTGGTTGCGGTCGCGGTCGTGGTCATGGTCGCAGTTGCTCTACTGCTAGGCCCGGTCGAGGATCTTACTCATCTGGTTCCGATTCTTCCTCTGATGAACAACGCTACTGTGACTTCTGTAAGCGCACAAATCATACTGAAGACTATTGTTGGATCAAGCATGGCAAACCTGCATGGGAAATCAAGTCACATCAGACCAACCTGACACTACTCCATCCTCATCCGCCCCACCTTCTGTAGAGTGGATCCACTCTGAATTTGAGAAGCTACTCCAAGCTCGTTTGGCTTCCTCTACTAAAACATCTACTGATGGAGGTACCACTCTTCTTCCCTCTCTGCACAGTTTGGTAAACATACTTGGGTGATTGATTCTGGAGCCACTTCACATATTTCTGCAATCATACATTATTTTCTTATCTGCATAAGACTTCCAGTGTTCCTCCTATTACCCTTGTTGATGGTTCTCAAACGCCTGTTTCTAGAATTGGGAGTATATACACCCCTGGTCGACTATTATTGCGCTCAGCTCTATATGTTCCAAAACTCCCAATTAATCTATTATTGGTTAGTAGAACTGTTAAGAGCCTTCGGTGCTCTATTACTTTTGATCCCGATGGTGTTGTCTTTCAGGATCTGCGCGCGAGGATGAAGATTGGTTCAGGCCATGAGGGTCCAGACGACTTATATTACTTGGATACCCCAAAGAATGTTGCTCTGCTGACTACATCTGTGACCGGCCTCCAGTGGCACTATAGATTGGGCCATCCCTCTCCTACTAAGTTGAAGCATTTACTGCCTAATATTTTTGAGTTTGTAATTCATTGTGAAACATGCCAATTGGGCAAACAAACTCGTTCTATTTTTTCCAAAAAAAATATGGGCTCAAAATAGCTTTTTGATGTTGTACATGTTGACATTTGGGGGCCCTGTTATGTTCCCAGTCTTTCTGGATTTTGGTTTTTTATGAGCTTCATTAATGATTTCTCCATAACTACATGGTTATTTTTGTTAAAAGACAGATCTCACATAGTAAATACTATCACATCCTTTTTTGTTGAGATTCGTACCCAATTTGATAAAACTATAAAAATCTTCCGCACTGATAATGCTCTTGAGTTTGTACAATCTCTTGTCAGTTAGTTTTGTAGAAAAATGGGTACTATTCATCAAACCTCTTTTGCATACACACCCCAACAAAATGGGGTTGTGGAGCATAAAAATCGTCATCTCCTTGAAGTCGCCCGAACTCTGCTTTTTCACTATAATGTACCCAAAAAAATTTGGTCGGAAGCAATATCCACTGCATGTTACCTAATTAATCGCATACCTTCTTCTATTCTTGGCAAACAAGTGTCATATCAAATCTTATATCTTGATGCGCTCTCTTTGTTGTGCCTCCTCGGATTTTTGGAAGCACATGCCATTCTATTCTACAGTCGGTTCTACTATGACATTTGAGTTACTTGTTGCTACCCCTCTACCGGTGACTGCTAATCCAGACTTATCGGATATTGTTGTTGCCCCAACTCCGCTAAAAGTATATCAAAGAAGAGTTAAAGCTACAACTCCCTCCATGGACCCTCTAATTCCTCAATCCTCATCGGCATATCCACCTCTGGTAAGTTCTGACTTGGATACTCCTATCAGCTTAGGCAAAGGGATTCAGTCTTGTACTCAACATCCCATTGGAAATTTCTATTCTAATGCTAACTTAGGACAAAATTTTGCCAATTTCACTTCTGCTCTATCTGATGTGTCTATTCCTAAAATTGATGCTCAAGCTCTTCAACATCCTGCATGGAATCAAGCTATGGAAACTGAAATGCAAGCTCTTAATGATCACCGTACATGGGACTTGATTGACACACCTACTGATTGCTCACATGTCGACTGTTGTTAGATCTTTACGGTCAAGTATCAACCAGATGGCACCATTGAGCGGTTCAAAGCTCACCTTATAGCCAAAGGCTATATACTCAGACATATGGCGTTGATTATTTTGAGACTTTTTCGCCTATTGCTCGCCTAAACTCTATTTGTGTGCTTATTTTTGTAGTCGTAAATTCTGACTGGCCTTTATTCCAATTGAATGTTAAAAATGCCTTTTTTATATGGAGATCTGCATGAAGAGGTTTACATGGAACAACCGCTTGGTTTTGTTATTCAGGTGGAGTCTTCCAAAGTATGTCGTCTACGAAAGGCAATTTATGGTCTGAAATAGAGCCCATGTGCCTGGTTTGATAAACTGAGTTCTATTCTTCAAAAGTTTAACTTCCGCAGATCTCGGTCTGACTTTTTATCAAACAAACTCCATTTGGACTTGTTATCTTGATTGTTTGTGCTAATGATATCATATTATCAGGCGGTGATCAAGCAGCCATTCAGGCCACGAAAGAATACTTAGAAAAACACTTTGTCACCACAGATCTAGGCAAATTAAGATATTTTTTGGGCATTGATTGCTCGCTCATCCTCAAGTATCTGCTTATCACAACGAAAATATGTTCTGGATCTCCTGTCTAAAACAGGAATGCTTAGGGCGAAACTTGTTGCCACTCCCTTAGACCCCAATACTAACTGGGATGATGATAGCTCTCCTCCATACCCTAACCATCAACAATATCAAAGAATGGTAGGGAAACTTACATATCTTACTGTTACCATGGCAGATATTACCGTTGTAGTGGGTCTAGTCAGCAGATTTCTAGATAAACCCAGACAGTGTCACTAGGATGTTGTATGTCACATTCTAAAGTATCTGAAGAGCTCTCTAGGGAAAAGCTTGTTTTATAGAAGACATGAGCATTGTCAACTCATAGACAACTCTGACTCTAATTATGCTGGAAGCAAGATAGATCGCAAATCTTACATCTGGCTACTTTTGTAGGCGGTAACCTGATTACCTAGAGGGCAAGAAACAAATTGTTATTGCCCGATCTAGTGTTGAAGTTGAGTATAGAGCAATGGCTCACACTACTTGTGAACTCTTATGGGTTCGTGGACTTCTGAAAGAATTTGGGATTTCTGATTCTACACCTATTCCATGTATTGTGATAACAAAGCAGCTATATTCATTGCTAGCGATCCTACTTTTCACGAGCGCACCAAACATATTGAAGTATATTGCCACTTTGTAAGGGAAGTTGTCTTATCTGGCAAGTTCACTCCATATACACATACTTCTGATCAAGTAGCAGACATCTACACCAAACTTCTTCCAGAGACCAGATTCTTTACCATGATGGACAAGCTGGGCATGTTTGATATCTATGCTCCAGCTTGAGAGGGAGTATTAGTATGTATATTTTCCTGGTCTTTTATTATGCTATGTGTGTTATGGGCTTTAGATTTGTCTTGTCTATTAGCCTTTCTTTTATCCCATACTGCTTATTCTTGTTTTATGATTTACTCTCTTGCAAGGAATGAGGTTTCGGCGAAATTGGCGAAATTTCACCCAAAAATTTCGATTTCGATAGGATCGGGTACCTAAACGTGCGACTGTGTCGATTTCGATGAGTATCGCCAAATTTCGATGAATTTCGCCAAATTTCGATGAAAATTTCGATAATTGCAAATCCTTGTTGTTATTGTTGTTTTTTGAAGAGGAGCAAAGGGGGATTGGAGTTATTTCACCATTTAGTACTCATACATAGTATATACTTATAGTATATCATAATTGCATTGCATTTCCCTAGTATTTGCTATTCAAATTATTAAATACTTATGCAATGCATGCTTTTTTAGTTTCTGCAATGTGGACGACATGTATCCTAGTGGAGGTTTATTAGACAATGAGGGTGCTAGGAAGCCAACCACACCAACAAATAATGATTTAGCTTGGAAACATTGCACTAGTGTTCTTGGGACCAATGAAATGATTGACTATTGAGTCAATATCAACAACAAACTATCAACCCAAGTAAAATGTGTGGGGATGCCCTACATATCCTATATTTAATATTATAACACAAATAAGTACATGCATGTATATAGCTCATACTTGCAAAACTGCATAACTTAATTCCTACATTTTCTCATTGAAACCCTTCATCGAAATCCTCAAGAAACAGGATAGTTCCCTTACCTCCCACATGAAGGACCACCCCCCCAACCTACCCCCCACATAAAATTTTATTGCATAAAACAATGCATTTAGGTGTAGAGATCACACCTGTAAAATTTCATAAATTAATTCGTTCATTTTGGCGTCGAAACGGGCACGGATGCATCTATCAAAATTTTCGTCGAAATTTCAAAAAAAATCGGTTTCCATGTTGTCGCAACGGCATCGAAATCGGATACCTCGTAACTCGTTCCTTGCTCTCTGTTTAAACACATCAAAAAACAAACATCCTTTAATTTACACAACTAAAATCACAGTTATCGATGTTGCAAAACATCCATACTCTATCATTCCTTGCCAAGAATCAAATTCAAGAATATCTACGTGTATGATAAAATTACATTCAAGGGAGAGTGTGCTAAGACTGAATTTGAGAGCATGCAAGGAATTTAGATATGTGAAGAGTAAATACCTTCAAGATGCTCTCTAAGGGTCCCATTTGGAACAAATTCTAAAACAATAATCTTTTCATCTTTTTGCTCCACATAGCCCATGAATCTAACCAGATTCAAATGTTCTATCTGTGAAAGCGTTGATATCTCATTTTGAAACTGACTGCCAAAGCCCTTGTCATCTACTTTCTGCATTTTTTAGATCACAGTTAAGTCAATGCATGTCATGCAATGATAGCAGTACTGAACAATAGAAAATGAAATTACTTCGTGAACCTTGTTAGCACGCTTAATTGCAACTAAGGAGCCATTAGCTAGCATTCCCTTATATACAGTACCAAATGCGCCTTCTCCAATCTTGTTACTGGTTGTGAAATTCTTAGTTGCTTTTAGAATTTCACCTATAGTGAAACTTCTATGTCCAGGCTGTGAAGGGTTGGTGCTTCTCAATGAGTTATTTAAATTGCCATGTTTCTTTTCACTTTCTGCTGAACAATTTGAGGAAACTGTAATAAACAAATCATTTAATCAGTAGGAAAAGGACCAAATTCGCACGCGGAAAGCATAATGTGCATTCCAACAAATCAAGGCAAAATATTCATAGAAAAATCAATTGAGAAACTTGATAGCTTTGCCTTTTTGTCTCCTGCTCATGTCAAGAGAGCAAACTGGATATCTTTTCCACGGGCATGTCATTAAGATCAGTTAGCTGTGATTTATCATACATGTAAAATTGTAGACATCTCAAAACCTTTAACATGAGGATGCATTTGGATGGAGTGGTGACCAATAGGAGCTTGGGGACTAGGCAATAGTTACCCCAGTTCTTTTTGGCACACAACGGGCAGCTGCAGGGATTACTATGTAACCCTGGTATTCCCACTCCTTGTGTGGCGAAATTGGTGCAACAGATAGCTCTGTCAAAAAAAAAATTACCCAACCTTTTTTTGTAAGTAACAGTATTTTGTGACATGTAGTTGTTTGCTCATCTTTTTACTATCTGTTGTGGTAGGTAGATGCAGTAAGTAATGTGTCAATTTAACCAAAAATATCTAATTTGTATTAAATCATTTAATGATCAAAAGTCTTCTCTATCAAGTAAAATTCTATGTATAATCAAGTATGTGGGTTCAAAAACAATTATGCAAACTGTAGTGCGTATTCCAACAATAATTATCTTAAAATCATATTACGACGGTTAACCTTCTCAACCTCGTTTATCATCTCATATTCAGAGATCCAGAATTAGTTTGATAAGCTTTCGACAAGCTAGGTTCCCATGCCTAGTATACTGTGGAAGGTAATTTTCATATTGGAGAAACTGTTGAGATTGGTGATTGATGACGAATAAATGCAAGAAATACAACCAATTAGTTACCATTGATGTTCGACAATTATAAGCCAGTGTCTACATATCTGATTAGAATCATATCATTGATTAGAGACCTTATCAGAATTTCAGAAATGAACCGGGAACCCATGGTCAGTGTGGTCCTATTAGAACCCAGACCCAGCAATTAATATAAGGCTGACTGGATAAAATCTTGTAGACCAACCGGTTGAACCAATCACCATTTCTGCTAACAGATCGGTCAGCATAGTCTCGTGGTGATTCCCCAGCTGCCACTTTCTCTTTCTCCAGATAGGAGCTCTCATCCATCTCCTCTTCAGGTCCACCTCTTGCAGTCTTCCTCTTTTTACTTTCACTGCCTCCTCTACTATGTCTTCTTCTTCCCTTCCCGACCTCTTATGTATCCTCTTCCTCCTTTCTGCATCTTTCTCCTAAGCCCTAATTCTTACTCTTCCTTCTGCAAACTGATTAGAGCTCAAATCTGGTTTCCTACTCTTTCCTGACCTCCTCTTCCTCGGCTTTCCTTTAACCAGTGAACCTAGAACTAGGAGCCTCAAAGTTCGAGCTCCATCTCCGTATGAAGATATTGGTCCCAACCAAATTGAAACGGATCAACATATCAGCCTTCTGCACAGATCGAGTTTGGTTTGGAAGTCCCAAACTATTATGACCACTTTGGTATATAGATTTAGACTAAGCAGGGTAGACATAAACAAAAACACAAACATGGAAACGGGTACAACAATTTCTAAACGTGTATGAAACGAACACAGAGGCTAAATGATAAAATGTATAGTTGATTTTGAGAATTTATAGAATGACATATAGTCTGCACGAATTTTTTTCAGAGATTTATTGAAATATAGTCATAAAATGGCCCCCTTTTAAGTTTTAACTCTGGTGTAAATGCATGACTTCCTGGGCTTGTATTTCTGTCCTATTATGTTTCTAGCTAACATCCAACCTTTTACTATAATAGATCAAAACCAATGGGTGAAATTGGCTTCCAATTTATGTTCCAAGCAACAAAGAGAGCGAATTTTTAAGAGTTTCAAGCTCCACTTGGCCACACCCCATATATATTCAATATTGGACTAATCTATAATAAAATTTCAGTATTAGCCAGTTTGAGAGTTGATCACATCAAACGATAACATGTTGAGAAGAAAAAATCCAGTAATTCAAAATAATTATAATTTCTCATTACTAACCAGTTTAGTAACAATGGGCACAAGATATAACATAATATGGTGACATTTGTCATGGTTAAATATCCATTGGCTGTACATCCTAGCTATGAAATGGGTAAAGCTATTCTATTCCACTTTGTGAAATGAGGATCCTTAAACCTAGAAAGTGATCAAGAGGAACACGATTTGGGGCACTACTTATGGCAGGTTCTACATGTTTTACAGGATAGGGTTGACGACGCCAACATGTACACGGAGAGGCAAATAGGATGGTCATCTGCTAGGCGGAGTTTGAGGTCAGCTTGGTGACTAGCTACGTGTTTACCAGACTAGCTAAGATGATGAGTCCAGTGGGGGGGGGGGGGGGGGGGTGGGGTGGGGTGTCTAAAGATTGGATATGACTGACTGGGCTGGCTTACTTAGACAGTTAGACAAGCTACAGATGGCAAGGATAGCACATGAATACATACATGCATGTGACATGAGTGAAGACTTGTAAAACGTGTGGGTCAAGTTTTGTATCATGTACTTCATCTTTTGACGGTTTTGAAACCATTGGGAAGATGGATGAATGTGATTCCCCTTGCCCCCACCCCATTTTGCCTTAGAAAAAAATGTGATCAAGAAGAAATCATTATTAAAATGTTTGCAAGAAAACTAACATCGTTTTCACCTATTTTCCTTCTCCAGACAAGTAGGAAAAGCCTAGACACCTACAAAGCATGGACACGGATGCGTGTATGTGTACGGATATGAATGTGGATACGGCGTTTTGAAAATACAAGATACAATATGGCATGGATACCATGATTTTTTAGTATTTACTTATAAATTTAATATTGAAACAAATATATTTATTCATAATAGTGAAAGTTTCAGCAATCCTATTTCATTCACAATAGTCATAAAGAAAATTGATAAAAGGGTTTATGGAAAGTCAAACTAAGTTTATAGGTGTATTGCAACAATCTATCAGCACTCAAATTAATCAAGAATTTAAGATATAGTTTGACATAATATTAGGAGCCATTGTCTATAGTACATTTAGACTAAAAGTGGACATTATATCAAACGCATTTGACCAATGGTATTTTGGAATCAATATACTGAGTTCATGCAAACAACAAGGAGTAAGACAAATTGCTAGAATTAGAAAAACAGAATGGTAAATGTTAATATATTTATTTTATTTATTTGTGCTCTCTTTAGTGTCTTGTCTTTTGTCCCATATTAGTTGTATTTTGTGACTCCTCCTATCCTATATAAGGAGGGTACCTATGCTTGTATTTGTTATCTGATTATTTCAATTTTATTCTCTTCACATGGTATTAGAGCAGTTTGACCCTCCCTAAGCCTCTTCACTCGTACACTCCCCTTGTCCCTGCCCGCCGCCCCTTGACCTTCCGCTCATTGTCCTTCCACCCATCGACCTTCCCCTCCCCCCTACTGCCTCCATTACCCATCCGCCGCTCCATTTCCTGCCCCTCCACCATCTTCCATCTCCTTCCAGCCAGACCTACACCCCCCATTGACCTTCCACCACCGTCAAGTCACCACCTTCTAAACCATCGCCCTTCCTCTGCCGCCAAGCCATTACCCTTCCAGTCGACCCTCCACCATCTTCCATCCCATCAACCTTCCACCACCTTCTAGCCATCGACCTAACCCCCCATCGACCTAAGCCCCCCATCGACATACCGCCCCAACCACCCCATCGACTTAACCCCCCCCATTTACCTGTATTCCATTATTCACATCACTCATCCTCATGAATCCATGTTGCAATAGTGTTGATCCCACCATGTAGACTGCTCTTGGTATAAAAACAACTTCTCGGCTTCACTTTTTATTTGTTGGGGGGGGGGGGGGGGGGGGCTTGTTCCCTCCCATCAACCTTTATCACGTGTCGCTCTAAGTTGACGATGTGACGTTGGTTTAATAATTAAAATCTTTTTTTACCCATTTGTTTGGGTTTCTTAAATCTTCTATTATTGCCTTGCGTGATGCTTCACGTCTTTCTGAACTAAGAACTTGTGTGGACTGATCCATAATTGATTCAATCATGGCCTTTAATGATAACTTAAGAACTCTCTGTGTGACCGCCGTCAAATTGGATGGTTCTAACTACCATAAGCGGTCAACTTCCTTTGAGTTGTACGTCAAGGCCCAAGGTCGATACTCTCATCTTATCACTAAAGGACTTGTTATCTCGTCTGAGACTGCTGATGAGAAGACCAAACAAGCCTATGACTTGTGGGACAAAGATGACTCTGGAGTGATGACCTGGATTGTCCATAGTACAAGACCAAAAATAAGTCAATTTCTTTTACGACTTAGAACGGAAAAGGCCATGTGGGATCAGTTAGCACATTTCACACCAACAAACCCCTAAAAAGGTGTCTGAAACCTTTAAAATCTGGCCAAAAAAAGAATTTTCTAAAGATACCTCTGTTGAGGATTATTATAATCAATGTTGTGCTTTGTGGGATGAATTTGGAGTTTACCATCCCATGATTTCCGATATCACTGAAGTTTAAAGACATCGGAATGAACTTCAGTTGGTCAAGTACCTTGCAAGATTACATGCCTCTTTTGCAGGAGTCGTAGATCAGATGTTCTCTAGTGATCCACTCCCTAAACTGTGTGATGTCCTCCCATCAACCTTTGTCACGTGTCGCTCTAAGTTGACGATGTGACGTTGGTTTAATAATTAAAATCTTTTTTTACCCATTTGTTTGGGTTTCTCAAATCTTCTATTGTTGCCTTGTGTGATGCTTCACGTCTTTCTGAACTAAGAACTTGTGTGGACTGATCCAAAATTGATTCCATCATGGCCTTTAATGATAACTTAAGAACTCTCTGTGTGACCGCCGTCAAATTGGATGGTTCTAACTACCATAAGCGGTCAGGTTCCTTTGAGTTGTACGTTAAGGCCCAAGGTCGGTACTCTCATCTTATCACTAAAGGACTTGTTATCTCGTCTGAGACTGCTGACGAGAAGACCAAACAAGCCTATGACTTGTGGGACAAAGATGACTCTAGAGTGATGACCTGGATTGTCCATAGTACAGGACCAAAAATAAGTCAATCTCTTTTACGACTTAGAACGGAAAAGGCCATGTGGGATCAGTTAGCACATTTCACACCAACAAACCCCTAAAAAGGTGTCTGAAACCTTTAAATCTAGCCAAAAAAAGAATTTTCTAAAGATACCTATGTTGAGGATTATTATAATCAATGTTGTGCTTTGTGGGATGAATTTGGAGTTTACCATCCCTTGATTTCCGATATCACTGAAGTTTAAAGACATCGGAATGAACTTCAGTTGGTCAAGTACCTTGCAAGATTACATGCCTCTTTTGCAGGAGTCGTAGATCAGATGTTCTCTAGTGATCCACTCCCTAAACTGTGTGATGTCCTAAAAAGGGTCCAGCGCCCATTGTCTGTCTCTACTTCTCATGTTGGTTCTATTGAGGCGTCCGCTCTTGATATCCTATCTGGCGACCCTGGTTGTGGCAGAGGTCGTGGGCGTGGTAGAGGACATGGTTGTTTTGGTCTGTCAGGACCTAGACGTGGCCAACCCCCTACTGGACTGAGACGTGGTCAACCAACCGTTGGACCAAGCAACGCCCTCCTACTGGACCTCATCATTGCAACTTTTGTAGACGGAATAATCACAATGAGGATCATTGCTGGGAGAAGCATGGCTACCCCAAAACATGGGTCAATCAGGCCTCTACCAATTACACCGAGGATGACTCGTCCCAACCCTCCACTGCGCTTGCAGATTGGGTCCAAGCTGAATTTGAAAAGTTTTTCCAAGAACGACTCCGACCTTCGACGTTGGCTCCACGCTCAGACGGTGATTATACCTTTCTAGCATCCTCAACCCCTTATGGTAAAAACAAAATGGGTCATCGGCTCTGGTGCTTCTACCCATATTTCTGGCAATTTGAAACTGTTATCTAAATTAATTGCTTCTTCTATTTCGCCTGTGATACTTGTTGATGGTACTCAAACCCTAATTCATGGGCTTGGTAATTATCGAACTACAAATAATTTCTTGCTCTGATCAGCTTTATATGTTCCTTATTTCCCTATGAATCTTCTTTCCGTTAGGAAAAATGTCAAACAACTTCGATGTTCTATTATGTTTGACCCGGATGGATGTCTTTTAGGATCTCCGCACGAGGATGAGGATTTGTTTGGGCCATGAGGTACCAAACGGCTTATACTACCTTGATGCTCCAAAGACTATTGCTCTTCTATCTTCGGTTGTTTCGGGACTTCAATGGCACTACAGATTGAGACATACATCCGCATCCAAGCTCAAGCATTTAATTCCTAATGTATCTGAAACTGTGTTTAAAATGTGAAGCATGCCAGTTAGGAAAGCAAACTCGGTGTAGTTTTTCTAGAAAAACAACTCTAGCCTAAAAATCTATTTTTGACATTGTCCATGTTGATATATGGGGGACCTTGTGTTGTCACAAGTATATCTGGATTTGGTTACTTTATGTCCTTTACCGATGACTTTTCTCGGGTTACTTGGTTGTTTTTACTTAAAGACGGAGCACATGTTCTTGATACTATTAGTGCATTTTTTGCTGAGATCAAGACTCAATTTAATAATCCATCAAAAAATTTAGAACTAATCGGGCGTAACAACAACAACAAGTTCGCAACCTTCAAATCTTATAAATGTAAGATAAGGCGTCATTCCCTTCTTTCCTTGCTTGCAAGCGTTTTTCATAAATTTCCTTAACAAAGTTGTCAAATAGACCATGGACTGGTTTATAAAGGTAGGTTTAACATTGCATCCAACTGATTCTGCAAATTTTAACTCTTCACAAAAGTAAACGCCTATAACTTTTTAAATCATACAGAGGGAGATCAAAGGGTATCATTTGTTGTTCATCCTTAGATAATGTGGGTTTAACAAATAAATGGAATTCAATTCCAGTCTAGGAAAAATAGTTCCTCATTTCGTTTTCTTTAAAAGTCGATACTTAGCTTAAAAAACCTTTTTCAAACCTTTTTAGACTCATATTAAGCGTTTAGAAACGAAGTATAGGATTATATAAGAATAAATGAATCTCAACCTCCTGCTTATAGCCTAAGCGGACTGAATGCTTACCAAAGCCCCATATACGTGGAATGCTCTGCCCTGTACACTAAAGAAAGACCAGTTCAATCTCTCTCCCTGAAGGTCGAGTCACTTTGTACCTCGGAGGTACCTGCGAATGCTTATGGAAGGAAACGTGCACCACAGGCGAGAACGGGAAAAAAAACTCAATCTGGGATCAGAATCGTATAGGAAAAACCTGCCCACACCGCCTACAAAGGAAAAGGATAAGAAGATTGGGGTACATTAGTGTAAGTAAGGTAGATTATAATGAGGAGGACGACAGACCCAATAACAAAATAATAAAGGAAAACGAAAGGAAGTTGAGGCCAAGGGGTCTATGCAACATTACTTATCTAGTCCTAGTGGCTTTGAGGGTCACAAGAAGTGTTGTTGCTCCTTTGATTGTTGATTTAAAAGGTCACACTCTTTACATGGCCTAAATAAACTCCATCTACAAGCTCGGTGTATCTACATCATGTGTGTCTACCAGTCAAGTAATAATTGCTCAAATCCAGTGTGTGTTGGTAGTGCTTCTTCTAGTACCACACTAAATCATAATCAAATCTTTAATCGCGGATCTAAAAATCAACCTAAATCCATATCGCTTGTCATGAATAGATCCACTAGCCCGATCAATGTTATCAAGTCAAGTAGATCATTGACCTGTGTTCACAATTTATCTACTTTATATACTATTCTACCTATCTACTACCTCTAGCCTGACCTATAATTCTCCACCCCAACCATTCTCTTGAGTCTAATCATGGTTGTTCATAATTGGTGCGAATAGGAGATATAGAGAAGAGAAAAGGGAGGAGGGAATGAAGTTAGAAGAGAAAAGGGAGGAGGGAATGAAGTTAGAAGAGAAAAACACCAAATGAAAAGAGGAAGGCATGTCATAGCTAGGCCATTGTTGAAGACGTAACATTTTGTTTTGTCTATGGAGCGTGCGCCTGAGTTATGCATTGTAGTTTTTATGTGTCTTTCACACTTTTTTGTGGTAGAAGATAACTCATCTAAACATGTTGTCCAATTCCTCCTTTTCTATATGTTCTTTGTTGACCACTTGTTGCAGTGCAACTTTCATGTTACAACGTATCAAGAACATTAGCCACCTACTACAGTGCAATCTTCATGTACTAGTGCTTTTATCCCCATTGAGTGTCATTCCGATCATGGTGCTTCTGGTAGAAACTACTTCGATGATGATGTCAAATGAGTTAGCAACTCAAATGACTTATGCGCACATCTTGCTTTGTTTGCTACTCAAAATGCATGCCCTAACATGATCAAGGCTCTTGGTGTTTATTTTTTGTTGCACCTTTTGGTCTAATGATTATCTATTTAAGTAGGGTTGACTATGATGATTCTCCATTGATTTTATCTTGTTCAGGGAGATAACACCTTGCTTCCTGCTATCTATTTTAGGGGGAGTGATTGTGCTTTTATTATTGTATTGTGGGATTTAGGGGGGATCAAATCTTTGTGTGGGCTAAATCTCTTATATAGATTGTTTTTCTTTTGAATCTATCTTAGCAAGTTGGACAGGTGTTCACATGTGCTTCAGCTTGAGAGGGAGTGTTGGGAGTTATTATTTAAGGAGTTCATTATATATACAGTCCTAAATTTATTTTGTCCCATGAGAGGGTTTAAGTCCAAGTTGTATGTGTCCCCTCTCCCACAAATAGGAGTAGGGTTTTACCTAATGCGATTATCTCATTCCCTCATATCATATTTTCATTGCCATGACAAATTCAATCTTTATCCACAATCTTCATTATTTTAAAAATTACTCACGCGCAAGCTAGTCAGTCACAATGCTCAAACCTAAAAGAGCTTTCCCCCACATTTTGACCAATGCACTGAGTTTAAAATCTAATTAAGACCATGATCATGCATGTCCAAAATAGATTAGCAGTCAATGTCGCAACAGAAGAGAAGCATGTACGACTTTGATCCCATGAAAGCTAACTTGACATCGCCATCCCCATTGATCGCATATCTTTAAACGAGCAAAAGTGAGTGACTTTTCTCCTTGGTTCGTAGCATCACATGTCGTAAGTAAAAGTCAGTTGTGCTTTCATGCACAACGAGAAAATATTGTTTCAAATCAATAAGATACAATAACCTACGGTAGAAAAAAGGTGTTTGAGCATCATTCTCAAGCGACGTCCAAAAGACCAAAAGATGAAGTGTTGATAAATTGTAAAAAGGAAAACCACACAATAGGGCGCCAATGAGGTTTGAAATTACGATTTAGAAAGAGTACGTGATGGGAAGTTGGAGAGTGCATCAACTGACATACACGGTTGATATAATAAAAGTTTAGCAAGCGTAACAATAAGGTATTAAAGGGAGCCAACATGCATCTGAAAGATGTTGGGTTGTAGAAGGATGTGAGGTAGTCAAGGGGTGGCAATTTAGTGGCAATGAGTTTGAAAATTGTTTGTACATGGAGTATGTGCGTCAGAAAAGAGTCTAGAGTGGACCTAATGTAACATCAGAAATTAGGCCTACGACTGCACAACGCCATGGAAGGGAAGGAAGAGATATTAGTTTTCATAACCACTAGCTTAATATCTCAATTCAAAGCGTAAGTGACAGTAAGCAAAGAAAAAAAAATACTATGAAAGTACAACTTCTATCCCAAAATTCCCTCCTTATCTGGCCATGACACTCTCTCCACTTTATTTGATACGCAAGATAAGCTATCCATTCCACAGGCATTAGGATTAAATCAATCAAATAAAGTCAAAATCCACATTACAATCATGAATGATTGACGTTGGTAGTGAAGTAATTTGCATCTCTCATTACCAGCTGGGTTATATAGTTATCTCTACATATGACCTTGTGGTTGAAGAAGACCATAACTTTTAACAGAATTATGTTTGTGTCGTTGCTAGCTGTTAGGCTCCTCCCTTTTGTAAGGGCGGCTTGGTGTGTGTGTGTTTCGTTTAAAGCTAACCCTATACTGAGATCTTCGTCAAACCCTTCAAGGATATTTCCTTAGAGAGAAAAACCTTAGTCCCAAACCCAAGGAAAATGCAGTTCCCCTGCTTATGCAACATTACACCAAAAAAATGGTACTTGCAAAGTTCTATGCAGATCCCACGCTCGGGAAACAACGAGAAAAAAAAACAGAAGAGTGTAAAAGCCGGGGAGGGTGCCAAATTTTCAGAGACTTACCAAGGTTTAGGGCTGAAAACATTCATGGGCAGAAGAAGCACGAATTAAGATGGCCCGTAGGCTTATATCACCGGCCTCCTCTACGGAGAATGTCTTAAGACCTCTATGACATAGTAATACTATCGCAGGCCAAGATCCAACATTTTCACACAGAGGAGAAAGAGACGGGAGGAAACAAGGAAGGAAGCCAAGCAAATCCTTACCTGAAGGAAACCCGGTGTCCTTGTCAGCCTCCACAACTCCGCTTCCCACAAAGCACGAACCAATCGCCCTGGCCACGAGCGCGACCCTGTTTCTGGCGGACCCGGGAGTGGACCCCCCGCTGGAGGAACCGGCGGAGGACGCGGAGCTGTGGGAGAAGTCCCAGCGATCGGCGGTCTTCCTGCCGGGCGTGCCGACGACGCAGGTGGGAGGCGGCCCGGGGCTGCGCATCGCTGGGCAGCAGCTTCTGGTGGTGGTGATAGGTGATGGGTAGCGCGTCCTCCGAAAGCGAGGTGGCGCGGATGGGAGAGGCTGAGGTAACGGCAGTCGCGTGTGCGCGTCAAGAAGGGAGTGGGGGAACCTGAGAGAGAGGGATGTCTTTCTCGTTCACAGGCACACACATGCCCAGTTGGAAATGGGATGTCTTACAGCCTCAAGGCGCGCAGAAGGCCGGGGTGGTGGGGGAAGCGGGATTTTGCAAGGTAGTTGGGGGCGATGAACATCATTCAATGCTATTAAATATTTCATATCAAAGAAAAGGAGCTCATTACGGTGATGGCGATGGTCGTTTTGAATTGGAGCAAAAAGGGATAAAGTTAATACCTTTATCTATGAGTAAAAAGTAGTTACCAAAACTAGAAAGTATAACGCTGAACATCATTAACAAGTAAGAACCCACTCAAAACTTTTTTTTTTTGAAGTTACCCACTCAAAACTAAAATTTTAGATATTGCGCATTTGTTTGAAACATGATTTATGTCTGATACTGATAGCATAGTTCATTTTCAGCTTATTACTTCTAATAAAGACTTGTTAGGACGCCTTTTATTAATAAATAAATGCCACGAGACTAAACATTGATCAATAAATGTGAAATGGCTTTATACATGAATTCTTCTCTTGAAGCATGCGTTCTATGAGATTTCAAGAACGTTTTCCCTGATTTTTAGAAATTCAAATAAAATGCTTTGTCGTTACTTATCGCAATATGTGTATCCTAAGATAGAATTTTGTGTTTTAGCAGCGGTGTTCATTGGTTTCAATGATAAAACTTGAAGAGAGTGAACAATAATTATGTCGACAATAAATTAACATACCTACAAATTTCAAACATGTGTTCCTATATGCAAATGTGGTGGGTCTGAGAACATAGTTCCAACTTAGTTAAGTAACTAGGGATATCTGACTAATCATGTGATTTATAGGTTTGATATCTAGTAAAAGTGTAAATGATCTTAATAGCTTAACGTGATATGTTGACCCAAGTTTACACAATGTTTAATCAACATATTGTGAGTTAAGATTCTAGTTAGGTCAAATTAGGGTTTTGAGAGTTGTTTTGGGCAATACATGTGATAGACACAAAACTTGCATTATAGAGATGAAAGAGTCATGTTGTAAAATTGTATATGATGTTTGAATAAGCAAAAACCCGACGTTAATAACCTAAGTATTAACATCAATATGAGTTGGTTAGATTTCATTTGGAAAGGTTTGGCTAATTTTGACATGTTTTTGGACAAAGCTTGGTCGACCTTTCAGGCCAACAAAAAGACAGGTTGATCAATGGGAAGGTCATCGACTGGTGGAAAGGAAGGTCCAGATATTTGACCAACCTTCCCATAAAATCGGTCGAGCTATCAGGTCAATATTGACTTTATAGGGTTGATGGATAGGTTGATATTGTTCGATTAAGTTCTGAAAATCAATAGACTCGCGCAACAAGTTACTTGGCCTTTCAATAGGTTGACCAAAAAAATCATGTTGCTAGACAACAATAGCTAATTTCACGATTAACATTAGTTGGAAGTATACAAAGGTCTTATAAATAGTCGTAAACATGACTAGAACCTCATATGTACAAAATAAACTCTAGAGCACTGAATTCTACCATAGGAGTGGAAATTAGGGTTTTAAGTGGCAAAAAGCCTTCAACATTAGGGGATTATCATCCATGCTTGCATTAGGGTTTGGTTTGGGTGAATAATTGTGGGAAACTTGGAAAGTACAATACTTTGTTCTCCCTACTATTCATAATCCCAAATTTCATCTCTAAATTACCATCAACATCTCTAAAACATCTCTCTCTCTCTCTCTTTCTTACTTCCATGACTCCTAGTCTTATAGAAGTATAAGAAGTGGTGTGTTGGAACTTTAGTGGAGTTTTAGACAGTAAGGGAGAACATACAGGTTTGTCTAGATCTAAAGATAAGTGAGTTTAGATCCTTATCTTTAGGAAGCAATTGAAACTACCAAATAATTGGCCAAGTCATGAAGTAAATATGAAATATAAATTGTTTAGAAAATTAAGATGATTTTGGATGTTACAATTATATGTGGAAATCATAATTATAGATAAATATTACATTTTTCTATATTGTGATGATTTGGAACATATTTGTCATGTTAATCCTATCTTAAGTTCTCAATTACAAATCATGCAGATTCCAAAATGTTTTAAGGGTAACAATATCCTTCATATAAAATCAAATCATTGCTAGTTATTATATTGACATCTTTGGGGAGTTCTTTCACGGTAAGAGAAGCCTAACATTGTTGTGCATTAGCAGCTAATTAATGACTAAGCTTGTTGGTTGACTGGGTGGAATATCTAACATTGAAGGAAACCATATTGTTAGATAGAGCAACAATATCTTTAATCAATACCTACTTATGTCATATACCCTACTTGCCATCCTAGATTGAGTTCACTAGAGTTAGACAATCTCTCTCAAGTATGAAGCTCAGATGGCCAAGATAGATGACTTGGTGCATGGCTTCTCTAGCTGCAAGGATTTCGGCCATTAAAGTGTATATACAACAAATTATAAAATGTTAAATTGTGAGATAGCTAAATGTTTCATAGTATCCATGATATATGAATTTAATTTTAAATAAATATTAAGATACTTTAACTATTTTGTTCTTACTAAATTTCATTGGTTATGATGAGATTCGTAAGTTGAACATGGTCATCATATATTTTCAAGATAATATGTGAAAATGGGATGGTGGTGGCCCAAGTAGGAATTACTCATTTGAAATCATATCAACGACTGAGGTTTGATATCTAAAACACGTTATTGAAATTTATGATGATAAATTATAGAACCTAATTTTGTTGAGTTATTTCTTTTAAGCTTGTTGTTGAATTAGGGATTATAACTAATCTTGCCTTAAATGCTTTTTTGGTATGAATTGTGATTAATTAGTGTCTTATAAATTCAAATTGATTAATTGTGATAGGAATCTTATGAAGAATGGCATGATATGATGGAATTTTAATAATTAATCTACGTGAAAAGTGAAATTTATGATGCTTATGAGAGTTCAAACCGAGTGTCTCTTAGATAATTTAAATGTCCATAGGGGAAAGGTGCAATAAGTAGTTCATGTAGTTGCTACTAGTATTGCGTAAAATAGCATGGAATCATGGATGTTTTCACCTAAGTTTCAATTAGGGTTAATCCACATTGGATATTATTGACACCACACATCAGGATGACCTACAAATTCCATGTGACTTACAAAGAACTATACCTCAAGTAGTGAGGTGTGATCTTTGAATCGTGTGCAACTAGCAAGCTTTTATTACTTTCTTAATATTCATGGCAATCACTACTAGCTCTATTTTTTATCTTTGATGGTGGAGAGGAGTGGTGGTGTGGGGGGTGATAGGGGAGGTGATTTGTCACAAAGCTCATCCCTAGAGAATGATATTGTGAATGTTTCTTCTTCAAAGTTGCTGGATTTGATTGGCAGGTCCTGGGCAGAGCTATTGAAGCCATCTAATAAAGTGGTAGTGACGTCCCTAGAACAAACTAAGGTTGTGTACCCTAGAAGTGAAGCTGTTGAGAATGTAGAGAAGTGGATAAACTGTTTTGCGGGCTACATTATTGGTTTCAAGCCTCATCTTCCCACTCTAGAGTTATACTTCACACAAATCTAGCGTGTGAGTGGTTCCATTGAAGTCATTGGCCAAGGCAACGGGTTCTTCATTGTCAGATTTTCAGATCCTCTTGATCTAGAGCATGCTCTTGAGGATGGCATCTGGACTATGAGAGGAAAACCAGTGGTGTTACTTCATTGGAAGTCTGGCGACATTGTAACACCCCCTGACCTGGGTTATGGCCTAACCCTAGATGTTTTGCTTAAGTAAGTTACTTACAAACTTGTTCTTATTTTTTGAAAAGAAATTAAGGTCCTTTGTGAAGTTCATTTTCAAATTTGAGCTTATATGCAAACTATGTGTGCATTATATGATCATCTAAGTGTAAAGTGAAATTTACCCAAGATGAGGGGTTATATTGCAAATGTCACATGTTGAATGTATTCTAAGTGTATTGACATCTTAAGAGAGAGAATGATGCTAAGTGGTGGCTTTTGGAAAGCTAAAATCTAAGTGAGAACTCGTTTGAAAAATGCCAAGTGATTGGTGCATCAATTATAGTACAATTGCAATATATATATATATATATATATATATATATATATATAATGTAGGGTTGATGTGTAAATTACCACCTCTAGATTGTCTTTACTCATTCCTATTATCATTTAGAGGAGAGATAAATAAGGAGACAATATGTTTGAATCATCTTAAAGTGTTAGCACTCTTAATAATGAAGAGACTAAGAAAATGCATAAGTTGAGAGCTATACATATGAGCTATATCGAGTTGTGGACTTAGAAATGGAAGTCCCTATCGGCCATAGAGCCATAAGGGAGTCTCCTATCGGTTTGTGGAGTTTTGTAATTTGCTCATGTCAAGCAAGGCACTTCAAAAAAGTGATATGTATCGAATTGCAACTTGTCTTAGGAAAGGATTGAGATGAATATTATAATATAGTGAGTGGAAGAAGACTTGCCCTAGAAGATAACTTAAGAGCTGACCCTTATCCTCTACATTATCCTTGAATTTTTGTTTTTGGATGGAAAGATAATGATGGAGTGCATGTAAATGTATGTGTTGACCATGCATGGCTATGTGGCACTTAGTAGCCTAAGTTAATGACACATCTTACACTCTTTTCCATAAACCTCAAGTATAAATACCTTGCCTTTCACTTGTTAGTAGAATTTTTGGTATTTTGTTATCAACCTTCTCTCTCATATCGTGCATACCATCTTGTATCATGCATAGTGAGGAGAGTTAAGTGATAGAGCTTGATATCAGACAAGGATAAAGGATATCGACCAAAAAGGTCATAACAACCAAGTAAGGTGATATTGCCCATTGGGATTCGAGATATCGTGCAAAAGCTAGAAGCTCAAGTCTTGGATCTTGAAGAGGTTCATATTCAACCTTGGGACATGAGGAGTTGAAGCTTGAAGCTTAGAAGTTGCTTTAGAGGCGGGTTATATAACTTGAACCCATCTATATTATTATCTATTCTTCAATATTGTTCAACTTGTTGATTATTTGCAAATTCGGATTTCCTTTGATTAATTGATATATTTATGAGTTCCAATAAGTAGTTAGGACTATTATCCATGGCTTTGAATACCAAGACAAATGTCTTAAGGTTGGTGATGATGACATCATCATGGAACAACCCGATATGGGTTGAAGACTCTTGAAATTCGATATGGAATCTGATATAGGGGTTCACCCAATATGAAGGAAGGTAATACTTTATATATTATATAAGACATATACTATGGATGATATGGAAGATACCTATTTATGTCTTATACACAATACAAGGGTAAAGCAATACCTTTGCATGATATGGGAAAAACCCTAGAGTGAAGAAATAGAAATCTGATATGCTTTGAAAACCAATTGACCTTAAAACTCGATATATCCTATTACTTTGTGATGGGTTGAAGAACAATTAAGTATCCATCTTGTCGTGTTTTTATAAGAAAAGAACTGAACCTTGAAAGTATAAAAAGGTTTTGAGTTCAAGGTTTTTATCTATTATGGGAACACGATATGATATCCAATATGGGAACACGATATGATATCCAATATAGAAACATGATATGGCAATCCAATGTGGGGACATGATATGGTAAACCCAAGATGAAATCCGATATGATAATCCAAGAGGGAAACCGATATGATGGAAAACCGATATGGAAATTTATAATGAAAACTGATATGACAAACTAAGGTAAAGAACCAATATAATATGCCCGATATGGTGTACTCTTGTACACGATATGAGAATCCAATATAGCTCTATACCCTATATGAGGATAATGGTCTAACCCATACATGATATAAAGTTGACTTAAGATGATAAAAGTTAAAATGATAGCTAACCCAACATGACAACACGATATGGTGTTAAGGGATATGCCCTAAACCTGATATGAAGATGTGGTTTCACCACATGATTAATATGGATACTTGTTATAATGATATATGCATCTTTAAACATGATAACATAACATTATCCACCATGCTAACTGATATGGTAGACATGCTCTAATTCATTAGGCTTGTTTAAGTGATGTATGTGATTAATGCAATATTGAGACACAATAAGTTTAATTCAATTTGATAATGATAAGCCAGTAGATCTTAAAAAGGTGAATTAAGTAATCTACAACCTAGTGGGGATGAGAGAGAAACTAATATTGGAAAGATAATTATGTGATTAACATATAATAATACTCCTTAGATGAGTGGAGTATAAGTTAGGGCTAAAATCTTGTTAATGAAATCTTGAAACCCTAATCGGTTGATTATAATCCTAATTCATTAGGGAGAATGTGTTCTTTAGTATTTCATGGTTAAGACATGTGTTTGAAATTGTTGATATCATGATATACTAACCATGCATGTATCATAAGGCAATAAGCATGGCTAAGTAAGAGCTATGATGTTATATGATATAGATTTAATGAGCTATGTGAACTGTGTGGATAAATACCTTGGTCTGATGACCTAGAGGTAATGATCATCTGCTAAGTGGTGACAATACTCAGTGATGAATTAAGGGTTTGAATACCCAAGTATGATGATGATAAGAGATTGAGATTCTAAGTGATCTATGTGTCTCAGTGAATATGAAAGTTCCTGATAAATGCAATTATACTTTTCTTTGTAGCATTTGATATAATTCTTGTTTGTAACTTGATTGATGCTAAAAGATATAGTAATGCATTTAATTAAGCAAGACAAATGTTATCATGTAGTTGCCCAGACAATAGATCCACTCAGTGTCAGTATTTCTTGAATGGTGAAATGAGTTTTACTCAAAATGCATATTTTTTAATATGTGATAATTATATAAGGGTGCTCAGTGGACTCCCAAAATATACACCAGGTTGCTCAGTGGACTTCATGATGAAATTAAACCAGGATCGCTCAGTGGTCATCCTGATAATCTGGAAAAGCTTAGTGGTCTTCTCCCGAAGAGAGTACATGCTACGACTGTAACTCTATAGCGAAGATGCCACTATACCCCGGCATAGCTAATTATAGCAGACACAAGATGTCATGCTAAATCTAAGTGGTCTCGTACTAACCGAGACAAGGTGAGGTCTTTACAACCGGCTCTACCATTGACCTTGTATGGTACCAATTTCGACTTACTAGTGGTCGGTTGGAGTATGAGCGGTATATCTCATCTCCTCTGGGCATAAGTGTGAATGCAAATATGTAATCAACCATGTAGTGTATTTGTTTAAGGAATTAAATATGGAAAACATTGGTTGATGCTTAATTACTTTTATACATCTTAGTAGATAGATGTTATACATGTTCTTCATATTCCTTTTAAAGCAAATAGATGACTTAAAGATCTGTTATCAATATTTATGCTTTGCACTGTAAATATCTCTACTAGTCATATAAATATCCTTTATTCAGTCTTTATTATTTCCTATGATAATAATATTGTTGGTAGAGAGTTATATCTCTTGATAGGACAATAGCCTCACCCTGTGGGATCCACAATTTTTAGGTGGACGTAGATGAGGGACTAGGAATCAGATTGCAGAAGAAGGATTGTATCAGCAGGGACAGCAGTACGTAGTAGCTCAGGTTGAGTACACTGTCTGTCAGGGTCTTGTAGATAGAAGTCTATATGTCGTCTCTACACTCTCAGGTCCTTGGGAGATAGTTCTTAGTAGTTTTTACGACGACTTGAGATTTTGGTTTGCTTATCTTGAAGTTTATGTTGTTGTTGTACAAATTCGAGTAAAGCAACTGGTACTTATTACCCTCGAGAAGAGACGGTACATTGTACGTACAATATGAATCACAAGTATATAAACCTTTGGTTCCTTTTGTAAGAGTTTACTAGAAAAGGATCTATGTGCAAAAAATGGTTTTAATTCTTAGTGATTTTTGTTGTTTATGGTCATTCTGCGATTTTTACTGGTGATGGCTTGATTTGTAATCAGGTCATCACAGACATTATTTCAAGGTTCAAATTGTCAGACATTCTAGTTTGGGTGAAAGTTTTTGATGTTCTGTCGGAGTTACGGGACAAGAGGATGTTTGATCGCATTGGTTCTTATCTAGGGTACCCTCTCTGTTCGGACAGATTAACTAGTGAATGCAAGAGGATGGAGTTTTCCAGAATCTAGGTTCGTATACCTGTAGATTTTAGTTTTCCCATGGAACTTGATTTGTATTCGGATGATGGCAAAACTCATATAATCAGATTTGAGTATGAATGGCAACCAGTGAAATGTAGTTCCTGTGGCCTTTTTTAACACAGCCTGGAGAAATAGGGAAGAAAGTTTGAGTGCCTAAAACCCACATCAATACGAAGGAAGTTCCTAATGTAACCAATGAAGTTGCCACGATTTCTAGCTTATCTGCTACCATAGAAGATTCACAGATAGAGAAAGACAGAATTGATGAGGTTGTGAAGCAGTTTGAGGAAAAAGAGAAATTGTGGGAGGATTCTGAGCATCCAAATATGGAAGGATCTCAGGATAACTATATGATTATTATCACGCCTGAAAACACACCTGTTGATACTGGTAAACCTAAGAAAGTTGAGTTTAAGGTTGTGAACAATAAAAAGAAAGCAAAGGCAGTGAAGAAATTTTTTGAACACAAAGTTGTATTAAACAACAGGTTTAAAGACCTTAGTGGCAATGTATCTAAAGATACTGATCACGTTCCTAGCCTAGTACCGGATGAAAGTGGTTCAAATGGTTGAGTCTCCCATAAGCATTGCCTCTTAGAACATCATAGGCCTGAATAACAAGATCCTGAAGGTTCATGAGGAGCTTAGTAGGTTTAATCCTCATATCATTGTCCTTTCTCACTAAGGTTAGGTTCAATAATGTTCAAAAGCTTGAAAATAAGTTTTCCCTGGTTTTTCTTGGATTTCAAATCATAGTTTCCATGTTTTGGCTAGAGTGATCATGTTGTAGAGAGACAACTTATGTTTTGTGTCTAAGTTGCATGAGTCTGACCAGCTTGTGCATGCTTGGGTTGAGGTTTTGGGTGTCAGTTCGCATTCTTTTGCTTTCACTGGTGTTTATGGACATAATGACGATTACGATAGATTGACTTTATGGCATGACATCTTATCTTTGTCTAAAAATGTGAGAGACACATGGCTCCTCATTGGTGATTATAACACTGTTAGAAAGGATGTTGAAAGGATTGGTAGAGAACCTCCTTCAAAGAAATGTATGCAGGAGTTTAATGATTGTTTACTTGATAGTGGTCTTCTTGAGTTGAACCTTAACGGTGCCTTTTATACCTGGGATAACCACCAACAATATGGTGATTTTGTCATTTCAAAGATTGATAGAGTTCTTCATAATTTCGAGTTTTTGTCTAAATTTCTTGATTTCAAAGCTTTTTATCATGCAAATATTACTAGCGACCACAAGATTATAATTGTTTCAGTGGGTAAAGCTACTGTCATTAAGTCTCCTTTTCATTTTATTAATGCCTAGACTTCTAAGGAGGGTTTTAAAGAGTTTGTATCTAAAGCTTGGGATATGGAAGTGGTTGGTCATTCAATGTTCATGCTCTACACTAAGATGAGAAATGTGAAGGTTGGTTTGATTACTTGGAATAAGGACATTAGGAACATTGCAGATAATGCAAGAGCTCTGGAGAGTGTTACTATTAGGTGTCAAAGAGTTGTAGATGAAAATCCTCATGAGGCTGCGATCTTAGATGCTATAAATAGCCAGAAAGCTGCTAAGGAGGCTCTTGACCTAGAAGAATCTTTCTAGAGACAGAAGTCTCGTGTGAAGTGGTTGAAGGAAGGAAACCAATGTTCAAAGTTCTTTTATTCTTTGATGAGAGTGAGGAGATAGAGAAATCATATCAGTTGTATTGATATCGATGGATCCTTATGTAGAGACATGAAGATGATCAGAAACCATATTGTTTCTCATTATAGAGATATCTTTAATCACAATTTTGTGGTTGATACTGAAGCTATTAGTAGGATGAACTTTCCCAGGCTAGATGAAGTACAAAGAACTCTTCTTGACAAGTTTGACTCCCCTAAAGAGGTTGAAGATGTTTTCTTTAGTCTTAATGTTGATAAAAGCTCGTGACTTGATGGCTTTAATGGCATGTGTTTCAAGGAGTGTTGGAGCACTATCAAGTCTGATGTTATTACCGTTGTATTGAACTTCTTCAAACAAGGTATATTATTGAACGAAACCAATAGTACCTTCATTTGCTTGATTCCAAAAAATGTGGAGACATGCAGTCTGAAAAAGTGGCGCCCCATTGCGCTCTGTAATATTGTTTACAAAGTGATCTCTAAGATTCTTGCCAACTATTTGCAACTTCTTCTCTCTTCTTTACTGAGCTCTAATCAATGTGCTTTTATAAAAAAAGAGAAGCATTAAGGATGCCATCTTACTTTCTAATGAGATTATTCATGACTTTAATAAGAAAATTGGGAGTCCTAGAATGTATATCAAGGCGGATCTCTCTAAGGCTTATGACTCTGTTTCTTGGGATGATCTATTTGCTATTCTTAAGGGTATGAATTTCCCTAGGAGTTGGATTGCTTGGATAAAATAAATCTTCTATACTACTTCTTATCAGGTTCTTATCAATGGTGAACCTTCGGAGAGATTCAAACCTAGTAATGGTGTTAGACAAGGGGATCCTCTAGCCCCTTATCTATTTGTTCTTGTTATGCAATGTTTTTCTCAAATCATGGATGAAAGAGTGAAGAATGGTTCTATTTCTCCTCTGAAAGCCTCCAAGAATCTTTTTTGGTCGGCAAGCCTCCAAGAATCTTAAAGTGTCTCGCATTATTTTTTTTATGATCTCATGATATTTGTAGAAGTCGATGATCATAATGCTACAAATTTAGTCTCTGTGTTTGAAGAGAAATCCTTGATTGGTCTAGGTATTAACAATGAAAAAAGTGAGGTGTTTTTTAACTGTGATGCTAATAAAAAGTTGATTTTGAGCATCCTGAAGATTGAAGAAGGTTGTCTGCCTCAGAGATATCTAGGTATCCCCTTTTTATCGGAAAACTTAGAAGGGACTTCTGTGCTCCTTTGATTGATAAATTAAAGCTAGGCTCAATGGTTGTAAGTCTAATATGTTGCCCATGGCTGGAAGATTAGAGCTTATTCAATCTACTATTTTGGCTATGCACTTGTATTGGTCTTCTGTGTTCCCTCTCCCTAGTTCAATTACTACTGAGATTGAGTATCTATGCAGAGATTTTATGTGGGAGCATTCTAATTTGAAGAAGAACATTCATCTGGTTAAATGGAAAAAAGTTAAACTCCCCGAGGATGAAGGAGGTCTGGGTATAAGATCGGTTACGGAAATTGTTAAAGTTTCTTCTATTCTTAATCGGTGGAATATAGCGTCCAAGAAGGACATTTTTTTGGTAAGATGGGTTCACGAGAAGTATCTGATTAAAATTTCTATTTGGAAGCTAACCCTTTCTAATTCTTAGCTACTGAACCAATTGAGTCGGGTCAAGGATGATCTTATTGGTCTTGTCAATTTTAAAATTGGTGATGGGGATTCAATTAGCCTCTGGAATGATCCATGGTTCCTGGGCAAACACTTCTTTGGAGATGTTAGTCCATAGGTTGTTCTAAGTTTGGGACTTCACCATGAAGCTAAGTTGAGTTGTATTATTGCTGATGGTGCCTGGAATATCCCTGTGAAACACATAAATGTTTTTGTTTCTGCTTGTATAAGTAATGTTCTGAAACCTCTGAAAGGGTTAGATAACTTTATTTGTGCGGGAGTGGAACATGGTGTTAATCTTAAGCTGATTTGGGAAAACATTAGAACCAAGGAGGACAAAATTCCTTTCTTTTTGTGGATTTGGAAGCACAACAATCCTAGAATCTTCCAAATTCATGCATGGAAGGTGGGGTTAAACAAACTTCCCACTTCAGATTATATCAGGAGGATGGGGATCTCTATTACATCTGTTTGCTTCTTATGTATGATAGGGTATGAGGACACTAACCATGTTATGTTCAGTTGTCCTTTCACATGTGAGGTGTGGAGTGAAGTTTGCTCTCTGGTTAATGGTCTGTCTGCACCTTCATGTTCTGCGGATTTGATTGACTGAAAAAGCAAGTCTTCTCACCTCCTTGCTCTTATTGTGTTATACACTTTATGGAAAGAAAGAAATGCTCAGGCGCATGAAGACAGATACAAGGCTACTGGGAAAATCATCTCTGGAATTCAAAATGATTCTATTTTTCTTAGTGTTTCCTTTTGATGCTGGTCTGGTTTGTTTGATGTTGATTCATGCTTGATATCAACTAATAGCTTTGCATAGATTCTTTGTATAGATAAATCAGTAAATAGTTAGACACTGGTTTTGTACTTTTTTCTACAAAAATACAAAAAGAAAGGAAGAGAGCTTTTACACTAAAAAAAGCTTTGGTTACTTTTGCTTCTTGTTGGGAATTGATGTTTTACAATTGTACACTCATCTTACCTCTATTGTGTTGATAAGGTATGCCTAGTGAGCCAATCATGTGATGATTGACATGGCATATACCATAAAGGATTTTATCAAATACTCATAAAGGCAAGCTTCCAATTCATTCTATTTCATTCAATTATGAGATAATGAGGAGACATTGTGAATGTCTAAAGAATGACAATACTCAATGGCGTATGTTTTCAAGTACGTGACTTGGAGAATGAGATCATACGAATACTAAGAGTATGTACATTCTTGTTATGCCCCTAGTCGGTTGTTATTGTGGAAGGTAGATAGACACCAATAACACATAAGAGTGGAGTGTGGGTTGGTTGATGACTAAATCTCATTAGTCATGATATGGCAATATCAAACCAAGCACACATATATATATTAGGGAATAGTGTATCGGACAGACCCACCTTGATAGTGACACATGAAAACCATCATTGGTAGTCATAGTCACCTCTCATACTGAAGGTGGTGATTGTGATTCTTTAACTTAAAATCAGTGTACTCATCACATGTCATTTGGTAGCTTTGACATCATCAAATGTAGTCCTAAACATGGGTTGTCATAAAGGTGATGATTGGGTGACTTTGACACATGGGGATAGACTGTGAATGATAGAGATGGGATCTGTCCCTCCTACTGGAGTATGATTTATGGCCAGTTGATAAGAGAGATTGAGAAACATATGCACATGCACATGTAAATCATTTTTTTATAGTGGGGAGTTTCACCCCTATCCAAGGTACTAGGAGAGAGAGAACAACAAATAGCTAACACCAAAGGCTTTTGGTCCATTCCTGTAGTGCCCCAACAGGATGCATGAGATTTGATCCCGCAACCTGCACTTTACAAGAAGCAGGCTTGATCAGTTGAGCTAGCTGGCAAGATGCACATGTGAATCATTATATGATATTAAGGTCACATTATCTCAGACAGTCTGCTCTTGGCTCAAGAAACATCAGATGGACGTTGAGAGGATGACAATATCCATGCATCGATTCACTTTAGATATCATAGATAAATGAATTATACAATCACTGCAACACATTACACATATTATGGGTTGAAGTTGTTCTCCAACTTTCCATTCACTTGGGTAGTACTAATGTGCGACTAGGCACCACTCTCTTCTTGTGATGTCATAAGTTAGTTATGGAAATTCATTGCCAATGTGATATGGGACCTATAGGGTCACACACATAGGAACTCCTCTAGAAGAGGAGTTTAATCTTGAATGATGATTGAATTGATTACTAAAGTGTTTAGGTACTCAATTCATGCAACAAATCAACCGAATGCACCCCAACCGATCATCTCACATGGTGAGATGGTCATTTGGTGCACCAGACGATCATCTCAAGTGTTGAGACAACCTTTTGGGTTGTCAGGCTAATCAAAATTTGAATTGGCTAAGTTTTGCCCAAATTGAGGTGTGAACCGACCTGTTCATTATGATGAACTGACTAGTTTGAATCGATTCACCAGACGGTCGTCTGGGTGAGTGAGACGACCATCTCGCATGTGTAAGATCACTCCATTAGGACGGAGGAAGGTTTTAAATACTTTCTTGAATTTGTGAGAGAATTCTATCATTTCAATTGCATAATTCTTGCAGTGCAAGGAATTAATGTTTAGCATTAATGGGAAACAAATTCCCAATTTCATAGTCGATTAGAAACTGCAAAATGACCATCTCGCAATGCAAGACAACTGTCTCATAGTGCCAGACAATTGTCTGGGTCACTAGATGATCGTCTCGTGGTTTGTATCTTGCAAAAATTCAAGATCTTCTGGTCCCTTCCACTCCCACACAGATTCCGAACAGACTGGGAACCTTGGCCCTAACCCTGACTATAAATAGAGGGGTATTGGGGGCTTCCCAGAGCACAAAAATAACAGAGACAATTGAGAATTAGTTACTCTGACAATTGTTGTCCTTTCTAGTAGTGGTAACCAAGAGAGGCCAAACAAGTCCTACCTGACTGGAGAGGGATAGCTACAGAGAGAACAACTGAGGATCATTATTGTGGGAGAGTACATTGGTGACTAGTACTCCAATGAGAGGGACAACTCCTTTGTGTCCATTCTAGCAGGATGACATGATTTTTAGTTGGTCCGTGTGGACTACTCTAGAAGTAGGAGTCCTTTGGCTACTGCTAGGAGGACAACGTCAACATGCAATTCATTGTGTGACCGTAGGAGTTGCAATAGATGCCGTCCACTCTGCCATTTGTGGAGAAGATCAGGAGTTTCACAGACACCGTCTAAGAGCAACTAGAAGATAGTTGTAACTGCAACATATTGTTATTGCTGGACTTACTCTAGGACCAGGTATAACTCGTTAAACCATCCTTCCTATTCCATAGTAGTTGATGTGATCTTACTGTTATGGGAATACAAATAGATAATTTTTTTATTTTTACTACTATACTTTGTGCCCGTATTTCCCCATAGTGGTATCATAGACATGCCAAATTACTATGTTTTAGGATAATTAATATGATTAGACTTTTGGTTTTATCATTTATTTATTGCATACGATGCAAATATTTAAACAGTCCCATACGCATATCCGATCAAAGACCACATAATCCCAAACTAATATATATATGTATATATATGTATGTATATATATGTATGTATATATATATATATATATATATATATATATATATATATATATAATTTACACATGTCACCCTAAAAGCAGTTTTGATGGTATATGTGTAGCCTGGTTATGGCCAATACCCAATATATGTGTGTGGTTTGATAGTATAGTTTTATTCATTTTATCTTGGTATGAGTACTGAACCTCTACCTCCTTCTTTCTAATGTAAACTTAATTTTTCCTACCTTTTCTCCCCTCAAATGTAACTCGAGATTTCTCTTTATAGTATAATAAAATAGCAATAGAATCGTTTCTTTTCTTGAGACAACTAGGTGATGATCATCGCCAAGCGAGATGACCAGTTCATGAGACAAGTTGATCGTCTAAAGGACCATGGAGGATAGAATGAAGGATCCAGACGACTGCCTAGTGGACCCAACCAATCGTTTGGAAGGATTCCAAACATCTATTAGATAGGAAGCCAGATGATTGTACCAAAAGGCCCAACAAACCCTCTAGAAGGTGTCCAAGCAATGATTGAACAAGAGGACCATCCGACCGGCCAAGAGGTAACACAGCTGGTTTAAGGGCCGATCTACCCATATTGGCAAGCATAGATCTATACCAACAACAGGTTCATACATGTGATGTGATGATTGACCTATGTGGTAGTAATTCCTTGTGGCTTTGAGGAATTACAGTAGATATGGACATAACCATTGTTTTATGTTGCATGTTTGCATTGTGAGATATAGCATGTATATGATATGTACTATATATGTGGTGATTGGATATATATATATATATATATATATATATATATATATATATATATATATATATATATATATATATATCCCTCAATCAAACATATTAAGTCTAAGATGCTTTCAAATAGCAATAAACATGAAAAACTTGTTTGACTAAGGGTAGGTTAAGCCTTCATGTGGTGCATCGTCTACCTTGTAGAAGTATGATGGTAGTAATGTAGGTTTTGCCTTCACAAGATGCATTATTATCGTATTGACTATTGGGTTAGACTTAGCTGGTGATTATTAGAGTGCCTAAGCCCAGAAGCATATAGATGGTTATGGAAAGGAGTTGTGCATATCATCTATCAAGAATTGCATACGATGCAATTGACAAAAGTTGCCTACCTTGATAATTTACTATGTTTTGTGGCGTTGGTTGGGCCATAGTTGAATTATCTTGGATCTTTCTCATTAGAAAATTGACTTGTTGCAATTTTCCAAATTGATACTTGAGGGTTATCAATTTGAATAAAATAAGGAGAATGATAATTAATTTAAGACCTAATTATTATCATCCAAATTTTAATCAAAAAAATCAAATCAAATAAAAATTGAGTTTTTGACAAAATTGCAAATTCTTTTGTAGAATCAAATGGCAACAAATAACAATCACTTTTCTCTACAATTGGTCCTTGAGAAGGACAAACTTAATGGGAACAACTTCCATGACTGGTTCAGGACGTTGAGAATCGTTCTCACATAGGAGTGAAAGCTCTATGTCTTGGAGATGCCAGAACCAGTTGAACTCCTTCCAACTGCACCTAGGGCTGACAAGGATGCTTAAAAGAAGCATATTGAAAATTTTGTGGATGTCAAGTGTTTGTTGCTATGCTCCATAAACTATGAGTTGCAGAGGAAGCATGAGAACACAGATGTGATTGACATGGTCACACATCTCAATAACATGTTCCAAGATCAAACAAGACAAGAGAGATATGATGTCTCCAAGGCACTGTTTAAATGTAACATGACACAAGGAGCTCTAGTAGGTCCTCATGTACTCAAGCTCATTGGGTATGTGGAGAATCTAGATAGAATGGGATTCCCCTTGGATTAAGAGTTGGCCACTAATGTGATTCTGCAGTCTCTGACAGAATCATATAGTCAGTTTGTCATGAACTACAACATGAATAACTTTGACAAATCAGTGACAAAGTTGTTGGGCATGTTGAGAATAGCCGAGGGACATATGGAGAAAGACAAGCCTAAGTCTATGATGGTGATCAACAAGACAAAGGGGAAGTTTAAAGGTAAAGGAAAAGGAAAAGGTAAGAAGAGTTCTAAAGCTGGCCAAAATCCCACTCAAAGCAAATGGAGGAGTAAAGAAAAGAGGCAAATGTCACCTTTGTCACCAGTATGGACATTGGAAAAGAAATTTGCCACTCTGGTTAGAAGAATTAAAGAAGAAGAAGGAAGGCACTTAGCCCTCCACTTCATGTATAAACATTATAAAATAAATTTGATTACTTCTTCTTGGTATGTGATACCAAACAAAGATATATCATACTTGATGTGTATGATCTAACAAGAACTAAAAGCCCCCATGAAAGGATAAAGATGGACAAGGTGGAGCAAAAATTGTGAAAGCTTTAGTCTACATTTAAATATATCTTAGCCCAATGGACATGTAATAGAGTTAGTTGAAGTGCTATTTCATTATGTCAACAAATAGAAACATTTACTTCAAAACATATTGTATGACAAGATTGATGAATCAATAAAGTGAGATATTAATATTTATGTTTCAAAAGATATGATCTTGCATGGCAATGCCCAAATATCTAATGATTTTTGCTTTAAAAGAATCTTGGATACATTTTTCAACGTTAATACCAAAGGATTGTAATTGATAACTCGAGACTATCATTAGCAATAGACACCTTGGACGGACATATAAGAAATGCATGTCTAGAATAAATATTGATGTTAATCTAGATTCCCTTGGTTATTGAACCTAAGGAAACATGCAAATTCTTATATACGCACGATATGAGATGACTTCCTTCACTAGTTGTAATGGGAGGATAAGCCTTCCATCATACCTCATACATATGATGCATGAAGATCTTATGGAATGAATGCTATAGATAATTACTCATACTTCGTTTCATTTACTGGTAATATGATGACATGTACTCAGTAAAATAGAAACATAAATCTCTTGAAATGTTCAAGGAGATAATAAATGAAGTATAACTTAGATGAAAGTATTAAGAAACTTTGACGAGATTAAATGTTAAAATACATTGCATCAATACCTTGAGAACCTTCAAAGAAAGATCTGTGATAATGTATCACAAGTCATATCCATCTGAGCATGATGATGTGTCAGAATGAAGGAATTATATCATGATGAGTCATGATATAATTATCTGTTAATCTAATCTTCACATATCCTCATAAATATATACATGTCACTAAATCATGTACCATTTGAATGGTGTATTAGACATCATATATGATATGATATGTGAATGTCCCAATATGTTTAAAGGATTGAAACCTACATTGAGAAAGTAGTTTCTTACAAAGGTTTATACACAAACCATAACTATTGAATATTACTACTAATCCCAATCCAATGACAAAAGTGTTTTGTTGTTAGGATGAATGGGTTTCTAAAGAATCAGTGGGAGTAATAGTAGAACTCAAAATGTTCGAGGTCAACAAAGAGGTACAATAAGAACTAAGAGAATCACAAATTGTTGTAGAAATATCAAGTTAATCAAGTGATACAGAATAAAATAATTCTAGTAGAAAACATATGCGATTGGAGGATTGTAAATCCAACGATTCAGACACGTTGGTCATAACAGGATGAGCCAACTAATCAACTAGAAGCTATAGAATATCATAATCTAAGTAATGGCTTAAAACCATTGTGGGATCCATGTAGGCTAACAAGGTAAGACCTTGATGGCGCCACCTAAAGTGGTAATACCTAAAGGGTGAAATAGGGTCTTGTGATAAAGACCTTGATGAGCCAACTAATCAACTAGAAGCTATAGAATATCATAATCTAAGTAATGGATTAAAACCATTGTGGGATCCATATAGGCTAACAAGGTAAGACCTTGATGGCGCCACCTAAAGTGGTAATACCTAAAGGGTGAAATAGGGTCTTGTGATAAAGACCTACATGGATAAAATAAAAGGACAAATTGGTAGAATAATTTTTCAAAGCAGTTCAAGTTGTTGAACATGATAGAAATTCCTTTACCAACTGTAAAGCTTGTTGTTGTAGTTAAAATAGACTAAGGGAATTAGCATATGAAGATAAAACTAGATTCCTTAAAGGGAATACATTAGAGGATGTGTACGTGACAAAATCTAAAAGGTTTTACAACTTCATCATTTCAAATAAAGTCTATAAACTACAAAGTTCAATCTGGGATTGAAATAAGCATCTCATAAGGGAATCTTTTGACTTGACAAGATAGTCAAAGAGTTTGAATTGGATCAAGATAAAATATGAAATATGTGATTACAAAAGATTTAGTGGGAGCATATATGAACATTCCACATATGATGAGGAATAACATCTCAATATTGTGAACCTCAAGAACTGGCATGAAAACCCCTTCAACAATGAAGGATTAGGTGAAACATCCTATGAGATAGGCAAGACCTATAGAGATAGTTCTTGAATGTTTCACAATATAAGTTTGAGCACATACAATAACAATGTGTTGAAGGAGTTCAACATGGAAAGGATTCAACGAGAGAGAATCCAGATTAGTCTCTCATGAACCATATGTTCTAGTTCTTGTGAAGAATGGAAAAGGACATGATAAGATGCTATAGGTTGTAGCAATGGATCTATCATGAATGCTATAAATGTACTTACCCCATATAATATTGTGTGTATTAGACATGACAAGATGATATTAAATTCCAATAAGGGTTATTGGAATGTCATTAAAGATATCTATTAGTACTTGAGAATAGATTACTAGTAATTAAAGATAACAATAGAGGAAGAGTTGGATGTAAATGGTTACATCGATGCAAGATTCTATAATGACAAAAGTAATCACAAATGAGAATATGTTTGATTTAAAAGGAGAAATGTTGTTACTTGGAAGGATTATGAACGAATAGCCATTAATACTATTCTATAATAGAAGCCGAGTATACTTGTTATGAACATGAATTGATACTATATGGATCTAGAAGTTCATATGATGAACTTACACATGTTCCAACCATTGATGACTTAGTAGTAATATTGTGACAACAATGGAGCTACTTGTTAGGCAAGTAATATCAGATACCATATTAGGTAGTTTCATCTCACAACGAAGAGATAAGAAACATGTAATATATACCGACTAATAGCAGAATGTTGCTAACCCGATGGATTAGCACTAGAGCATCACAATCATGGTGGACATGTTTAGATCACTAAGAATATGATTCATGGGTGATTGGGTCTAAGTGAAAGTGAGAGTATGTTAGTAAGGTATGCCTATAGGTCCAATCATGTGATGATTGACATGTCATATACCATAAAGGATTTGATTATATACTCATAAAAGCAAGCTTCCAATTCATTATGTTTCATTCAATTATGAGATAATGAGGAAACATTGTGAATGTCTAAAGAAGGACAATACTCAATGACGTATGTCTTCATGTACGTGAGTTGGAGAATGAGATCATACAAATGCTAAGAGTATGTACATTCTTTTTATGTCCCTAGTCGGTTCTTACTGTGAAAGGTAGATAAACACCAGTAACACATAAGACTAAAGTGTGGGTTGGTTGATTACTAAATCTCATTAGTCGTGATATGGCAATATCAAACCAAGCACAGAGATACATGTTAGGGAACAGTGTATCAGACACACCCACCTTGAGAGCGACACATGGAAACCATCATTGGTATTCATAGTCACCTCTCATAGTGAAGATGGTGATTATGATTCTTGGACCTGAATACTGCACTCATCACATGTCATTGGGTACACTTTGACATCATCAAATGGAGTCCTGAAACATGGGTTGTTACACCCCAATCTCACAATTTCCACTAATCATGAGATTAGGGCATAAATTGAGGATTTATCGTAATACAAAGATCACCCTTAACTTTTTCTTCTTTTCTAAACTCTTTGTTTTCTCGCATCGAATCACATAAACAAAATTTACAAGAGAATTAAACCTTGATTACTCTAATATGATCTCAACATTAATGATACACATCCATACATTCATTATGTTTCTCACACTTTCATGTACATATGACATGACAATCATTTGCATTCTCTCTTATTAAGGAAACAAACATACAAAACATCATTTACAACTCTCTCACATCTATACAAGGACCTAGAGTGACAAGGACCGACTGAACTTAACTATACTCATACTTAACTCTTGTAGCAGATCTACTCTGATGCAATGATATCTTCTTCAAGTCCATGTGATTTCCCTAAAAATTGTGAGTAGAGGGATGAGCCTACTCGCTCAGTGAATGAGTACTTTAAAGAAGCAATCTAAAGCACTGATATAATTACATATATACTTTTGAGCAATTGATATCAATTATAGCAGCAGTAAGCTTTAAAGAGTCTAATAATTGACAATCATAAATATGGAAGGATACTCTAAATATCTATAAGAGTGAATCAATATATGAAATGCTTGATTGATCATAAAGAGAACTAATAATTCAGAAACATACAAAGAATAATTGAATAACTATACACACTTATTTGACCTCTCATTCATTTTATTATGCCCTGATCATATGCAGTGTACTCTACATATGAAGACTCATAGTGAACTACGATCTCACTGTATAAGACTTAACTTAAAACCTGGGAAGCTAAGCCAAGAACTGAATCTGGGTCTGCTTGATTCGAACTGTCACGTCTGACTAAGGCGGCTAAATAACTGGCCTTTAACTGGACCTCTCCTTCTAGGATGAGTACACAGGTGGAGGGTCTGAGATGCTCTGTGGGCCTCATCTTGGTACACTCTGTGGGTACCTCTGTGTTACCACCGGGATATTTAGTTCATGTTGGGTAACCTATCTTCTCTTAGGAGACTTCCTCAAGGGCTTCGTCTCCCCGCACGCTTTGTGGGTGTGATCTGATCCCCGTATACTGGTCACTGCTAGGGTGGATCGTTTCCTCCCTATAGTGCAGACATCTGTAGGGAATCTATGGTGTTCAGGGCACCTATGTCTATTATTTTATTATTCTTAGAAAGCTCTTACTATATTGTATCTTTTCCCTTACTTATACTTGACTCTGGTATCTCTATGGTACCATGTCTATTTATTTGAAGTTCATAACACAATATGTATATCATTCTAAACTTGATAGAGCAATATACTCAAAACACTATAATATACTGAGAAATCAACATACTATACATGCATGCAGACTGAAATACTTAAATAAACATAATGCATGTCCATTTGGCATTTATACACTAGAATCATGTAATTAAACATCTTAATATACTGATAAAAACTAATTACTTGGCAATTAAACATCTTAATATACTATACAATTCACCAAAAAATATGAAAATAATTATCAATTCTTAAACTAATATAAGGGATTTTTATTACCTCATAATTACTATATAAGCAAAAATATGGTTGTAACAATACCCCCAACAGTAATAAATGAGTCTAAAAATTCTTGAAAGATAACCGTATACCTGTTACTCATCTCAAATTCTAACTCCCACGTCTTCCTCAACACCAGGATTCCTCCAAAACACCCTTAGGAAAGTCACTTCTCTATTAATGAGTTATTAATACCTATGATTAAAAATCTGAATTGGACCTTCAACATGGAGAGATTATCTCTAATCCGATCTAGATACAGATTTATGATCTTATCTACATGATAATGACACAACTTTAGCTTGTAAACATGAAATACATCATGTAGATTGTCTAACTATGGTGAAAACTCAAGTTTGTATGTCACTATTCCAATCCTCTTAATGATTGGATATGGACGCATATAGTTGGCTTGACTCACTTTAGAAAGTTCAAAAACACCATTTCAATGTGAAAATTTTAAGTATATTGCATTTCCTACGACAAACTCAGGCGACTTTCTTTTCTCCATGTAGCTTTTCTATTTTCCTTGTTCAACTTTTAGCTATTGTTTGGTCACTTTTATGTTTTATTTTGTTTCCTCAACCAACTCTAGATCCAAAATATCTCTCTCACCAACTTCATACCAACAAATGGGAGTTCCACACTTTCTCCCATACAAAGCACCATATGGGTCTATGGCTAAACTATTATGGTGAATATAACTCTATGAGTACTCCATAATACTTAAGTCTGATCCCAACTACCATTGTTTTGTAGTAAACATTTTGTGAACATGTCCCCTAGGGGTTGATAGTCTACTTTGACTATCCTTATGTTTTAAGGATGAAATGGCATACTAAACTTCAACCCCAGACATGATGCAAATGATTTTGAAATCTAGATGTAAATTTAGGATCTCTCTATGATATAATGGTGACTAGAATTTCTTGCAACCATATCTATTTATATGTGTGAGTTTTGTTTAGCTTGGATACACCCCATGTTGACTTTATAAGAAAAAATGGGCATACTTTCTAGTGTTATTCACAATCACCCATATCGAGTCTTAACTGTGCAATGACCTAGGTAGTACTAAACAAAGTCCACTTTTATGTGTTCCCACTTCCAACTAAGAGTGGGAGTGGTTTAAAGTGCATATTAGATTCTACTGATCCACTTTCACCAGTTTACACACCCCACTATCGTACACATACTCATACATACCTCTCTGCATATTTGAGCACCAATATAATTCCCTAAGATACTTGTACATTTTGGAACTATCTGGATGCATTGCATATATGGAGATGGAGGAAGCATACTCATACATGTAATTTGTCATGATGATATAATATTTTTTTTGGTCAGTCAAAAATCATGTTGCTATAATATTTCCAAAACTTTGGGTACAAAACTTGTGCCCCTATTACAAACTGGGATGAAAGCATCTGAATAAAACTACTGAGATCTAGATAAAGATCTCCAAAAGAAGAAGAAAAAGAAACTACATCTATTACAAGAAATCACAGACCCCTACCAAAGACTACAGAACATCTTCCAGAACAACCAAAATAACACTAGCAGTAAGAACACCTTCAAAATGTGCCATCCTGGAAGACTGAAAGCTGATAATAGCCACTGGAAACAGTCAACATCTTCAAGAAGAGACAAGACTCATTTTCCGCCACCAATCTAACTCAAGATTTTGAGATGCAGAAAGAAAGTTCAGTAGAAGACCTTCCATAAGCTAACCATCAAGTAATGTCCTGAAACTAGACATCCACCTTTCCTCCACTAGCATTACAATCATCCCCTGAAAATGTGAACTCCAGATGGAAGTCCAGATCCTCTTCATCAATTGGTAGCCACCAGATTTTAGGTCCCCTATTGAGCACATCTATACCAAGAAATCAAAGCTACAAGAGTCGAACACCTAAAATTGGGCAGGCGAGACACTCAACCCAGTTTTTTTCTGGTTGACTTCTTTTTCTTTGACCAAGACTGATTGAATTCCTTAGGGTCAAAGTCACAATAACTGGACTCCATTCCTGAATCATTAGAGTCTTCCTCCTCCTTGAATAGGTTTTCTTTCCTTTCCTGGTATTCAACAGAGAAACCACAGCTCTCCCAGATCTTATTGATCTTCCAAGATTCTGATCCTATGTCATCCTTGCCTCTTCTCATAATCCCCATCTCCCAATCAAGATTGAGACTACCTGCATTGCAAACCAGAGTGCCCCCAAACATGTTAGGTTCTTTTGGTTGGTTGCAAGTGGCTGTGGATATGCTACTGTGGGCAAGGTGAGCATTGAGGACAATATCAATGATCTGCTGAGACACCAGCTCACGCAGATTGTCATCCTCTATAGAATGGTTGACTCCAACAACATCAGGGATCTCAGGCGTCACCTTGGATTGGTCCTTGTCGGGCTTGACATTACCTCAAATGGTTGGTTTCCCCAGCTTAACGTGCATATCCTTTACATGCGGCGACTTCCTTGTCTTAGAGGGGCAAGACATACCCCTGTGACCAAACTTCTTACAGTTGGAGCAAGTAACTGGAGTAGCTACTGCCACAACTTTTAGGATCTTAGGCACAGAGTCAATCTCCACCATCGCCGTCTTCATAAGCTTCACGTCATTGCAGACCTCAACGCAAACCAGAGCCTAGTCGAGACACCCTACAGTGACTGAATGATCGTCGATGTCGACGGGTTTACCAATGGTACTGGCAACGCAGGCTATGCTCTTGCGGGTCCAAGGTAATCCCATGTTCTCAATCCTGAACCAAACTGGAGCTTGCGCAAAGGAGAGAGGTTGAAGAAGAGCACCTGGCTTCCACGGATGAGCCACTATCAGATAATCGTCCACGAACCAGGGTGCCTCGTTCAGAATACACTCTCTTTCTTTGTGGGTGGGCATCTTGACGATGAAGCCCTCACGTTCTTCCACTATTACTTCAATAGGGCCACTGGGGCACCACTGTCTCCGCATCCATCCCTCAAGTTGGCTGCTATATGGCTTCCTGCCCACGAACCGGATGGAGAGGAACTCCTCCCAGTTAGGGATAGGGCAGTCCTGGCTTGAGACGGAAGCACATCTCACGCCATTTCTATTGATAGCCTCCACATAGTCAATCAACTCGATCTCATTCGCCTCCCGATCCTGCCTACTGACTTTGAACCAATCTGCAAGATGGGTGGAGGTTACGGGAACATCAGGACTTCTCGGAGGGGTCTTCGGGGGGTTGGAGGTGGAAACCGCCTCTTTGCTCGATTGAACCCTGGGCGACTCCAGGGGATGGGCTGATTGGCCCCCATCTCCGTTTGCCTCAGATTGGCAAAGCGGAGGAGCCGATGATGGCTCTGCAACACCCTGTCTTCTCCCACCTCTATCGCTAGGTATTCGCCCGCACCCTCACCCCCTTCTGCCCCTTCCGCGAGCCATCCTCATGATTACAAAATCACTATCACGATGCTATAGATCTTTAATTTGATCATGAATTATAGGTCCAACATGCATCCATGAAATTAATCTACCTTGTTATGATACACCTAACACCAAGTTCGTGTCTCTTATCTTTAGAAGTAAATATAACACATGCCATGGTGAATGTTTCTAGTAAAATATGATTACTTTCCACTAAGACAACATGCCACTAAATTTTCCTTGTAAGGACAATAATAAATGATGATATCATGAACCTTATTAATTCTAACAATCTATGTTGTCTCAAATTATTTCCTTCTAAGTGAAAATATACTTTAAACTCTTATTGTCTTCAAAGAACTAACATGTCTCACCAAAAAGGTGATTACACCATGCCTCCAAAGCATGTAGCATTCTTTATATATCAAAATTGTATAAGGATAATTTTCTTGGTTCTTCAAGAGATGTTTATATGCATATGATACTACCTTCTGATCTTACAAAAGAACTCATCCCATGACTCCTATAGATGGATCACGAAAACAAAATACCCCTTGTAACTCTCAATTAGGATAAAAATCAATGATGCAATCAACCTCTCCTTCAATGTCTAAAAATTATTGTTACATGACTATAACCAAACAAAACTGATTTTGTTTTCTCACTGAAGTTCCTTATGAATATCATGTAGTATTGAATGGCCATAGAAAGATTTTATTTTCAGTGGGAGTTTTAGGATGCTCCCTCTAAGTTACAAGTTTCACACTGAGTACTCAAGTGTTGCTAATGTTGTTTTCCATTCCTAGATTAAACCAATATGTCATCAATGAAGACTACTATAAGATGATCCAAATATTATTAAAGACTTTGTTCACCATGTCAATGAAGATTGTATGGGCATTTTTCAATCCACAAGGCAAATCAACAAACTCATAATGTCCATATATTGTCTTTACGACTAACTTGGGTACAACAAACATATATTCTGATGTGAAATTATCCATCCCAAAACCAAACTAGATCCAAATTCTAATCATATATTTGTAGATATTCTTTTGTTCGGTTTGAATCTATACTTCTATTAGTTTATCCTTTTAAACACATTAGAGAGTCTATTTAATTAGCCAACTAAGTTGTTGGGTCTATTTGTAATATGGACCCATTTATGTCTTGGCCCATTAGGAATTGTCTTGAGTCTATACACTTTCTCCTTACCCTATTTATAAGAGAGGGAGACTGTCCTTCTATCAATAAGAAAAACCTACACAATAAAATTTCTCATCATATTATTTTTTTCACATGGTATCAGAGTAGGATTTCTATGCCTCACACAAAGAGGAGAGAGAGAGCACAAAAAAGAGAAGCATCCCCTTGTAGGTGTCCACCGCCCTAAACACTACTTGGTTGCCTGTAGGGATTTCCTACTCTTTCTTCTTCTAGGAGCCGTCTCCAAGGAACGTCGCCATCAATTCCATCAATCTCCATCTTGAAGTTGTTTCTATTAGTTCTAGGAGGGTCGTCATACCTCCACTAATATTGTTTGCTTATGGAACTGCCACTTCTACCCTATCTGCTGTTCTCATCTATATTGCTACAGATCTACACCATCTCACCTATTCACTGACAATTTACATTGTTGTCATCTATACCGCTTCTGATCTACAACACCTTTATCATCAATACTACCGCCAACATTGAGATATAAAACCAAATCATGAATATTGGGGATATATCACCCTTATATTTCTATGACAGAGATATGGAAGGATTTTTACACCCCTTTGTTGGTGTTTTGGGGTTTTTTGCTCCTATTTTTCTGCTAACAAGACGTGTGGGTAGGGTTCTGCTTTTTTCATGACTTAGTTCACAAAATCTACTCAGTGACGCGACATGTTACTATTTGACATAGTGTGTTTGTTCACAACTTGTAACATGAATTCTATACTTTGATACGGTGTGTCGCCTAAATGACATGGTATGTCACTTTCATTCTGTCACGAGGTTCTTCAACTAACACAGCCTGTGGCCCTACGACATGGTGTATCACATGCTTCTCTCTTGCGAATGACCTGCTACATGACAAAGCATGTCTCCCCAAAGATACGACATGTCACCTATTATTGTCGCTACATTTGCATGTGCTACATCATCTACGACTATGCTATTACATGGTGAATGCTTCTATACATGTTGAGTCCCTTCTTTATCTTTTCCAGCAACACTTATCTTCCTTTTCCAGTAATCTTATATTTGTTTTGTTCTTTAGCCTCCCATCCTTTCCAACCCTACATATATATATTTCTTACCTCCTTAATACTTGTACTATCCCTCATATACATATTGTATCTAATGATAATCAAATCCTATATTTTTTGACCTATTCATAAAAAGATCCATTAATTCTCCTATCTAGATCTATATAATTGAGTCATGTTGCACATTGACTCAATTTTTCGATTACCTTCTCCACATATTTGCCTAGATAAACACTACCTCTACCATTGTTTTTGACTCCCTACCCCAACAACTCTCTTGTCTCTTTTTGTAGTTGGCTTGAGGGGGGAATAGAGGATGATGAGTAGAGGGAAGAGATGAGATGGAGGAGAGAAGAAGATCCTAGTTCAGCCACTATATAACTATTTGGATCTATATGGATCTCCATACTACTTTTATTGCTACTATGTGATGTTGATTTTATTGCTATATGGATCCTTCATGCTACTTTTGATGTTGCTATGTGGTGTTACTTTTTCTAATATGTGGATTTTACTACTGATATTATTGATATGTTTACCTTAGGAAGAGTTTGAGAAACTTATTCATCATCATATCGACTGTTGATATGAACTTATCTACATCACTTATGATATGTTGATTGATTTTCTATTCGGTGATGTTACTCTTACTACTTGTGCTATGATTAACACATTTTATTGACTACTTTGTCATTTTGTACTATCTGCCATCTGTGCGCTATTTGCAAGTTGACTATTTGTCTGTGCCCTTACACATCAACTGCTACACTATTGTGAACCAACACTCTCTAGAATGTCATATCTACTATTGTGAACCAGCACTAGTGTGAACCAACACATCAACTGCCCTCCTCTTTTGTCAACCTCCATCCTCGTTTTCTTCTTTTACCACCGCCTCCTTTTTTTCTACTTCATTCTTCTCTTACCCTCTATTTCTTTCTCTCACTTCATAGCTCTTTCTATCCGTTTTGCCGACCTTTACACGCTGAGCGCCCTCCCAAAAGAAGTTTAAGCAAATACTTAAAAGGAATACTTTGTGTAGTGTGACTCTTTTTTAAGCCTGAGTGTTAGATTATTTTACTTTTCGTGATGTGTTATAGTTTAGGTGAATCTGATTGGATTTCGCCTTTGATACGAAATGTGTGACTGAATGCTAGCTGGTAATGAGACGAGTCATATACTTATTCTATAAGACATACAATCACAATATATTATTTTTTTCACACCCCTCTCTAAATTCTAACTCCCTAAAAAAATAAAGAGAAAAGCACCTACGGAACACTATAAGACAAATATATTAGATCTTATCAATTTTTATAGGACATGCTCTATAAAAAAATGTGCGGTGCATTGGATCGTTTGTATATGGGTCATTGGGGAAGGAGAGCTTGAAAGGAACGCAAAGGCTTTGTTGTACAGTGTAGAACGGAAACATTCGAGCAAAGGCGGGGAAGAGAGAAAGAAAGAAGGAAAAAAAACCCAAATAGCACACTTTTCTAAAAAAATTTACCGAAGTAGCACCATTTCCAACTTATTTCCCAAACTAGCACACTTTCAGATTAAAACGCCACACTAGTTGGTGTTTTACTGTCTCGGAAATCAAAAGCGCCACTTTATTTGGCGTTTTCAGGCTGGCGGAGACAGAAGCGCCACTTTATTTGGCGTTTTACGATTGCCGGGGTGAAAAGCGCCACATAACCTGGCGTTTTACAGAAAAGCGCTACATAGACTGCCGACAGATTGCTCCTGGCCGCGTCGGCGGACTGTTGATTGCCCGCCTTTGTCTTCTCCAGGTTTTCTGTAAAACGCCAGGTTATGTGGCGCTTTTCACCCCGGCAATCGTTAAACGCCAAATAAAGTAGAGCTTCTGTCTCCGCTAGCCTGAAAACGCAAAATAAAGTGGCGCTTTTGATTCCCGAGACAGTAAAACGCCAACTAGTGTGGCGTTTTAGTCTGAAAGTGTGATATTTTGGGAAATAAGTTGGGAAGGGTGCTATTTCGGTAATTTTTTTTAGAAAAGTGTGCTATTTGGATTTTTTTGTAAGAAAGAAACCTAGGAAGGCAAGTCGTGGGGAATAATTTTCCGTGAAGCTGTTTTAAACACAATTTCTTTCTCCAATGGTGTTCTTTTTTTATTCGTCGTCCTTCTCGAATTGTCGAATGTACTGCACCATGTTGGGCAGCCACAACTCATACGTCACACACTACACGCCACCAACCTTCTCTTCCTACGGATCCTTCTTCACATCCAACAATCCTCCAGCTGCTCCTCCTCCTCCTCTCTAAGGTGGCTATCCAGCTCGATTATAAGCGAGTCCACTGGGCGACGGGCGATGATCACCTGCAGTGTGTTGGATTACAGACTATAAAACACCATGCTAGCTTATCTGTTAGCTTAATCAAATCTTAATCTAGCATAGTACACTACGGTTGCACGCCCAACGAAGCCAACCATCGGTTCCAATTTTCTAATCTTCCACGCGTGAACCCATCATTGGTACGACGAAAGCGCTACGAGGAGGATGTTAATCCACACCACACCACACCACGAAGTGGAAGGTCGGAGGAATGAGGTGGCTTTCGCTCTTTTTTCTTAATCTTAAAATTAAAAGAAGAAATACCATAAACCAAAAGTTTGCGGTAGTTGAAACCGGATGGCGGCCAGTTGGGACAATACAAGTAAGGCTTTTAAATGATGAAGTACTGTCTCTATTTCCTTTTTATACTGAAGAGACGACCGCTCTGCATAAGATATGTTTTTAAATAACAGTGATAATAATAGCCTCAATGACTTTAGTAGTAAAAGCAGAAAGACTGTACGACGCAGAATGGGACATGTTTGGTTAAAAGGATGCGTTTGATTGGATATAGTGGAATGATAACCCTTAAACTGATAAATATATTTTGATAGAGCTTACAGCTAATGCACATGTTTTGTTAAGGGAACGTTTGATATGTAGGATGTAGATGGATTTGTAGGAATGCTGCATTTTGATATTCCTGGTTTACCTAATTCCTAGTTTTGGAATATCCTCTGTTGTTTTAAATTTTATCTTTATTTTACTTGAATTCACATTCTGATTCCGTTGATGCCGTTGCAAACTACCCAAAAGACAATCTCTGTTCTACACCTGCCCCATATAATAGATAAATGAAACATAAAGCTCATAAGTAAGGAGTTTTCTAGAAGCAGAAACAAACGCACTCCGTGCTCAAAATAAATAATAGCAGAGTTGACTGACTACGCCGTCGTTTTCCAGGTCCGCTGCTGCCTTCATACACTTTTCTTCTTCTTCCGTAAACTGGTCTTTACACAATGATACCGACAGCCACTAGCCAGCGATCCGGGGGGTTCACAACTCACAAGTGTTTGTATACACCAATAGACAGGTGGAATGAATCCAAACCAACCCTTTCTTAAATTTTTCCCTGTTCGTTGAGTCTCCACTGGAACAGAGGACAACGATTGGATGCGTGTGCAGCCACGCAATGGAGCAGTGTCGGCCAGGAATCTCGTACCATTCCCTTTCCCTTTCAGACTCCCATTCCTCTCTCTCCCTGTTACGTTGACTACCAAACTATGCAGTTCCTCTCACACACACCTTGGGCATCCGTCAACGGGTTGGCTTCTTGGGCCAACCGGATTGGTAATTCGACATCTCCCAACGCCAAACTATCTCCTCAGCTACTCAGCTTAGCTGCCCATTCAAACCAAGTAAAACCTACGGGATAATAGAAAACCAAGTAAAATCTGCCCATTCATCTAAGCAAAACAATGATATTATTTTTCGTCCGTTGAGATCTATTTACTTAAATCTTTTTTTCCTATTAACACCCTCATTTTCTTTCACAACCTTGAAACCCCCACTCCTTTACTTACCTCCAACCAACTCCAATTTTTCTAAAATTCTAAACAACCGTGTGTCGTCCTCTTTTATTTGTACTAGGATTTGTTGGTCCCATATGAACATATAGGCTGCGTTTGGCGTGCCGTTCTGACGCCGGCACGGCAAACAAATTGACAGGGATATTTTACCGCGTGTTTGTTTAACCGTTTACAGGATAATCAAGATACCGCACAGACTAATTAACCGAATAATCTTCCGATAATGTGTCGGCCCAAATCCTTGCGGCAGAAAGTAAGATAATCTACCGAGGGCATCAATTTCCTGGAGTGCCCTTCTAACGGAACAAATATTCGTACGGCTTACCGACTTCCCTATTTATTTCGTTGGAGAAACGTTCAGGCACTTACGGCTTACTGCCTTCCCTATTTATTTCGTTGGAGAAACGTTTAGGCATTTACGGCTGCTCCTCGACCTTCGCTTTGAGGATGACTTTGCTCCAGCAATAAGCCAAGCACCTTTTTCCAATGTAACGTTATTTGATTTTGCAGCAACAACATTAATTCTTCATTTGCGCAGTAATATTCTGTGACTGTTTCCATACTGTTGATTCCCTGATTGGTAATCATTAATGCGTTTTTTTTGTCCCCGGTGGTGTGCACTCATTAATGATTTCCAACATTTATATATGTGATAGTAATACACAGTTGACAACCATTGTGTTTGCGTAGTAATTTTTTTCACGGCAAATCTGTACAGTCATATTGATTGATTTTGTCTTTATTTTTCTGTATACTCTCTTCTACTTTATGCGACTCTCACGCTGAAATTTATTAGTTGATGTACAATTGACATTTACATTGATTTCAAGAACACGATCGTCAGTATACTTTTAATTTTTCCGGCTGTTATTTCTTTTACGTATTGATGATGTTGTGATGTGGATATCGTGTATGTATAAGATGGGGCATAATAGACTTTTATTCAGATAGAAACATATTACTTACATGTGCACCAAACAATATACATTTTATTTTCATGTTTAATTGTCTTTACATCAAACAGTATTTATCTTAAACAGAGTTAACATACCTCCGGTCAACTTATCCATGGCAACTTAATTTATCATAATGGTGTCCCAAACAATGGCATAGTAGGCTACACATCCTACCAGATCAAGGCTACGTTTCATGACCATTTAAACTAAACCAACCGATTTAATTACATTAACACGTGTCAAAAGATAATCAAAGTGTTCATACTGAGAGGAACAAAATGTAAACTCTTTTTCTTCTGACGATTGACTTTTCTTTCTTCTTTTCTTTCTTTTACGTTTTTTGATTTCCTCCCTTGCAATGTTGTTTATTGTTATTTAAGGCGATATTGATAAGTTATATAATATATAAAAAATATTATAACTGTATTAGATTTAGAAATAAAATTAAGATATCTTCAGTATTATCATGTGATCCCCCGTGCATAGAAGTCATGGGCACCATGCAGAGAGCAAATTTGTTGTGCCGAGATTGCTGTTTCAGATTGTTACATTTATTCGCTGTTGTATAAATTCCCAATTAAGTTTTTTAAATGTGGGTCTATGAGTAGATGTAAGGTCAAGATGAAATGCAACAACAAATTACACTAGCAAATTTGGACGCCTCCATGCGTGCGTCCACTCGAGAATCATTTAAACCACACAGTCGGTTAACATAAAAGTGTCGGGTCTAAGTCACGCTGGGTTTGTGTCAGGTTCGTCAAAATCAGGTCTATTAAAATTTTTATTTATTTTCTTCTTCTTCTTCTTCTTCTAATAATAACGTACTATAATATCATAGTAAGGTTAGATGTAGTCGGGTTAGGCCGGGTTCTTTGGGTCATTGTGGGCTAAAAATAATAACTTGAAATTGAACCTTTCAATTAGACCCTTTAAAAATAATAATTAAAGAACATACACCCGAGATAAGCCCAATCCAAACCAACTTGACTAGAATATTCTATGGTATTTTTGACATGTTCTAAAAAGAATATTGCCATCAAATATCATTATTTGTACATATTGCGTACACTTTAACATACAAATCTGATTTAAGACCTAACATAAAATTCATTTTACAGGTCACAGATCGATTTTATCTGACTTCAGATTGTCATTGTCAAACAAGCCTATAATTGAACAGATTGTTACAGATTAGGAAAGTGTGATTTCCTTCAAAAATTATATGGATTTCGAAACCCGCCAGTGACTCACACAAACATATTCGTTTTGTTGTGGCGAGCGAGGTTGAAAGGAAAATGGCGTTGGCTCCGTACATAAGAGAGAATAGGAGCGAACATGGAATTAGAGTAGGGCTATAAATGGTATGAGTGGAATCGCGGATCTGCAAATCCGGTCTCTTTAAAATCCCATTATTTGTTTAATTTTTTATATCCGTATAATCATAGAATCATATATTTTTAGACCCACATATAAGAGGATCCACTCATTAGTGGTCGGATCCAGAATCATTAAACTCATGTATCCACTGTACATAAGTAACTACTTAAATAATATCTTATTTATATTATAACTTGTTAGTCACATTCTATTATAATTATGATAGAATTGATACTAGTCATCTAATTGAGAATTAATTATTTCAATTACAATCATGAGCAACATATGTAAATTTAAGTTCAAAATAGTTACATGATATTTACATAATTAAAACATTATGATGATGACTATACATATGTAAGCAATTAAGTCAACTAACCTTCAATTTATAAAGTATTGTATTTTTTTAACATAACTATTGCATGATACTATCCTATATAATAGCAATACCTTGTTGTATAAAAATATATAACATAATCCTAATTTTTATATAGATATAATGATGTTTTATATAACACCGCTCACTCGCACACCCACACCGCATACCTCCCATTATCGTGGGTACAAGTGTAGTGTAGATGTAGATTTTTTATGTCCGTGTAAAATCGAAATGTGAATAGATAAAATTAAATGAGTATGGATATAGGTATTGTGAGAATCGCATGTACCGTTTGCACCCCTACATTAAAGAGAAAAAAATGGGGGGCAAACAAGTTGTTGTTGTGGTGATTTTTTAGACTGTGATGTATATTTATTTTCTTCTCCAACAACCCACACGCCACGCGCTACCATCCATCGCATTTTAGTCCCCGGATTTAATTTCCATGATTGTAGTTGACCGTCTGCCTCTTCCGGTCTTCTCCTACCCCGTGAACTTAACCGGTTAAGTATTCCTCCCCCCTCGATGCGATCAACATTTTCCTTTTCCAGCGCCTCAACCGAACTGGCGATCACCTCACACCTACATTTTTTTTTTGGGTACACATATTGTAAGTCACTGCACTTGTTTGTTACTTTATATACGGTTGTACACTTGCACGTTCGAATATATAAGCCAACTACCGATTTTCGTTCTCGAAATATATTTGCAAAAACCCATCAGTAGACAGTAGTATAGAATAATAGAAATTCAAGGAAGACGTTTCCACGCGAAGAGGTTTTCATTTTGCCACAATAAAAGAAATCTGGTTTGCTTAAGCGTGCACCTATTTGTATCTTGATAGATTAAGATATAAGGTAAGGAAGCAGCCTTTGTCTGAGACACCTCTGCACATGATGCAGTTCCCAATAACGACAACACCAATAACAATAACAACACCAGTTGTGACAATACCAACGACAATAACAATATAAATTGTAATTACGATTTAGACGTTTAAACTAAAATCGAAAGAAAACGTGTCGTAGATACAAAATGCTTCCGCTTTTGTAAGATCCTTAAAAATAATAGAGGTGCAATTATTTAACCAACATAGTTGATGACATTTTCTAAGTCCGCTGTTTTTACCAAATAATGGCATGACACGTGAGTGAGCAATATAGAAACTACATTTATATCATTAGAGTCCACAAACTCTAAAGTTTTTTATCGAAAGAAAACATGTTGTAGATACAAAATGCTTCCGCTTTTGTAAGATCCTTAAAAATAATAGAGGTGCAATTATTTAACCAACGTAGTTGATGACATTTTCTAAGTCCGCTGTTTTTCTTGAGTTATGCTACCCATACCCGCGGTGACATCATCCGTCTCGGACCTGGTTACTGGGACTCATTATTTACTGAGCAAAATAATTCATTTTTTCTATATTGATAGGAGTGGTATGAGGAGAGAAAAAAAGAGAGTAAGATAAGAGAGGATCATGGTTTGCTGTAGAAAAGTGGAGGAGTCACTCTCATTAACTCCATTATTTATTTTAGGAGAGAGAAATATAATAAGTAAATGTGAAGAAATAACAAATTATTTCAGTCACAACTTTCAGATCCTAATAATTCTTTTCTGAAATAAAATTACATTCCTTATGAAAATATTTTTAACCAAATTAATATTGACATATTTAAAAAAATTATTAGAGACGTATTGTCACGCCCCAACCTCACATTATACACAAACCACAGGATTAGGGCACGACAGGTGGGATTAGCACATAACCAACTTTTCATTTCTTCTTAAACAAATAAAGATATTACTGCAATTGAAAACTAAACAAACTGCGGAAGCATCTTTATTAACTGACTAGCAAAATAAATCGAGTTTACAACATATTACATTGTTTGACATAAATAAAGCATAACAGAATATTTACATCTTTAAAGACATTCTCTCTCTCACTCACACCTTGTCCCGAAGATCGAGGGGAATGGACTAAGAGACCTCTAACTACCAACTACGAACCTTCTATCGACTAGGCGTAAGGATAAATCGATCCTTCTGATTTCCTGCTGCTGATGATAACCTGAAAATGTTTTGAGTAGAGGTATGAGCCTAGTCGCTCAGTGAATAGCATTTCACTTAGCTATCAATAAACAACTCATCAGGTTTATAAATTGAAATTTACATAAATACAGAACTAAGCAAGGCAATTCTAAATACATAACAAATATACAATTGATAACCACATTCTAAATCATCAACAAGTAATTCAGGTAAATGAACAGTTATATAAATTTACTGTGAACCTACATGATTATTTATTCATTTTATTATTATGCCCTAAATATATGCAGTGTACTCTGCATATAAAGATCCGCAACAAGTCCATGCTACGGTCCCACCGTACAAGACTTAGCGACACACCCGGGAATGCTAAGTCTGACGCCAGCCCTGTTCTGCCACAGGGTCACTGGCTCGCCGGCTAGAAACATAGGCTCTACGGCCTCAAGCACTACTCTGAGTGCACCCGACTCCTCCTTAAACCTGAGTACACCGGCGGAGAGTCACAGGGTTACCTTCGTGACACAAGCACGAATGGTGTTAGATAACCGTGTTTTCCTTTTTCTTTGCCCAGTGCCATCGTGACACAAGCACGATTGTTGTTAGACACTGCATTTTCTCTTTCCTCGTTTGTCCGCGACACAAGCACGGATGATGTTGCAACACGAGTTTCACCCCAAAGCTGCAGATACCACTTATGGGGTTCTACGGTGTTAGGGCATCTAAGTCTATACTTGATTAAACAATAAACAAATAACAGGAAGATTACATTCCATACATAATGCACAATTTGAACATCACAAGAAGCGCATATATAACCTTTATCGTAATTAAACACGAATCGATATCATATATCCAGTTTCAATTGCTAAACATCTATTTGAAATCAGTAAATACATTGCAGCTATAATACAGGAAATTTATCATTTTCTCAAAGCATAATAAGAAATTCATTTCCAATAAATCTAACATACACTATTGTATGTACTATACTGTTTAGAAGTTATATAAATTGATACAGAAGCAATTAAGCATTTGAATTGAGTTAAGTACTGATTTCTAAATGAACTACTACTCACCCACTTCGGTGTGTTCGTATACACCGAAAAACATCCACAACTACGCCTAATTCTTCCCTTTACAGCAGAGTGCACGCCGTGCACCTGGGCTGCACGCCGTGCACCTGGGCAGAAACTCGTTTTGCAAATTTGTAACTTTGCACGCCGTGCAAACTGATTTGCACGCCGTGCACCTGCGCAGAAACGGAAATCTAATTGTAGACGAACTCGATTTAGCACCTAATTAAGGCTATAAGCTACAGATTCTAGATTTGGGATCTCAATCAAAAGCCAAAACTACCTTTCTTTGGTGTCTCATGCGTCCAGGGCCGGATTCTAGACGATTTCGGATCGTCTTCTACCTCTGGTCTTTTCCAGTTTACGAACCTGCTGCAACAGCAGCTTTCACTCTCGAACAGGTTGGAGGGAGTGAACAGTGAAACTAGCTGGGAGCTGCGGAATTGGATCCTAGCTTCACAGCCGAGCTCCTTGACGCCGCTGGGTCATCTTCCTCCTTGCTTCAGTCCTGGGATTCAGCCTGCTGCAAGGTAGGGCGCCGCCCCTGCTAATTGAAGGCGCAGGTGGAGAAATAGAGGCGGGATGTTGTGGTTTCCTACCTTGGGCTCTTGGTCGGAGTTGAGGGCAGCGTTTGGTGTTGTTAGCCGTGCCCAACTACTCCTGGTCGGCGCCGCTGCAGTTGCAGCTTGACCGTAGCTCTGCCAGCCGGCTCCCTAGCAGCTTGGCTGCTTGGATGGGGCGAGGTCGAGGAAGGGGAAGGTGGAGGAAGGAGAAGAAGGAGAGGGTGGCGCTGCTGGTCGCAGCTCAAGGCGCCAAAATCGCCTGCGCCCTTCTCTCCCGCTGCTGCGATCGTCGGACTACTGGGCGCCGCTTGAAGCGGCTACTGTTCTATCGAACAGATAAAGAAGGAAACGGGATAAGGGAGAAGGGTCGCGGAGGGGGCCGTAATGCAAATTGCCCAACAAAAATCTAAAACTACATCTAGGTCCCTGAACACTCAAATGCCCGTATCTTTTAACTCGGAAGTCGGTTTCGGGTGATTTTTCTTGCAACGGTTTAAGCACGGAATCCTCTATCATCCCAGGGCATAAAATCATATTAACTAGCTTGTCACATCAGGTCAAATCACTAATTGCAATCATTGAACATTCAACTCAACCTAATTAACTAATTAATCAACATTGATATCATTAGTCGCCTTAGGTGATTCAAACTCAACTATTGATTCATATATTAACTTATTTTGATTATCCATGATATTTAATTTGATACTCAACACTAATTGCCTCAGATGATTAAACCTCGACTATTGATTCACATGTTGTCTTATCTTGATTATTCATGATGTTAAACAAAAGCTTAGCACTAACTGAGGTGTTTTATGTAATTCAAGGTATTTATCAACTAAGCAAGAAGTGGGTCACAACAACCTTTTCCCCTTAAAAGAATTTCGTCCCGAAATTCCTAAAAGAGAAAGGAGACGTGTTACTCATCTCTGACTCGTATTCCTACGTAGCTTCCTCTATGTTATGGTTCCTTCATAAAACCCTCACTACTGGTATCTCGCAAATTCTTGAACTTTTGATCCTCTGATCAATCATCTGTATAAGTCCCTTAACCTAGAACACATCTGATCTGATCCCAGACCAACCCACAAAACTTTGTCTTTCCTGAATCGTTATAACAGTATCTCACTTTATGGTAATTACCAAGAAATTTTTATACTATTCATGCAAACAATCTAAAATTCTAAAACAAAATGCATGTCAATCTGGTACTAATTTAAAATCATGCAATTCAATTGTTAAGTATCACTACATATCATACTGAGAATTGGTATTAAAATACTTGATTCATCGTACACCCTATCCTTAGGGTTTCATTTGCCTTATTCATTCATTACATGCCAACACCCTACTCTTAGGGTTATCTCATTCAGTAATCACATGGCAACACCCTACTCTTAGGGTTTCCATTATCTCATCGGTTTGATTTCAATTCAAATCACAATACGGTATCATTCTACAACTGGCAGAACAGTATATTTCAAATCATTGTAATTACCGAGTAATGTTTATATCATGCATGCAGACAGATTAAAAATTCATAAATATTCCAAACTCAATCAATTTTGGCACATACATACCGGATTCATGTAATTGAACATCTTATTTCATCAATAAAAGCTATTTACTTCACATATAACAAACCATCTGTACTATTGTTCAATTACTTAAATTTTCTCGAAGAACGTGCATATTAACCAAATTCCTGGTTTATGCATCTCATAACTCAATTAAGAGTTATTTACGTATCATCACACAAGTATTTAATAGTACTTGAAAATTTCTAATGATATCTCAATGAAAAGTGCCAAATCATGTAAAATGTCAGATCACACACATTAACATAACAGGAAGCAGGTATTTAGGTTTATTTATATATTTTAATACTGTCTTACCATCTTGGAATCATATATCTAATGATTTACCAAAACTGTGTTTCCTGGGTTCATTCTCTAACCGTACCATTATCAGTTGTGTATTTCTAAACTCAACATTCACACTAAGCAAACTCTATAAGACTTAAATGTTCTTCCCAACTTTCACTGAGACGCATAACATATGCTCTCAGCATGTTCTTAAGAGTCTGAATGGTTCTCTCAGACTAACCATCCATATGCGGGTAAAAAGGTTGTACTGAATCTTATCTTTGTGCCCGAAGCACGATGCAACTGTTTCCACAACCTAGATGTGAACTTAGGATCTCAATAAGATATGATTGAAACTGGATTACCAAGCAATCTAATTATTTCATCCATGTATATCTTGGTCATATATCAAGACATCAAAGGTTGACTTAATATGAAGAAAGTGAGCAGACTAAATTAGTCTATCCACAATCATTCATATCAAATCACAACCTCTAGATGTCCTGGGTAATCTTACCACAAAATCCATTGTGATAAATTCCCATTCCCATTCGGGCATAGAAAAGATTACAAGGTAGCTATAGATTTTTAGGGTTCAGCCCTAACCTACTGGTACACACTACTTCTAACCATATACTCAACTGCATCCTTCTGCATATCTGACCACTTGTTTCAACTATTTGAGATTCATATACATCTTAGTGTTTCCTGCTAGCATAGCATACATCAATACATACACTTCCATAAAAAATCTTTTCTTTCAGCTTTTCCCCTTAAAAGAATTTTACTCTATCTTGAGATACACATAACATGTCATGTTAATACAACACCTTATTATCATAAAAACTTAAACTCTAGTCTCTTTTCCTCCTATCAGGTCATGCATGGTTTGGCTTAAGTCACTATCACCCTTTTGTAGTTCCTTGATCTGATCATAAAAGGTAAGCTTAACTCACATCTGTACAATCAAATCACTCTGTACCGTCATCCCTAAGTCTAAGTCCAACTTCCACATTTCTACTAACAGGTCTCTATTGAAACCTGCCATAGAGAATGCATTAACTGTTGAACTTGACTTTCTGCTAGAAACATCATCCACCACATTCTCTTTACCAGGGTGATAATCTATTGTCACATCATAAAGATAGTGACACCATATCTTTAAAACATGAGATACATCAACTATCTTCATATCATATTCGGGTAATACTCCGCTTTCTATGTTACCTACTTATTGTTACATTTTAGGTTTATGTCTTACTCATTCCTCTAAATCATTTCATGTTGTTCATGTACCGATCAGATTATCTACTTCAAAGCCCTAGATCACTATCAAAGCCAGTTTACTTTTCATAGAACAATTCTTAAGGTCTTATTTAACAAAGATACTGGTATACAAGGTTACATCACTAATGATATCCTTTAAACTACTTCAACCCTAATCATCTTAGGGTTTTGGTCTAAATCAATATCATAGCATTATTGTGTGTGTGTGGTCGATTATATAAATCAAATTTAGTTGCTTGGGTCAATAACATATTAACCCAGCACTCAACTTTAATTACATTTAGCTGAAAATTCAGTTTTATAATAGTTTCTGTAATTCGTTTATTAAACTGTAAAAAGAAATTCCAAAAATTTTGAAAATTTTATATGTTGTGCCTAATAAAGTTTTAGACCTACAGTAAAAATTTCAGGTCATTTCAAGTTACCAATAATTAATTAAAAATCAAACAGTGCGCTGCTATATAGCAGTCTGCAGCAGATTCGGTCGAGTTGCAACTCGACCGACACCTTACTGTAGAGATCAAAAGTCATCCAAAAATTACGCCAAATTAATAGAGTGTCTAAAATTTGTGATTTTCAAACATAATTAAAATTTGGGATCAATTGGACGTACCAATAAAAAGATAAAATTCAATTACCACACTGCTATATCATTCAGAAAATGTGATTGGTCGAGTTTGAAACTCAGCCGATGAACAGGTCAGAACATTCTTCAAAAATTCTGATATTTTCTAATGTTGTTCACATTTTATATATCCAAAACATATCCCAATTTTAGACAAACCAGAGTTACACATAAAATACTAAAAATCATCTAGTGAGACATTCTATTTATCAAATTCTGTATTCATATATCATTAAAATCCTAATTTGGGTCAATTAGGGTCTATGCTCCTCAAACCCTAATTCTCAAGACAAAAGAACGTTTAAACTTCTTTTCTTATTATACTTGTTAATAGGAGTCATTAGATCCCAGTAACGCATCCTGTCAGCCGGACCAGGCCGAACCTGTAGTCTTGAAGCCAAGAGCTACTCGGGATTAATCAACCCCTATTAATCTTAAACATGTGGAATGAACATCCACTCAGGGCAACCATATTTAAACACAGTTTCGGGTCTACATTAATACAAAGAAAACAAACATTAAACAATTCACTTCATGTCACAACAATATAAAAGAATCATACTCATTGTACAAACTGAAAATCTAAATTCATGCATATAAGAGCATTTATAGTGATCTTTATTCAATAAGCAATATAAGGTAGGAGCTATATCACATTCTTTATTTAACCTCTTACTCCTACATAAATTTCTGATTTCTTAACCCTAAGATTTCTAGGGTTTTCTCTCTAGCCTATCCTTCCTCTGTATACCTGGCCAGGGCATCCAGAGAAGAACAGACAGAGTAGCTTGATACTGGTCAATCTAAGTATTCAGACACCTGGCCAGGGTATCTAAACACTCATATCTTCCAGAGCTAAAACACATCATTCATTATTCGTCTTACTTATAACCTTATCTTTTAACCCTAATGATTCTTAACGACTCATCTTAAGCTCATTACTTGATTCTCGTGACCACATCCTCTTCCTGCTATCTGTAATAGTATAACAGGACACTTCCTGTTAGAAAATTACAGATAGAAGAAAGACGCCTAAACCTTAATCCTATTGGTCTCTTATCGTCCCCTGACCTTGAGTAACTATGTACTCAAACCAACGCTCTGATACCAAGAGTTGTCACGCCCCAACCTCACATTATACACAAACCACAGGATTAGGGCACGACAGGTGGGATTAGCACATAACCAACTTTTCATTTCTTCTTAAACAAATAAAGATATTACTGCAATTGAAAACTAAACAAACTGCGGAAGCATCTTTATTAACTGACTAGCAAAATAAACCGAGTTTACAACATATTACATTGTTTGACATAAATAAAGCATAACAAAATATTTACATCTTTAAAGACATTCTCTCTCTCACTCACACCTTGTCCCGAAGATCGAGGGGAATGGACTAAGAGACCTCTAACTACCAACTACGAACCTTCTATCGACTAGGCGTAAGGATAAATCGATCCTTCTGATTTCCTGCTGCTGATGATAACCTGAAAATGTTTTGAGTAGAGGTATGAGCCTACTCGCTCAGTGAATAGCATTTCACTTAGCTATCAATAAACAACTCATCAGGTTTATAAATTGAAATTTACATAAATGCAGAACTAAGCAAGGCAATTCTAAATACATAACAAATATACAGTTGATAACCACATTCTAAATCATCAACAGGTAATTCAGGTAAATGAACAGTTATATAAATTTACTGTGAACCTACATGATTATTTATTCATTTTATTATTATGCCCTAAATATATGCAGTGTACTCTGCATATAAAGATCCGCAACAAGTCCATGCTACGGTCCCACCGTACAAGACTTAGCGACACACCCGGGAATGCTAAGTCTGACGCCAGCCCTGTTCTGCCACAGGGTCACTGGCTCGCCGGCTAGAAACATAGGCTCTACGGCCTCAAGCACTACTCTGAGTGCACCCGACTCCTCCTTAAACCTGAGTACACCGGCGGAGAGTCACAGGGTTACCTTCGTGACACAAGCACAAATGGTGTTAGATAACCGTGTTTTCCTTTTTCTTTGCCCAGTGCCATCGTGACACAAGCACGATTGTTGTTAGACACTGCATTTTCTCTTTCCTCGTTTGTCCGCGACACAAGCACGGATGATGTTGCAACACGAGTTTCACCCCAAAGCTGCAGATACCACTTATGGGGTTCTACGGTGTTAGGGCATCTAAGTCTATACTTGATTAAACAATAAACAAATAACAGGAAGATTACATTCCATACATAATGCACAATTTGAACATCACAAGAAGCGCATATATAACCTTTATCGTAATTAAACACGAATCGATATCATATATCCAGTTTCAATTGCTAAACATCTATTTGAAATCAGTAAATACATTGCAGCTATAATACAGGAAATTTATCATTTTCTCAAAGCATAATAAGAAATTCATTTCCAATAAATCTAACATACACTATTGTATGTACTATACTGTTTAGAAGTTATATAAATTGATACAGAAGCAATTAAGCATTTGAATTGAGTTAAGTACTGATTTCTAAATGAACTACTACTCACCCACTTCGGTGTGTTCGTATACACCGAAAAACGTCCACAACTACGCCTAATTCTTCCCTTTACAGCAGAGTGCACGCCGTGCACCTGGGCTGCAGGCCGTGCACCTGGGCAGAAACTTGTTTTGCAAATCTGTAACTTTGCACGCCGTGCAAACTGATTTGCACGCCGTGCACCTGCGCAAAAACGGAAATCTAATTGTAGACGAACTCGATTTAGCACCTAATTAAGGCTATAAGCTACAGATTCTAGATTTGGGATCTCAATCAAAAGCCAAAACTACCTTTCTTTGGTGTCTCATGCGTCCAGGGCCGGATTCTAGACGATTTCGGATCGTCTTCTACCTCTGGTCTTTTCCAGTTTACGAACCTGCTGCAACAGCAACTTTCACTCTCGAACAGGTTGGAGGGAGTGAACAGTGAAACTAGCTGGGAGCTGCGGAATTGGATCCTAGCTTCACAGCCGAGCTCCTTGACGCCGCTGGGTCATCTTCCTCCTTGCTTCAGTCCTGGGATTCAGCCTGCTGCAAGGTAGGGCGCCGCCCCTGCTAATTGAAGGCGCAGGTGGAGAAATAGAGGCGGGATGTTGTGGTTTCCTACCTTGGGCTCTTGGTCGGAGTTGAGGGAAGCGTTTGGTGTTGTTAGCCGTGCCCAACTACTCCTGGTCGGCGCCGCTGCAGTTGCAGCTTGACCGTAGCTCTGCCAGCCGGCTCCCTAGCAGCTTGGCTGCTTGGATGGGGCGAGGTCGAGGAAGGGGAAGGTGGAGGAAGGAGAAGAAGGAGAGGGTGGCGCTGCTGGTCGCAGCTCAAGGCGCCAAAATCGCCTGCGCCCTTCTCTCCCGCTGCTGCGATCGTCGGACTACTGGGCGCCGCTTGAAGCGGCTACTGTTCTATCGAACAGATAAAGAAGGAAACGAGATAAGGGAGAAGGGTCGCGGAGGGGGCCGTAATGCAAATTGCCCAACAAAAATCTAAAACTACATCTAGGTCCCTGAACACTCAAATGCCCGTATCTTTTAACTCGGAAGTCGGTTTCGGGTGATTTTTCTTGCAACGGTTTAAGCACGGAATCCTCTATCATCCCAGGGCATAAAATCATATTAACTAGCTTGTCACATCAGGTCAAATCACTAATTGCAATCATTGAACATTCAACTCAACCTAATTAACTAATTAATCAACATTGATATCATTAGTCGCCTTAGGTGATTCAAACTCAACTATTGATTCATATATTAACTTATTTTGATTATCCATGATATTTAATTTGATACTCAACACTAATTGCCTCAGATGATTAAACCTCGACTATTGATTCACATGTTGTCTTATCTTGATTATTCATGATGTTAAACAAAAGCTTAGCACTAACTGAGGTGTTTTACGTAATTCAAGGTATTTATTGACTAAGCAAGAAGTGGGTCACAACACGTATACTTTTTTTCTCTCTCATGTTGTATGAATGTTTTTTTGTACAATACTAACATGTACTTCTTTCGTACTGTACAATATTGTTTGAATACAATACGAATGTTTACTTAATTCTTCTCTCTTTGTTAATACAATATATTTCTTCTATACTTCTCTCATAATAAAAAAAATTAAATTTCTTATAATTTTTTTCAAAAAATACTAATGTAATATACTTTGGAAAAAGATATATGATAGAGATGAGAGAAGTATACATTAGTATTGTATGAGAAACAAAGACACATAATATGAGACATACATGATGAGAAGGGAAAAAATACGACATAGAGAAGAGAGAAGTACACATTAGTGTTGTATGAGAAATAAATGTTGGATAAATTGGACATTATGATAAATTCCTTTGTTTCGATGATGACAAAATTTCACTCTTGTTGATCTAACATGCTACTTGAGTGTTGCAGGAATAAGGTGGATGACAAAGCTCTAGGGAATCTATATGCTTGAATGATTGTAAATGTCATGAAATGTAATCAATTGTAAACTTGTACAAATATATAATGTACAAGTACTTAGACTTCATGTAAATCAAGCGTTAGATCTTCCCTAGCTAAACACCACACTTAGATATGTCATTCCCTTCAATAGTGTCACATATGCACACTCATACACACACTTAGTGCCTTAAATTGAAAGATTGAAACAGGGTCAATCTCGGTCGACAAACTCCTCGACTGAGACACTTTCGGTCGACAATCTTCTCGACCGAGAAAGACCTAAGTAGCCGTTAGACACATCTGACAAGGTAGTTGGCAGTTGGAGATAAACGTTGCAAAACACTTGATTCAGAGAGCCTGTCGGTCGACAAAAGTTCGACCGAGTAGGTGTCTCGGTCGACCATTTCTCGACCGAGATGGACTCTGACAGCAACTGCAGAATTAATTAATTAGCCGTTACTAAAGCAACAAACTTGTACCTAACGGCTAGTTAAGCACTTAGAAACCCCTAGAAGGTGTCTAGAACGTCCTTAAGCACTTGTAGGACATTCCTATAAATAGGACATGCCTTAGGACACCTAAACTCACTTGTTACACTTGAGAAATCTTTGAGCATACTTTGAGCAACCTGTTTGTGAGCAAATTGAGCATAGTGACAATTGGCTATTTCTTCTCTTAGCTCAAAATTCGTGTCCTATAGGCTAGCATCTCCTATCCACTGCAATTACATTTCTATACACTTTGGTTAGGAGATTTACACGCTTGATCTAGGCAAATCAAGCCTTGTGCTACAAAAGGATAAGTTGTAATTTCTATTTTCTTTCTTGTTCTCTATTATTGTTTGTACTCTCCTTGCTACTCCTAGGTTGGAGGCTGTGGATTGGAGAGGTTGAAGATCTTCTTGGTGAAGAAGGGGACCTTGAGCTACTTCAAGAAGGCTGGTGCAACGGGAGGTTACTTCTAGAGAGGAAGGCTACTTCAAGGGGGAGTTTGGAGTTACTTCAAGAAGGCTACCTCAAGTTGGTGCATCTACTTCAAGTGAAGGATGTTCAAGGGGTGTAAAGAAAGTATTGTATTTTGTGTAAATCCTTGTGAAGTTAATAAAATTAATACTTTCAAAATCCCGGTTGGGTAAGCAACCGGGTAGTGGACTGACAACTTTAGTATTTGCTAAAGTTGGAACCACTCTAAACACCTGTCTCCTTCTTCCATTTTCAATTGTGGTTGTTTGAGTAAAATAATTGTTAAAATATTGAAAAACTCTATTCACCCCCCCTCTAGTGTTTTTCAATTGGTATAGAGCAGGCTTCAAGGAGCTCTAATCGAGTCTTGAAGTATGAAGGGTGGTGGTGTCTACAACCGCAAACAAAGGAAAAGTATGGGGCAACCTTCAACAAGTTGCAGTTGGTGCTTAGGAACAAGCCATGCAACACTTGGTTGCCCGTGGAGGTCAAAGAAGGAAGATACACATAAAGAATGTCTTATTGCTACAATAAGTGAAGAAGAAGAAGAAGAGGTAAGCCTTTTTGATTTATCTAAAGAAGAGCTAGTTGCTTCTCTTGAAGAGACACACAATAAATATATTGAGTGCAAGAAGAAATTAAAGAAATCTAATAAAGCAAATGATGAGTTACATGCTAAGCTTCTTGCTCTTACATCTGAAAATGAAGATCTCAAAAAGGTTATTGAAGATCATAATATTAAGCTAAAATCTGTAGAAGCAAATTGTAATCTCCTTTCTCTAGAAAAGATTAATTTGCAGACTCAAGTGAATGATCTTCAAAAACAACATGTTTTGTGCTCACATCTAGATTATGATACTATCGTGAAAGAAAGATATTCATTATCATCTAATCTAGATCAAGCAAAGCTAGATATCAAGAAGAGAATGGATGAGATTGCTAAGTTACAACAAAAAGTTAGTAGTCTAAATAATAATGGCATTCTTGATCAAATCTTAAATGATCCATACCATCAAGTTGGAAGGAGAGGACTAGGTTACAAGCCTAAAGGAAAATCTTATCATAAAACTAGTTGGAAAAAGACACAAGCACATCAATCTATGTATGTACCTAAAGGCACAAATACAAATATACCCAAGAACAACCTAGACCAAAATTATAGAAAGAGATATGAGGTTGATTCTATATGTTGTCATTATTGTTTGCGTCTTGGTCACTATTCTTTTTCATGTCCTTATAAGAAAAAGGATGTTGAGTTAGTTTGGGTTCCAAAACCTCCAAACTAAATGAATGGAATTAAGTTGAGATATGACCAAAGGACCTAAGTTGTATATTTCTATGTCTATCTCAACTCAACATAATGGGGTATCAAATTAATTCAAGTATCTAAACATCTAACTTGCATAATTGTGTTTTACTTGGACGTAATTAACAGTTCAGAAAACATTTCAAGAATCTTGTCGGTCGAGAAACTATCGACCGAGAGAACAGTCGGTCGAGAAATTGTCGACCGAGCATGTCACTGATTTCCAGTCTGCTGTAAAATTGTTGAATTTTTTTAATTGATCAAATTGCTATCTATTTGTGATTAATGACTGTATATATTTTGGAAATCATCCCTGAAAACTTATATGAGATTAATTTGGTTTATTCTCTAAATGATTTAAGTCAAAACTGAAATTATGCTTAGCTTAATAAAAAGGAAATTTCTGTTTTATGCATGGATCATTGATGATACATAGGCAAGCAAAATAATTCAATGATGATATGTCTCTTAGAAATGTTTGCAACACATAAGATAAAAATTTCTCAATTGACATCTTTAAAAGACTTGAGATATTAATCGTGCTTTCATCTTTAAGAAGATGTTTTCATATTGAGTATCACTAAACATATGAGTGCTTAAATTGGAAATCTGCAATTTTTGCCTCTTGGTTGAAATAAAATTTGACCAAGGGGCGCTATGGTCGTAGTCAAGGACGACCTAAAATAAGCCTTGACAAAATACTTATTTGGACATCATTTTATTATACTTAATCTTAGTATACTTTTGATAAAGGTCAAAATCAAAATTTAAAATCATCTGTGACCTTAGAAGCTTTAAATTGCTTCAAATGGTAAGATTAAGGGGGAACTCATACAAACAAATTTGATTATTTGATTAAGAAGCTTACAAAAACATTGTAAACATCATTTGGAGCTTGTTACGACCTTAGTATTTTTACTCTTGGTTATGAAGAAATCTATGAATTTCATAAAAATGATATATCTTGTACTTAAAGGAACTCTCTAAATAAATCAGGGCTTAACATCCCTTGCATTTGGATGGAGACATTTTTATATACTCTAAGATTAAAGGATTCTCATTTGATTTTCAGGGCTTAACATCCCTTGATAGATGAGAAATCAATATACATTCATCATAAGCTTAAGGGAATCTCATATCATTTCAAGGCTTAACATCCTTTGCAAATGATTGAGAAACAAATTGTGGCTAAATTAGACAAAAATGATATTAAATCCATATTCCTAATAGAATATCTATTTAAGGGGGAGTATAGTATGAAATTAAGGGGGAGAAGAAATATAACATATTCAACCTGGATATCTTTTTGAAATGACAAAGGGGGAGAAAAGAATATAAAATCACAAATATAAAATAAAAAATATAAATGAGTTTCATCTTGATGGCCAGCACTCACTTGTAAAACAAGAATGGCTACAAAAGGTGATCTTCAGGTATGAAACTCACATGCTTTATATTTCCTTATTTCATATTTAGGAAATGTTTGTCATCTTCAAAAAGGGGGAGATTGTTGGATAAATTGGACATTATGATAAATCCCTTTGTTTCGATGATGACAAACATTTCACTCTTGTTGATCTAACGTGCTACTTGAGTATTGCAGGAATAAGGTGGATGACAAAGCTCTAGGGAATCTATATGCTTGAATGATTGTAAATGTCATGAAATGTAATCAATTGTAAACTTGTACAAATATATAATGTACAAGTACTTAGACTTCATGTAAATCAAGCGTTAGATCTTCCCTAGATAAACACCACACTTAGATAGGTCACCCCCTTCAATAGTGTCACATATGCACACTCATACACACACTTAGTGCCTTAAATTGAAAGATTGAAATAGGGTCAATCTCGGTCGACAAACTCCTCGACCGAGACACTTTCGGTCGACAATCTTCTCGACCGAGAAAGACCTAAGTAGCCGTTAGACACATCTGACAAGGTAGTTGGCAGTTGGAGATAAACGTTGCAAAACACTTGATTCAGAGAGCCTGTCGGTCGACAAAAGTTCGACCGAGTAGGTGTCTCGGTCGACCATTTCTCGACCGAGATGGACTCTGACAGCAACTGCAGAATTAATTAATTAGCCGTTGCTAAAGCAACAAACTTGTACCTAACGGCTAGTTAAGCACTTAGAAACCCCTAGAAGGTGTCTAGAACGTCCTTAAGCACTTGTAGGACATTCCTATAAATAGGACATGCCTTAGGACACCTAAACTCACTTGTTACACTTGAGAAATCTTTGAGCATACTTTGAGCAACCTGTTTGTGAGCAAATTGAGCATAGTGACAATTGGCTACTTCTTCTCTTAGCTCAAAATTCGTGTCCTATAGGCTAGCATCTCCTATCCACTGCAATTACATTTCCATACACTTTGGTTAGGAGATCTACACGCTTGATCTAGGCAAATCAAGCCTTGTGCTACAAAAGGATAAGTTGTAATTTCTATTTTCTTTCTTGTTCTCTATTGTTGTTTGTACTCTCCTTGCTACTCCTAGGTTGGAGGCTGCGGATTGGAGAGGTTGAAGATCTTCTTGGTGAAGAAGGGGACCTTGAGCTACTTCAAGAAGGCTGGTGCAACGGGAGGTTACTTCTAGAGAGGAAGGCTACTTCAAGGGGGAGTTTGGAGTTACTTCAAGAAGGCTACCTCAAGTTGGTGCATCTACTTCAAGTGAAGGCTGTTCAAGGGGTGTAAAGAAAGTATTATATTTTTTGTAAATCCTTGTGAAGGTAATAAAATTAATACTTTCAAAATCCCGGTTGGGTAAGCAGTTGGGTAAGCAACCGGGTAGTGGACTGACAACTTTAGTATTTGCTAAAGTTGGAACCACTCTAAACACCTGTCTCCTTCTTCCATTTTCAATTGTGGTTGTTTGAGTAAAATAATTGTTAAAATATTGAAAAACTCTATTCACCCCCCTCTAGTGTTTTTTAATAAATACGTATAATACAAGACGTACGGTAAGAGAGAGGAAAAGAAATTGACATAGAGAAGAGAAAAGTACACATTAATATTGTATGACAAACAAATACTTACAATTTTTACGAGACATACGGTATGAGAGAGAAAAATAACTAGGACGTAGAGAAGAGAGAAGTACAAATTAGTGTTACTAGAAACAAATGCATACAGTACGAGACATTCAGTACATGTGTACATTACGAATAATTAGAGATGTACATATACATCTCATATTTTTTTCTTCTTCAAAAATCTGTCAACATTTGTCTTGTTAGAAAATATTTATAAAAAAATTATTTATTTTATTTTAGAAAAAAATTTCATCATAGATTGAAAATTACAAGTAAAACAATTTTCTTCTTCCTTTTGTTTACTTTACTTTTCTCCTCTTATATATTAAAAAAAAAGTTATCGTTGGACTGAGCAGACGTTCCCAAAAACGGACGGGGGAGCGGTTGAGCGACTGACTATGGTTAGGATTTTTCTTTTTCTTTTTCCTCCTCCTCCTCCTTCCATGTAAATGTTCATTACACATGATGGGGCACCTAGCGGCCGGTTGGGCCGGTCTCTCTCAACTCTCAAGTAAATGAAACAGGAAAACATGAAGTCAGGGCTGATTTATGCCTGTGTGTATGCATCAAGAGAGGTTTTCCTTTCCCCATCTCAACGAAAGCAAGAAAAAAAAATGGGACGCCGATCAAGTTTGTATTGCATATGTATACACGATAGATACAGAGGATGAAGGAAAAAAAAAGATGTGAACAAATCAATAATAAAACTAATATTATACATCTCCCTAGCATCCAATGGTTTTGGGCCTCAATTTCTGCGGCCCCACTGGGGGACAACAACAACAAATGCGCCTCGTAGCTGGAGGAGTGTCGGCCGGGACTTGACGACAAGCGAATTCGGCACCATTCATGTATTTTAAAAAAAAAAGAATTCGGCACCATTCCCTTTCCCTTTCACACTCCCTCCATGTTATTACGTTGACCCTGCGGTAGCTATTCAAGTCACACACCATGGCCATGTCAACGGGTCAGGACAGCTTAGCTGCTGGGGCCAAATGGATTGGATTTTCACTCCCTTATCTGCATGCCAGCGTCGACGTATGTTATGTCAACTTAACAGCCATTCAACTAACAAGTAAGATCTGCGGGATGATAAAGACCGGAATCAATCATCTTGAAAGACCATGTTTCAAAGGACAGAAGGACAAAAACAACGACGTTTCAAACTGCTTCGGCTTTTGATTGGTGAAGTTTTCCTTTGATAGCCAGAAAGAATGGACGTGAGAAACAAACGGTGGTGTCGAAAAAACAAGTCATGTCGGCTTTTTCTTTTGATTGGTGGAATTTTATCTACTTCTTATACTTTCATTCTTAATACAATGTCTATGGAAAAGGGCCGGACATCTTGAACCTAACGAGGCACGGCCACTAAGCCTATTACTACGTGCAACCACCACCTGATTAAGTAGACTTGGGAAAAACTAGCTGGATTATACATGTAGGCTATAAGAAAATCACAAGATCTTGTCATAAAAGCAAAGATCTGTTGTAGCCGATGTAGACAACATGGACATAAGCTACCGATTTTTTTCCCTTCCAAGATGTAGGGACCTCTGACATTTAATTTGCTTACATATATCCTGTAATACGCATTATCCTATCCTTCTATGACCCACGATAGAGAGATTACCCCAGAAAATTATGAGAAATTCAAGCAATCAATTAAATGATGATGATGCTTCAATGTTTTCCAACCATCTTTCGGCCATCTCTACCCACTGTTCTATTTATGAGATGTTTAAAGGGGACCACACCCAACGTTAAACCATACCGGCCCTAGGTTCGACAGCCGGTATGTCTTCTGTTTGTGCACACCATTTGAGGGATGTTCTAATGGCTTGTTTGTTTGCATGTGGTTGCAACAGGCAGTGTAATTGTAAAATTCAAATTCAAATTCAAATTTTAAAAAAAGATGGGATTTTAATCATAACCGTATGGTTGGATACAGCTCCAGCTGAGCTACTTGATTTGCTTCGGATTAGTTGCATATGATTTGAGACTACAGGTGACCGTGTTGAACTTAACTCCCAAATACATATGCTCAGATTTCTATTGATTGCAGACCGTAAATCAACAATCTGTATTAAAACTGAAATCAACAATAAACCCAAACGCAAATGACAATAAAAATTGAACAACCAGTAATGATTCTAAAAGCAAACGGTTGTCAAAATTGAAGAATCAACAGTAATTACAAAATAACAATTAAATGACTGAAACTAAGAGTCAATGGCTATCGATGATGACTGGTTTGTTCGTATTCATTTAAATCAAACCGCACCATTAAAAAAACCAATTTGACAATGGCACTATCCTAAGTTCTGAACAAAATATTTGAAGCCACGGACATCCACACCATCCAATGTTTATGTTCAGCAGAAAACATTCAAAAAATATGTTCATCACGACACTCTTAAAACGAAGCAAAGATTCACAACAACTATGATACTAAAGTATTTCCCAGGACTTTAGTTTGTTGTAACTATGTTCCTGGAGTACATGTGTGGAAGTACAACAAGAGTCACTATCCTCTGGAGTTTCTCATCCACGCTTTGCAAAGTAACATGCTCACACATAAAAGTTGTTGTCAAAATCTGACAGCTCTAAGAACAAATGACCAGCTCTACATCCAAACATTTTTTCCCAAACCATTGTCAACGACCCTTAGCCTCCGTTTGGTTCGAGATATGGATTACGAAATCCGGACTGAGCTAAACCAGATATGTCCAGTCATCTCGAGGATTATCGGACTGTAGCAAATTCTGTTTCTGTTTGGCACATTAATCCCATCATTAAATAGGACTGACATCGTAACTTGTGCTTTACAGTCTAGCTGATAAAACAAAATACACAAAAAGACAGAGCCAAATCAGGACTGGGTTACGAAATCCCTCTGCTAGCGTGACTGGGCCAACCCAGATTTCAGGATAACGGAACCTGAAACGGGACCATTTTAGGATTTTGAACCAAGCGCGCATCTGGAAAATCAGACTGGATTGTGCAGACGTGGCATAATAAGACAAGCCGAAATCCAACTGATATCCGAAACCAAACACAGGCTTAAACATTCATATCCTCTTTCATATCTGATGAAATATGGTCTGCTAGAAAAAAATATATCATGAAAAGTCCCATGGTCCCATGAATTCTCCATTTACTATCACATAACTAACTAGCCTTCACAAGATAATGAAATCTTGAATACATTTGGAACTCTACATTAAGACATAACCCCGAACCTCATATCTAGCTCTTATCCCAAAGAAAATAAACCCGGAAGAGAGATGGAGGTTGGAATCTTGATTGCCAACTTAATGAATGAAGAAGGGATGAGAGTCATAGAGAAAATAGAAACAAAGATACCATAGGGAGGGATTCACCTAGATTGTGTTCAATTGAAGAGGGAACCTTCACCATCCAATCAACTGCCAAGATTCTAAGAGCAAATGACCCTAGAGTATTTATGCTCCCTTCACCCCAATCACAATGGATTTGGAATAGTACTCTACCAGCCAATATTTCCACCTTTAGTTGGGAACTACCGGAAGGAGAGGTCCCCACTGATTCTAGGTCTTCTCCCATTGCCAATGGTTTTAGGCTGGGAGGAATCCATGGATCATCTCACTCTAGGAGGAGAAGTGGTGAACTTGGCGTGGGATATAGCTCAAGAATACCTCGATTGTGATTACTTTGCAATTTTAGTGGGGGTTTTATAGATATATTTGGTCCAGAGCAGAGGAATAGAGCTGGCTAGGAGTAGCATGAGGTCTACTCCCTTTAATGGTTCTTTAGTCTATCTCGAGCGAGTGTAGTGTGAATTGAAACGATGGTAAGAGGATGGACAATAGGAGAATTTGGGAGAGGGGGCAAAATACATATTCAAAATTACACTACAAAATAAATGTATTAAGAGTTTTGGTAGATCCAGAGAACTGAACGCTAGATGGAAGAACATTGGGTTCTTTAGGGACACCATGATGGAGAGGTTAGCCTATAGGAGGTTAGATGGGAGAATCTTCCTCTTGGTTAGGATAAATTGAATATACATGTAACCAATTGGAGGATCCGCATACTAGGGGGGCATGTAAAGCTATAGGAGGGATTCTAAGGAACCATGATGATCTGATAAATGATGGGGGGCAGGGCTGGGCTTGCAGAACCATGCAAGGGGTATAATAGCCTAGCATGCTGGTGAGAAACCATTGAGACTGAACTAGAGATCTGCAGAACTTTTGACCTGGACATATGGGTTGCAGTGGAGGTAGATGATCATATAATTATTTTGGTCCTAAGTGGGTTGGTTTCCCCTTCCTCTAAACACAAAAAGCATTTTACTTCTATCGCCTCTATTTTACATGCACATTGAGGCAATTTTAGATATGTGTACACAGAAGCAAATACCCAGTCATATAGGTAAGGCAAAATACGACATGGGTGTCCCGTAGCAATAAAATTTTAAATTTTGGCAGAAATGCCGCCACCAACCCTAGGCCGAGAAGAACCAAATATAGATACTAAGGGCCTAGAGGGGTTATGGGGACGTTCCAATTTTGCAGAGCATTAAACACCGTAGCGTCTTAGTTGTGTTGGTTGCTGGTTATTTCTTTTTTGTTGAATTTTGGATCTAACGGAAGATGTACCTCTTTTTGTTCTTTTGCCTATTGGGAACGAAGTAAAATGAAATGCCCCTCCGTTTAATAAAAAAAATGCGGAAACAGAAACCGGACATCATCAGGTAATACATGTGGAACTCAAATTTGTTGTTGTTCCAGATGCTGTTCCACACCATCCCAACTGTACATCTACCCAAAAACCCACCTCTAAAAAGATTAATGGAGTGTTTTTCTGACAGATTAATTTTAACAAGCCCGGAATAACATCAGGCAAAAGTAAATTTGAATACCAGTGGACAGATGCAGTGGCGGAGCCAGCCGAGTTTTAAAGGAGGGGCACAAAAAATATTCACAAATTCTTTTAATGTAAAATCAATATCCATAAAATTCATAAAAGTTGCATGTATAAAATTTAAGAAATAAATATCATGATATTGCTGAGTTTGTAATGAAAAAATATTGAATAACTTTTTCTTGTCTTCTCTGTTTGAATGCCACTATAACATTATTTGGAATAATGTTTATTTTAATTTCTCAGAACATGTAAGAAAATGCATTTGACATCATCATTGTGTTCAGCTAGAAAATATTTTATAGGCTACTAGTTAGTAAAAAAATATTCAAAATATATTTTCATTAAAAAATATTATCTAACAATGTGAAAGATTAGACGAAGAAGACGTTATTTGTCCCTTTACCATGACACTCATAAAAATGAGGAGAATTCAACAATGTGTTGCGGATGAAAAATTTTATACCATTACTTTAAATAAAAATTCTTGCATCAAAGTATAAATTTATATATGTTAGCCAAGAATTTAAACATTATGATTTTTATTAGAGACAATAATTTTTTTTACCAAAATGGTAGACATTAAACTAGTTTCTCCACGGAAAGATGAGAAATGACTATAGAGACGGGCAATGACCATAAGGACGAACATGAATTGATTTCTTAGGTCTCAGTTGACAAACCGCCGTGATGAACGACTGACATGTCACAATCACAAACACAAAATTTCCTTTCTAGACTAAAAATGAGCAATGTTCATAATGTCAGTATGTCCCCTGTCCGGAGGAGAGCAAACGCCACAAATATGATGGTTGGATGAACAACTAAAAATTTGGATCTGCAACTCAGAAATTTGGATCCATGAGAAACATAGACGATCTTTGTGCAACGAGAGTGTAGTATGAATGAGTGTAGTATGAACGGGTGTTTGCCCGACGGCAACAAAGTAGACCAAATCAAAGGAACTGAGAAAAAAGAAGAGACGCCTCTATCCTACAGTTAAAGTCCGGGAAGGGTTTATTCACGCACACTCTATGGTAGGATTGGGGAAGCTTTAATACACGCACACACAATTGTCTTTTGACAGTTCGAATTCCAAACGTGGGCCCAATTGATTATTAAATGCATTTGATCTGTTCGAAAAAGCACCTGCTGGCGTTTGGTGGAGATCGGGCACTGGACAAATGCAGTGTACCTAGATGGAACCCACCGCTGATTAACAATGGCCTGGGCAGTACACAACAGCTGAGAGCGGACTGCTCTGCAGAACGATGCTTACATTAATGGATTTTGGAAAATGGAGGGGGGGCACTTGCCCCCCCCTCCCGCCGCCACTGGACAGATGCAATGTACGCCATAAGTTCATATCTTACAGAAACCCACTTTAGTTCTGGGCTCCCATTCTCCTTCACTCGCTGGCGCTGCTGCGTCCCCCCTCGACGACAACAACTATCAGTATCAGGCATGGGAAGGGCGGAGTCGGGTAGGCAGCGATTCCATTGCCTTTCCCATCCCTCTCCTGAAGTTGCGTTACGTTGACCCTAGAGCTTCCCATCGCCACATACACACCCAGCATCAACAACGGGTTCGGGTTAGCTGCTGTGGCGGACTCGATTGGACTAATACGCGGCTCGCATCTGGCAACGTCAGTAGTATTCATTTCTGTTTGGCTGCCCAGTCAAACAAGTAATCTTTTCTTCCTGAAGACAACATTTCAACCAAAACAATGAGGTTTCATAAATGTCCATCCCTCTCTTAACTCCCTCGTCAACAGGTTACAACTGGCTGCTGGTATTGGCCGCATGGTAGCATCAAGCTTCCCATTTTTATAATGACAGCGAGATAGTCCAGCAAAGTTAGCGCATGTCTTTTTTGGTGCGTTCCAATCCGAAATTATATTTGCAATTGGATTGGAGTCAAACAAATGGACCCGGAAGTAATAGATAGTTATATTAAACATATTTAGTTGATATAAACTCATATGCAGCACGTGTGAGTTGGTTTATCTGATAAGTCCGAGGAAAAGTTTATAGTAAAGTTAAAAGTTCCATGACGTGGTTCTGTGGTAGAGTTAGACCTCTCTACACAATGGAAAAATTTATAGATATGTAGAAAGATTAGGATGTGAATTACAATCATAACTTAAACTATAGAACTTGCAAAATCAGAACCGACTCGATGAATCTGACGCAATCTGATCGGATTTTAAGCCTGTCCTGGTCTTAACCGATCTGAAATAAACCTGAAATCGAAGAACCCAGAAATATTTTCGGATCAAATTCGGATTTGAAGTCGCTGACCTGATAAACTCAGTTGAATCGAAGTTATAATTAAGTTGGAAAATGTACTTGTTATATATGCTTAAATTATTATTCCTTATGTATGTTTAGGTAAATTCTCTACTATACATGCTGGCATATTAATTTTATTTCAGCTACACATACTTCCTTTTTGTCATTGGGTTTACAACGTTTATTAGCGTACAGCTCATACAAGTGCTGATACACTGCTTTTGAATACGATGCATCTGACCTGCATTCAATTTCGTTTGTGTATTTGTATGCTATGCTTCCATATGCTATATATTAAACATGATTACTTTATCTCTTGTACACAAGGATTATATACGCACCAAGATTTCTAGTTTCTCTTTTGCATTGATTTTATTTAAATGTTTATGATAAGAATCTTGTTTGCTACGTACATTATAGGCCTATAACGTGTGGTATTTTCAATTTTCATTTAATCTTGTATCTAGATGGGTTTCCACTCTCTTGACCTGTTAAAGTATGTATAGCTGTTGTACTTCCTAGTAACCATTTATTCCGTTTTGATGGTGAAAAAAGAAATTTTATTTATTTCATGCCGTCTATGTTTGACTTGAAATTTATATTTGTGGGTTTATGTCTGGAAGGTTAACTCAAACTTGATTGCCAGCACTACTGGTGTCAATACATCTCTTTTGATTAGTATAAATACCCAAAATGACCCAAAATGAAACCTGCTTAACTCAAATGACCCAAAATGAAACCTGCTTAACTCAAACTTGATTGCCAGCACTACTGGTGTCAATACATCTCTTTTGATTAGTATAAATACTAACGATTAGAGAGAAGTCCTAAACTTAAATCTATATTAAGAAACAAAATACCTCATTCTCGACCAACACGGTCAACACAATATACAAAAACCACACATACATTTTTTTTTTCTTCATAAAACCTGATAAATAAATTCCACATCAAGACATCCAAATGCTCAGTTATCACAAAACCTATTCAACATCAAAAAAGCCAAATCACATCTTCTTACTCACATGTACTTTCATATACAACATATTAATATATATATATATATATATATATATATATATATATAATATGAATAAAAGAAATCCTAATTACAACCTAATCTCGGAAAAAGAGAGTAAGGGACATTGTAATCCATATTGTTCTATATATATATATATATCCCCATTGGTCAGAACTTTTCTATAAACAATATTAAACCTAAAAACATTTGAGACAACCTCATGAGACTCCTAAAGATCCCCATTGAGTGAATACCTTCTACTCAAGCTAAGTACATACATCAACATCGGATTAAATATACTGAACCTAAAAGAAACTTACAGATATTGTCAAGTCTAACAAATAATTCTAATATTTCACAATTCTAATTTATGACAATATTCTAATTTTCATACATGCATTCATTTAGTCAAATCTGGTTTTTTACCATCAATGAAAGCATATCCATGAACAGACTAGCAAATACTAATCTTTTTAGAGTTTCATTCCTATTTCAGAGGTAGAAATCAAGATCTAAATATTTATAATCATGGCATAACAATAACACATCATCAGTATGACACCCCACCGGACGGAACTGAAGCATATTCTGTAGTCCTGAAGCTGAAATACACATAAGACATGTCTGCCAAACATGAGTATTCAAATAAAAACTAAATACAAATCATAATAATAGTAGATATTAAATAGTAGCATAAACTAGTTGTCAAAGTTTAGGATCAGACTCCTTGCTAGATAAATACGAACAAGTAACAAAATCTTTATAAAATAATGATTTACTTTCAAACCAAGAAATAGTTTCAATAATAACAATATAAGGAATGTAACAAACACTTAGCTCATATTCTATACAGCCAGTCATCTTCTATTCATTTGCCTTAAAACTACTTGGCTCATACACCACCAAGTAGAAGTCATTACATTTAACTCTCAACGACTGCAATCATTATTTTAGGGTTTAGTCAGCCACCCTAAGATACCAACAAAAGAACCTCTGTCCACCATAGAGTTGCCTAAAGAGGCTCATGTCCTCATCTCTAGTACACGACATAAGAGCAAATAGAACAAAATATTCCATACCAAAAATTTCTCATGCTCTATAGTTTACATTTCTTCAGAGTCAATTCCTCATAGACTTAGACTTTCAAAGTAAAGGATTTAGGTCCAGAATCACACTAAATGACTTATTCCTAAATACTGGTGGTCTAAATTTTAATATCTCAATCCAATGTTTTGGAAATCTTTCTCATAATTCTTTGATTACTCCATCTTAGGAGGTAAAACTTTGAATAGTTAGGACATACTTATGCTTAGTGAAGAAGTTGTTTCTTTCATGTAAACTCAAAGTGGGAGATTATTATGTAAGCTTGTAATAATGAATATAGTCACAATATGTTATTTTACTATTCTTATATACCATTCTTTTGAGAAATGAAAAAATACACCTATTCATGATACTCATCATTGTGTTTGGATTAGATGGGTTTATTCCTCAATTGAGTAAGGAGTGGATCCCCTCTTGGGTCCCACTTCTTACAAGAATCATCGAGTTGCATCAAAGTACCTCTTCTCTTATGCATTGAAGTGCCTCTTAGCTTGCACCGAAGTGTCTCTTCTCTTATGCACCAAATTTCCTCTTAGTCTTTCTTCGAGGAGTCTCTTAGTGAGTATCTTACATAAGTTGTTATCTTTTAGTTTTCTCTTACTCTTAAAATTTTTATTTATTATTCTTTAACTCTTATTCTTAACATCATTCGTGAAAGGTGACATAATAGACATGGACAAGAAAAAACAAGCAATTCATTATTGATCTATGAACTTTTATCTTCATAAGAATGAGAGACAATAACTAATACATTCATAGAATTTCATGTACATTGTACATACATATATACAATCAACCAATACACACAACTCATCAATATTTTGAAGTGTGGTTGCATCATGATTGACTATTATGACAGTTTATAGGTGTTCTCTACACCCCTTGGTCACCATTATTTCAGATTTAACAAACGAGAAAATTATAGTATGTCCTCTCTACTAGGGATAACTGTACTAGGTGAATCGGGCATGCAGATAGTAATATTTTTGGCTTGACAATTGATCACTTCATGTTTTTTTGTGTATACAATCCATCCCAATAATTTAGATAAAGTCTTACATATGTAGATATATGAATTCAGGATCCTCTTGATGATTTTTATAATAAACAAGAACCTTTCAAAAACATGGTATGAGGTATATATCCTCCCACTAGGGGCTTTCACACCAAGAATACACCCTAGGTCCCTCAATTGCTTTTTAAGAAAAGAGGATAGACTTACAAATATGAATGTATAGGTAGATTTGGAATGAAAAAGAGAAATAACAGAGAGATTGTTGAGGGATAGCATGCTCATACATATACATCAATGGTGTTAGGCATGATATTTACATTAAAAAGTAGATCAAAATAAAAGATACCTTCTCTTTCACAATTCTCAATGGTGTTTTCAGATATTAAGGGAAAAGACATGGGTTGTTCAATGGCCTGGTTGGTTTCCCTTACTGGCCCATAGAGGAGGGTAAGGACATTTCCCTCATTGTGTCCTTCCCTTTTGTAGGAATGGCATATATGTTTCCCTAGGGGCATTGTCTTGGATGATGGGCCCATAGGTGATGTGTATTTGAACATTGCCTTGATTGTGGTCATTCACTCTATTTGCACCTTGAATGTGCATTGAGATGATCCTTTGTTTTGGGCAAGAGGGTTCCTTATACTTTTTTTTCTATTCCTATTCTTATTTTCATGTGGGTTGTGAGGTTTACACTTATGTTTAGCTTTGAAAGGTGTTGTGTCAATAAGATCAAGGTAAATTAGGTTTGACATATTTTTAGGGTGATTTCTAAGGTTCTTTACATAGTGAGGGCATGGACATAGGTGCTAGAAACATGGAAAAAGGTAATAGTAACATAATCAAAATGGGGATATAAAAAGAGGTGTTGATGCTTCGGTCATGGATCCAGGTATGTTACAATACTCCACCCCTTAAAGATGATTTCATCCCCAAATCCATCATCTATAACTTGGTATACTTCCTAACCAAATTACAAGTTTCTAGCTCGCTCTACGTAATTACTAGTAGTGGAACATGCACATAATACCCCATATCACAATTTACTCAATTCCCAAGGTGGAACTATAACACTATTTGAATGATTCAACATTAGTCTTCACATGTAGGATGTTGATCCAGGGATGCTACACCAACATCTAGGATTATCTATAATATAATGGTTATTTACTTTGTTATGGTTATTTCATCATCCATTTAACATGGCTATATCACCTTTTTTATTATTATTACATGTATGTGGTCATTAGGTTTTATTCTTACCGTTTCATATGATCCAACACCTAAAAACTTTACATCAATTTCTATAAATAAGTTTTCTTTTGGAACCATTCAAACTACAACAACTAAGTTTGTAGACTAGGCTACTTTAGGAAGACACTCCTCAACATATACTACCATCATTTCTATTATCAATGTTGTTTTGAATATGATTTTTATTTAGGGTTAAGTGTACATGTATTATCAGGGTTTAACATGCCTATTTTTATTCTTTTCTTTTAGTGGTAGGGTTATATTTTAAGGTAAATATATTTATGGATTTTACCAAGCATGACAAATTGTCTAATGTCTATGTGCAAAAATTCCATATGGTCTATTTAGGGTTAAGGTGTAATATTAGAGTTTGTTTGTGAACATGGTTACCTTTTACATTTGATCATTATTGTACATTTAATTTCACTTATTGAATTAGTCATCCATTATATAAGCATACACATGTTTTAGTTATGGTACATTTAATTCATTTTCACTTTAGTTCATTATGATCATATGGGAAAGCTACAGGTTCATAAATTTCAACATACTTACTGTGTTCGGCCTATCTTGTGTCATAAGTTATCCTTACCATTTAATTACTATTAATTTTCTTCTTCTTTTCTTTGTCAGCCTTACATAGTAATTTGTCTGACTTAAGTTCCTTTTAAGTTAAGTGAAGAAAATTTTCAAATTTTATTTTAATTAATAGAGTAACATTCACAGTGGTAGGATTAGAAAATATTACTCATTGACACTTGTAAGTGGTATCTACATTTTTTAGGCATTACTCCAAAAAGTTATCGAAGTATTATTAATTTTGACATCTATTAAGTTTAGTTACTCCTAAAGTTACACTTGTAATGGTTAAGGAATAGCATATTTACCCCTTAAAAGGATTGATGTATATCGATATAACCATATAAAGAGTCAACAAGGCTAGATAAACTAGGTCATATTTATATATCCAACTTCTTCTTCTTACTCTCTACTTCACAAATTAGGACAAGGGTCTTAGGGTTGATTAGGTTAGTCAAGCAGTTTTTTGCTCAAGGGTTTATTTGCTACTTACACTCTCTTGTGTAAGTGATTTGGTTCCAAAAACCATCAATACAATATGTAACATTTTCTTTTATAAATATAATTATAATGACAATATTTCTGACAATGAGAACTTTATGATGGAAATCCAAAAATGGCACCAAAATTGATCTGAGAATAAATTCACCCAATTTCCATTAGACAAACACTTACCTTATTATTTTGTCATCATTTCATTCTATTAAAAGAGTATAATGCTTTGAATATCTATAGCCATAGGAGACCATTACACACAATGAACTTCTACTAGATCCTAAGAATAACAACATCCAGGATCCCTAACATCATACTAATCATAACTTACACCCTCTCATCTCAAGATATCAGATAGTCATGCGATCATCCAACCATATTAGGAAGAAATTAGAGTTTCTTCATTACTTGATGGTTTACGCCCATTGTGGTGTCAAAAGAGAAAGTGCACTATATAATCCGATCAACCATCCTCCCTCTCACTAGGTAACCAATTGTAGTATGTAGATGACATACATGAACATTTATGAATATCTACCAAAAATTACAAATTTCTCAACCACCCTCACGTATGAAGCATAATAAGCTTGATGATGATGGTATTCATCCCTTAGATAGAGTGTTTATTGAAGGAAAGGTCCATCCTATCATAGTGGGCTACTTGAGTTCTCACCTATCGTAGTGGGATACTTGAGTTCTCACTTCACACAAAGTTTAGGACATCAAAACTCTAAAACTTACATTAGGGTTTTGCCTTTGTCATCGATGCATGCTTAGTATCCATGGTGAACATAGGTGAGGCATGCTAGAAAATGACAAAAGAAAGGGTTTAAGGTGACAGATAGGGTAAAGCCTAGATATGGATCTTCAAGGAAACTTACTCCTCATAGTGCTCAATCTATCTAGAAAACATTAGATGGTATTTAAAATCTACAAGAGTCAACTCCTACGTGATGACATTTCCACATCCATAAAGAGTGTAGTGTGATTTGGGTTACTCAAAACTAAATATCAAACACATTGGTAGTTTTGGGAGTAGAAATGATCAAATTAGTCTGGGCTTAAAACCATGGTTAGTATTATATCACTCAAGGATATGCATATTAACAACCTATATAGGGTTACATAACCACCTAATTAAGAATTAAATAAGATAACTTCAAATAGTCAAGTAACTGACAACTTAGGCTCTAATACCATATTGTGCAGAGTGAGGCCCGAGAGTGATCCAATCATATGGTATTATACAAATAGCCATGCAAAGATAAAACAATGGGAAAAACTATTATAAAGTTTATCGTTATATAATTGTTCCTCAACATGGACCTATATGGATAGAAACTCCCACTAGATGTCCATTTTGAGTCACTCCTCCACTCTTATTGTATTTCCCCCACTATGCCTCCACTCTTCTTGTATTTCCAGTATAGAACAAGTGAGATATGGGCTAGGAAGGGGGAGAAAGGAGGCAAGCCTAACCTTATTTGATGAAGAACATACGACCTAAAATGACAGTTGACTTGGTAGTTAATGATTCTGATTGGGGTATCAATGATAAGAGAGAAGTAGGTTTTGTTCTGATTATTGAGACCCTGTAGCTATTGCCTACCAAACAAAGGGGCTATAGGAAAGTCATAGGTAAAGTAAAAGGTGGTATCACAAACTAAATATTTCAACTAAGTACACATAAGGCTAGTTGCAGAGGGCAATCCCTTCATTCCAAGCTATCCTCATGGCCACAAACATGTGCATGATCTTCCTCAATCTAGGTCCTCCAAGGTACCTATACCTGGGTGGAATGGTTGTAGGGAAATCAGAGCAACATATAAGTTAGCCGAAACAAAAATTTAAAGCCTGATTCCCCTAGACAACAAGACCGCATCAACAACAATGTATCTAGGAAGGAAAGGTTGCAAGGTTATACATGGTCCTAGAGCAAGTCCAGTAATGTTACCCTTGCCGTAGCATCATGTTTCTTCTCCAGGCAGTAGCTCGCTCCTTTAGTAGTAGCACTCTAATAGTCATCTTCACCGACCTCCTGGTCCGGCACCACAAACAACGGTTGACAGTGTCCTCCTAAAGGCAGACAAAGGCCTCTCGTCTCTAGAGTAGTCCATGTGGACCACTGAGAATTCCATGTTGCATTACTAGAGCCAGCGGAAGGAGTTGCCCCTCTCGAACGTACACTTGCTAGAGTTGATATGCTCTCCCACAATTATCTCTCCCTTTCTATCCCTCCCTTTCTCGGGTAGGACTTGGTCAGGCTCTCTATTGGTTACCACAACCAGAGAGGACAACAATTGTGAGAGAAACTGTTGTATTTTGAGAAGCCCCCAATACCCCTCTATTTATAGGAGAGGTTAGGGTCAGGGTTCCCTGTCTATGCGGTAGTTGAAAGGGTCAAATTCATGAATTTTCTAGAACTTGTGCACAACAAACTAGTCAGTTCGCACACCCAACCGGTCAGTTGGTGTGCAAGACAATCAATTTGCTAAGAGAACCGGTCAGTTCATGTAGTTTCCTATTCTGAATCAAATTGGTAATCAATGCACGATTAATACTAAATATGCCGTCCAATCCTTGATCCAATCGAATTGAAAACCAAACTAGACAGTTCATCCCATGAAACGATCAGTTGGGATATGTGAACCGGTCGATTCACTATGTGAATTGGTCATCTCACTCCCTGGTTGAGCCATTGACCAACGAATGTTGATTCCAATTGACCTGACACTCCAACCAATTGGTTCAATCCTTGAACCGATTGGTTCAGAGTCCAATAAGTAAACTTTTAACCTCAGTTGTTTAATTGAATAACTAAAAACCTTTAGCAATCAATCTAAACATCATTCATGAATATACTCCTTTAATCCAAGTGTATCCTATGTGTGTGACCCTATAGGTCCACAATTAAGTTGGCAGTGAATGTTCATAACTAACTTAGAACATCACAAGCAAAGAGTGGCATCTAGCAACACATCGTTGCTACCTAAGTAATTCAGAAAGTTGGAGAACAATTTGATCCTATAATCCATGATCAATGTTACTGTGATCGTATAGTTCCTATGTCATTGATATCCAGATTGAACTCGAGGCATGGAATTGTCATCCTCTCAACGTTCAATCCATGTTCTGTGTACTAGAGTAGAATGTCTGAGATGCACGTGAGATCACATATCACATATTGAGTCACATGAGTATGGCCATACATTACTTAGTCTCGCTTATCAAGATGCCCTGTATATCATTCTCATGTAGGAGGGGAAAATCCCATCTACATCACTCACACTCTATCCCCCTGTGTCACAGTGCATCGAATCATCACCGTTATGCAACCTTTATGCATGATCACGTTGGATGATGTCAAAGCACATGAATGACATGTGCTAAATGTAGTGACTTTAGGTCTAAGAACCACAATCACCACTATCACTATGAGAGATGATTCTAACTACCATTCCATGGTCTCCATCTATCATTCTCATGGTGGGTCTGTCTGATACATTGTTCTCTAACATGTATCTGTGTGCTTGACTTGATATCAAATATCATGACTAATGAGATTCTATGATCACTCAACACACACTCTAGTCTTATGTGTTACCATTGTCTATTTTTCTTCCATAATAATATCTGACTAGGGACATAACAAGAATGTATGTACTCTTATCGTACATATGATCTCATTGTTCATCTCCTCAACTTGAAGACATATGTCATTGAGTAACATCATTCTTTAGACATCTACTATGTATGTGTCATCATCTCATGACTGACACAAGCATAATAGATGGAATTACCTTTCTTATTATCAAATTAGGTATCCAATGCCTCACTCCAATCATCACATGATTGACTCTCTAGGCATATATACAAATAGACTCCCACTTGCACTTAAATCCAATCACCCACAAATCTTATTCCAAGTGATCTTTAACATGTCCATCATGTTTCTGCTTCACAAGCGCTTTTATAGTAGTTTTAGCAACGTCTGCTTCAAGTTGATGTTTGCAAGTTTTGCATCTCCTCATTGTATGAAATCTCGTATATGGAAGTGTCGTATTATGCTATCTGATATTCCCAGCCTATCTAGTAGCCCCATTATTATCATAGTATCTCTACTATGTCATCAATGGTTGGAACCTCACATAAATTCACCCATATGAACTTCTTGATCCATACAGTATCCTCTGTTATTCTCATAACACAGAGATACTCAGTTTCTATTGTCGATTAAAACAATTGTCATTAGCTCAGAACCCTTTCCATCTTATAGTTCTCATTTACGTCAAACATAAATTTAAATTATGATAATTAATTTGTCATTTTGGAAGCTTGCATCGATGTAACCCTTTACACTCAACTCTTCCTTATTTCCATAACCAAGAAACTGATTCTTTTCGTGCTTGTCAAGCATTTAAGGATGTTCTTTATGGTAGTATAATGATCTTCATTTGAATCTGACTAATATCCTCTCGTCATGTCATACATATGAGATTGCTAGATAGGTATATAGATATATTCTCTTCATGTCCAATACATATGAGATAACTAGATATCCTCTCTTTGTGTTCAATACATATGAGATAATGGGATAAGTACATAACATTCCATTGATAGATCCAATTGCAAATGCATATGACATCTATCCATGTGTTCATGTTCTTCACAAGAACTGGGATACTAGGCTCCTGAGAGACTAACTCCATAGAACATGGACAAGTTCTCTCTCATCGAGTCTTACATGTTGAACCCTTTCAACATCTTGCCAATGTATGTGTTCTTGTTTAGGTTGAGAAGCTTTCCATATATATCTCTATAGATCTCAATTCCTATCACATAGGATGCTATGCTTAAACCCTTCATAGAAAAGGTACTTTCCTTGTCAGGTTTAACATTTGTAGGATAAGGACATTATTCTGCATCATTATGTGGAATATGAATTTGCTCCCACTAAATCTTTTGTAATCACATATTCCATCTTCATTCTAACTCAAGTCAAACCTTTTGACTGTCTTGTCAAATAGAAGATTCCAACTTTGAGATGTTTGCTTCAATCCATTGATTGACCTTTTTAACTTATAGACTTTATTAACTATATTGGATTTATAAAACATTTATCTTGTGTCATGTACATATCCTTGTAATTATTCCGATTAAGGAATGTGATTTTAACATCCATATGCCAAATCTCACTAGTCATAACAAGCTGCAACAACAAGCATGATCCCGATGGATTTAACCATGGTAACTAGTGAAAGACTTCATCATGTTCAACACCTTGAACTTGTTTGAAATTATTTGCAACCAAACCACCCTTCCATGTTGGTCTCCTTTCAAAGACCCAAATGCACCCTATGTGTTTTACCCCTTCAGGTGGATCCAACAAGGGCATACCTTGTTGGTTTACATGGACTCCAACTTGGATCTCATGACCTCAAGCCATGCTTTAGATTCTGGTCCCTCAATAGCTTCTAGTTAGGTTATTGACTCATCATCTATGATCAACTAACTGCCTTTTGAGCCATAAGATTTCATAATCTTTCAAGCTCAATGTGTATTCTACTAGAACTTATGAGGTATTGTGTTACATAAGGAACTTGAGATTCCACAACAACTTGTGATTCTCTTTGTTCCCACTGTACCTATTTAGGTTCAATGTTCTCTTGTTTGTCTCGAACATTTCAAGTTCTACTTTTACTCCCACTGATTCCTTTGGAACTAAGTTCCCCTTCAAGAATACAACCATCCAGATCAATAAATAGCTTTGTTGTAGATTGGGATACGAGTAGTATTTAAAAAAAATAGTATTTATGTGATTTGTTGACAAACTTTTCAAGAAATTATTTTCTTATATAACCATTCATTCCTAATCACTATAAAAGACATATTGGGTCACCTCCCATGCCATATCTCATATGGTGTCTGTTGAACCATTTTAGACGATACATTGTTTAGTGTTAAGCATGTGCCCAAAAGAAATTTGAAGATTAGCTAGATTTTATTGATAATCGCACCATGACTTAACAAGGTGTGATTCCTTGTTTCTAATACACTTTCATGAAACACTATCATTGTGTTTCAGGTGGAGTTCATCATAACACATTATCATGATCTCCCATCATGTACTTAAACTCTTGGTTTGAAACATTTCAACATCGATCACATTGAAGTATATTAATACTTTTACCATGTTAGTTACACACTTCATTCAAAATCTCCTTGAACACTTCAGGAGATTCATACTTGTATTTCATTAAATACAAAATTCCTCAGATACTGATAAGATTGGTAAATATATAGTAAGGTACTTGCAACTACCTTTAACATTTATTCTAACAAGTCTACATACATCCGTTTGTATGAGCCCAAATAAAATAGTTGCTCTCCCACTACATCTAGAGAAGATGCTTTTGTCATATATTTCACAACAAATTAATAAGATATGCATGTCTCTATCGTTTCAATAACCAAAAGAGTCTAGATAACCATCATATGGATTCTAGAAATGCATTTCTCATTTATGTGCTCTAGATGACAATGTTATAGGTATTCATTGTTTGAGTCATCATGTCATTCAATATATGTGTCATACACATTTGTCTATATAACTATCAAGTATAGTTTCTAAGACATAGGGCATTGCCATATAAGATCTCATCTTTTAAAATGAAACATAAATTGATTCTTTTCCATACAAGATATGTGAGTTTTCATTAATGGAAAGTGCATGACAGAAATTTAGTAATTTTATTATATGCCCATGAATGATAGATTCCGACTGTAGAGGAAACAACTCTTTCTCCTTACTATTCTAGCTTATTTCTTATTGGGCCTTGAAGTAGAGATCTCTATCTCATTCTTCTTCCTTTGTTCCTTTAAGCAAAAAGGACAGATTCCTTTTGCACCCTTTCTCCTTATGTTGATTATAGAAGACTTGTACTTTAGCTTAGCCTTAGAACTCTTCTTGGCCTTGTCTTTGCCCTTGGACTTAGTTCTACTGATCATCATCATATATTTGTCCTTCTTCATATGTCCTTTGGCATCGATATGCGAAGTGGTTCTGACAATGGTTTAGCCAAGTTACTCAAGTAGTAACACTTGATATACTAGTTTTATGATTCATACAACAATTTGTAGATTCATATCAGTGGTCAACTCTTTACCTAAAAGAAATCCTAGTCTTTCCACATGCCCAATCATATTGAGCACATGGGTCTCCACTAGATCTCCCTTTGTCAGTTTGCACCCAAACAATGCTTTGGAGACATTACACCTTACTTGATTTATATGATTCTTAAGGTGTGTTAGCATCTCGAGAATGTCCATGTTTTTCATGTTGCTCATGCAACTCATAGTTCATACAACATGGCAAAAGGTACTCAAAGTCTATGGCTTCATTGGCATGCTTCCAGTAAGCATCCATTTAGCCCAGGTGCATTTGGAGTGGGTTGCTCTAGCTGTAGTCTTTCCAGGACATAGATCTTTCGCACATGATTGAGAACACTTCTCAAAGTCCTTAACCAGATGTGGAAGTCAATAATGTTTTTTCCTTCTCAAGGATTTATTGCAATTGTGTCTGACATTAGATGATAAAAAGAAATATTGCAACTTTTTCACAATATTTTTTATTTGTTTAATTCAATAAGTTTACGATATTAATTAAGCCTTTAATTAACTATCGCTCCCACTATTTTGTTCAAATTGATAACCATCATGTAACAATTTGGAAGATTGTAATGTACAATCTTCTAGTGAGCCAAGATCCAAAACCATTAAGTCAATACCCAACCAACGTTGGCACTCATGACCAATTATTAAGGTAGGCAAGATTTTCCAATTGCATCTCATGCAACTGTTAGATAGATGGTATGCACAACTCCTTTCCATATTCCATCTGTATTCTTCTAGGAATTTAATCCTATTGAGGTCACCTAGTTAATCCTGACCCATAAGACAACATGATAGAATATGCACCCTGCTGGGGCAGACCCACATATCTACCATCACACTTCCACGAGATAGATGACACACCACTCTAGGGCGTACCCATGCTTGGTTGATCAAGCTTTTCATGTGTGCTGCTTATGGAAAGCATCTAAGACTTAATATTTATTGAGGGATTTATATATAACTACATATACATATCCAATCACCACATACTTAGTATGTATCATATACATGCTATATCCACAAATAATAACATGTAATAATTAAAACACACAAGCGATGGTTATGGCCATACTATTGTAATTTCTTGGAGCCACTAGGAATATTACCACCTAGGGTCCACATCATATGCAACTTGTTGTTGATGAAGATCTGTGCCGTAACTAATATGTATTGATTGATTATACTCTTGAATTGGTCGGCTCGCTTCTTGGTTGCTCGATTGGGCTCTTGAAATGGTCGCCTGATCTTTAGATTCAACTAATGTCTAGACTCCTTTATTTGATCGGTTGGGTCACCAGTCAATCAATTCATCCTCTTAAAATCTGGCCTCCTCAGTCCTCCAGTCGATCAGTTCGTCTCACGATCCATTTTGTTTTTCTGGTGCAGAACATCTTCTCACAGAGAAACATAAATTAAACTATCCTGTTTCTTATTACATTGTATAAGGAAAAACCTCAAATTACATTCAAGGGGAAATAGGAAGAAGAGCATTAATTTATATTTGGAAAGGAGGATGGAGGATCGGTAAATAGATGGAGTAACAATAGGAATAAACAACCAAAACCATGCACACACATATCAAGGGTTATTGGCCATGATCATGCTTCACATCCACCATCAAAACCAACTTTTAGGGCAATGTATGTAAATTGCATATACATATATCATATATATATAGAGTCGGGCTAGAATACACTCGAGTGTACAAATTGCATGAATACACTCAAGTGTGTTTGCATATCAAGACCATTTTTTGCAAAATGTAAACCATTGATCTTCACTGTCGTACTATAACTAAGCTACATGTAAATTTTGAGCCCATTTGGATAAGTGTAAATCACTCATCCAAGGGCAACAAAATCAACGCGCGAAACTAATTTGCAATGCATAATTTTTATGATATTTATAACATGACCTATAAAAGCCCAAATGTGCTAAAATTTTGTATATGAGCTATTCATAAGATGTTTAAGAACATCAATAGATTAGATTTTTGAAAAAAATATTGCATCATGAAAAACTACTTGACTGTATTCTGCTCCAAATACACTCAAGTGTATTCTAGCATGACTCTCTCTCTCTCTCTCTCTATATATATATATATATATAAAAGTTTTTGGAGTGTATGTGATAATTAATCAAATATACACATTAACCTATTTAAATCCAACCATATCAATTTAAATCCTAGATACACTGTAAATTGACGTGGCTCTGATACCATTGTAGGGAAATCAGAGCGACAGATAAGGCAACACAAATAAAAATTTAAAGCTTGATTTCTGTGGACAGGATGATTGCATCAACAACAATGTATCTAGGAAGGAAAGATTGCAAGGTTATACCTGGTCCTAGAACAATTCCAACAATGTTACCCTTGTAGTAGCATCATGCTTCTTCTTCAGGCAATATCAACACTCGAATAGTCATATCCACCGACCTCCTAGTTTGGCACAAATGATAGTGGTTGATGTTGTCCTCCTAGCGGTAGAGAATGGCCTCCCACCTATAGAGTAGCCCATGCGGACCACTAAGAACTTTATGTTGTGCTACCAGAGCTAACGGGAAGGAGTTGTCCCTTTTGAATGTCAACCTGCTAGAGTTAATACACTCTCCCACAATTGTCTCTCCTTTGAAATCCCTCCCTTTATCTAGCATGACTTGCTTGGGATCTCTATTGGTTACCACAACTAGAGAGGACAAAAATTTTCAAAGCAACTATTGCATTTTGAGAATCCCCCAGTACCCCTCTATTTTTAGGAGAGGCTAGGGTCAGGGTTCCTGATATGTGCGGGAGTCAAAAGGGCCAAATTCATGAATTTTCTAGAACCTGCACATAGCAAAATGGTCAGTTCACACACCCAATCGGTTGGTTGGCGTGCAAGACAATCATTTCACTAAGCGAACCGGTCAGTTTGTGCAGTTTCCTATTCTGAATCAAATTGGTAATCAATGCACGATTAATGCAAAACATGACGTCAACACCAATCCTTGATTGAATTGAATTGGAAACCGAATCAGGCGATTCATCCCATGAACCGGTCAGTTGGGATATGTGATTTGGTCAGTTCACTATGTGAACCAGTTGTCTCATTCCCTAGTTTATCCAATGATCGACCAATGTTGATTCCAATTGACCTGACACTCCAACTAAATGGTTTAACCCTTGAATCTATCAGTTTAGAGTCTAGTCAGTCAATTTTTAACCTTGGTTGTTGAATCGAATACCATCATTCATGAATATACTCCTTTAATCTAACCATCATTCATGAATATGCTCCTTTAATCCAAGTGTATCCCATGCATGTGACCCTATAGGTCCCGAATTACATTGGAAGTGAATGTTCATAACTAACTTACAACATAACAAGAAAATAGTGGCATCTAGCAACACATCATTGATACCCAATTAATTTGGAAAGTTTGAGAACAAATTCAACCTATAATACATGATCAGTGTTACTGTATTGTATAGTTCCTTTATCTATGATATCCAGATTGAACTCGAGGCATGAAATTATCATCCTCTCAACGTTCAATCCATATTTCTTAAACTAGAGCAGTCTGTCTGAGATGCACATGGGCTCACATATCACATATTGAGTCACATGAGTATGGCCATACATTTCTCAGTCTCACTTATCAAGAGGCCATGTATATCATTCTCTTATAGGAGGGAAAAGTACCATCTACATTCCTCACACTCTATCCCCATGTGTCACAGTGCAGACAATCATCACCGTTATAGCAACCCTTATTCAGGATCATGTTAGATGATGTCAAAGTACATGAATGACATGTGATGAATGTAGTGACTTCAGGTCTAAGAACCACGATCACCAATATCACTATGAGAGCTGATTCTGACTACCATTCCATAGTGTCCATGTATCATTCTCATGGTGAATCTGTCCAATACAATGTTCTGTAACATGTATCTGTGTGCTTGACTTGATATCACATATCATGAATGATGAGATTATGTCATCCATCAACACACACTCTAGTCTTATGTATAATGTTGTCTATTTTTCTTCCACAATAATATCTGACTAGGGACATAACAAGAATGTGTGTACTCTTATCATACATATGATCTCATCATTTAGGTCCTCAACCTGAAGACATATGTCATCAAGTAACATCATTCTTTAGACATATACTATGTATGTGTCATCATCTCATGACTGAGACAAACATAATAGATATAATTACCTTTATTAATATCAAATCAGGTATCCAATGCCACACTTTAATTATCACATGATTGGCTTTCTAGGCATACATGCCAACAATGGTAACGTCACCCAAAAGATAGGAAACAAAAGCATGGGTCATATAATACTAAGTATGTACATATAATAACATTTTGGGCATTCTATTGGGTTACATGTGTAAAAGATATGTTCCCATGAAGAGGGAGCCATATAAAGTGAGGTAATGTCAACAAGACCAATTTCAAGACAATGAGAATTTTAGAGTACAACATTTAATAAGTCTTGCCATGAGTTATCATTCACCATATCAAATGTAATTAGATACATTCAAGTGTAAATATATTTAGACTAAAGATAGATATAGTAAGGCCAACACATCATTGAGTCATTTTCCTGAGTAAATGGGTGGAGTAGCACACCCTAGGAAGAAAAGTGCGCCCCTATATAAAAAGAGGCAGAAAAGCACACACATACGTAATAATGTTTCCTAATGGTTATGCATAAGCATCTATGATAGATATCTATTTAAATTATCAAACATGTACAAATAGGTTGGCAAGATAATGTATGACTCTTCATTGATACTTCCAAGTCCAAACAACAATGTAGGTGGGGTCATAGACCCAAGGCAACATATGATTATCAAGTAGAAAGGAATCATATGATTCAATGACTTGCAACATATATGAATAATAATCTACAATATTCAAGATATGCCTCATTATAGGTGACTTGATTTTAAGTCAAGTAAACACCCATAATATAAATAGGGATAAGTACATACCTCAAAAGTCATCCCTTATCCAACAATGCAGGTGGGGCCATAATAATACCATGTTTATCATTTCCAATTCAGGTCTCTTTTGTATGTTCATTATGATTGAATAGATGGTTTTTTATTATAAAAAGTTATTTTAATACCTAAATACATCATATATAGCTATTATTTATTTCATTAAACTATTAATAGTAAAAGAGACCTTACATGAAGCTTAAAACCAGTTCATGTAAACCATTCCACTAAATCATACATACTTTCCTGATCTCAAAAAAATATGTATATGTATTTATTATCATACAATAATTACTTAAATTTTTATAAACTTAATCTACTTACAAATCTATATTAAAATAAAAGCCAATATACAGTCTCATATACACTCACACCCTCATTATTAACTCATGGGCCATGACATGGAAATAATGTCCTTTCGACCATTTAATCAACTATGTCACAATACAACCTCAAGATGCAGAAAGACCAAAATGCCTAAAACAAACGTGACATACATCGATTTATTCATGGGTGCATCCATAAAACCTCATGGCTATATTATAGGAAAAGAGCCCCTAGTTGGTGGTTTCTCTAGAGTTCAACCTGTGATATGCAACTTGATATCATGCATTTATGGATACTGGGAGCATCCCCATTAAAATGGCAAGATGGAGGTGAACTTGGCTATCCCAACCATATGACTAGAGATGGAAATCATAGGTAGTCGAGGGTTGCCACTGCCATGGCAGTGAGGAGGAGGAAAGCTGATTGAAATTGGATGAAAAACATCCATAGGAGTGTGTCATTGGGGCCAAAACAAGGTGGAGGTCTGGAAATGATCACCTAGTGAAAATAAAGTCATATCTGGGTTCCATAATTGGTCAATGGCATTGCCACTAAGATAGGAAAATGAGGAAAAACTACTGAGAAGGTAGTGTAAAACCTCATCAACTCAACAAAATCATGAAGTCCTAGGGAAGAAGAGAGTAATTTAGGCCATAGGATGAGGACGAACCAATGCCCAAACCAAAATATCAACGAGTAATATTGTGGAAACAAATCCTGCATAAGGAAGTGAACAAGAGAAAAAAGGCCCTAACAATATATCCATCATCTATGGAACAAAGACTGGAATACAATAGTAAAAACTCTAAACTAGAAATGGTAAAGCACAACTAAAATCCATTGGTCGAGGGAGGTAGAAACATACTTTGGGTGTTTACCTATAGTCGACGTTTCGAGAAACTGTTCGACAATTAGAGACATCAACAATTTGATGCACAACTGGTAGATAGCCGTTGATGGACTCCTAATTCACTAGGGAATAAAATTTGTGTCTACACTATGGTCATAAGGGAGAATGGCATAAGTTGTACCCGTCAAGGTGGCAAGGAGGAAGGCAAAACAAGACATTTTTGTGGCTTCATGGTGGTCAAGGAGCCGTAGGTTGCCACTATATAATGGCTATGAGGCCCTACTACTATGGTGGTTGACTCAAGGGAGGACAACTAGGTGTTTGGTACTAGTTGTGTAAGGAGGAGGAGATGAAGATCAGGTGAGGAGGAGGAGAAATATGGGGAGGACAACAGAGGGGAAGAGAAGAGGAAGAGGGTAGTTCGACAGTTAAAAAAACATAGAAATATTTTGCCTTTCGGGAGATGGAGAAGATATGCATGTATGTGGAGCCATGAAAGGAGGTGTTATGGTGAAAATAGACATACTATGTAGACTTGACACATATTAACTATTAGGGTAATTCAATCTAGGTTAATTACCAAATTTCTTTCCTATATTCAATTGAGGGAGAAGACAATATCTAAAGGGTATGAAATTTGTCCCGTCAACTAATTATGACACAATGAATATGATTTTAACATTAGTATCACCTTTTGAGATCATTTGATGTACAATTTTGTTACTTTATGTTATATTTATTCTACCTAATAACCAAATATGACATCCTATTAATGTTAATTTGATTTCTTTCATCTTATACTCCCAGGAATATTCTCGAGTGTCAAATTAGAGCCAATACTATTATTTGGTATATTTGTGCATGAAATCCTACTATTTGAACGTATTATGATTATTTATCTTTAAATTTGCTATGTTAAAAATTTCCAAAATATGCTATTATTTGACTCTAATTACATTTTTATAGTCTAAATAGGAGGGAAAATGTAATAATAACATAATGAAAGGTGGCCTAGGAAAAGTGGGTTTTGGGTATATTATAAGGACTATAAATGTCCATTGGTATTCTCGCAGACATGTGATATCATATCATTCTAATCCATCATGGGTATACACTACTACAGAAATAGCATTCAGTGTCGCTTTTCTGGGCGTCGGTTATTAAGGAAAACCGACGCCTAACATATAAGGCGTCGGTTGTTTAATAAAACCGACGTCTATATTCGAAGACCAGCCAGACACGGGTACCGCTTTGTATCAAGCGTCGGTTTTTTATAAACAACCGACGCTTAAAGTCGCCCGCGAAATCCATTTTTCGATAAAAAAAATAGTGTCATTTTCAGCGTCAGTTATCCCTCTCTAACCGACGCTGAAGGTGGTTCCCGCCAAAAATTTCCATGAAAATATCGTCCAATTGGACGTCGGTTGTTTCAACCAACCGACGCTAAAGCTGTTTAGGCGTCGGTGGTTGTAAACAACCGACGCTATTTGGGAACTTATAACCCCCCGCGATCGCCCGACTCTTCCCCTTTCTTCTGTTTCATTGCTACCCTATTGCGGCGATTTTCCCTGTTGCGGCGACTTTCCGGCGCTTCTCTGCTGCTGCTGCTCTCCGGCGCTTCTCTCCGGTGCCCCATGTCCGGCGTCCTTCTTCTCCGGTGCCCTTCTTCTCCGCCGCCCCTGCTACTGCTGCTGTCCGCTCGTCGCCGCCGGTCGTTGCCCACCGCCCCTGCTCTCCTCTAGTCGTCGCCGCCAGTAGAAGCAGCTACGGTGCTGTCGTCGTCACCTCCGCCCCCGCCGGTAGAAGCAGCTTTACTCGTGCTGTCCTCGTGCAAGGTAACCCACAAACCTTCACCACCTTTTTTGTCCTTTGCCTTGCTTTTCTCTGCCGCTGCCAACCTAGAACTCACGCAGGCAGCACCTAAGTAGGTGCCAGGGCACGCCTAGGGTCCCAAGCCCAGGTGCCCTGCCTAGATAGGCCTCTGGGCAGATGCTTGGGCGGCGCCAGGGCACGTCTAGGCTGCACGTCTAGTGGATTTTTTGCTAAAAGTTATTTACTGATTGTGTTTATTTAATAATGTACTGATACATATGTGATATACCAATCTGATAGTCCATGATAGAACAAAACATAATGATGTTGACTGCAACTTTGTGTGTCATGCTATTCTTAATTAAGTGTATATTTACTTCATAATTGAATGTTTAAGTAAGTTATAGATATCTTGATGATGAACTGTAATGCACACATGTGACATGTTTGGAATGTAAATGATGAACTGTAATGCACACATGTTTAACTTATTTTATTGTTGAGTATATTGAGAATCCTAATCACCCTTCTTGCTTAATGATGAACTGTAATGCACACATGTGAATGCTTGGAATTTAAATGATGAACTTTTCCCTAAATTGCCAATCATGCTTTTAAATACATCAATAATCACCCTAATTTGAAGAACTAGGATTTTAGGTATAAGAATGACAACACATTATTTGTTGGCCTAGAAACCCGTCCAAGATTTACTCATTAGGAGTAAATCTTGGATAGTCCCCGGTTTGGGACTGTTCTTGAACACCTAATCTCACTTAGGATGTAAGTGTATAATGTGTATTGAGTTTTCGAGAAAATTTTGGTAGCATTTCCCCGTTTGTTCTCTAAGTACATATGTACTTAGAGAACAGCGGGGAAATGCTGCCGAAATTTTCTTGAAAACCCAATACACATTATACACTTACTAGTGAGATTAGGTGTTCAAGGATGGGATAGGTGGTACACATTTATTATATATAAGAATGACATCACATGTGTTTGTTGGCCTAGAATGTGAACAATCATTGTTTTTTATATTACTTGTACATTGATATAAATTAGAATGAACAATCACTAAATTATATACTATTTGTATGGAGTCCGGCTTCATTGTAGATATCTATTATTGTGTTTGTTGGCCTAGAAACCCGTCTAAGATTTACTAATTAGGAGTAAATCTTGGATAGTCCCCGGTTTGGGACTGTTCTTGAACACCTAATCTCACTTAGGATGTAAGTGTATAATGTGTATTGAGTTTTCGAGAAAATTTTGGTAGCATTTCCCCGTTTGTTCTCTAAGTACATATGTACTTAGAGAACAGCGGGGAAATGCTGCCGAAATTTTCTTGAAAACCCAATACACATTATACACTTACTAGTGAGATTAGGTGTTCAAGGATGGGATAGGTGGTACACATTTATTATATATAAGAATGACATCACATGTGTTTGTTGGCCTAGAATGTGAACAATCATTGTTTTTTATATTACTTGTACATTGATATAAATTAGAATGAACAATCACTAAATTATATACTGTTTGTATGGAGTCCGGCTTCATTGTAGATATCTATTATTGTGTTTGTTGGCCTAGAAACCCATCCAAGATTTACTCATTAGGAGTAAATCTTGGATAGTCCCCGGTTTGGGACTGTTCTTGAACACCTAATCTCACTTAGGATGTAAGTGTATAATGTGTATTGAGTTTTCGAGAAAATTTTGGTAGCATTTCCCCGTTTGTTCTCTAAGTACATATGTACTTAGAGAACAACGGGGAAATGCTGCCGAAATTTTCTTGAAAACCCAATACACATTATACACTTACTAGTGAGATTAGGTGTTCAAGGATGGGATAGGTGGTACACATTTATTATATATAAGAATGACATCACATGTGTTTGTTGGCCTAGAATGTGAACAATCATTGTTTTTTATATTACTTGTACATTGATATAAATTAGAATGAACAATCACTAAATTATATACTGTTTGTATGGAGTCCGGCTTCATTGTAGATATCTATTATTGTGTTTGTTGGCCTAGAAACCCGTCCAAGATTTACTCATTAGGAGTAAATCTTGGATAGTCCCCGGTTTGGGACTGTTCTTGAACACCTAATCTCACTTAGGATGTAAGTGTATAATGTGTATTGAGTTTTCGAGAAAATTTTGGTAGCATTTCCCCGTTTGTTCTCTAAGTACATATGTACTTAGAGAACAGCGGGGAAATGCTGCCGAAATTTTCTTGAAAACCCAATACACATTATACACTTACTAGTGAGATTAGGTGTTCAAGGATGGGATAGGTGGTACACATTTATTATATATAAGAATGACATCACATGTGTTTGTTGGCCTAGAATGTGAACAATCATTGTTTTTTATATTACTTGTACATTGATATAAATTAGAATGAACAATCACTAAATTATATACTGTTTGTATGGAGTCCAGCTTCATTGTAGATATCTATTATTGTGTTTGTTGGCCTAGAAACCCGTCCAAGATTTACTCATTAGGAGTAAATCTTGGATAGTCCCCGGTTTGGGACTGTTCTTGAACACCTAATCTCACTTAGGATGTAAGTGTATAATGTGTATTGAGTTTTCGAGAAAATTTTGGTAGCATTTCCCCGTTTGTTCTCTAAGTACATATGTACTTAGAGAACAGCGGGGAAATGCTGCCGAAATTTTCTTGAAAACCCAATACACATTATACACTTACTAGTGAGATTAGGTGTTCAAGGATGGGATAGGTGGTACACATTTATTATATATAAGAATGACATCACATGTGTTTGTTGGCCTAGAATGTGAACAATCATTGTTTTTTATATTACTTGTACATTGATATAAATTAGAATGAACAATCACTAAATTATATACTGTTTGTATGGAGTCCGGCTTCATTGTAGATATCTATTATTGTGTTTGTTGGCCTAGAAACCCATCCAAGATTTACTCATTAGGAGTAAATCTTGGATAGTCCCCGGTTTGGGACTGTTCTTGAACACCTAATCTCACTTAGGATGTAAGTGTATAATGTGTATTGAGTTTTCGAGAAAATTTTGGTAGCATTTCCCCGTTTGTTCTCTAAGTACATATGTACTTAGAGAACAACGGGGAAATGCTGCCGAAATTTTCTTGAAAACCCAATACACATTATACACTTACTAGTGAGATTAGGTGTTCAAGGATGGGATAGGTGGTACACATTTATTATATATAAGAATGACATCACATGTGTTTGTTGGCCTAGAATGTGAACAATCATTGTTTTTTATATTACTTGTACATTGATATAAATTAGAATGAACAATCACTAAATTATATACTGTTTGTATGGAGTCCGGCTTCATTGTAGATATCTATTATTGTGTTTGTTGGCCTAGAAACCCGTCCAAGATTTACTCATTAGGAGTAAATCTTGGATAGTCCCCGGTTTGGGACTGTTCTTGAACACCTAATCTCACTTAGGATGTAAGTGTATAATGTGTATTGAGTTTTCGAGAAAATTTTGGTAGCATTTCCCCGTTTGTTCTCTAAGTACATATGTACTTAGAGAACAACGGGGAAATGCTGCCGAAATTTTCTTGAAAACCCAATACACATTATACACTTACTAGTGAGATTAGGTGTTCAAGGATGGGATAGGTGGTACACATTTATTATATATAAGAATGACATCACATGTGTTTGTTGGCCTAGAATGTGAACAATCATTGTTTTTTATATTACTTGTACATTGAAGGATTGCTAATTGATAAAAGATCACAATTTTAGAGACATGTATGTTTATACAAATGCTAAATGTTTTCCTTATTCTAGTTGATACAAATGCTAAATGTTTTCCTTTTTAATGAAATTTTCAGATGGCTCACCATGATGAGAATGATGTCCATGATGAGCATGAAGTCCATGATGAGCATGCTGTCCATGACGAGCATGGCGAGGATACCAACGTAAGTTCTAAAAACATATCCCGTATTTCTATAAAATTCATTATCTTCTAGTTATGTCATATATCCTGTATTTCTATATTGGCTTAATTCGGTGTGTTTATTTTTGTCAAATTTTAGGTTGATGATGCACAGCTACCCACTGAAGCAATTGAGCAACTTGATGCGCAGCAACAAAAACTTAACAAGAAAAGGGGTATCACTCTGTTGAAAAAGTTACTTGCGCTGAGTGGCAGTGGATCCAAATTGGTTGTGGAGTTTGATAATGGAGGGAATGCAATTGGAGTGAACCGCAATAATTTTATAAACTATCTTGGGGTTGTCACTCGAAGCCATTGTGGTGTTAAATATGATAATTGGCATAAAGTTCCTCAGGCGAAGAAAGACTTGATATGGAAAGATTTATGCGTGAGTTATTATTATTTGCAATTCTATTTTGTAGATTACAAATTCTATTATTTGCAATTATATTTTTGGTACTAGTTAATAACATTTCTATTTTACAGAATCTGTTTGCATTGGATGAGATGTTGTATCGTAAAAGTGTGATGCAACGCGCTGGAAAGATGCTTAGGAATTACAGGACAAATTTGAACAGAGAATACATAAGACAGGGTGATAAGAAGAAGAAGTCAGCCCTTGAACAATGGAACTTCTTGGACAAAGAAGATTGGGACAATTTTGTTGCTTCAAGAAAATCTGAAGAATTCAAGGTATTAGGCGTCACTCCCATTTTAATTAATATACATTGTATTCACCTATTCAAGATTAACATTTAGTGCTACTAACCTAATTATAAATGTGCATACTAACTAGGCCCTCAGTGACGCACAAAAAGCAAGGCGTGCACTGAATGTACATGACCATACTATGGGTCCAAAAGGCTATGCAAGCGTTCGCCAAAGACTACAGGCGGAGTCTGCGGCTACTCAGGAGTCTGCGACTACTCAGGAGTCTGCGGCCACACCCTTCCCTCGCCATGATATCTGGATAGCTGGCAGGAAAAACAAGAAGGGTGAAATAAAGAAGCCCGAAACTGCTGAGGCGGCTGCAAAAATGGTAAAATACAACTCTTAGAGCAATCATTTGAATATTTATTATTTGTGGTGTTAACTTACCAATTTTTGTTTATGGTGATTAGCGGGAGCTGCACGAGCAGAGAAAACAAGGCACGTTCATCCCTCAGGGCACAAGGGATGAATTGACAGTTGCTCTGGGTAACCCAGAGCATCCTGGACGTGTTAGAGGTTCCGGCGCTGGTGTGGGCATCAAAGCATTCTTTGGGCCATCCCAGCGCAAACGCAGAGCGGGACTTTCTCAAGAAGAGGTAACATATTCTATTTTTATAATGTTACTGCAAAAGGAAATTCATTAATAAAAAGCTAATATTTGTTTTATCCATGTATAGGAGAATAAGAGAGTCGAGGATATAGTTGCTAAGAAGCTCAACGATGTGGTTGCTGAGAAGGTCAAGGAAGAATTGCTGCGGTGGTAGGCATCTCAGGCTTCCAATCAGCCTATGCCGACCCACTCTTCTCCTGGTGCACAGACTGCAAGTAATCCTAGAGACCCATCGCCTAACACGTCTGTTGTAAGTATTGTTTATGACATTGTAGCTAGTCTTTTCAAGATGATATGTTTTCAAGATGATATGTATATATGTATAACATTCTTTACGTAAATTTGTAGGCATTGAAGCCATGCCGCTTAAGAATGGAAAACTATGTTGTTGCAGAGGCGCAAGCTTACCAGTCCCTTCCTGGGGCAACGTTTCATGGGACTCCAATGCCGCAGGGCTACATTCGTGTGAGCCCGATACATGTATTACCCGATTGGAGGGAAGTTGAGTTGCCATATGCCCACCCAGATATTGATACACTTGGTGAGGCAGAAAGCGGGGTCATATTGTGGCCCAAAGCAGATGTCCTCTACACGACTGAAATTGTAAGATAAATTTACATTGATTTAGACTGTTAATGTGTATATATGATGTCAACTGATCTGAAATTATATATACAGGTTAAAAAGAAGAAACCAGGAGCACCTAGGCCTCCACCTCCAATTCCCGCATTACCAACTTGGGTTCCAACTGACCTACAATACCCGTTAGGTCCTGCTTGTAGGGGAATGGCATGTTGGCTACGGGCACATAATATACTTTGCCCTATAATTGTTTCTTTAGATGCAGATTATGCAGGTCAATCATACGACAGCTCTTTATTTATACAAGATATTATTGAGCTGTTTATGTATGATTGGTTGAATACATCAATGATAGAGACATGGATAAGGTGAGATCTTGTTTATACATCCATATACCTTGTGTAAGATCCGGTGATCTAGTTTCTTATATATTAATGCATACGTCTATATGTTTTGCAGCTACTTAATCGAAGATCATTGGAAACAATTTGCATATGATCATGTGGGATTTTTGATTCCATCATTGATTAGTATGGTAGCTAAAGACCCTGATAGTGTTCAACAATACTGTATAGATGCTTTTACAATTTTTGGTCATCAAATGAAGACGATAATAATAGCTCCATTCAATGTCAAGTAAGTTTGCTTTATTTATAATTTGGACTTAAGAAAATTCCATTATTATTTTGCATTTTGAGTTATTAATTGTTAACTTTTTACCTCTAGTGGTAGACATTGGGAGTTACTAGTTATTGTCCCCGGGACGTTCACTGTTTATTATCTAGATCCCGCAGGAAGTACATTAAACACTAAAATTGGACACGTAATGAGAATGGCATTATTCTGGTGAGAAATATTTCATTTTTTATATCCGTTAACATCTTTTATTACATTACTATTTACTTATGCAACTTAGTGTGTTATATTAACATGTAGGGGTTTAGATGCATTCAAAAATGCTGGAGGAAAGGTCCCAAGGAAAAAGAACCAGCCATTGTCTTGGGAGAACGTAAAAGTAAGTTCCCGACTCCCCGACTCCAATGTATATATTATTGATGTGAATTGTGCTTAGTTGTATTAATTTGTATGTTTCAATTTATAGTGCGTTACACAAGACAATGGCTGGGCATGCGCATACTATGTGATGCGATTTATGCAGATGATTATCAAACATGCCGCATTGGACATCGATACCATACATGAGGTATTATATATAGTCTCATTAGTTAGTATGAAATATATCAATCTTATTTTTATATTATTACTTATATATATACATCATTCTCTTTGCAGGTGTTTAAAACTGACCACACTATAGGCAAACGCTTAAAAAATGTACATGCTCCATATACGAGGGAATCATTAAATGAAGTAAGAGAAGAATGGGCAATAGCTGTACAAACAGTGGCAACTGTAAGATATAATTGGGATGTTGATAGTGATGATGAATGATACTTTGTAAATGAATGTTTCTGAATGTTAAAACATGTATTTGAATGATTCTATATGTGTGAACGTGACAATTGAATTGATGTCTGAATGTATCTACTTGTGTGAATCTTTTTATGTTAATTTTGCAGGTTTGTGGCCTGTTTGTAGGATGATATCAATGGATGTCGTAAACCTGCAGTTTAGAAAACTGAACTGCAGGTTCTCATCCTGCTGACCAGCCACAGCAGGCCTGCAAACAGATTTATAAAAAAAAAAAAATAGATATAGGCGTCGGTTATTTACCGATAACCGTCAGCACAGACTTACAGCGTCGGTTTTTTGTTGAACACCGACGCCAAAAGTGTTCGCGCTACAGGAAATGGGAGTCATCTAGGACACTTTTCTGCGTCGGTTGTTTAGTATATAACCGACGCAGAAAGCGTCCTAGATGACGCTGTTTTCTGTGGCGCGAACCCTTTTGGCGTCGGTGTTTTATAATAAACCGACGCCTTTATGTTAAATAGGCGTCAGTTTTTTAACCGACGCTGAAGTGTCCAACCTTTTAGCGGCGCCCACATAGGCATCGTTCAGAAACCGACGCCAAAGGGGGTTAAACAACCGACACTAAAAGGCACTTCTGTAGTAGTGATATGTTTGAATAATTGTATAGCCATATACATGTATACCTTTGTACCAACCATCACCAAATACAGTTATGGTTGTCGATGTACCCATAACCATTAGATCTTGTATGCACAGAGGTACATATGTGATCTGCTATTATATATATGGGTTACAGTCATACATAAATAACTATAATATACATGTACATATACATATGAAATAACTATCTATTAAGTAAAGAAAGAAAACCTCAACTAGAGGAAACTGAAAATTTACTCTAAGTAGATTGCAATACTCTAACTAGAAAATTAGAGAATCACCATACATGAGTAATAGAGGCAGAAAAGTACCAGTTTCCAACATGATGTTGGCATGCTAATGCCATACATCGACTTTGTTTTTGAGAAATTTTTGATGGCACTGCTAGTGTTAGTGGTTCTAGATTTGACCTCTACATAACAATTTTGAAGCACATAATGATATGTTGTCCATTATAGATACAACTGCACCATAGTTGGTGGCTACCTCAAGTACTGTCGATGCCCATCTAATCGAGTTGTATGTCTACTACAATCTTAGACAAAAGTTTCTACTTATCATTTCACTAGAAATGTGTGGCATTTTAGACATACTCATACACCATTTACACACCAACATACCCTCCCGAGTACACAAGTACAAGTATGGTGTGAGTATTAATTTTGATTAGGTAGGTATATTCCCATAACCATATTGTTATATATAAAAGAGTTTGGTTATGGGTGTGATCATACCCGCACCATACCATACCCATTTACAACACTATTGGCAGTGATTAATATATGTGTGGGGAATATGTGATGATGATGGTTTGTTGGGCAATGTTTTGTCTCTTGTTTTTCTTTATGATCCAAATTTATTTCAATTTTTTTTGTTCATATAAAATCACTATTCAGCATGCTTAGTGATTTTTTTTCCATCCATCAAGCATCTTTTATTTTTGGTTTTGTGTTTGGATATTCTTTGTTTTGTATTTCTTAATCCCTCATTTTGTTTTGGCTTCATGGATTCACAACTTAAGATAGTAGATAAAGTCCTCTCATGTGCCTTTTAAATGTGCCAAGAAGTAAACACTATCTTTTTCTATCTTAAAAATGAAAATAGATAATAAAATGTGAATGAATGATGAGAAGATATAATTTAACTTGCTTATATTTTAAATTTATCTGGAGAAATAATAAAGTATCTAACTGAGTTATGAGTATGTTAGTAATTAGGTACTATGGCCAATTGTCTAGTTATACGAGCAAAACAATGTTAATAAAAATGATAATGTAGTAGGTAATTAAATTTGAAATCGATCAAATTCATTCAAATATAATACTACCAAGAACTTTATTAATTAGATGTGGATGCCTTCTAGAAGAATCAGAACTAACGAATCTACTAGTATAAAAATACTAGTGGAAATGGTCTCTTTCCAACTCTATATTCACATATAGTAGAGACCACTACATTTACAACTAAAATATGCACAAGCAATGCATTAAAAGTAGTACGACCATGTGACACCCCAATGCACCACAAAGCAAGATTACTCAAAACAAAGTGCATAATTATCATTATAAACTAGATTACTAGAAAACACGAGATTAAAACTGATATCAAATATCCACCTCAAGTGGAAGCATTCTACATCCGAGTCCACAAAAAAACCACCTGCCTCATATCTCATACCAATAGATTATTACATGATACTATTAATTGGATCACTGGCCACGAAATGTTACATACAACAACCTATTCACATATACATGCCATATTTGTACAATAATGGCATACAGCTAAAAACCTCCTATCGATGCACAAACCACAAAAACCTCCCCAAGGACACATATTCACTTGCACCTCACATACTCAACAATATGCGCTCCGGGTTTCCTTTGGGAATACCCGTTTCACCATCCAACAAAGTACTGACACTGAAGATGGATCTATGGCACATGGCAGCTACATGATTAGGGTTTCACTTGATTAGTTATTCCAATTGAGTATCTTTTAGCATCAATCAAGTTAGAAAGTACAAACCCTAAAAAATTATACAAAGATAAGGGGATAGTACAACTTCAAAAGATATAAAACATATAAGGTACAAACTTGTCACACTGTTACTTGATAACACTGCCAATTCAAGGCCATCAAAATTATCACACATCCATACAAGGCTATCACCTTAATTGCACTACTATGGGATATTAACCGCTCATCACATCAGTGGAGGATAACACCTCACACTAAGCATTAAGCCTCTGTTAGGCCATAAGACCCATCACATCATTATGATCTCAACATGCCTCATCAAGGCTCATAGCCACCACCCTATATCATATGACTACCACCATAGCATTCACAAGCTATGCCATTCCTTCAACCTATAAGGTTAGGATTACACAGGTAGGAGAGAGAAAAATATAATCACATGCTAGTTATCCAAGCAAGCTCAACAAGTATAACACGCCCTATAATTAGGGTTAGGATTTCGCCACATAGCTGATCAGGGTTTCATATTATCATTTAACCACCAGACCCTAGATACATCATCTCCCATTTTCTTGGAACACATTAGGGTTAAGAAACATGATCGGTGTTAATCAAACAATCATCCAAACAACACTATGTATTAATCATCAATTGCTTGTGTATGCATATGTAGTGACCATACACTCATGTATGTGTCGACCCAAACCATCAAGACATAGTATTGCGACCACAACACATATAGGTGTAGCAACCACAACACCCAAGACTACTTTTAGTGACCAAAATAAACCAAAGGGTAGTGACCCATCCACCATGACAAGGCTAGTGACCAACATAGCACATATGTGTAGCGACCATGGTGATTAGGGTTAGCTTTGTAGTGCCCACAACACAACACCGGGTGCACATGAGCCAACTCAAACCAAGGTACATCGGCCAAAGAAAAACTCATCAAAATAGTCATGCATGTAGCGACCAAAAGCCAAGAACTTCCAAGATGTAGTGACCGCACCTAGGGTTAGGGCTTGTTGCACATGCAACAACCCACCCATGTGTAGCGACCTCAAACCACTAAGAGGCGTGTACCGACCCAAACTTCAAGCTACTCCAAGGGACACAAAACCACCTCCAAAATAGAAGTACCACATTCAAAATAGAAGATTAACATCAAGGAAACTCATCATAATCAAGATGGAAAACTCCATACCAAGATAAACACCAAAAATCCTAAAACATGTGTTGTGGAAATCACCATGAAAGAACCTTGTTTAAGAGAGATAAAAGCCCACGTTCATACATGCAAAATAGAACTTAGACTTAATGCTACTCCGAGATACTCGAACCGTGTGCATGTTGATAGAAATCCATAATTAAGAGAGAGGAAACCATCCATTCCATAATCACCACAAAATCGGGTACCAAGATTAGGATTTAAGATAAACAACAATCTACTTGATAATACTACAAAATTATAAACCCTAGATCATGATAACTTCATCTAACACATAAGCATCACATTTTAGAGATTATAATAGTATCATGCAAGCAAGATTATGGAGCAAATAATAAAATAGGGTAAAGAGTTATATAACCCGCCTTATGTAGAAAACAAGCTCCAAGGTCATGATCTACAAAGAGAGAAGGAAGCTCCAACCAATAGAAACTTTAGGCCATAAGATCACCTCAAAAGAGAAGAACACCATGGTCAAAGGAAAGCTCAAGAAAAAAGGGTGAAAACCCTAGGTCGAACAAGAAGAAGAAATAAGAGAGATCCTTCTCACATAGGTACCACCATGGTCAAACCATAGTTTTTTACCTTTGTGAGGAGAGGATATTCAAGATAGCCACCATGGTTGCACCATAGTCTCATGGCCAAGAAGGATAAAGAGAGGTAGGGTTTAAGGGAAAATGAAATCAAGGGTTTAAGACCACTTACCAAGAGAGAAGATCACCAAGAACCACCACCAAGGAGATGATTAAGATCAAGATCACCACATGCAAGGTTGATAGGACACTATAGCACCTCGATTTGTCCTTCTTTGCTCCACAAAGCTCCAAGGATGAACATAAGGGAGAAGGAAAGAAGGAAGGCCAAAAAGGCTGCTTGCATGAAGAATAGAGAGGTTATATACACAAGAGAGGAGGGAGGTAAGGTGGGTATGAGGTGTCAACACTAGAGAGCACCAAAAGGACACTTGTACACCAAGAAAATAGCCATGCAACCATGAAAAACTTGCATGCATTGAAGGGTGATATAACCTAGGTAGGATAGCGACCACTTAGGTCACTACAACAAGGTCGAAACACATCACTAGAAGACAAACCCCTTAGACCAAACCACATATAGTCACCAAGGTCGAAGCAAGACACACCTAGGGAATGTGTTGTAGTTACAACACTCATCCAAGAGTGATTTTGCGGTCGCAACACACCAAACCCTATCAAGGTTGACACTAAAAAACAAGGCAACTCAAGCAAACCCTAAACTCACCATGTGATGCCACATCATCAACCATGGTCCAAGAAAGGCACCCCATGGAATCATATTATCTCTCATGATGCTAAGGCACAATAAACACACTCTACATGTGACAAATTGCAAGATAACCCTTCAACATGGGTAAATTGTAACTTGGTCCAAAATAAGCAAACACAACTCAAACATCAACCAAACTGGTCCAAACTGAAAACATACATATGTCACATGTTATAAAGTCATCTAAAAGGATTAGATTAAGGTTTAAGCATCTTATTAATCAAAGAAATCACACTCAAGCACTAAGGTAGGTCAGTGGCCTTACAACCATAAACCCCTAATAAGGATTTTGCCCCCAAAATCCTACACAAAAAGAGATGGGTACTTCCTATGCATCTTCTCCTCAAGCTCCCATGTGGCTTCCTATATGCCATGATGATGCCACAAAACTTTAACCAACACAATATCTTTCCTCTTCAACTTCTTGATCCTTCTATCCAAGATCAACATATGACCTTCCACATAAGATATATCATCATTTTTCTCAACCTCCACTGGCTGCAACACCAACTCTGTAATAGGGTGGCACTTCCTCAACATAGACACATGGAACACTGGATGTAACCTATGCAACTTAGGTGGCATCTCCAACTTGTAGGCCACCTTTCCAACACGTTCCACTATTAGGTAAGGTCCCATATATCTAGGAGACAACTTACCCTTCATCCCAAACCTAAAAACACCTTTTCAAGGAGAGACCTTGAGGTACACTTTGTCTCCCACTTGGAACTCTAAGGGTCTATGCCGATTATCTATGTACGACTTCTGCCTATCTTATGTTGCATTCAGCTGTTGTTAAATCATTCTAATCTTATTTATTATCTATTCTACAAGCTCAGGACCCAAAAGTTGATATCATCAGTCTCATACCAACACAATAGAGATCTACAACGTCTCCAATACAACACATAATAAGGTACCATATCAATACTCCTTTGATAGCTATTATTGTAAGAAAACTCTATCAAACTGAGGTCCACAACCCAAATTCCAAAAAAATGTAAAACACAAGCTCTCAATAGATATTCTAGAATCTAAACCGTCCTTTCTGATTGTCCATATGTCTGTGGGTGAAATGTTGTACTAAACCTCAACTGTGTACCCATCGATGTGTGCAGACGTTCCCAAAAATGACTAGTGAACTGAGGACCTCTGTCAAATATGATGGTAGCTAGGATACCATGAAACTGCACTATCTCATCAACATATATCTATGTAAGCTTCTCTACTGTGTATGTCTTCTTTATAGGCAAAAAGTGCACTTTCTTTGCCAACTAGTCAACTATCACCCATATGGAGTCATGTCCTTTTGGCTTTCCTAGGGAGACCAACCACAAATTCGATCATAACATAATCCCATTTCCACGGTGGTATAGGAAACGGTTGCAAAGTCCCTACATGCTTCTGATGCTTTGCCTTAACTTGCTGACACACTACACACTTAGCCAAAAACTCAGACGTGTCACGCTTCAAACTATGACACCAATACAAATATTTAAGATTTTAATACATCTTGGTGCCACATGGGTGTACAACATACAATGAGGAGTGAGCCTCCTCCAACACCATCATCATTAAATTATCAACATTAGGAACCACAACTCTGTCGTGGTAACATATTGTCCCATCCTCTGACTCATGGAATCCATCACGCTTCTCGCTGCCAAACTCTACTTGGGCCTATTGAATCATAATATCACTCTATTGTGATTCTCTGATCTGCTACCTCAATGTAGGCTTCACCTATAATTGAGCCAACAAGGAGACTTCCAACTTTACATTCATCTCACGTAAAGACGCTAACATGTCTCTCTTGTAGCACACCAAGGAACATATCTACTCTTTATTGACAGATGATGACGACAAAGACTTCCCACTCAGAGCGTCTGCTACCACATTCTTCTTCCCTAGATGATAATCTATAGTGCAATCATAATCCTTGATTAACTCCATCTAGTAATGATGCCTCATATTCAACTCCTGCTTTGAGAAGATGTATTGTAGGTTCCTATGATCTAAGAAGATCTGTCACTTCTCGTCGTGCATATAATGTCTCTGATCTTCAGAGAGTGAACAACCACAGCTAGATCCAGATTGTGAGTGGGATACTTCTCCTCATGCTTCTTCAACTGTCAATGCAAAAGAGATCACATTCTTGTATTGCATCAAAAAACAACCAAGGCCATTCTTTGAGGCATCATAGAAGACAATGTAGCCTTTTCCCTGATCTGGTAGCACTAGTATTGGTGCACTTTTTAGCTTCTCCTTCAACAATTGGAAAACATATTGACACTTATCATCCCAGACAAATGGTACACCTTTCCTAGTTAAGTTCATTAGGGGTAACGACACGACGCTGAAGTTCTTGATGAACCTCTGGTAGTATGCTTCCAAACCCAATAAATTACACACTTCTATCAACGTCTTCAACTACTCCCACTCTATCACAAACTCCACCTTCTTGGGGTCCACATGAACACCCTCATAAGATCTCACGTGTCCTAGGAAGGACATCTCCTTAAGCCAAAACTCGCATTTTCTGAACTTCACATACAACTAATGATGTATCAACAGAGTCAACGCCTGACGCAAATGCTGCTCATGTTATTGGATATCTCAGCTTTATATCAAGATGTCATCTATGAATACCACCAAAAACTTATCAAGATAAGGTCTGAACACCCTTTTCATCAAGTGCATGAATGTTGTTGGTGCATTGGTTAACCCAAATGGCATAACCACAAACTCATAGTGACTATACCTCATCCTAAAAGCTGACTTAGGTATGTCATCTACCTTGATCCACAAGTGGTGATACCCGAACCTCAGGTCTATCTTGGAAAACACTACAACACCCCTCAACTGATCAAACATATCATATATCAATGGCAAGAGATACTTGTTGTTGATCATCACTTTGTTCAACTGTCTATAATCGATGCACAACCTCATAGATCATCTTCTTCTTGACAAACAAAATGGGAGCACACCACAGTGACATACTCAGTCTGATAAAACCTTTCTCAAGAAGCTCTTGCAACTATTTCTTTAACTCTAAAATATCAGCTAGTGCCATCCTATACGTTGTCTATGCTATCGGCTGGGTACTAGGCACCAGATTAATCTCAAAATCAATCTCTCTGACTGGCAGAATAGTTGGAAACTCATCTGGAAACACATCTTCAAACTCACAAACAACTGGAACCTCCTAGATACTTGGACTCCTTGCCTTGGTATCCACCACATGCGCAAAGAACACATTACAACCCTGCCTCAACTGTTCTGCCGTCATAGCTGATACCAAACATGTCAGAAGCATCTTCCTATCTCTTTGCAATACCCACGTCTCATCTCCATCGACAAACATAGCCACCTTAGAACTACAATCCAAGACCACTCGATACTTTTACAAAGTATCCATTCCAAGGATCACGTTGAGTCCATGCATGTCAAGTGGTATAAGATCTGCTTGAATGTTGCGTCCTAAAAAAGAAAGGACACATGAAGGACACACTTCCCACAGCTTGGCAGAACCAACCAAAGGGGTTTCCAAACAAAGACTATCATGTCTATGACTAACAGGCAACAAACATCTAACAATCACTTCTCAAGTGATAAAAGAGTGAGTTTCACTCAAGTAAACCAAAATAGATATAAAGCAACCAGAAGACAAATTATAATAAAATAAATCCATCTGACCTATCACAACTCACGAGTTGACCACTCCTTTCGTCTAACTCATCGCATAGAATCGAGTCGTTTCCTATAGTTATCCCCTTCCTCTACTGGCTTGCCTAGAAGAACTAGCCTGCCACACATGTCCATGCCCTCTGCCACTGCTACTATTGAACTGTTGTTGTTGTTGCGACCCTAGCTAACTCTATCTTGTTTGTTGAGTAACCTCTTCATCCTTTATCGATAAAGACCACTTCATATGCCCAACCTACCCACACTTGTATCAAGTCTTGCCCTCATACCATGGCTTAGATGGCCCTATTACCGAAACTGATGCAACACTATGGGATCCTGAAGGTAGAAAGCTATAGACTCTACCTCTGCTCAACGACCATAAGAGTGACTCGATTACTTTTGCTGTGACAATGGTGTCACGGAACCGGAATCCCAGTCCCATGAACCAAACGGATATCAAAGGCGACATGCGGAAGCTTAAAGCTTAGCACACATGAACATACAACAAGATAAAGGCACCAATACAATCTCAACATTTAACAAGTATAAATTATACAAAATGCATTATATTCATGAATTCAGTTACATATTTCCAGAGTCAAGGTACCAGTCATTCATGTGCACTAAATCTGGATCTTACAACAAGTACACCTAGCATACCTCACCAAACCCATCAACCTTCTAGCCATCTCTGAACCTAAAAACAAAATACGAGAAACGGGTCAACACACGAGGTGTTGAGTATGGGGCAGAAAGATACATATATGTATAAGCTTTGCATAATTTGAAAAGATTTCAAGACTAAACGAACAAGAATAAACATGTTAACTGTTTAATAAATGTGAAACCATATTTTATGCCATTTCACTCCATTATACCAACAATATCAAGCATGTTTAAGGCCTTTGACCAACTTCCCGTCGGAAGGGTCCGAAAGGGTTACAAAATTAGCTAACCCTTTTATACAAGAGGGACCTCAAGGCCATATCCAAGAGCTAACCCTTTATCAACAACATTATAATGGAGTTCTATATATATGTGTTCAATTTATAAAACTGATGAGGCAAACATCGAGTAAGACATATCAATACTACATGGCAATATTTGAGCAAGTAAACAAACAAGCATACAATATATGTCTTTTCAAGCAAGAAAGCGATAGTCATATAACTAGATAAGGCCCATACCTAATTCAGAGATTTCATAACCTAACACGTCCATTACCATCTAGATCATAAGCCAACCTGATTAACAACAAGATTACATATATGCATTAGATTCTCATCATTAACCCTAATTAGATGCATTTTAGGGTTTTGGCCAAGATGGGTTCCAAGTTGCTTATTGGTTCATTATATGATCTTATACTGATCTAGAGGTCATCATGATGGTGTGGTTCAAGTTTCATGTCATTACGATGTTCCATTCATTATAAAAGATCTTTTCAAGGTTTAGGTCCCCTAAATACATAACTAGGTCAAAAGACTCAAAAATAGGGCAACCAAGATCAAGTATCATCAAGGAATAAGAGCCAAGCATAAGATATGGTTTAGATCAACAAGAATAGGATATAAGGAACATATTCAAAGTAAGGTGATGTCCACTAGGGTCTAGGCATCAAACCACCAACATGGGGTACCAACATTCACTCATACATGCAATTTTCATAAAAGCATACTTTTGTCATCAAGAGTAAATGGAATGTTATAAGACTTCCCAAGGTTCCTAACAACATAAAATACTGATCTCATGATTAGGAGGGTGAAAGTTCATCAAAGTTCTGAGCTTGATCATAAAAGTGCATTAAAAGTACTCAACACGACTAAAGTTGTTATTTTTAAGAAACCAGGGAAACAAACGTATGATTTAGGGTCTAACACTAAGCCCAAAGTGTAGGTCTCGTCGAGCTGATCGATTTGGTATATTGGTTCATATTATTTGGCCAAGGGGTTCAGGAGATATGACTTTTGAAGATATGTATTAAAACTATATTAGCTGGAAGAGGGAATGTCTCCTTTATTTATGCGATGTTCAGGACCATCGATGGAATGTCCTTCATGGACCACCTACGATTGAGTGGCTAAGATGGGGCATGCCCACTCACAACAGAAAGAGAGGGTGTGAGAGGGGAAAGTGCTCGTCGGATTGGTATCCAACGGTAGCGGCCTCATCATCAACCCAGCTTCAGGGTCGTGGCTTCCTGGGCAGCGCGTAGCAGAAGCATGCCCCCAAAGTCTGCCGCCCATACCGAGGGAAGGTGGGCAGACTCATTCCCACCATCAGTTCTTCCTACAGACGTGAGGAGGAGAGACACCCAAAGCGGGTTCCCCAACGGCGCCGTGAACAAGGGGACGAGGAGAAGAGCTGTTGGTGGCGCCCTAGGACACGAAAAGGAGAGGAAAACTAGGCAAATGAATCACAAGGAAGAAAATGGGAAGGTCTCACATTTTAATTTCATGCAAAACTGCATGGGAGGGGGTGATTTGCTGAGCAAAACATAGGCTCAGTGCCTCCATCACTGAACCTCAGTACATAGGTGAGAATGGATCCACAACCGTTGGATCCTGGGCTGATCTGATCCAATGATCAAAAGCAACAGTGCACTAGGGTTTTGGCAAGGGTTGGATGGCAGTTGGGCTGTTTCGAATTGGGTCCAATGAGGTTGAAGAACAAAGTAAAATCAATTAAAACAAGTTAAATGAAGCAAAGTTCATGTTGCCATATCCTTGGCTACGATTGTGTGATTGAGGAAATTTTTATACCGCTGGATTCAAAATAGAAAAATCTCCAATATGAAATATATAATAGATAAAAGTGATTACAATGATTAGGTTCAATTTCACTTGCAATGTGGTGATCCATTAAAGTGGGAGCTATAATTTAATATTCAAATCCATGTCACATATTGTTTAAATGATCATTGAGGTCACCGAATTGGATCATTAACACATTCATACTATGGAGTTGATATTTGATTGAGTAAGAGATCATTGGATGAGAGGGAAGGAGTATCATGGATGAGAGAAAAGTTAGGTTGTCACATCCTTCCCTCCTTACAAGAAATTTCATCCTTGAAATTTTGTCCAAGATTGGGGTCAAAAGTCAAAATCAAAGTTCATACTCATCATGCCTAGGTATCCTACCATGGTTGTCACGACATTCCCCACAATGGGATGCACACTAGGTTATCATCATTAAGGGTGTACTCGTCTCAATTATATACATATTACTTAGTGTTCCATCGTAATGTGACATCGTCATGGCCTTAAGGTTTTTTTTTTCAATCCTTAGTATCCCTCCACTAAGGTTTTGTTTATATCTCCATATGATACCAAGGCATATTATCAAATTCTATGTTTATCAGTTCTCAAGAGAACATGTTCACGATCATGACTTCCAAAAGTGATCACCACATGATGTGTAGACTTCATTATTATACTAGATTTCATGCATGTTTTAAATTTCTCCCCAAAATTTTACCAACTTTACCCAATCATGTTCATCATTTCTCATTTTTGGATCTGAAATTAAGAAATTTGTTCATCTTATTTATTCGAGTTATCATCCCAAGAGAAACATTATATCAAGTTTGATTTATTTTCATTTGGGTATGTTGTTAGGCATGTTACCCCTGATTATTCAAGCTAAGGTCTCTAGACATCATCATATCAAGTTCATGATTCCCAAGCTACATCTTTCATGTATAGTATGATTTCGTACTAGGTCTAGATTACGAGAGTGGCTCATTGTGCGTATGTCAATTTTTTGAACGTCGGTGAGATATTTCATGTATCAAGCATCATTCAAGGAACAACATTATCAACGTCAAGGTTTTCGAATTCTCTCAAGCTCAAGCCACTCATGCTAAGGCATATATGTGTCCAACAAGACATGTTAACCACAATCTCCTACCTGTAACACAAATTTCTACCCATCTTAAGGTCAACCAGTAGATTCCTTTATATGCAACTACTAACCTGAGTATGAGGCTCATCATGGATATCACACATCATATACATCATCTTAGATCTTGGGACATCTCCCTCACCTATATATATCAAGCATCAAATTTTCAATTTCCTATTTCTCTAGGGTTAGATATTTTCATAGGACATCTAGGGTTCAACATTTTCAAGGAAACCGCACATGCTAGGTCACTCAACTCATATACTTAGAAGTATTCTAGCTAGGGACTCATCATCAAGTATTTCATCATTCATATTATTCAACATTTCAAATATTTTAGAGTTTAGGTACTCTAACCTTCTCCCGATACGGGTCAACTCATATCAACATGTCACCCTATTCATATGTCCCATGCTAGAGGTCTTCCTTTGTAAAGAGATTGAGGCCCGTGTTGGTCTCAAACCATATATCATATCTCCACACATACAAGACTAGGTACAAGCAATCATGTCAACCCACTAGCTATGTTTAGCACATCAACCAAGTGGTATGTATCATATAAGGTTCGAGGTTTAGCTAGGGTTGCATGGTCAAACTCATTTCATATCATCAAACTACTTGGCCCACTCAAGGACAAACTTGGGTCTTATCAACATCAACATCATCATCAATATCATTATCATCATCTTAGGTTTCTAGGTTACTCACTTGCCTAACCTATATCATGGCTGTAGACAACTCTAGAGACCATCACTATCATCTAAACTCTCTCATCTAGACTTGATGTTACATCTCTTTCTCCTAGGTTGCAAGGAAACTCACTACCTTTCTGCGTGTGGTAACATTTTTCATATGTACATATAATAATACTTGAAATATGTTTTCTCCAACGTTTAAACAGGCGATGAAAACCACCATACTCCATCTGAATAAAACCAAAACCAAAATGAGTTACCACACTCATTAAGTAGTCTAGTATCATGACACCTAGAGAACTAGCAAGAACATGGTGCACACTTGTGTAGACATCCTAAGCACATGTCACGAATCATGTCTAGGGAGGTAATTTACACAAGTCTACCCCTAGTTCTAGAACATATAGGTTCTAACCTAGAGGCTAAGTCAACCTAATCCACAAGGATATTTCATTAAGTTTATAGGGTTGAGATGTAGGGTGAGTTTAGTTTGTGTTTCATGTGAGCAATGTTTGGTGTAGTTTTTGTTCATGCTCTGATACCATCTGTCACAGAACTAGAATCCCAGTCCCATGAACCAAACAGATATCAAAGGTGACATGCGGAAGTGTAAAGCTTAGCACACATGAACATATAACAAGATAAAGGCACCAATACAATCTCAAAATTTAACAAGTATGAATTATACAAAATGCATTATATTCATGAATTTAGTTACATATTTCCAGAGTCAAGGTACCAGTCATTCATGTGCACTAAATCTGGATCTTACAACAAGTACACCTAGCATAGATCACCAAGCCCATCAACCTTCTAGCCATCTCTGAACCTAAAAACAAAATACGAGAAACGGGTCAACACACAAGGTGTTGAGTATGGGGGAGAAAGATACATATATGTATAAGCTTTGCATAATTTGAAAAGATTTCAAGACTAAACAAACAAGAATAAACATGTTAATTGTTTAATAAATGTGAAACCATATTTTATGTCATTTCACTCCATTATACCAACAATATGAAGCATGTTTAAGGCCTTTGACCAACTTCCCGTCGGAAGGGTCCGTAAGGGTTACAAAATTAGCTAACCCTTTTATATGAGAGGGACCTCAGGGCCATAGCCAAGAGATAACCCTTTATCAACAAAATTATAATGGAGTTCTATATATATGTGTGTTCAAGTTATAAAACTGATGAGGCAAACACCGAGTAAGACATAGCAATACTACATGGCAATATTTGAGCAAGTAAACAAATAAGCATACAATATATGTCTTTTCAAGCAAGAAAGTGATAGTCATATAACTAGATAAGGTCCATACCTAATTCAGAGATTTCATAACCTAACATGTCCATTACCATCTAGATCATAAGCCAACCTGATTAACAACAAGATTACATATATACATTAGATTCTCATCATTAACCCTAAATAGATGCATTTTAGGGTTTTGGCCAAGATGGGTTCCAAGTTGCTTATTGGTTCATTATATGATCTTGTACTGATCTAGAGGTCATCATGATGGTGTGGTTCAAGTTTCATATCATTATGATGTTCCATTCATTATATAAAATCTTTTCAAGGTTTAGGTCCCCTAAATACATAACTAGGTTAAAAGACTCAAAAATAGGGCAACCAAGATCAAGTATCATCAAGGAATAAGAGCCAAGCATAAGAGATGGTTTAGATCAACAAGAATAGGATATAAGGAACATATTCAAAGTAAGGTGATGTCCACTAGGGTCTAGGCATCAAACCACCAACATGGGGTACCAACATTCACTCATACATGCAATTTTCATAAAAGCATACTTATGTCATCAAGAGTACATGGAATGTTATAAGACTTCCCAAGGGTCCTAACAACATAAAATACTTATCTCATGATTAGGAGGGTGAAAGTTCATCAAAGTTCTGAGCTTGATCATAAAAGTGCATTAAAAGTACTCAACATGGCTAAAGTTGTTATTTTTAAGAAACCAGGGAAACAAACGTCAGATTTAGGGTCTTACATGAAGCCCAAAGTGTAGTTCTCATCGAGCTGATCGATTTGGTATATTGGTTCATATTATTTGCCCATGGGGTTTAGGAGATATGACTTTTTGAAGATATGTATTAAAACTATATTAGATGGAAGAGGGAATGTCACCTTTATTTTTGCGATGTTCAGGACCATTGATGACATGTCCTTCATGGACCACCTACGATCGAGTGGCTAAGATGGGGTGTGCCCACTCACAGCAGAAAGAGAGGGTGAGAGAGGGGAAAGTGCTCGTCGGATTGGTATCTAACGGTAGCGGCCTCATCATCAACCCAGCTTCAGGGTCGTGGCTTCCTGGGCAGCGCGTAGTAGAAGCATGGCTCGCCGGAGATGGGGTACGGGGTATAGAAAGAAGGGAAAGGCCCCCAAAGTCTACTGCCCACACCGAGGGAAGGTGGGCAGACTCATTTCCACCATCGGTTCTTCCTACAGACGTGAGGAGAAGAGACGCCTAAAGCGGGTTCCCCAGCGGCACTGTGAACAAGGGGACGAGGAGAAGAGCTGTTGACGGTGCCCTAGGACACAAAAAGGAGAGGAAAATGAGGCAAATGAATCACAAGGCAGAAAATGGGAAGGCCTCACATTTTAATTTCATGCAAAAGGGCGTGGGAGGGGGTGATTTTCCGAGCAAAACATAGGCTCAGCACCTCCATCGCTGAACCTCAATACATAGGCGAGGATGGATCCACAGCCGTTGGATCCTGGGCTGATCTGATCCAACGATCAAAAGGAACAACATGCTAGGGTTTTGACAAGGGTTGGATGGCGGCTGGGCTGTGTCGAATTGGGCCCAATGAGGCTGAAGAACAAAGTAAAATCAATTAAAACAAGATAAATGAAGCAAAGTTCATGTTGCCATATCCTTGGCTACGATTGTCTGATTGAGGAAATTTTTATACCGCTGGATTCAAAATTGAAAAATATACAATATGAAATATATAATAGAGAAAAGTGATTACAATGATTAGGTTCAATTTCACTTGCAATGTGGTGATCCATTAAAGTGGGAGCTATAGTTTAATACCCAAATCCATGTCACATATTGTTTAAATGATCATTGAGGTCACCAAATTGGATCATTAACACATTCATACTACAGAGTTGACATTTGATTGAGTAAGAGATCATTGGATGAGAGGGAAGGAGTATCATGGAGGAGAGAAAAGTTAGGTTGTCACAGATGGTGTTGAAAACCTAGGCTTCTTAAAGCATCCATATGACTACCCTTAATACTGTGTATACCTCTTCTTGGCCTTCGTCACACGCTTCTCCACCATTGACCACTCCACCCTCCTCACTGACTCCACAAACATGGAAAACTTCTCTTTGTTATCTAGAGATGATACTGGAGTCATCAACTCTGTACCTAAACCTTTTATAACTGTCTGATCCTCTCCTTGTCTGTAGCATCCATGTGAGGGAAAAACCTCTGAAGCTCCATGAACTTAGCTTCATACTCATTGAATGTCATAGATCGCTACCGGATCTTCTCTAACTACATGATCTTCTCATCCAGATATGACTCCGGAAAATACTGACTCACACACTCCCATTGGAACTCTCCCCAACTGATCACAACACGAGGTCTTTTCTCCTCCTTAATGGCCCACCAATGACCATCACTCACATTCAACATATACATTGCATGCTTTACTTTATCCTCTTAGGGGATGTTGAGGATCTTGAAGGCCTTCTCTAGTTCAGTTAACCATAGTTCGGATCTATCAGGTCTACCGTATCAACATACTCAACTGCCCCTACATGCCTCAACCTTTTAAAGGTCTTCCCAGAACCTGAAGATTCCACATTGGGGACTGATTCTCTTACTTGGGAAATGGGCATCTTGTCCACCATATGTGTCATCGTGGCCATAAACTATCCAAACATGGATTGGAAAGTGGGATTGTCCACCACTGCTAGGTCAAAATGGGGCATCTCGGGCACAACATCAGCCCTCCCTGCCTCCTGGCACCACTACCCGGTGCAACAACACTGCTCTCGCAACATGTTCTTCATGTTCTCTAGCCATCTTCTCTCCTCTTCTTCTTCTTCTACATAAGCAGAAGTTACCGTAAGACACACTGGAGGACACTAGAATAGACACAAACCCTAGTCCTATGCCCATGTAGACTCAGCAAACCTAGAGCTCTGATACCAACCAAACTTGTGATGCCCCGACATGCCATAAAGATATATTACTAAAAAAAAGTGCAAAATTATCTTTATCAACCAAATTACCAGAGAACACAGAAAATTAAAACTGATATCAAATATCCACCTCGAGTGGAAGCACTATACATATGAGTCCAAAAAAAAACCTCCTGCATCATATCTCATACCAAAAGATTATTACATGATACTATTCACTGGCTCACTGGCCACAACCTGTTACATACAACAACCTATTCACATATACATGCCATATATGTACAACAATGGTGTTTAGCCAAAAATCTTATATCGATGTACAAACCACAAAAACCTCCCCAGGGACCTAAGAGTATAGGGACAACACATATGACTCTACTACAAAACACTAGCAGCATGTCCAACCTTTCAACAGCTACTGCTCCTCTTGCTACTCAACCTAAACCACACGACATCTACCTCGTCGTGCACAACCATAAAAAAAGATGTGGAAATCCACGAGGTGAAACCAAGCATCCTATTGAGAGATATAACACTCTACCAACGTCTGTAATAATCACAGATAAACTAAAGTAAAAAGATAATATTATTATCAGGCTAAGCAGATTCAGCTAAACAAAACATGTTAAACTAATAATACTATTTTAATAAATTTAGGCAATTACCACTAAGCAGTAGAAAAATTTCAACTTTAAGGAGGAATATGAAGATGACATATAACAGTTGATTTCTCTTACCACATTATAAATCAAGAAATCAATACTAAAGATAAGGCAAGGGGTCATCCAATGTGAGTTGCATTTGAACCTAAGAAAATATTCTGCATGGATGTATTATGTTTTTTATTATGCCCTGAGGATTTGAGGAATACCACCCAAATCCAACTGACCACTGCTAATTCAAAATTAGTGCCATACAAGATCAATAGAAGAGCCGGAATCCATGATCTTCTCTTGCACTACTTAGTCAGTTCGAGTCTGCACTGCAGTGACATATAGTCAAACTACAAAGACAACAACTTATAGTAAAATCTATAGTCCTATAGAAAACAACTCATAGTCAAGGCTATGGTCCTGTAAAACACCTAGCCCTCCTTGGTACAAGTCGCAGTGCTAGAAACCAAGGTATATAACCCAATTACTAAGGTGTACTGCAGTTGTTCTCTATCACATCATCATTGTGACCCGACCGTAGTTGTTCTCAAAACACTTGGGATCAAGATGTCAAGGAAACATAGTCACTTACACCTTGCATACTCAACAATATGCGCTCCGGGTTTCCCTTGGGAATACCCATTTCACCAACTAGCAAAGTACTGACGTTGAATATGGATCTATGGCACAAGGCAGCTACATGATTAGGGTTTCACTTGATTAGTTAGTTCAATTGAGTATCTTTTTTCATCAATCAGTTTACAACATATAAACCCTGAAAAAATTCTACAAAGATAAGGGGATAGTACAACTTGATAAGATATAAAACATACAAGGTGCAAAATTGTCACACTATCACTTGATATCACTACCAATTCAAGGCCATCAACATTATCACACAACCATACAAGGCTATCACCTTAATTGCACTTCTATGGGAAATTAACCCCTCATCACATCACTGGAGGATAACACCTCACACTAGGCATTAAGCCTCTATTAGGCCATAAGACCCATCACATCATTATGATCTTAAACATGCCTCATCAAGGCTCATCGCCATCACCCTTTATCATATGATTGCCATCATATAATTCAAAAACTATGACATTCCTTCAACCTACAAGGTTTGGATTACACATATAGGAGAGAGAAAAATATAATCACATGCTAGTTATCCAAGCAAGCTCAACAAGTATAACACACCCTAGAAATAGGTTTGGGGTTTCACACATGTAGCCAATCAGGGTTCATATTATCATTTGACCACCAAAACTTAGCTATACGATCTCCCATTTTCTTAGAACATATTAGGGTTAAGAAACATGATTAGGATTAATCAAACAATCATCCAAATAGCACTATGTATTAATCATCAATTGCTTGTACATGCATATGTAGAGAACATACACTCATGTATATGTCAACCAAAACCATGAAGACATAGTGTTGCGACCACAACACATATAGATGTAGTGACCGCAATACCCTAGGCTACTTGTAGCGACTGAAACAAACCAAAGGGTAGCGACCCATCCACCATGACAAGGGTAGCGACCAACATAGCACATATGTGTAGAGACCATGGTGATTAGGGTTAGATTTGTAGCACCCGCAACACATCACCAAGTGCACATGAGCCAACTCAAACCAAGGTATGTCAATAAAAGCAAAACTCAACAAAACAATAATGCATATAGCGGCCAAAAGCGAAGAACTTCCAAGATATAGTGACCACACCTAGGGTTAGGGCTTGTTGCACATGCAACAACCCACCCATGTGTAATGACCTCAAGCCACTAAGAGAGTGTAACGACCCAAATATTAAGCTACTCTAAGGGACACAAAACCACCTCTGAAACAGAAGTACTACATTCAAAATAGAAGATTTACATTAATGAAACTCATCATCATCAAGATGGAAAACTCCATACCAAGATAAACACCAAAACCCCTAAAACATGTGTTGTGGAAATCACCATGAAAGAACGTTGTTTAAGAGAGATAAAAACCCATGTTCATACACACAAAACATAACTTGAACTTCATGCTACTCCAAGATACTCAAACCATGTGCATGTTGATAGAAATCCATAATCAAGAGCAAGAGGAAACCATCCATTCCATAATCACCACAAAATCATGTACCAAGATTAGGGCTTAAGAGAAAGAGCAATCTATTTGAGAATACTACAAAATAATAAACCCTAGATCATGATAACTTCATCTAGCGCATAAGCATCACATTTTAGAGATTAAAATAGTAGCAAGCAAGCAAGATTATGGTGCAAATAATAGAAGAGGGTAAAGAGTTATATAACCCATCTTATGTAGAAAACAAGCTCTAAGATCACGGTCTCCAAGATAGAGAAGGAAGCTCCAACCAAGAGCAACTTTCGGCCACATTATCACCTAAAAAGAAAAGAACACCATGATAAAAGGAAAGCTCAAGAAAAGAGGGTGAAAACCCTAGGTCGAACAAGAAGAAGAAAGAAGAGAGCTCCTTCTCACATAAGTACTACCATGGTCAAACCATAGTCTTCGACCTTTGTGAGGAGAAGATATTCAACATAGACACCATGGTTGGACCATAGTCTCATGGCTAAGAAGGAGAAAGTGAGGCAGGGTTCAAGGGAAAATGAAATCAAGGGTTCAAGACCACTTAACAAGAGAGAAGATCACCAAGAATCACCACGAAGAGATAATTAAGCTCAAGATCACCACATGCAAGGATTATCAGCCACCAAAGCACTTAGATCATTCCTTCTTTGCTCCACAAAGCTCCAAGGATGAACACAAGGGAGAAGGAGAGAAGGAGGGCCGAAAAGGATGCTTGCATGAAGAAGAGAGAGGTTATATACACAAGGGAGGAGGGAAGTAAGGTGGATATGAGGTGTCAACACTAGAGAGCACCAAAAGGACATTTGTCCACCAAGAAAACAACCATGCAACCATTAAACACTTGCATACATCGAAGGGTGATATAACCTAGGTAGGGTAGTGACCACTTAGGTCACTAAGGAAATCAAGGTCGAAACACATCACTAGAAGACAAACCCCTTTGGCCAAACTACCTATAGATCACCAAAGTCGAAGCAAGACACACCTAGGGCATGTGTTGCAGTTGCAACACTCATCCAAGAGTGATGTTGTGGTTGTAACACACCAAACCCTAGCAAGGGTGACACTGAACAACAAGGTAACTCAAGCAAACCCTAAACTCACCATGTGATGCCACGTCATCAACCATGGTACAAGCAAGGTGCCCCATAGCATCATCTTCTCTCTCATGATGCTAAGGCACAAGAAATACACTCTATATGTGACAAATTGCAATATAACCCCTCAACATGGGTAAATTGCAACTTGGTCCAATACAAGCAAACATGGCTCAAACATCAACCAAACTAGACCGAACTAAAAACATACATATGTCACATGTTATAAAGGCATCTCAAAGGATTAGATTAAGGTTTAAGCATCTTATTTAGCAAATAAAGCACACTCAAGCACAATGCTAGGTCAGGGGCCTTACAAACCTAATTTCAAACTTAGTAGGTACATATGTGTCCATTATTTCACCATTTTGGTCAAAAAAAGCTCATATCATAATAAGGAATCAAAATCCACATTTGATTACTGGAATCTATCTTATAAAAGTAGAGTACTATCAAGTAAATTTTCATCTAAAAATTCTCTATATGAGCATGGTATGGTCAAAATAGTGAAAATGTTTAACTAAACCATTTCGGAGCAAGATACATGTGAAGTTCAATGTTTTCATAGACATGGCATAAAAAAGGTTAATCCTTACATTTTAGAACACCAAGAAATGATTAGAAGGTGATGAACTTGAAGTTTTTCCATGTTATAGCCAAAATTCCCATAAAAGCGCACTTTAATATGTTTAACATGTAATAAGCATGATGAAGTGGTTGCATGTAGGAATTACATCACATAAAATACTAAATAGAAACCAAATAATTTTCATTGTGTGGAGAACATGATATCCAACAAGAAGACTTGAAACCCTAGATCCAAGCTTCACTATATAGTTTATGAATGTTCACTCTTATTGGCACTTTCTCCAACTAGGCTAAAGACGGTGAAAGAAGATGTTATATAAGCAAAGAACTTATCTTCATCACAGAAAACCAAGAACTTTTGTGAATAGGGTAAAAGGAAGAGGAAACATCAATAAAAGATGAGAAGAGATGTAAGAACTTATATGGATTCATACTAAATAAGGTTTAGGTGATGATTCTAGGTTTTGATCTTCCAAAGCAATCTAGATCACTGACATGCATCAATATGACCCAACTCCATCTCTAAGGATAGTCTCCTCTAGCTCAAGTAACGTTATGTAGCTCCAAAATGATCTGAATGAGCCCAAAGGTTGAAGTGATCAAATATTTATAGGCTTGGTGGTGAGAAAATTACAGTTCAACCCATAAAGATGATACGACTCTAGATCTATCCAAGGTATCCAATTTGAACCCTAGATTACACGAATAAGCCTCCTCTGACACGACATAAGAACACAAACCCTCAACATTAAATATAAATTGAGCCAAAATACCCACGAAGGTTATATTTGAAGAACATGTATACGTATCAAAAACATGGAACAATCTTTTATACTTATATATTTCCAACAAATCTAAAAAAATTACATAAATCAAACCATCAATGCTAACAAAGGAGGACTAAAACAAAGATAAATTCATGACCTTGCATATAATGGTATACAAGTGTATTTGGAATGTGAAACTTGGTGTTCGCCACCACCAATGTGTGCTTACTCAACAATTGAGTTGGTGCTGTAATCAACCTAGTAAAGAAATGTGGCTAATCTTTATTATTTTAAATATGGGCCAAATGGAGCGTTGCAAAATTTTGGAATATAGACACCACAGAGTGAAATCTCAGGGGCGACATAACATATTACAATTCCATTTAACTTTCTTGTTATAACTAAATAGTCATTTTGGTAAAAGTCGGATGGTTTTTCCAATTATGTGAATGCATAATGCATTTGGAACGACACTTCTATGCCAAATCCACATCTTATATTAATTCGTTGCCAATGGAGAAGGCACTCATGGGTACCCTGAGGCACATGCCTCACCCATTTTTCAGAAACAAAATTAAAGGCTATCTTGTAGACTGCCCAAGTACTTTCCAGTATTTCTTCATTGGAAATCCCAATCCTTTTCTAATTAAAATAGAAAAATTCAACTTTTTAGGGCATGTGCCTCACACTCTTCACAACATATCCAATGGTTTATGAGATGAGAGGTTAAAAGAATAATTGAGATATAAAAAAGTACTATTCCACAGTTCTTCCATTCCCAAAATCTCTATTTCTCACGTTCCTATTGGCTGATCATGTCTAGCCAGAAAAATATGGTAATCATAGAAGATGCTGAGAAGACCCAACCATGAATTGAGAAAATGGAAACGAAGATACACATAACAGAATACTGGCATGCGAAGCAAGAAAATCCTATAGGAGTTACACACACAATTCTTGTGGGCAAAGAGAAAAATGACAACACAATTTGGTGTTGTTGGGCAGTCTGTCTCTTTTTGTTAAGGTATCAATTTCTATTTATTTATTTCACATCTAATCATGTTACCGTTAATTTTCTATCATGTCATTTATTCATTCCTGGTTTGTGATGCAAGTAGCATTTTCTATATTTTTTAGGCTTTTTTTATTAGGTTATGCCGACATAGTAGAAGTTTTGACCACTTATTTTTTTATCATATAAATGACATTCCTCCTTTCTGAGTTGTCTAGATGTATTAATCAAGTAAAGATCATTCGTTGTGATTAGTGATGGAAAAAAAATCTTTAATTTTTCTTCAAGATGATTACTTGTATTTATATGTTTTTTAGGCTTGCAATTGTAATGCTTTATTACTTAATTGGTTTACTTTCCTTGTACTATACTTGTTATCTACCAATTTGGCATTTTAACTTTCTTACTTGATTTATTTAGTTTATTATACTTCCCATGCTTGTTATTTGTTCAAATAGGAACAACCAAAGATGAACAAATTTCTAATCAAGAACAATTTTCCTACCAAACCATCAATTGTTGAAAAAAAAATAGACATACAAATGGAGTGGGCGATGTTTGGCCAGTTCTTCAACGTGATTCTCACAGAGCTAACGATATGCTTGATTTTAGAGTAGCAAATATAATATTAGATCCTGGAGTTAGACCTCAAATTTCACAATACTGTCCTAATGGCCAGGATGTAGTTAGAAGAGCAGAATTATCTAGAGGTCCACATCAACCAAAACATCATGAATTTTCATTAAAAACTTTCATATATAAGATATTTTAATTCCTACACAGTTGATTTCTCCACATTGCAAATGGTCATAATATAGTTTTGCAAAACATATTGCCTTTCGTTTGTTTTGTTATGTTTTTCCTTCTTCTCACACATATCCTTCATTTGTTAATGTTGGATTTGATTATTGGAAGGACAAAAAGAGACTTGATAATTATATAGGTGGACTATGTAGTCCTCATAATGTACCAAAAAGTAAATGCAAAGATCTAATGAATAGTCAACAATATACGATTGTTATGGCCATGCACATAGAAGACTGATAAATGTATATTTATCCCTTTTATTTATATGTTTTTGATATTTGTTTAGGATTATTTTGTTATTTATTCTCTTAGTTTCCTAATTAATTGTGTTATTTTAGATATTTCTCTTTAATTGGAGTTTTAATTTTATTTTCTTAGGTTTTGTAGGAAAATTATACAATTTATAGCAGTCCTGAAATTCATATATACCCTCCACCAAAAGTGACATAACTCTTGCATTCAATCTCCAAATTGAGTGTACAAGTATTCATTGGAAATGGAATTTAATTTCCTAAAATAAAATACTATTATTTAGACCTCTTTTGTGCTTTTCACGAGAGAGATATGCTCGAAATCACTGCTGTGAGAATCTGCATTAAAGGGAGTTACATGGTCAAGATAATTAAAGACAACCAACTTTCGATTTGACCAGATCCAGAAAATTCAAAAATTGGTCTCCCTCTCTTTTTCCCCCTCTTTTGAGGGCAGACTACCCCCTCCCCCTCCTATAAAAGTAGGGACTCTTCACTTGTAAAAACATTCCATTCTTCATTCCATTTCATCCAATTTTTAGTTGTAGACCACATCTTATATAATGTTGGATCTCATTTTAGTTTGTATTTCTTCTGGTCTTGTTATGTCTGAGTAAATCTCTCTGGGGAATGGGAGTATCCCCTTAGCCTGGTTCTATTCAATATAATCAATTATATTCCTCCATCGAACAAATGTCTTCTCTATATTTATGTGTGGTTATTTGGATGATCTGATATATTCTTATGGAGTGATATGACTGTGGATCTCTGTAAGAACAAAACAATAGTCCCTTAATTACGATTATCATCTTTTCATCTTTTTAATCTTATTCTTGTTATAATCCTTGGTGACGCGACCACCTGAGCCTTGGGTTTGAACGCCAGTCTGAATTCACATGCTTTTTGATACGACCGTGGATAGTGGCATGTTGGACGGTTGGGCAATGATATGTGAACGCCGGGACCAACGGGTTCACGGGAAGTCCGACCCTTGTGAGTTTGTCCGTAAGGACATGTAACCACAAGGTACTGATTTGATCCTTGGAGTTTAGAATTTTATTAGTTGAATAGGAACGTGGTTTTTGTGGTGATCTTCCGGACCCCAGATCTTTATTTCTTGATTAGTTAAACTTTATTTCAGCACTTTTATTTTTTGTTCTTAGTTTTAAACAACCTTCTCATCGGAATTTATTTCTTATTCTTGTGATTGGATTTGGATTTTGACTTTTCTTTTCCTCTGTCCCTTGGATCGATACCTATCTATACTAAGTTGACTTGTTGTTCACAACAAGTTGACAACCAGGTTAGAAGGTTAAACTCTAGGAATTTTCCTAGTGATTGTTGCGTGTACAATGACGTGCATCAATTTGGTGCCATTGTAAGGGACGACACAGTTGTTTTTTAGATCCGGTTGCCTATATATCTTGTATAATCCTTGTTCATATTCTCTAACTTTCATAACTTTAGTCTTTTTTTTATAATTTCTTTTAGATTTTTTGTAATTTCTTTTTGCCTTCTGAGCACAATTCTGAAAGTGTATCTTCTCTTTCTGCTGAGTTTCCATTCCAGCAATACTGATTTCTAGTTATTTTTTTAGTAATTTTAGTTTATTTCATAATTTCTTAGATTTATAATTTTTAGTTCTCTTTGTAATTTTTGACTAACCTCTTATCTCGTAATCTTTCTTCTCATTCGTTGATTGACATATCTTTTAGAAACTTTTCTTTTCAAATGGAGTGGGCATCCCAATATCCCCCAAAATGCTATTATTGTGGTCTTTACAACCATGCATCTCTTACTTGTCTGACTCTACTCCATTCTTATGATAACACCCCTTTTAATTGTGAGCCCTTTCATCCTAGTGGGTACAATGTGAATCCACATTTTTTTGAGAACCATTATGGGGAACCTAGCTATCCATATTTTAATGGGGGATATGATCAAAAAAATTTTGTGGGGTGTAATCAACAAAACCTTGGGGGTTATGAACATGTTTATGAATCCCAATGTAATCCTCAACAAGAAGAGAGACTTAGGGCCCTAGAGAAGATAGTAATAGAAGGAGAAATAAAACTAAAAACCTGCCAAGCCTTCTTAACCGCCCTGCTAGAAGCCCAAACCCAAAATATAGATTGTTCAAATATGTTTCCTCATGATTTGGTGACACTTCATAGTATTGAATCTTCCTACCAAGATGGATGCAATGGAAATTACAATCCACCATCTTTTGAAGATTATTATGAGGAGCAATGTCACAATCAGTATGAGGAGCACAAGGACCAAGACTACCATAAGGGGTATAGTAAGGATGGCCAAAATTTTGGGGTGTATAAATCCTATGGTGAAATGCAAATTAATCTTGAACTGGAAGAGAGACTTAAGGCCCTAGAAAAGATGGCAGCAGAAGGACAAGCAAAACTTGAATCCAGTCAAGCCATGTTAACTACCTTACTAGAGGATCAATCACAAACTCCCCCTATAGAGCTTGAGCAACCCAAGATGGTTCTTTCTGACGATGATGATGATGATCCTTATTTTGTGTCATATATGTCGGATCCTGAAGAAATAGCACAAACCATGGAGCCATATTTTGTGTGTGATGAGGACATTGGTATCCCTATCTTTCCTTTAGAGACTATATTACTTGAATATGAAATGTCAAAGAAGGAGAGTCATTCTGAAGATCCAACAACTCCTCCCATCCTCAACATAAATCTGAATAATACCATAGACCAATACCCTTCTTTTGAGTCTATTTTGGATAATGAGCATCTAATCCCCTTTATGATTCTTCCCAAGCCGTCACAGCCAATTTCCATCCCACACATGGATGATCTAGAAGGGGAGATACCACCATTGGAAGAAGCTCACACACCCCCTTCTGTTGTTTGTAAGGAAGACATCATCATCCCTCCTAAATACTTGGGGAACCCTTATACAAAAGCATTAGAGACATATGTTATATCAACAATGAAACTTACCAAACCCAATGTTGATGGCATTAATTTTAAGGAGAAACCAAACACTTTTGTAAATGATTTTAAATTTTTTTGTATTAGCATAAATTCTCCCATATGCAGATCAACATGATGGTGGAAAACCTGAACCAGATCCTCCACCCGACTCAGTTCATCATGCTCTACTGGCATTACTGGTCAGGTACCCGCCAACCTCCCCCAATCCACATCCATCTTCAACACTTCCCTTGCTATCGAATGAAGATCTATGGATATTATTGGAGGGAATGCGAGGTGAAAGAAAATATGAGCACCCCAATGAGATTCTACAATTACCCTATCATATGGTACATTATGAAGCTCCTCAGATAAAGGTCCCAACCCTCATACACATCTCCTTTAGCTGGACATTTTTTGAGCTACCGAGGCCACCTGGAAATCCTCGCTCTTCTCTTCCCTCCATCTCGTATTTCAATTTTGCTCGGGACGAGCAAAAATCTAAGTCCGGGGTGGAGGTGGGTGGTATGTTTGTATTCCACCCCCTTATCTTTTTTATTCTTGCATTATTTCTACCTTTTTTGTTTTGCATATAGTTGCTTTGTTCTTGGCCATTATCCAGTCGGCCATGTTTTTATTTCTTTTGTTGCAAAATAGCCTTTATCTAGATGACCAATATGAATAGATGTTTATCATTGTACCCTTTGAATTTAGTAAATCTTTTACAAAAAAAATTACAAATTGCCATGTCTGAAACCACCATGTCACCTATGATCCCAAAATAGCATCACTCCTTACAAAAGTTGCAAGCCGTATGGAATCAATCAAAACCAAACACAAATTTTCTCTATTTTTAAACTGTTGATTAACTTGATATAAATCTTATATAATGTGATTGACTTGAATGTTCTTTCTGATGTAATGACACTTTAAAAAAAAGGAGAAAATAAATGTGTGAAATTATAAACACAAGGACACGTTTTGTTTCCCCCTTATTTTCTCTCTAAAAAAAGAGAAGCAAAGAATCACCACCAGACAAAAATCAAGTCTGGGGTGGCATGCTTCCCATAAAAAAAAATTCCATACCCCACAAAGGGGTGTACCATCAAAAGATGCCAAAAGTGCACATGAAAAAAATTGTGATCAATGTAGCCACAACTCCACAAATCTTAATCCCAAGTCGAATAGAGGAGGGATAAAAACAAATTCATCACTTCCTTCTTTGTTTTCACACCCCCTAATTTCATATTGTTCTTGTGCAACAACTCAAAAAAAATATATTTATAAAAATGAGAGTGTCAAAGCAAAAGTAAGATGAAGCATATTTTCTACAAAATCTTGATTTAGAACCAAGATATGATATTTGTTTTTAATAGGAAATATAGAATTTTATGTTTTGTGGTTTTAAGAGATTGGGTTGCTTGGCCAAATGTGGAGGTAAGGAATAAAGTGATGTTACAAGGGTGAGGATAGACATGTTGTTAGTATAAATTGGAATAATTTGTTATTTTATTTGTTTGAGGACAAACAAAGATTGAAGTCTGAGGTATTTTGATAAATGTATATTTATCCCTTTTATTTATATATTTTTGATATTTATTTAGGATTATTTTGTTATTTATTCTCTTAGTTTCATAATTAATTGTGTTATTTTAGTTTTTTTTTTATCTTTAATTGGAGTTTTAATTCTATTTTCTTGGGTTTTGTAGGAAAATTACACAATTTGCAGTAGTCCTGAAATTGATATATACCCTCCACCAAAAGTAACATAACTCTTGCATTCGATCTCCAAATTGAGTGTACAAGTATTTATTGAAAAGGGAATTTAATTTCCTAAAATAAAATCCTATTATTTGAACCGATTTTGCGCTTTTAATTGGAGATAAATATGTTCGAAATATCTGCTGTGAGAATCTGCATTAAAGGGAGTTACATGGTCAAGATAATTAAAGACAACCAACTTTCGATTTGACCAGATCCAGAAAATTCAAAAATTAGTCTCCCTCTCTTTTTCCCCCTCTTTTGAGGGAAGTCTACCCCCTCCCCCTCCTATAAAAGGAGGGACTCTTCACTTGTAAAAGCATTCCATTCTTCATTCCATTTCATCAAATTTTTAGTTGTAGACCTCATCTTATATAATGTTTGATCTCATTTTAGTTTGCATTTCTTATGGTCTTATTATATCTGAGTAAATCTCTCTGGGGAATGGGAGTAGACTCTTAACCCGGTTCTATTCAATACAATCAATTATATTCCTCCATCGAACAAATGTCTTCTCTCTGTTTATGTGTGGTTATTTGAATGATCTGATATATTCTTATGGAGTGATATGACCGTGGATCTCTGTAAGAATAAAACAATAGTCCCTTAATTGTGATTATCATCATTTCATCTTTTAATCTTATTCTTGTTATAATCCTTGGTGATGCGACCACCTGAGCCTTGGGTTGGAACGCCCGTTTGAATTCACATACTTTTTGATACGACCGTGGATAATGGCATGTTGGACGGTTGGGCAATGATCTGTGAACGCTGGGACCAACGGGTTCACTGGAAGTCCGACCCTTATGAGTTTGTCTGTAAGGACATGTAACCACAAGGTCCTGATTTGATCTTTGGAGTTTAGAATTTGATTAGTTGAATAGGAACATGGTTTTGGTGGTGATCTTCCGGACCCCAGATCTTTATTTCTTGATTTGTTAAACTTTATTTTAGCACTTTTATTTTTTGTTCTTAGTTTTAAACAACCTTCTCATCGGAATTTATTTCTTATTCTTGCGATTGGATTTGGATTTTGACTTTTCTTTTCCGCCGTCCCTTGGATCGATACCTATCTATACTAAGTTGACTTGTTGTTCACAACAAGTTGACAACTAGGTTAGAAGGTTAAACTCTAGGACTTTTCCTAGTGATTGTTGCGTGTACAACGACGTGCATCAAAAACCAGAAAAGTAAATATTTTTATTGTGTTTGAAAGAAACCATTCACCTACATATGATTTCTCTTGAACTAAGGCTTGGCATTCCATGGCCATGATGAGTCTGAAACTTTCAATTACCAATAAAGTGTTCTTAAACTACTGAATTGGCTTGCATATGAAAGAAAGGGAATTAAGCAAGTTGTATAAAATATTTTAAGAGGTAATGGTGAATTTCACATGAAAGGAGAGTTTAATGGATTAAAAGATCTCATTTTGAGAGAGAATCCTTGTGTCTTTCATGTTCATTGCTTTGATCATCAACTACGATCAATACTTGTGTTAGTTGTTGAAAATCACTTGCACGTGGCATGTTTGTTTGAGATAGTTACCTAAGTGCTTGATTGCAATGATGGCTCATGTAAGAGGGCTGGCTAACTCTGAGCTGAAGAAGTGAAAAGAGTGACTAAGGTACTTGAAGGATGTGAAACTTCTCCTAAGAAAAAATGAACTTGAGATCAAACAATCATGATCTACTTGATGGGATTATGTGATGACTTGGAACTTTAAGGTTTTCAAAACCTGCTATAGTGACTCAACTTGATGGATGTTCTTATTTGGTTCATCCCAAGTTGAGGTGACATTTTAATCAACATGATTCCATTGACCCACATGGATGGCTACCATGCCATTTACTGATCAATTATAGTCATCCATGTCCATTTATGTAGATGAAGATGGTTAACACAAGTTATCAATCAACTTTGAGTACTCATATAGTTAAGTATACAATTCAAGTATACATGCATTCAAATAATTTTGCAATGGATCTTGAGGTGTGATATAGTCAATGAAGTAAGTTGAACTTGTGTTGATAACGTCGGGGATAAATTCATGTACACTTTTAAGTTAAATAGCCATTCATATGTGCCACACATGATATCTGACTGGTGGAACCACAATAATGTTTGGGGACCAAATTTGTACATTAGGTGTACTACACTATGAGGAATCTTGAGTCAAAATTTTAGGGTCAAATTTGTTTCCTACGGGGTTGCTATTGAGGTTTGAGATAAAGAAGAAAATTAATGAAATGATGATTTTTGAACCTAGGTTTCTACAATATTTGATGTATGTTGAGATATAGACTTCTGTGACATGGCTATTGGTTTTATCAGGCTGCATGGCCTTCTCTATCCAGCCAATGTTATTCCCTCTGATTGGAAGAGAGGTTACATGGAATCTTGAAAGTAGTAGATTAGCATCTAAGCATATGGTTTTTTTCTTTCTATCTTCTACCTTCATTTCTCACGGAGAGGATAGTACACATGGAAACCAAGTCTCGTTGGTGTCATGCATCTGAGATAATAGGATCTCGATATGTATACAAATCAAGCCTATTGATTTGGTAGTTTGGGATCTCTCAAAAGACCCCTCACACCATTGCCATAATCTGCAAACCAAAGATATCATCCCCTGATCTAGAAATCATGCACCCTTCTTCGAGTTTGGCCACCACCCCTGTCGACTCTTCACTTTGGAGGGGGCGGAGTCTGATTGTAATACCCCTGAACTGGGTTATGGCTTAACCCTAAGAGTTTTTCTTAAGTAAGTTACTTACAAACTGATTCTAATATTTTGAAAAGTAATTAAGGTATCTTGTGAAGTTTATTGTCAAGTTTGAGCTTAATTGCAAACTAAGTGTGTGCATTATTGATAGTCTGAGTGAAATGTGCAATTCGCCCAAGATGAGGGGTTACATTGCAATATGTCACATGTTGAATGTGTTCTAAGTGTTTTAATATCATAAGAGAGAGAATGATGGTAAGTGGTGACTTGTGGAAAGCCTAAATCCCTAGTTATAACTTGTTTGAAACAATGCTAGTACTATGTGCACCAATTTTGGTACAATTTGTAAATTACCTAATATATGGGGTTGAAATGCAAAATTACCACCTCTAGAGTGTCCCTACTCCCTCTATGTATCTTTTAGAGGAAAGAGAAAGATGGAGACGTTATGTTTGAATCATATTTGAATGATGATACTCTTGGAGATAAGTAGACCAAGGAAGAATTAAAGGAAAATCATTATATGAGTTGTATCGAGTTGTGGACTTGATATAGGAGTCCTATCGGCCAAGGAGCCATAATAGAAGTCTCCTATCAGACTGTTGAGCCTTGGCAAAGGCCATGATGGGCAAAGCACCTCAAGGAGGTGGTCCTTGACGAGTTGCAAGCCCCTTGCATAAAGTCTATCGGGTTGTCTTGTTGATGAGATAAAGATGAGGAAACTTATCCAACAAGATAAAGGAGGACCGAGATATCTCCCCTAGCTTATCCTCAAGACTCTTTTATAGCAAGATATGTATGTGTGAATGCATGGCCACATGTCAACCATGCATGGCCATGTGTCATCTAGTAGCATGAGGTGAAGACACCTCTTATATGATTTATCTCATGAACCCAAGTATATATACTTCACCTTCCACCAACTTATGGAAGTTTACGAAGCCCACAACCATCTCCCTTAGAGATATCGTGCAAAGTAGCTCAAGGAGCAAGGAGAGCTCGAGCGCCAAGATCAAGGAGTTGTGAACGAGCCTTGGACCTTGAAGAAGTTCATCTTCAACCTTAGGAACGTAAAGCTTTGGAGCTTGGAGCTTTGAAGTTGTTCCCAAGGCGGATTATATAACTTGAACCCAATCATGTTATTATTTACCACTTAACTTGTTACACTATATGATCACTTTCAATTCCTAGTTTTTATTTAATACTTGATGAATCCATGAGTTCTAAGAACTGCCTAGACATATATTCATAAACTAGAACAAGTTAGAAGGAAGGTCTAGAGCTTGAAGAAGATGGTATCACTTTATAAAGTGATATTGGGTTCAAGCATACAAGCTAGTACCTCTAACCCGATATGGTTATGTTTGTACAACCTTAGTATGATATGTTTAAGAGTTTAGATCTCCTTGCACGATATGGAGATGAAGTTTATATCTTAGAACATGATATGGTGTTAATCCTATACCTATTGTATGATAGGAAGTCAAGTATAGAATCCATGCACGATATAGGGTCAAGTGTATACTTGTAAGTCGATATGAAACCCTAGTTTGGGTAACCCAATATGAGTAAGGATAGCAAGTACTCCTTGCACGATATGATCATGTAGTACACAATATCTTGAAGCACACATCTGGTGCACAATATGATTGATTGAGTATACACCTATGCACGATATAAGATATGGATTCACATACAAGGTATAACCCGATATGGTTGAAATACCTCAACCCGATATGAAACCCAAGATGGGGATTAACCCGATATGGAGATAGATGTTAGCTCATACATGACATGAGCTATATTTTATGAACACTGTGGGAGATACCCACTTACCTCTTACACACGATACAAGTCTAGAACTATACCTCTTACACGATATAGAGGTAGTAAGTACTCTAATCAACATAGAGTTGGAAACCCAAGGTGATAGGTAAACCGATATGAGTGGTGAATGATACCACATGTATGATATGATTGATATTCCTTGGATGACGGGAATAGCACCTACTTCTACCTTGTGAATGATATGAGGTCCAACTCATGCCTCATGCATGATATGACCCATTCTACATTATATGACGGATAACCCTAGATGTTGGATTGAAATCCGATATCCCTATCCTTTGAGTAATAGATTGTGATAAGGGAACTCAATTAAGACACCTAGTTTGTCATGTAAACTATAATATAGGGTTGATCCTTGAAGGAATACAGAGGTTGTGAGCCTAAGGGTTTACCTAACATGGTAACCCAATATGTTAACCGACATGGAGATCCAATATGATAAATCTGGGATGAGAAACTGATGTGGTATCTTGTATATACCACTTAAACGATACATGATGAGGCATATACTCTATGCCCGATATGGTGCACATCTTGTGCACGATATGACACCAAGCACATATCTTATACCCGATATGGGGTCAAGAAACTAGCTCATACCCGATAGAAAGCTAATTTGAGATGATAAGATCTAGGTGATACTCAATTTGATATGGGTACACGATATGATGATTAGGGGATACACCCTAAAACATGACAAGGTGATATGGTTATACTCCATGCCCGATGTGGATACACTGCATGGAATAAGAATGTATCTTACAGAATAATATGTTAACATATACATATCTTGATATCCAATAGGGTGGAGACACTTCAATCATATGTGATTGATTGAGTGACATATGTTGCATGTGTGTTAATTGAAAAGTAAAAGATGATGTGAATTGTTAATAATGAACTAATGTTCCTCAAGAGGAGGATTGAACCAAAGATATGATGTAATCAATACCTTAGTGAGGATGAGAAAGAATCTCATACCTTGTGTTGATAATCATTTAATGATAAATAATGAGAACAAATAAGTATGATTGCATACTTATGATATCAATATATTCTCCCAAATGTGTGGAGAAATGAATTAGGGTTTGAATTGGTATTATGAACTTGAAACCCTATTCAGATACAAAGAGAAACCCTATCCCTAATAATGGGAAGGTTGTACTTCTCTTGTTGAATAAGCTTTATGAAGTATGCTAGATACCTATATAATAAGTATAATGTTTATGTGGTCTGATGACCTAAAAGATATTGTTGCCTAGTGAAAGGTGACAAGATGTTCAATAAGCTATGTGAATAGTTGTTACCTAGAGAGAGGTGACAAGATGTTTGATGGGCCTTGTGAGCCATGTGAATAATTGTTTCCTAGTGAGAGGTGACAAGATGCTTAATCAAACTATGTGAGCTATGTGAAATACTTGTACAACAAGTAAAATGAATACCTTGGTCTGAGGACCTAGAGGTAATAGTTACCTGTTACAGAGGTAACAATGCTATGTGGTAATCTAGGGGTTTGAATACCCAGATCCAGTAATCATGATGATGATGATGTAAAGGAATGAGAATTTCCAGTAATATGATAAGAGACTGAAATCCCAAGTGTTATGTATCTAAATGTGTTCTAATGATTAGAAAAGTACTTGATAGATGTATTACACCTTTCTTTGTAGCATTGGTTTATGATTAATGCTTATAAGATATTGTAATGCACTTAATTAAACAAGTTAAATATTATCATGTAGTTGACCAGACCATAGATCCATTAAGTATCAACATGTGCTGAATGGTGAAATGAGTTTTACTCGATATGCATATTTTTGAATATGTGATCATTGAATGAGGGTGCTCAGTGGACTCCCCAAATACACCAAGTTTCTCAGTGGTCTTCCTGATAAAATAATCCGGGAAAACTAAGTGGTATTTTCCCAAAGAGAGTACATGCCACGGCAATAACTCTATAGTGAATATGCCTATATACCCCCCATAGATAATTACAACTGGCACAAGATGTCATGCTAAATCTAAGTGGTCTTGTACTGACCGAGACAGGTGAGGTCATGACAGCTGACTCTTCCATTGACCTTGTATGGTACCAATTTCAACTTACTAGTGGTCGGTTGGAGGATGAACGATATATTTCATCTCCTATGGGCATAAGTGTGATTGTAAAATATGTTCAGTCGTGTAGCATATTTGTTTAAAGATCGAATACGGAAAACATTGTTTGATGCACGATTCAGTTATACATCTTAGCTTGATAGACATTATTTATGTTTCTTTACATTTCTTATAAAGTGGATAGATAGTTTATTACTCTACTTTGGGTAGATGCATCATTTTCCTTAAGTAAAGAGATTACTTTGTTCTGTTCATACAATGAATAATATTGCCTATTAATATAAAAGAACCTCTGCTCAGTTTTATAATGTTTATCTGTGGTAATAATATGGTCGACAGAGAGTTATATCTCTTACTGGGACAATTGTCTCACCCTGTGGGATCCACAATTTTTAGGTGGATGTGCACGAGGCGGTGGAGACCTATCTGCAGAGGAGGAACAATAGCTGGGGCAGCAATAACAGCTCAGGTTGAGTATACTGTCTGTCATGTCTTGTAGATAGAATTCCTATGTGTCATCTCTGTACTCTCAGGTCCTTGGAGTCAGTTCATAATGGTTTCATGAACGATCTGAGGATTTTGGCTTGTATGCCTCGAGGTTTTATGTTGCTTCAGTGTATGTGTTGATAGAGCAACTGTTATATGTTATCCTCGAGATGAGAAGAAATAGTGTTGTACAATGCGAATTATGATATATATATATATATATATATATATATATATATATATAGAGTCAGGCTAGTGTACACTCGAGTGTACCGGAGGCACCGTACACCTCAGTCATTTTTGAAGATGTAGTAAATTTTTGAAAAATCTAAACCGTTGATCTTCTTAATTATCATAATAACATACTATATAATAAATTTTAGCTCATTTGGACACTTATAGGTCGTACATCTAAAGGAGGCAAAATCTTGTATTTCAAATTAGTTTTGTGCGTCGATTTTGTTGTCCTTGGATGAGTGACTTACACTCATCCAAATGAGTTCAAACTTTGTATGTGACCTATTATTATTGTAACCATGAAGATCAATGGATTATATTTTGGAAAAACATGGTCTAGATAGGCAAACACCATTGGGGTGTACGGCATGATCTGTACACTCGAGTGTATTCTAGCCTGACTCATATATATATATATATATATATGTTTTGGATCTTTCAGTAAGAGTTATCTGGAAGAGGATCTCCTTGCAAATGGTTTTAAATTTTAGTGATTTTTGTTAATCTGCTGTTTATGATTATTCCGCATTAATTAGTAATGATTTGGCTGTCGGTTTGGTGGCGATCGTTACACTGATCATGAGTGCCTTGGATTTCCCCACATCCACTTGGGGTTCCTACGATTCCTCTGGATGATTTTAAAGGCTCACAATAGGTTTCTAAGCGAAGAAAGGATTGAGGAAAAAGCTTATATGCTTAGTGAATACTCGGTCGTACATGTCAAGCCCATGATCGGTAGTGAAATTCAGGGCGGGGAACCTTTCAACGCGTATTTGTAGAGAGGTTGTAGCCAACACAGACCTTAAGGAGGAACACAATTTAGCCTTTAAGGTCTCTACAACCTTGTATTCTCACCTAAGTTTGCAGTTGTGGTGGCGCTGGCGTGAAATAGAGGAACCTGAGTTGACGAGCTCATCGTCCCAGCAGTCCAGACCCTACAGAAGATTAGAAGAACTTGGAGAAGAGGAATGATGATACAAGTGCGAGACAATGACATGAGTCACTCTTCCTTTCCAGAGTCCAACTTCACGGTGGTGGTGATGACCGTAGCAAAGAGGAGAAATGCAAATTTGAGAAGGGAGAACCCACGTGATAAGGTAGAGATATCGGGCCAGTGAGCTCATATCCTCAAGCTCCAAGGGATTCCTCCAATAAGAGAGATGACCAGGCCGAAGACCTTGAGAAGCCTTGAGGAAACATCACCAACTATCAGGATTCCTCTCAGCTTCCTTCCTACGTGGCGATGACTTCTATAGAGTGGACTCTTGTGCACGATGGAGATCACATGCTAGAAGAGGAGTTGGAACCGGGTGACCCAGGACATTAGTTGTCTAGTTCACTCACCTGACCTGACAATTGTAGACCCCAGGCTAAAAGCTACCCACATATTGTAGAAGGAAGGTGATGTAGTGCAATATGAAGGCACTAGGCATGAAGATCCGATGGCCAATGAATTTCTAGAAAAGGTAAATACCTCAGTTAATCTACAGATCTTAGAAACACAATAAAAAATAGCTCTTATGTTCAGTAAATACCAGAAAAATAGCTATAGATCCAGAAAAATGTATACTATATCATAGGACCCTTAGATCAATTTTTGAAGAATAACTAATGTTGTTTCTAATATTGATGATTATTCTCCATTTTAGGGTTAGTAAGTTGGAATAATTAGAAAATAATCGACATTAAATCTGAGAAAAATCTCAATGAATCCCAGAGTCATATAGTGACTAATTATGGACACTGACACTAATGTTATTAAGCAATATTAGGTCTTTTGTATTAAAATGAAATTAAGTGGTACAATCCTCATTAATTCTAGAAAATAGAATTTACATCAAAAAAAGAATTGACCCGAAGTCCAAATATAACGTATAGATCAGTATAAAAATACCAAAGACATGTTTTAGATCAGTGGAAACTAGGTTTGGTCAAAATCCTAATTGGGACCTAAAATACCATTAATAATGATGAACTTTGTTTTAATGATGATTAATTGCTATTAATCAGGCGATGGTCGGATATCTAGATGATCAAGGATTATTAGGATTCTCTAAACTCTGGTACATGGGATTTATTTAATGATATGACTATGTTTTTTGGGTTGAATCATGATATCTTATAAGTACTTGGTGATTTGTCACTTGAAACATAAATTATGGATAGATGTTCTATAGTTATTTAAGGTTATCATTATCCCCCTTACGAGGGAATGGATTAATGTTGATTAATAAACCTCCCTAGAGCATACAGTGTACAAAGAGTTTTTCTAGAGTACTTGGTATACAGGATAGGGCCTAACATATAAGTTTTGGTATTGGTCCACCATGATAGTGCAACTCATCTAAAAAATGAATAAAATTAGCATATTTTTCTTATTAAAGATCTATTTTCTATGATATTTTTTCTTTCTTTTTGCAAATATTTCCAGTTATAAAAACCATAAATATATGTATCTTTCTACCCATGTACACAACACATTTTGTTGATTTGTTGCTACACGTATGTTTTAGGTTCAGAGCTAGCATGGGATAGAAGATAGGGAGTGAGCAAGTTGTATAGGTTGTACCTATTGTGTTAAGATCCTAGTTAGCATATATGTTCAAACTTGTAAAATTCTTTATACAATGGGTAAATATAAATTATAATAATTTATTTTATAATATACATGTTGAATGTTGATAATTGTTACAGTGCATGCATTATGGTTATTTGTTCATGTATGTGCAAATTGCTTCTGCATCACACTCTAATACAATTGATTAACATTTTTGAATTTTGTCTTCTCATCCCCATGGGGTTTCGGAAAGAAAGATTTTGAGGATGTTATAGATTCACATTATAACACTTTAGTAAACCTGAGAATATGTATCTTTGGAAACAACATGACTGGAGTGGATGTATTCATTATATTCACTCCTAATCTTCTTAACTTTAAACATGAAGAATATGTCTAAAACAAGATCAAATACGTGTGGCATTTGTTTGACATTATCTACATACTTTTTTTATATAAGCTACCAACATTTTCAATGCTCATGTCCAAATGGCTCCTTAGGGTACACAAAGAATGCAACCCCCCCCCCCCACACACACACACATATATATATATATATATATATATATATATATATATATATATATATATATATATATATATATATATATATATATATGCAATTCACTCACTGCCCGTGTGGGTAGATAAGCGAAGTTACCCGTGCCTCATTATACATTGCATTATATTGATATGAAGTAATAGTGACAATAATTGTAATTATGTGTAGCTGCTGTACGTGCATGGAATGGAATAGCGGTGGCACTATTGGTAATTATTTTATAAATAATTATATGTGCATGGAGTGGCGGTGCAAGACTGATCTAAGAGTAAAAATAGTAGGTGCCAACCACATCAATATTGGACACGTACCAATCATTAAATATACCAATGCCCAATGTAACAAGTCTAAAATCATTACAGTGGTGTCATTTTGTGGAGACAAATAAACATATGGGAAATAATAGAATACTTCATATTTCATTACAGAATGTCAACCTTAGTTAAAATGTTTCTATTCCATTACAAAATATAAGTTGTAGTTATTCTTACAGAGTTTTTAAATTCTACAAAATGTTACATAAAACCCAACACCATGAAGTAAACAAGTGGCATTCTGACAATGTATAGTGAATTACAATGACAAGTAAAGAAAGATGACATTTTGCAATAAGAAAGAAATATCCGTAATCAAAATAGATAATTTGTAATGAAAAGGAAACATATGTAATCAAGGATGACATTTTGTAATACAAATCTAAATGCATCAAATTCCACTGTCTAAGAGAAATGATACTCCCATATTGTATTACGTAACGTCATTTTTGTTGGTATGTATGCCATGAGAGCCAATCATGGGATGATTGATGGGATGCATTAAGATTGATTTGATAAACATCAAATGAAAGCTTCCAATTCTTTCTGGTTCAGTCATATGAGATAATGATAGAATATGTTGAATGTCTAGAGAATGACAGTACGCAATGATGTATGCTTTCAGGTTGAGGACCTGAACGGTGAGATCATACGGATGCTAAGAGTTTGTACATTCTTATTATGTCCCTATTCAGATGTCATTGAGGAAGGTAGATAGACAACAATGACACACAAGACTAGATTGTGGTGTTGGTTGATGATAGAATCTCATTAGTCATGATATGGAGATATCAAACCAAACACATAGGTACTTGTTAGAGAACAAGTGTACCAGACAGACCCACCGTGAGTTTGACACATGGAACCATGACATGGTAGTCACAGTCAGTTCTCAAAGTGATGGTGGTGAGTGTGATTCTTTGACCTAAAATCACTACACTCAACACATGTCGTTGGGCACACTTTGACATCATCAAACGCAGTCCTGAAACATGGGTTGTTATAAAGGTGATGATTGGGTGGCTTTGACACATGGGGATTTTGATGGGTGAGTGATATATATGGGATTTGTCCCTCCTGAGGGAGTTTGATATCCATGGCCACTTGATGAGTAGGATTGAGATAGGTGTGCATGCATGTGTGAATCAGTATGTGATATTGATGTCATACATATCTCCTCCAATCTACTCTGAGATCAAGAAAGTGAATGAACGTTGACAGGATGACTGTTCCATGCCTTGAGTTCATTCGCGATGTCAGCGACAAAGGAATCATACATTCATTATAACACCATTCACGGATTGTAGGATTGAAAGTTGTTCTCCAACTTTCTATTTCACTTGGGTAGCACTGATGTGCGACTAGGCACCACTCTTTGCTTGTGAAGTCATAAGTGTTATCGACTTTCACTGCCAATGTGAAATAGGCCTGCAGGGTCACACACATAGGATTTAACCTGGAAGAGGAGTTTATCAACAAACAATGTTTAGATTGATTACTAAAGGAGTTTAGTAGTTCAATTAAACACTCAAACAATCGATAGATTAATATCATAGTGTTCAAGGTATTGGACCGATTGATTAGAGTATCGGATTGATTGAAACTGCAATTGACTAATTTTGTACAGTCTGCACTCCCAACCGATCGGCTCATGTGATGAACCGATCGGCTCAGCTTGGTGAACCGATCGACTCATGTGATGAACCGATCGGCTCAGGACAAGCTGAATCGACCGGTTCAAGGGTTGAATCGATCGGCTCAACTGGTCCAAACGAGCAAGTTGGGAAAGTCAGGTTGGTAAGAAATTTCTTTTCGTTTCACTTGTCCAATTTGATTGGAACAAGGATTTGTATTTGGATCAATTTGAAACAAAAGAGGAAAAGTCAACCGGGAACTGATCAGGACCACGAACCGATCAGCTCAGGTGCCCCAACCGATTGGTTCAGGTGTGAACCGATCGGCTCAGGTCCCCAACAGACCATTTCATGCTTGAAATGATCTGTTCAACTGGCGCAGTTGGTTTTTTTGTGGAAAATCTCAAATCCTTCTACTCCTGCTTTAATCCCGCATTGCTTGGGGTAGAGAACCCTGTCCCATGACCCTCCTATATATATAGGGGTATTGGGGGCTTCTCAAAGTACAACTCAGAACACTAGTTGCTCTGCAAAGTTGTCGTTCTCTCTAGTTATGGTAACTAAGAAAGAGCCCGAGCAAGTGCTACCTGATAAGGGAGGCACAACAAGGGAAAGACAACTACAGAAAAGCAACTGGTTGTAGGAGAGTGTGTCGGTGACTAGTACACTGACAGGAGGGTGCGACTCCTTCTGATTCCTTGTGGGACAAGGATATTAAAGTTCTAGGTGGTCCGTGTGGACTACTACAGATGCGGGAGACTTCTGCCGCTCAGAGGACAACTGTCAATCCCGACAGTCCCGGTGAGACCAGGAGCTGCACAGACACCATCCAAGACCGGAGGTGAAGACCGCGCAAGCTGTGAGGTAACGTCGCCGAGCAAGCCTCGGGACAAGGTATGTTTCTACAAACCATACTTCCTACTGTATAGACGTTGACGTGATTCCTTTATTCTGGGTTTGGCAGAAGAAAATTTTGTTTCCCCAGCCTTCTCTGTCTTCCCTAAAACCCAATAGTGGTATTAGAGCCATGTCAACTGCTCTATACTTTAGGATTATTGATGTGATCGATTTTGGCTTGTCGCCTTTATTTATTGCATACGTTGCGAATAAAATTGGCTTTATGCATGTCCAATCTTAAATCCACAAATCCCAATATACATATATGATATGTAATATGAATGCACTCGATACGTGTTGCCCTTAAACGAGTTTTGTGGTAGATGTATAGCGTTGTTATGGCCAATAAACCCTATATATGTGTGCTTGGTTGGATGTGGTTGCTTGCATCTCAGTCTGCGCACCAATTCGCTACCTCCTTATTCCTGATGTAACTCGAGATAACTCGAGATTTTTTTCCTATCTTTGCTCCCCCAATGTAACTCGGGGTTTCCCAATAGGATAGATCTTTTTATATTTCCTGTTATGTCAAAGAACAGAGGACAATATGACGACGACTGAGACGACCGATTCAAGGTGTGAACTGATCGGTTGGTGATCCAGAAGATCGACTCGAGGAGCGAGATGAGCGGGTGGCGACCTGAGGAGATGCACGATGACCAGGCGAACCGATCGGTTGGAGGAGCCAGCCGATCGACTAGTGGCACCCAGACGACTGGCCAGGGCGAGCAGGTCATTCATGTGATGAGTTGATCAACTCAGACGGCTATAACACTTCATCATGGACATGTTGCAGTTGATGTAGACCTAGATGACCGTTATTCCTCTTGGATCGAGGAATCACATTAGGATGGCCATAATCATTGCTTTTATCATTTCACATGTTTTCTGTGGGATATACCATGTATATGATACATACTATATATTGTGGTGATTGAATATGTATATGTACCTATAAAACCAAATCCATCATTAAATATTAAAGTTTTAGATGCCTTCCAGATGCGACACACGTGAAAAGATTGATCGGTCAAGTGTGGGCACGCCCTAGCGTGGTGCACCGTCTATCTCGTGGAAGCGTGAATGATGGATATGTGGGTCTGCCCTAGCAGGGTGAATTTTCATCGTGTTGGCTTTGGGTCCGACTTAACAAGGTGACCTAGATAGGATCTAGAACCTTTATGCATGGAGGTGATCATGGCAAGGAGTTGCATATGACATCTTTTAAGAATTGCATATGATGCAATTGGCAAAAGTTGCCTACCTGGAAGATCTAAGTTGTGGGTGACTGCCCTAGCTGGTCCATGACTCAGAGGATTTCAGGATCTTGACCCACTAGAAGATTGTACGCTACAACCTTCCAAATTGATGGTGAGGGCTATCAATTTGAACAAAATAGTGGGAGGGATAATTAATTAAAGTCCTAATTATATCGTTAACCTTTCAAATCAATCAAATAAGTCAAAATTGAGTTTTGGACTAAATTGCATATATTTCCTTTTGTAGTACAAATGACAACAAACAACAATCACTTTTCGTTGTGATCGGTCCTTGAAAAGGACAAGATGAATGGGACTAACTTCCATGACTGGTTTAGGACATTGAGAATTTTTATCACTCAAGAGAGAAAGATCTATCTCCTGGATACTCCAGCTCCAGAGGAACCTACTCCTACCGCACCAAAGGCAGAAAGGGATGCTTATAAGAAGCATTCTGAAGATGCCATTGATGCAAAGTGCTTGATGTTGTGCTCCATGAACCACGAGTTGAAGAGACAACATGACAACTGGGTGTCATTGAGATGATTCAGCATCTCAAGAACATGTATGAATATCAAGCACGGAAAGAGAGATATGATGTCTCCAAGGCGCTGTTCAAGTGCGTCATGACAGAAGGAGATCCAGTTGGTCCACACACGCTCAAGATGATTGTGTATGTGGAGAACCTGACAAGACTGGGATTTCCCCTGAGCCAAGAGTTGGCTACTGACGTGACACTGCAATCGTTGCCAGAATCCTATAGTCAGTTTGTGATGAACTACAACATGAACAACTTTGACAAGCCGTTGACAGAGTTGTTGGGGATGTTGAGGACAGTCGAGGCATAGATGAAGAAGGACAAGCCTAAGTCTGTGATGATGATCAGCAACAAAGGCAAGTCCAAGTGCAAGGGCAAGGGCAAGGCTAAGAAAGGTTCTGATGCTAGCCAGTAGCCCAATACATCTTCAACTCTCAAGGCCAAGGGAGGCGTGACCAAGAGAGGCAATTGCCACCATTGTCAAAAGCCAGGACATTGGAAAATGAATTGTCCACTCTATCTAGAAGAACTAAAGAAGCAGGCGACGGACGACTCCATCTGAAGGTGTCATAAAATAAACTTGTAACATTTTTGAGGTATATGATACCAAGATATAAAATGTAAAGCACTCAATAAATGGGGCAAATGTTGCCACCATAGATAGGAGTACTTTAGTTTATTTTAGCATTGAAGGTGTGTAATAGAGTTATGAACTGCTATTTGCCAACGGATAGAAACACATTAATTTTTGCATATTGTATGACAATGATGGCAATTAATAAAGTTGATGTTTCAATGGCAATGCCTTATTTATCTTGTGGTACTTAGTATGCATAAGATAAAATGATACCTAGAAGTTATTGATAACTCAAACAATCAAATTAGCATAAATCATGAGAAATTCATTTCTAGTTTCCATATGATGGATAAATCTAGACTCTTTTGGTTAGAGAACCAGTAAGAGACATGAATCTCTTAGACATGATTAATCAATCTTCACTAGTGGTAGTGGGAGAATGATTATCCTATTAGGCATAATACATGTGATGTATTTACATACCTATTGGACTAAATGCTAGTACTCCAGATGGTGTTTAGAGAAATACCAATATGAATATCTTGAAGTGTTCAAGAATATCATAGATGAAGTAGGAATTTGGTAAAGTATTAATTCTTGATGAGATCAATGTATGAAATACTTGAACCAAATGTTTGAGATCCTTATGAGTGATTATGATAGTGTATCATAGTGAACTCATGATTAAGGCTTGATGATGTCTAAATCAACAAGGAGTCATACTCTAAGGAGTTAGGGAATGATTATCAGATAACTAATTTCTTCTTAAATAAAGAATACCCCACACTAATAAAGGACATTAAGAATCACAAGAAGTTATGCGTTCTTATATCCTTGACAGACACACCTTGATTATCAATGTGATGAGTTGGTCATGTGATGAATCAACTATCTAGATGAATATGAGGAACCAAATTTGAGTTATGGTTTATGACCATTACATCCTAAATGACTTCCATGTGAACCATAAGGTATGACCTTGATGGTAGCACCCATTGGGATGAAATCCATAAGTGCGAATGAGTCTTAAGTGTTAAGACATATGGATGACATTTTGAGAAGGATGATGCTTGTTGATTGCAACTTAATGACTAATAGATTTGGCATACGGATACTAAAACCACATTCCTATAAGGAATAAAATGAGGACGTGTACGTGACACAACCTATAAGGTTTATGAATCCATTAATGTAAATGAAGTCTGTAAGTTACAATGGACTAATCAATGTGATTGATTGAGTACAAGCATCTCAGAACTGTGATTTTTACTTTGATAATATAGTCAAAGGGTTTGACTGATATGAAAAAGATAAAGAAGGGATCTGTGAATTAGTGGGAGCGTATTTGCATTCCACATGTTGATGAGGAATGAGATGTTCTAGAATGGAATTCTTTGTGGAAATTATCTTTAGGGAAGATAGAGACGTTTCCTATGAGATAAGAATAGAGATCTATAGAGATAGTTCTCGAAAACCTCTTGATCTGAAGAGAAAGAGCATACATTGGCAATCTATACGAAAAGGTTCAGTATACACATATTCCGTGGGAGAAAACTTGTCCATGGAGTTAGTACCCCAAGGCCAAGTGTCCAATTCTTATGAAGAATGGGAACACTAAGAATATATATGGATCTATCATGTATGTAAACATCCCATCATCTTGCATGGAAAGAACAAAATGCATTTATCATCTTGTATGTAGGACATGACAATATGATATGCTCATCCTGATAACTCATATGTGGAACATGACAAGTGGATGTATGTCTAGTTCCAGTAAGGGTTACTGGAATACCGTGAGAACTTGATAAGTACTTGAGAAGTACTAGTTCTATGGAAATAAGGAAGGGTTCACTGTAAAGAGTTACACTGACGTGAACTTCTGAAAAGGACAGAGAATTAATCGCAATATATATGGGATATATAAAAGTGAATGTTTGTTGATAAATGGAAACGTTCCAATAAAGCCGTTTAAAAGGAAAAGCCGAGTATCTATGTGTTAGAGAACATTAGTGGATACTATATGAATCTGGAAGTTCATAGAGATGAACTTATAGATATTTCGGTCATTGATGACAAGTAAGGAGTGCTTGGTAATGCAATGTGGCTAAAGGTTAGCAAAGGAATATTGGATCACATATTACCACAACTCCATCTCATACGTGTGACATACAACGAAGACATGAGAGACATGTAGTTAATATCGACTTTGGCAAGGTGTTGCCATAACTCACTATGCTAGCACTAGAGCACAATAACATGTTGTACATGTTTGAAGATCACTATGAATATGATTCAAGGGTGATTGGCTCACAGTGCAAGTGGGAGTCTGTTGGTATGTATGCCCTGAGAGCCAATCATGGGATGATTGATGGGATGCATTAAGATTGATTTGATAAACATCAAAGGAAAGCTTCCAATTCTTTCTGGTTCAGTCATATGAGATAATGATAGAATAGGTTGAATGTCTAGAGAATGACAGTACTCAATGATGTATGCTTTCAGGTTGAGGACCTGAACGGTGAGATCATACAGATGCTAAGAGTTTGTACATTCTTATTATGTCCCTAGTCAGATGTCATTGAGGAAGGTAGATAGACAACAATGACACACAAGAATAGATTGTGGTGTTGGTTGATGACAGAATCTCATTAGTCATGATATGGAGATATCAAACCAAACACATAGGTACTTGTTAGAGAACAAGTGTACCAGAGAGACCCACCATGAGTTTGACACATGGAACCATGACATGGTAGTCACAGTCAGTTCTCATAGTGATGGTGGTGAGTGTGATTCTTTGACCTGAAATCACTACACTCAACACATGTCGTTGGACACACTTTGACATCATCAAACACAGTCCTGAAACATGGGTTGTTATAAAGGTGATGATTGGGTGGCTTTGACACATGGGGCTTTTGAGGGGTGAGTGATAGATATGGGATTTGTCCCTCCTGAGGGAGTTTGATATCCATGGCCACTTGATGAGTAGGATTGAGATAGGCGTGCACGCATGTGTGAATCAGTATGTGATATTGATGTCATACATATCTCCTCCAATCTACTTTGAGATCAAGAAAGTGAATGAACGTTGACAGGATGACTGTTCCATGCCTTGAGTTCATTCGGGTTGTCAGTGATAAAGGAATCATACATTCACTATAACACCATTCACGGATTGTAGGATTAAAAGTTGTTCACCAAATTTCTATTTCACTTGGGTAGCACTATTGTGCGACTAGGCACCGCTCTTTTCTTGTGAAGTCATAAGTGTTATGGACTTTCACTGCCAATGTGAAATAGGCCTGCAGGGTCACACACATAGGATTTAACCTGGAATAGGAGTTTATCCACAAACGATGTTTAGATTGATTTCTAAAGGAGTTTAGTAGTTCAATTAAACACTCAATCAATTGATAGCTTAATATCATAGTGTTCAAGGTGTTGGACCGATTGATTAGAGTATCAAATTGATTGAAACTGCAATTGACTGATTTTGTGCAGTCTGCACTCCCAACCGTTCGGCTCATGTGATGAACCGATCGGCTCAGGACAGGCTGAATTGACCGGTTCAAGGGTTGAACCGATCGGCTCAACTGGTCCGAATGAGCAAGTTGGGAAAGTCAGGTTGGCAAGAAATTTGTTTTCGTTTCACTTGTCCAATTTGATTGGAACAAGGATTGGTATTTAAATCAATTCAAAACAAAAGAGGAAAAGTCAACCGGGAACTGATTAGGACCACAAACCGATCGACTCATGCTTGAACCGATCGGCTTAGGTGCCCCAACTGATCGGTTCAGGTGTGAACGGATCGGCTCAGGTCCCCAACAGACCGTTTCATGCTTGAAATGATCGGTTCAGCTGGCACAGTTGGTTGTTTTGTGGAAAATCTCGAATCCTTCTACTCCTGCTTTAATCCCGCATTGCCCGAGGTAGAGAACCCTATCCCATGACCCTCCTATATATAGGGGTATTGGGGGATTCTCAAAGTACAACTCAGAACAACAGTTGCTCTGCAAAGTTGACATTCTCTCTGGTTGTGGTAACCGAGAGAGAGCTCGAGCAAGTGCTACCCGATAAGGGAGGCATAACAAGGGAAAGACAACTACAGAAAAGTAACTGGTTGTAGGAGAGTGTGTCAGTGACAAGTACGCCAACAGGAGGGTGCGACTCCTTCTGATTCCTTATGGGACAAGGAGATCGGAGTTCCAGGTGGTCCGTGTGGACTACTACAAAGGCGGGAGACTTCTGCCGCTCGGAGGATAGCTGTCAATCCTGACAGTCCCGGTGAGACTAGGAGCTGCACAAACACCGTCCAAGACCGGAGGTGAAGACCGCACAAGCCGCGAGGTAACATCGCCGAGCAAGCCTTGGGATAAGGTATGTTTCTACAAACCATCCTTCCTACTGTATAGACGTTGACGCGATTCCTTTATTCTGGGTTTGGGAGAAGAAAATTTTGTTTCCGCTGCCTTCTCTGTCTTCCCTAAAACCCAACAATTTTTAGTTACAAATTTCTCAATTCCAGTATAGATTCTATGTTCTCATTACAACATATCATTTATCCTTACAAAGACAATAATTATAAGAAATAGCAGTAAGTAAACAAGTGGCATTCTAACGACGTATAATGAATTACAACGATGAGTAAAGAAAGATGACATTTTGTAATAAGAAAGAAATGTCCGTAATCAAAATAGATAATTTGTAATGGAAAGGAAGCATATATAATCAAGGGTGACATTTTGTAATACAAATCTGAATACATCAAATTCCACTGTCTAAGAGAAATGATACTTCTAGATTGTATTACATAATGTCATCCTTAGTTACAAATTTCTCCTTTCCATTATAGATTCTCTATTCTCATTACAACATATCATTTATCCTTACAAAGACAATAATTATACGAAATAACAGTAGGTAAACAAGTGGCATTCTGACAACATATAGTGAATTACAACGAAAATTACATTTAGTAATGAGAACTGAGAATCCATAATGAGAATGAGAAATTTGTAATTAAGGATGAAAATCGATATTTGAAGTTTATTTCATATTCCTTATTAGCAAGATAATTTAGACTCTTTTTAAATATTACAATTTATGTATGTATATTAGAACATATCTATGGTATCTACAAATTACTCATTTGTATTACAAAATTCCCAAACACAGTACAATATGTCCAAATATGTTTTGGGTTATTCTCTTCAACATTTACTTTTTTGTTTACCTAACATGAATGTCGCAATATCTACAACTATCTTTCCCAATACTACATGCACTCATAAGAAATTGTTGTCTAGCTACTAATAGTGGCAGCACACTCATGCACTAGTAACAAATTTTAAATTTAAAAAATGTTGTCACAATATTCCATGCATACGTAATTGAATTTCTCTTAATTGCAATAGGTGCCACCGCTTCTCCATACACACGTAAATAAATTCTGCAAAATTACAATAGCTGCCACCGTTATCATGTAAGTGTAATTGATTTTTATTTTAATTACAAATCCTTCCATCGCTACCTTATGCACGGATATTTAGTCTGGCTACCCGCGCGCGCATTCAATATGCATATATATATATATATATATATATATATATAGAGAGAGAGAGAGTCAGGGTAGTGTACACTCGAGTGTACCGGAGGCATCGCACACCTCAGTCATTTTTAAAGATGTAGTAACTTTTTGAAAATTCTAAACCAATGATCTTCTTAAATATCTTAAGAACATACTATATAATAAATTTTACCTCATTTGGATACTTATAGGTCGTGCATCTAAAGGAGGCAAGAATCATGCATTTCAAATTAGTTTTGTGCGTCGATTTTGTTGTCCTTGAATGAGTGACTTACACTCACCCAAATGAGCTCAAATTTTGTATGTGGCCTATTATTATTGTAACCATGAAGATCAATAGATTGGATTTTAGAAAGACAAGGTCTATATAGGCAAACACCATTGAGGTGTACGGCATAATCTGTACACTCGAGTGTATTCTAGCCTGACTCTCTCTCTCTCTCTCTATATATATATATATATATATATATTCACTACTTGCATAGGTAGATAATTTTTGTTATTCGTGGATCTTTTCTATAATAGAAAGGAACCTAATTGTAATGAGAAAACTAAAATTGTAACACAAAAACTCATTTTATAAATACAGCGCGAAAATTTTATGCTCCATCTGAATACAGTAAAAATAATATATACGACAACATGTTACGTAGTATTATATATATATATATATATAAATAAATAAATAAATAAATAAATATATATATATATATATATATATATATATATAGTCAGGCTAGAATACACTCGATTGTACCGATCGTACGAATACACTCAAGTGTGTTTGCATATCAAGACTATTTTTTTTGCAAAATGTAAACCATTGATCTTCACCGTCATACTATAAATAGGCTACATACAAATTTTGAGCCCATTTGGATGAGAGTAAGTCACTCATCCAAGGGCAACAAAATCGATGCTCGAAACTAATTTGAAATGCATAATTTTTGCGGTCTTTATAACATGACCTATAAATGTCCAAATGTGCTCAAATTTTGCATATGAGCTATTCACAAGATGTTTAAGAAGATCAATGGATTAGATTTTTGAAAAAAATATTGCTTCATGAAAAACTACTTGAGTGTATTCTGCTCCAAATACACTCGAGTGAGACTGCGACATGGAAACCATTACCATGGTAGTCATAATCAGCTCTCATAGTGATGGTGGTGTTTGTTGTTCCTAGACCTGAAATCACTACACGCATCACATTTCATTCGATGTGCTTTGACATCATCAAACACAATCCTAAAACAAGGGTTGTTATAACAGTTATGATTGGGTGACTGTGACATATGGGGACTGACTGTGAGTGATAAAGAAGGGATTTGTCCCTCCTAAGGTAGTATGATATCCAACGCCTCTTGATTAGATAGACTGAGAAATGCATGGCCGTGCACATGTGAGTCAATATGTGATGTTGAGCTTACATATATCTCAGACAGTCTGCACTTGTTCAAGAAACAAGATTGAATGTTGAAGAGGGTGACTACTCCATGTCCCGAGTTCAATCTGGATGTCAATGGAAAAGGAAATATATAAACACTGTAACACCAAGAACATGTTGTAGGTTAAAGTTGTTCCCCAACTTTCCATTCACTTGGGTAGCACTTATGTGCGACTAGGCACCACTCTTTTCTTGTGATGTCATAAGTTAGTTATGAACATTCACTGCCAGTGTGATATGGGACCTATATGGTCACACACATAGGTCACAACCTAGAAGAGGAGTTTAATCTTGAATGATGATTGAATTGATTACTAAAGTGTTTAAGTACTCAATTCACACAATAGATCAGCTAGATACACTACCTGACGATCATCTCACCCTATAAGATGGCTGTTTTGGGGTACCAGATGATCGACTCAAATGTTGAGACGGCCATTTGGACTGTCAGGCTGCTCAGAAATTGAATTGGCTAAGTTCTGCCCAAATTGAGGTGTGAATTGACCGGTTCACTCCGTTGAACCGATCGGCTTGGCTCAGGTAACCATATGATTGTCTAGGTGAGTGAGACACCCATATCACATGTGTGAAATTGCTTAGTTCGGGGGAAATTCAATTGCAACAAACAATTATTGTTGACATCATGTTGCACATTAATTGGATTTGAAATTGCCAAATTCACATATGATTCGGAAACTACAAATGACTGTCTCGCAGTGTGAGATGACTGTCTCTCATGCCAGATGACTGTTTGGGTTTCCAGACGACCATTTCCGTGGTCACAGGTTGTGAAAATTCATGATCTTCCAATCCCTTCCACTCCCGCATAGATTGGGAACCCTGCCTTGGCCTCGACTATAAATAGAAGGGTACTGAGGGCTTCCCAGAGCACAACATAAACAAAGAATCAGTTGCTCTGAAAATTGTTGTTCTCTCTGGTTGTGCTAACCAATAAAGAGCCCAAGCAAGTCCTACTCATCAAAGGGATGGATAATAAGGGAGAGAGCAACTGAGGATCATAGTTGTGGGAGAGCAAGTTGGTGACTAGTACGCCAACGGGAGGGACAACTCCTTCCTGTCTGTTCTAGAAGGACAACAAGAGTGCTAGGCAGTCTGTGTGGACTTCTCTAGAGGTAGGAGTTCCTTGGCTATTGCTAGGAGGAAAACATCAACTCGCAGTCCATGGCGAGATCGTTGGAGTCACAGTAGAAGCTTTGTAGTCTACTAGCCATGGTGAAGGCTAGGAGCTACATAGACATTGTTGAAGAGCAACTAGTAAACAATTGTGCATAAACAATGATGAGGAGATGTCATTGGACTTGCTCAAGGACCAGGTATATCATTGAAACCATCCTTCCCATCTTATAGTTATTGACGCGATCTGTTGGTTTATGGAGAATATGGTAGATAATTTTTTTTGTTTCCACTACCTATTCAGTTGCCATATTACCCAACATGGAGAACATGTTATCACCTGGGAGGCAGTGCAATCCAATTTTTTAGAAAAATATTACCCTTCTTCCATTACTTACAAAATTTGGGGACATATCCTTATTTTTTCTAAGGTCCCAGGTGAAACACTAGGAGAATCTTGGGAGAGGTTTAAGGACCTTCTCCGACGTTTCCCCCACCATGATATTACCCAAGAACTGATCATTGAAATATTCTACCGTGGTGTTAAAAATGACACCAAGGTCTTCCTTGATTCCTCATTTGGAGGGAATTGCATGTTTCAAAGACTAGATAGTGTCTGGAAGGTTGTTAAATGTGCTTAAGAAACCCAAGCACAATGAGGAACTGGTGGGGTCCTCAAGGTAGCTAAGATTGAGGAGAATCCTGACATCAAAAATATCACAGAAACCCTTAAGATTATTTCCTTAAAATAGGATCGTCTACAGTCTTCTTTTAGTACCTACGAGTGGAGAGAGAAATCTCAACAATTAAAGGTAGCAGACTCTATGTGCGGAATTTCTCAAGGGTATGATCACTCTAGCCTACAATGTCAATATCTTTACCATCCCCCCACACAACCAAAAGTTGTACAACAAATGGAGGACCTCTAATCCATCCATAACATATCAGGTCAACTTTATTACAACCCAAACCAAACTAGATACAACCCCTGGTCCCAATATAGGAATCCTATGGGTACTAAAAATGCTCCCTAGCTTACTTCCCAACAAAGACCCCCTTATCATCAAGATAACAATTGTCCACCACCAGGCTTTCTCAATAAGAGGAACCTCAGAAATAAGGGAAATTATAGGGGAAATTTCTAAAACCATGAGCCCTATCAAGGACCACAATATCAAAACCTGAAGCTGCCACTGCCACTGCCACAAATGCAACAAAGTGCCCTCACTCCTACTTCTGATAGTGAGAGGGTCGCTGCTCTAGAACAAATCCTCCATTCTGCAAATCAACTTCTCCTGTCCGAGTAGGCTCACCAAAGGGAAACTGATGCTCAGTTGGCCCAATTCTTCACCCAACAAAAAAATCCCCACTGGTACTTTTGTCGGTCAACTAGAAAAAAATCCCATGAGTGTGGAACCACTCAAGGATGTGACTACCCGATCCGGCCATACCAATCCTAAAAGGGTTAGTTCCCCCACATAGATTTTTACCAAGAGGAATACTATGAAGTTATTGTCCCACAACCACTGGTATCACCCACTCCACAAAAAGGTTCCTATCTATAAGCCTCACATACCCTTTGTTGGACAACTGAAGAAGACCCAGTTTAACTCTAGGTTCAAAAATTCAAGGACACAATGAGGAAGTTATGCATCAACATCCCACTTTTAGATGCTATGACACTAATGCCCGAGTGGATGAAATTATTCAAAGACCTGTTATATCACAAGTATATTACTGAAGAGTCTGAAATGGTAAAGTTGGCTAGAATCACATCAAACATCATCCAAAGTAAAATGTCACATAAATAAAAAGACCCATGAGATTTTAGGATCACATGTGCTCTAGGAGATTCTACCAGCCCATCAGGATTAGTTGATGTTGGAGCAAGCATCTCCATCATACCCTTGAGAAAGTGTAGGAAACTCGGTCTCACTAATGAAAGACCCACTCACATGAGTATTCAACTCATAGATTCCTCCATTACCAAGCCCCATGGGAATTATTGATGATGTTCGTGTTAAGGTTGGAAAATTCTATATCCCATGCAATTTTGTGGTGTTGGACATAAAGGAGAATTATTGTTACCCACTTATCTTTGGCAGGCCCTTTCTTGCTACTGTCAGAACACTCATTGACATTGAGACATGACTTCTCACCCTACGAGTGGGAAAAAAATTTATCAATTTCCAAGCCTCTGGAGGTAACATGAAGTATACCAAAGAAGAAGAAGCCTACTTCCTCGACAGCGTAGACCAATTCAATCAGATATAGCAGTGTTTCCTTGACTCTGAGATCCCATCAATGACAAAACCACAAATTTCTCCAGAGGACAAGCAAGATGTGAAACAAATTTAGATCTTTCCAGACCCATGATGATGGAGATCCCACTTCCCACTATCCCCACTCATGTAATTACCAACATCACCACCCAAGAGCCCCCTACCCCAAAGCCTCTTCCATTCCTTCTTGCCACATCTCCACCCCTCCCCCTCCTCCCCCTTCCCTCAAAGCACAAATCTATGATGCTTGCTAGGCTCCTTGTGAGTCACCTCTACAAATTACAACTAAAGAAGCATAGCTAAATTTCATTGAAGAAGTATTCACTTATCATCCCTTCAACCTACTCCCCATTGACATTAGTGGTCAATATAGTGGAATGACTAGGCATCCACACTTAAATCAAAACTCTACCCCTTCTAATAATTGTCTTTATACAATTGTGATTCCCCATAACTATTTGTATCACATACAGAACCCTGGGAACCTATCCATCCTAAACCCAATCATTGTCCTTGGTATGCAGACGTGCATCAACCCATTCAAGATACATTTCAAGGAACTCAAACAAAGATGCTAGAGTGGCTGCAAGGCAAACAATCAAGTCAATACAACACCCTCATTCAAACTTCAGATCCTACTCACCCTTGGTGGATACCACTGTCATCAGGCCTTCAAAATCAAACAAGGTGCTTTTTGGGAGGCAACCTATTTATCTTCTTCCCTCCATATTTGTTAGGGATTTCCTCAGGATGAGAAATATTCAAAGTCTATGGTGGAGTTGGGTGGTACATAACAATACCACCTCCCTATCTTCCCTTTTTCAACATTATGCTTTGTCATTTCAAGTGTTACATATAGTCTGCTTTTGTTTTGCTCCTTATTTGGAGAAAAAAATTGGCCTTTATCTAGTTGTCCAATATGAATAGATTTATATCATTGTACCCCTTTAAATTTAGTAAATCTTTCTTGAATTTTTGTTACAAATTGCAATGATTAGAAAATACCATGTCACTTTGAACCCCAAAACTAGCACCACTCCTTGCATATGTTGGCAAGTCGTATGGAATCGACAAGAACCAAACTTGAATTTTCTCTATTTTAAACTATAGGTTAACTTTTCATAAATCTTGTATAATGTGTTGACCAGGAAGAATCAATCTGATGATATGAAACTCCTCAAAAAAAGAAAAAAAGTGAAAAGTTTATAAGCATAGGAACAACCTTCTCCCTTCTTCTCTCAAATAAAAAGAAAAAGAAAAAAAGCCACCCCAGGACAAACTCCAAGTCCGGGGTGGCATGCTCCCCATCTCGATTCTTCCATACCCCTCGTATCTAATAGGGGCATGCCATCAAAAGATGCCAAAGAGCACACCAATGTTTTTTGGTCATGTAACTGTAGTCCATGAATAAATAAATCCCACATCTAATGGAGGAGGGATCATCTTCTTGCACACCCTCCTTCATTTAGTTCTTGTGCAAAAACTCATGAAAAAGAAAACAATTGGAGTGTTAAAGTAGAAGTGAGAAGTCTATTTTCTACAAAGTCTGGATTTAGAAACAATGTATGAAACATAATTAAATGGGGAATTTTGAATTTTGTGTTATGTGGTTAAAAGAAATTGGTTTGTTTAGCCAAATAAGTAGGTAAGGAACAAAGTGATGACTATGAGGGTGAGGATAGACATGTTTCTAGTGCAAATTGGAATTATTTGCAATTTTATTGCTTGAGGACAAGCAAATATTCAAGTTTGGGGTATTTTGATGAATGTATATTCATCTAATTTTAAATATATCTTTCATTGTCTTTTTATTATAATTTATCTGATTTTTGCTAATTTTCTATAATTAATTACAATTTACCCAATTTTCTACCAATAATGAAAATTCTTATCTCTTTGTTTTACACTTTGTAGATTTTTACCTCATGACAAGATATTGGCCATTCCAGCATATGAACTGATCATTAGTGTAGAGAAACATTCATTTCATGCATTCAAGATGTCACATTATAGATCTTCAAAATCCATTCCAATTGCCTAAGACACTTGACTCGATCTCCCAACCGGGCATTTGACTATGATCAAATGACCGTCTTCAATTACTTCAGGATCAAGTTAGAATCAAACCACAAGAAGCCACTGTGCTTTAGGGATTTCTGCCCCTCTTCTCCTGGACGCTTGTCTTAGAGCTCAACCAGGAATTTCAAGGCTTCAAATAACTGTTTCAGATTGTTCCAAACTTGGTCAAAAGTTCCACCACTTCACATTAGGGTTTCTCCCTTAAGTTAGATGCCAACTGACCGTCTCATGCTCTAGAACACCCAATTTAAGGTTACTTTGAGGCCAAGGTTCTTCCAAAAGGTGTTGTCACCTTAATTTTAGGGTTTTAGACTCACTGCCTAAACACCCGTGCCCCTTTAGTCCCAACTGATTGGTTTGGGTTGTGAACTGACTGGTTGGCGGGATGCGGGTTGGACACTTCAGTAATTGTCTTTCCTTTTTTTCCTCTTCCCCTTTTAGGTTTTTCTCCCTATTCTTCCCTGTAAAAAGAGGGGAGACTCCACAAGAAAGGATATCCAACTTTTTGTACTTAAAAATTTACTTTGAGAATTTGTTTTGTCATTCTTGCATTTGTAATCTTATAGTTCTTCAATAACGTTAGTTTTGTTCTCAAGATCTCCAATTCTCATTCTAATTTTCTTGATCTTCTTTGGGAACAAGGAACTAAGCGGGATATCCATTTAATTGTCACTAGCTAAGGTCCCTTTTCATTCTTCTTTTATCTATTATGGATCATGAGTTGCTTTCATATCGAGGTGTGGGGAGTAGCCTCGTAGTCATGTTGTAACATAGATCGATTCTTTATATGATTTAATTATTAGATGGTATTTAGTTTGGATAATCACCCAATTCAAATGACTTGATATCTCATTTTTGTCGATTGTTAGTCTTAGGGGATGTGACTACAGAACCCAAGGCTCAAAACAACCAAACAAATGCATAAGGATGTGTATGAGACCTCGAAAGGATTCTTATTGGGATGATCATGCTAGGATTTGTGAACGCTAGGATGAATGGGTTCATAGGGAGTTCATCTTTTGTAGATGCATTTGTGGATGTTTTTACATACCCTCTTCTATCCCAATTTATCATATAGATTTATTGATCTAATTTCACATGGATATGGTGGTAAAACCCATAACTTCGATATTCTTTCCCATTGATTCAATCTTGTTTCCTCAACCGCTTGTTTTTTCAACCGCTCTTTGCTTACTTGCAATTTACTTCTAGATATTAGATAATTCTTCTCTAATGTTCTAACCACAACTCTCTTTCTTTTTTAGCATAACTTTTCTTTACTTTCTATTAGCATAACTTTTATTTCATTGCAATTTTACATCATTGATCTAGTGTAATTAACCATCAAACCAATGATATTTCCTTTCCTATTCAAATAAACAAAAACATTTCAAAATATTGTTCAATTTAATTTGGGTTCAAAAACCAATCTTGAAACGTTGTCTCGTGGGATTGACCCTTTTATACTAATAAACAACCTTAATTGATAGTTTTTCCATAAAAAGTTAAACTCGAGGATAATTCTCTAGTGAATTGGCGTGCTAAATGATGTGTATCAGTCATCGAGCTTCTATGAAGGTGAGCCATCTGGCTAATTGTCCTTTAGTCTAAGTGCCTAGACATATGTCAGTCTCGATGGGGTTTTTGATCGAGGCATCATTGATGCATTATGTGGGTCCTCATTCTCGTTGGGTGCAGAGTGGCTGGAGGATGCACCATTGATGAGTAGACACTGGATCTATTATACAACCCCATCAATGTTGCCTTGGGTCATTTTAGGGATAATTGAGGAATGACCGATGGTAAAGCTAGTTTAAGTCTTTTACCCACAAAAGATAGGAAATATAAGTAAAGAGGGAAGTATTCTTGAAATTCTTGGAAAGGTAGATTTGTAACCATAAAACCTAGAATGTAAAAGGGAAATGAGGATACAATAGGCATGTAACATCCACAATTTGGATGTTGTCAATCTTCTTAGAAGGAAAAGATATCATGTGCTTGTCCTACATCATCACACATCCTAATCTGTTTCTGAAGGCATAACAAAAGACTATATAGCCTTTCCCAAGATTTGGAAAAAATAACATCAGTGCATACATCAACTTCTTCTCCAATAACTAGATGTTGATGTGACACTCTGGTTCCAAGCAGACAACACATTATTTCCAGTTATCTTAGATAACAACTAGACTATAGAAGTTAAGTTCCTAGTGAACCTCCTATACTATCCAACTAGACCAAGAAAACTTTAAACTTCCGTCGATGTCTTAGGATTCTCCCATTACAATATAAACTCCACCTTCTTGTTATATACACAAACCACCTTCCCATAGATGACATGACCAAGGAAAGACACCTTGTCTAGCCAAAAATTCAACTTACTAAACCTAGTATACAACTAATGGAGTCTCAACAACATCAATGCCTTATGCAAATGTGAGTCATGGTGTTCTATATAATTGGAGTATGTTAAATTATCATTTATGAGAACCACCAAAAACTAACCAAGATAGTGCGTGAACACCATGTTCATCATATCCACAAGTGATATAGGTTTTGGTTAAACCAAACATCAAAACCATGAACTTGTAATGACCGTACCTAGTCTTTAAAGTTGTCATAGTATGTCATCAACCTTTATCTTCAACTGATGGTACCCTGGTCTTAGATCAATCTTGGAAAACACAATAGCACCCTTGGACTAATGAAATAGGTCATCTATCCTTGACAATAGATACTTATTCTTCACTGAAACCTATTTAGCTATCGATATTCTATGAATAACTACATAAAACCATCATTCTTCTTCTTGAAAAACAACATGGGAGCACCCCAAGTGGACATACTCGATTGTATGAACCCTTTCTTTAACAACTCTTAAAGTTACACCTTCAACTCTTTTATCTCTATTGGTTCCATCCTATATGGTGCTTGGGTAGTGGGTTGTGTGTATGGTAACATATTGATCTCAAAATTAATCTCCCTAGGATGTGGAACACATGTAAACTCATCATGAAACATGTTGAAAAGCTCCTACACCACAGATATATCATGTATTCTTAGACTCCTTGCCTAGGTATCTATAACATGTACTAAGTAAGTTGCAAAAGCGTATCTCACCTTCTTCTCCTCTATAGTTGTTGACACTAGACACATAGGGAGGATCTTTCTTTTTCTTTGGAAAGACCAAGAAATACACCACCCTTAAACTTTGCAATCTTAGAACCATAGTACTAAAACATCTTATACTTTCATAAGCTATGCATCTGTAGGATCACATCAAATACATGCATGACAAGTAGCATAAGATCCACTGTGATGTTGTGTCCCAAAAAGAGAAGGACACATGATACACAAACCTATTGCAAAATATCAAAACCAACTAAAGGGGTTTCTAATGATAAATGATCATATGTACTAATAATAAACAACTTACAATAGCTAATCGCCTCTCTCGTGATAAATAAGTGCGTTTCACCCACATCCATCAAGATAAATAAAGTAGAATAACCAATAGGTAATAATGAAAAGTTGCATTTGATGTGTCTCAACCCATATAATAGCTACTCTTTCAAGTTTAGACATTGAGTGTACTTGATCGATGAGATATTGATGTCCTCAACCTTGACATATCCTTATTGGTTCAAAAAACCCTATTCAAGAAGTCTGTATGTGTTCCACTTCTATTGTATTGTTGCATGCCATGCTGGCTCTACCTTTGTGGCCAAGTAACCTCCTAATATGACTGTTATTAAACATTCTCACTTGCCCAAATTGGCCACATAGGAAGCACTTTGTTGACTCAAAATGACATGGATCTAGTTAGGTACTATTACAACAACTATATATCCTCACATACCATATCCTAGATGGCCCTGTATGATTGCAAGTCCTATATATCCTCAAATAAGATTAAAGCAAAGTGTCTACTTTTAGCCTTCTTATGAAGCTTCACCCATGTGATCACCTCACTATGCCTCTCCTCCTCCTCTTTGGACTACTAATGGATAGCTCCACCTTTTACAATGTAGATATCATGCTTGATTTTGTGCTCCTATGCCAAATCAATTGTTCCAACATATGCTATAGCACCATACCTTTTCATCCTCTCAATGATATTACCTAGACCCTTCAAAGACCCAACACATGGTGATAGTTCCATGGGTGGTGTAATATGCATCTACTCAACCATGTGCAAAATGGTAGACATCCATTTCCCAAACATCCACTAGAATGCTAGGTAAACCAGTGTTGTGGGGTACGAGGGAGGAAAGATATGTGTAGTACACTATTGACTGTGATATCCTCTATTGTTTGCTATTTCCTAGGGCTACACAGATACTCTCTACATATTCTTCATTTGGATCATCCATTTCTATGTAACTAGAAAAGGTAGTTAGGCATGGAGACCAATCAAGTCTAATCATGACATGCTATGTCATTGTAGATTTACGAAACCTATCTCTAATAACACCAAATGTAGCACCCCAACATACCACAAAGACATTACTCCAAACAATGCGATGGACTTACACTGATGATACATCATTAACCCAAGACAGACAAAACACAATATACATTCTTTAATTTCTTTTCCATAATGATTGCATATAAAGTCCCATTAATTTTATTCATTTATATACATGAAATTTTTCAGTGACCTTTATCACAACATGTATATGGAATTATAGTTATTAATATTATAATAGGAGAATTTTATATGCAAGTCATGCAATCCAAAGACCTATATTATGTCAAATCAAATCCACCTTGCCTGGACCCAAGTTTATAGGAAAAAATCTAGGACACACCAAATACAAGATCACCACCAACCTCCACAATATTGTTGATCTCCATAGAAAGACTCTCATCTGTTAAAGCCATGGTTATGCTATTGATTGATGCAGTGATAATCTCACATGCAAATTCCCTAGAGATGAAAACCCTAGGTTTTACCTTGACTAACATACGAATATCCCACCAACAGGTAGATGGATCTTTTTGATCACTCGTAATTGAGAAAAAACTAGTATTAAATAAAAGGTAGTTATTTCTTAATTACCCTTAGATACTAAATAGGCAAATAGTTGATTAAGGTTTAAATCTTTATATGATGAAAACACTTGGGAACATGGGTTTCACCACTACTACCTATCATTCACTCTCTCAATGTATCATGATAAGTACAGACATACATATGTTTAGGCCAGGTAAATCCCCCTTTTGGTGTTAGGATTAAAACATGACAAGTATTGATATAAGCTCAAGGTAGTGTTACCTAAATGTTATATATCTATTGTCATAGAAAACATCTATCTAACATTATCATCAATGATTTAACATGAAATAGATGATATCTTAGAGCTTAGGATTGAAGTAATCTACATCTTAGATCTGATTAACATGCAGAGAAGTCAGCCACATGAGTATCCTCTTTTGAGGTATGAACCTTGAATGTTTTGTGCAAGTAGAGGTGGAGATGTCATCCACCAATGGGAATGATTGAAAAAAATGGTGGTGCATGCTCAAAATGATTTTGGCAGACTAGAGGCATTAAAGGTGAATCCTTTCTTTGGAGATGATTAAATTATATTAATAGGCGGAGGACTAGGGTTTGAAATTCTTGTTATATGCCTAGATTTGAGGTTTTATCCTTAATGATTGGGAGGATGGATATAGAAGGAGGAAGAGGAGTCTTGTGACTCCCTAAATTCCTATTAGAAGGCATATGTTGGAATTCAATTGGTTAGAGATGCAGGTACACCACTGGTAGTCAGCATCAGAGTCATCATCGGTAATTGTTGTGCAGGATCTTCATTGGTAGGCGATGTTTAGAGTTTCCATTAGAAGGCATCTTTAGTAGGAGATCAAAATCTCTCATTGGTTAACATATGGTAGTTTCCATCGATGGTCAACTGATGGGAAACTAGAGTTAAGAGAATCACTAAGACTTTAGAAGGATTCAAGCCCATCCTCTGGGGGTCTTATTGGCATGTGGTCAAGGGTATACATCAATGAAGATCAGACCGGTGAAAACATAAATTGATGAAGGGCGATATTAATGAAATTCTAATCAAACTGGATAAAAAACTTGCAAAATTAGTATTAAACTAATACAACCTAAATGCAAGCTAGTTATAAAGTAAAATAGGAAAAATAAATGCAAAACTGGGATGAAAGTATAACTATAACTAGGATAAATACACATTCATCAAATAATCCCAAAATTAATTATTTCTCATCCTCAAGCAACACAAAATTTGAACATTTTCCAACTGAATACTTCCGACCCATGTGATTTCCTCATCTTCACATCATGCATTATTTCCTAGAGCCTAACATTCCAAGTTTTTAAACTTCAAAAGATCACAATACACATATATCCATGTCATTCAAAAACACTTATTAACCACTATCTTTGATACATCAAGCACATCTAAGAGTTTCATAAGAGTTCACATAGTTACGTAGAACAACAAATATGTGCATGATTCAACATTAGGGTGTGTGAAAAGGATAAAAAAGTGAGATATTCATCGTGACCCGGGGGTGAAAATGGAGAGTAGGGAGGCTATAGAAGGAAGATGTATATCTCTCATCTATTCAACCTAAAGTTGCATTTTTATCTTTTTTCCTTAAATGATTGGCAATAATTGACTATTACACACATTCTCATCTTTTCTTCATTTTTGGTGGTACACCCCTATTACATAGAGAGGGGCATGGAAGAAGCAAAATGATTATTTCTTTTTATTATTTATGTAGATAGAGTAGGAAGGCATGTTCCATTCCGAACATAGGGTTTGGTGCTTTTATGGATTTCTTAATTTTTGGTTGATGGAAGGCATGAAAATGGAAGAAGAAGAGTAGACGAGGGGTCAAATAAACATGCAACTTGATTTATAATTTGGTGCACTTGTTTTTTCTCCTAAACCCACTATGCTCAAATACTGACATGATAAAGGAATAAGTTATGATTCCATGAATTTATTTCACTAGTTAGTTAGAATAATGATGAATTTGATCCCTCTCAGTTGATCAAATACCTACCATTTTTCAATGGAAATATGATGTTTGGGTTCCTAGGCCACATAGTATGATTTTTGGCCATTGGTTTGCTCCAGTAACTAGTTATTGTGAGGCATTTTTCCAAATAAGGGTAGTTAAGAAATGGATCCTGCATTAATGTAAACAAAAAAATGAATATAAGCCTTCTAGATTATGTAATTATAAAAGAATCAATTAAAAAAACTAAGTTCAATGCAGAGATGCAATGATGATGTCATAAGTTACATATTGTCATAAGTTACATATTGATAGGTGAAGGCAGAAAGTAGAATATGTAGCACCCACCATCCACCCTAAACATAAATTTTTATTGATCCTTGAATGAATGTTGAACCCAATATAGAGTGAAATAACTTAGTTGGTTTGTCCACAAGTTGTGGTTGTAATCAATTCAGCAAAAGTCATCCACCTATAGTTAGGGTTGAAATAAATTTTGATTCTATCATCAAAAACACTATCTAAATTATGTAATAATGATGTTGAAGGGAAACAAAATCTAGAAAGTGGCACTCAGGTACCTCTCAAGATGTACCTTTGTTTAATGTTGGTAGCATGACATGCAAATCTTAATCTTTATAAGGAGGCAGAAGGAGTGTCAGTTGTTGGTCATCCTACATGTCATCTGACATGAGTTTATCATGCATAATACGCAAGTGAACGTAGTGAAGTAATACAGCCTTGTGAGGCCTCAGTCGAACACGGGAAAGCATTTCTTTAGTAGACTACTACTAACTACAGTCAAATCAACTAAGCCAGTTGTAAATGGTTGAATTGGGTTGAGTTAAAGAACTAATGTAGAAACAAAATGAATTAAAGGCTTGAATTAATCAGAGATGGAATGAATTCCTTAGGCTAGTGGTTTCACCACAGATAAGACTAATAATTAACCTCACACACTAATATCTATTATCTCAATCCCTAGATAAGGAGCCTGTAGCTAGAATTATCTGCTCCTATAGTGTAATTCACTAGCTAATCTAATGTCAATCCCACTTCCATAGTTATTGGTTGATTAGTTAGATGCTTTATGATTATTCTCTAGGTTTCTCCTCCTGTTTACACTCCACTTTTCCCAAAGGGCACAATACATAGGTAAATCTATGTTTTCCAACCCTTAATACCTCTCCCGAGGTGACTAAGTGTCTATTAATCCACTTATGGTGATCAAGCACAAATAGAACACAAAACTTTCATAGATTTATATCCAGTAAAAAGACATAAAATTGATATTAATGCATAGAAATCAATTACAGTGTATATTTGGGCTACTCCCAGATCCTAAGGAATAAAGGTTTTTAGCCTTTCATAGTTTTTATCGATGAATACATGGAAAGGAAGAATGTGGGAAACATTAGGAAACAAAAGTGACCCCTGAATCTCTGCCCGTCCGGAAGATCCCCTCCATCGTACATGCATTCTGCTATCTTTTGGCTGTAGAATCATCCTCCAGAGGTGTTCAAATCTTCTCAGTTGAAGCTTTCAGTCCTCAATTCTTTTCTTCTCTCTCTTGGGTCGTCGTGCAATGGAAACGACTGCCTTCTCCCTTGGTCTGGCCGTCATTCCCCTAAGTCATAGAAGGCACGTAGGTAGCAAAATAACATCCACTATTAAATTAGAGTGAAATCTACAGATGGCCTGATCGGGCAGACTCGGTAGTACCAACTAGGTGAGTCGGTAGCATTGAGTCACTTAGGTTTAGTCGTGTGATCCTGATCGTGTCAGTACTATCGAATGGACTCGATAGCACCGATGTTTGTGATTTTCGAAGCACCTCCCTAACGTCAACTCAGTAATATCGAGTTGGAAACTCAGTAGCACTGAGTTTTCTCAAATCATGCTGGGGTTTATAGATGCCATTTCGGTACCACCGACTTTGACTATCGGTAGCACCGACTCTGGGTGAGTTTGGGGTCCATCACTGGCGTCAAGTCAGTACCACTGACTATTACCAGGTCAATAGCACCGAGTTTGTGGAATTTCCTTGTACTTGAAAATGGACAAAAACAACATAAGTACTTGGGATGCATAAAATAATACATAAATAAGTTGTGATCACATAATTTGACGCATTCAATAGAAACAGGCCATCCATGTCATTCCATGCATAATAAATCAAATAAATGACTAATATACACATGAAATCAAGGAAAATTGTTCCTGTAATAATGAATAAAAACACATGCATCAAACTTCCCTAAGCTTAAATGTTGCTCATCCTCAAGCAACACTCTCTTAGATCTGTTTGACAAAAGTAAGCAAAAGGACATAACACATACATTCTTTTCTTAATTATATCCACCTATCGAACCCTAAACCAACCTTCACTGACCACTGAACCAATAATTTCTCTAAAGACACCAAAAAATTCCATAAAGATGTCCACCTTTAGTCAATGACACTATCAAGAAAGCAGTTAACATCATAATGACTCAGACATTCACTTGGTGTATTTTGTGATTCCCTACACTAAATTGCTCTTTCCTAACTACCAACTACTTGGAAGCAGATCTTCGTATAAGCATGAATGAGGAGATAAATAATTAGAGTGACCTACCAATAAGAGAAATTAATGAGTCAAGATGGGTGGAAAATGAAAATTCATAAGTACATCCAACCTATTTATGCATACAGAATAATGAACCTATATGGATGAAAAGAATGCCATGCATGAATCCTAATGCCTAAATATTTTTTTCTTGTTTTTATGAGATGATGAATGCATGAACGAGTTGAGATTTTTTGGAAACTCAAAATAATGCACATGTGGATTAAATCACAACTAAAATAAACATGAAGGATATAATTTCTCTTTGTTCCTTTTGAACAATTTTCTTCTTCTTTTTATTTCTTCAACAAGGCTAATTTTTATGCTTCTTGCTTTCATGATTTTTTTCCCCTTTTTCTAGGAGGTATATCCCTACACTTTAGCTTCATAACTTGAAATTAAAATCCACATGTTTAGGAAAATATGCATGCGATGTTGAAATGTATGCAACTACATGAACTGTGTTATGCAAGCTAAGATGACATGCACTAAAATCATTAATGCATACAAATGCGATGTTTTTCTTTGTTTCTCAAATACAAGAAAACTAACAATTATGTTTCTATCATGCCATGCAATGCAATCAAGGAAAATAACTTGGAGTACTCATGAATTTTAAGGTGGTGAGTACAAAATGAATGGAATCACTCAACTACGAGACAATGTCTTTCATTATATTATGATGTGTCCCTCTTAATTGACCAATGTTCAAGGTGATCTAAAGGTTTATTTCTTATATTTGCATTTAAGATCTTGTTACGGTTTGCTCAGTTAGGCTCAACATCTTCATCATTCACATTCCCAAGTTGATTCAGACTTTCATGTATGTCCTAAGTCCTAATGCTGACTAGTTCAAACACTTCCTCAAGCGGTGTTATAGAAAGATTTTACAGCTTAAGCTTGTAAGGATTTGACCTTTTTAATGCGACATCACAGAGAGTACAATCTATTCAAAAACAAAACCATGCATTTACTACTACATAATTACACTAGATAGATGTGGATCCTACACTTGCACAACTAAAAATAAAACAAACAACTAAAAATAAAAATAAAAATAAAAACAAAGATAGAATGCTATTCCAACATCCCCCCAAGCTTGAATATGACTATGTCCACATAGTCAATACTCACACCCAAGAGGTGGAACAGTGGTACCAGGGCTCAGAATGGCGGAGGTGGCATGTTCGGGTCATGTGGAGGGAACATCCATTGGAATGAGAGGTTCGTAGGCAGCATTGGCGGCGGCTGTGGGTACTCCCCGAAGTATCCATAGTTCCAGTAGTTGTCAAAGAAAGGCTACTGGTACTGCTCCATCCACTATAGGTACATGTGAACATTCTCTTGGTTGGCCAAGAGAAGGCGTTTGTTCTCATAAATCACCTACTGGTTTTGGTACAACCTTCCTTGAATATCCTGTACACCGACCAACGTCGCCTAATGCTGCTACTGTCCAGTCTGGATCTCCTGCAGCATGGTATATATACCTGCCATGTTGTACGGGTCTTGCTCCTCCTGGGAACGTGGTGGGGTAGAGGAATTCGAGGCAGTGTAGGTGTAGGCCCATTTGTGTGGGACCTCTCTCCTAGTGATGGGGATGGTGGGCTACACCTCCTCAACATCATTGTCATCACCTTACTCCTCATCATCATCTTGAGATGCTTCCCTTTGTGAATCTTCTTCTTCCCCTTATTTTTTGGTCACCAGAGATGGTTCACCCCATGCAAGTTGAAGATAGGTTGGAGAGGTTCTGCTCCTAAAATAGTCCTCGGCGTGTGCAATGCGCATAGACACATTGTGGTAGAATTGATGAAGGTGCGCCTTGCGGAAGTGCATGAGGTCCAGCTTTGATGTATCCTCTAATGGTACGAGGGTGGACAAATCAAGGCATAAATGCAGTGCAATGGGGGTGATGAGACCCCCAAATAAAATTGACGCCTTTCTTGTCACATTGCGCTGCATAGAGATCATGTGGAGTAGAAGGAAGGCTCCAAAGTTGATAGTCTCCCCTTCCTGTAGCCTGTAGAGAAAGTAGAGATCTGCCTTTTGTACCTTCCCTTGAGCTTGATCGGAATGAGAAAAAATTGTTTTGGTGCAGAGGCGGTGAAGGATTCAAGCAAAAGGGTGCTCAATATCAGTGATAGAACTGATATGCCAGTTTATACAAATTCCCACCGACATCTCAGTCAACTGTTCCCAAGCCAAGTTGTAGTCGAAGTCAGACGGGGCCAAGCATTCTGGGATGTGAGTCCAGTTGAAGATATTGTTGAAGGCCCTCAGAGTGATTGAATAGTTGTTGTTGAAGAGGCAGAAGTTGAATTTGCCTTCCCGCCATTCACCTCCTATCGTCTGCTCAGGGGCGACAAGAACATCAAGTGACGCTAAGAACTCCAGGTTGAGATTTGGGTAGGTTTGCCAGTCGGTAAAAAGGGATTATCCCCCTCCATGAATTGCTTCTGACATACCCATCACATGCTGTCAGTAAAGCCCACCCTTTCAATCAATATGTAATTGCCATATCATGTCAGAATGATATGCCTTGTCTACAACTCTTCATAGAGCTTCCAGATCTCCGAGGACGGATGTTGGATATGTAACACCCCTGACATGGGTTATGGCCTAACCCTAGAAGTTTTGTTTCAGGAAGTTACTTATAAAATTGTTCTTATCTTTTGAAAAATAATTAAGGCCCTTAGTGAAGTTTATTTTCAAGTTTGAACTCAATTGCAAACTATGTGTGCATTATATGATAATCTAAGTGAAAGGTGCAATTTACCTAAGATGAGGGGTTATATTGCAAATGTTATAGATTGAATGTATTCTAAGTGTTTTAAAATTATAAGAAAGAAAATGATTCTAAGTGGTGGCTTGTGGAAAACCTAAAAATCTAAGTGAGAACTTGTTTGAAAAATGCTAATGCTTGATGCATCAATTGTGGTACAAATTGTAATGTAATCAAAATTGAAGGGTTGATGTGTAAATTACCACCCCTAGATTGTCTCTACCCATTTTTAGTATCATCTAGAGGAGAGAGGAAGAAGGAGACACTATGTTTGAATCATCCTAGAGTGAGAGCACTCTTAGTAATGAAAAGACCAAGAAAATGTATAAGTTGAAAGCTATATATATGAGTTATATGGAGTTGTGGATTTAGAATGGGAGTCCCTATCAGCCATAGAGCCATAAAGGGAGTCTCCTATCAGTTTGTGGAGTTTTGGATTTTCCCATGATGGGAAAGGCACTTCAAAGAAGTGATATGTATCGACTTGAAACTTGTCTTAGAAAAAGATTGAGTTGAATATAATAATGTAGTGAATGGATGAAGATAACCAAAGAAGACGACCCTTATCCATTGCATTATCCTTGAAACTTTTATTTTTTTTGCATGGCTAATATAATGATGGGATGCATGCAAATATTATGTGTCGACCATGCATGGCTAGGTGTCATGTAGTAGTTTAAGATAGTGACACCTCTTACACTCTTTTCCATAAATCCCAAGTATAAATACCTTACCCTTCACTTGTTAGTAGACTTTTCAAAATCTTGTTAGCAACCTTCCCTTAGGTATCATGCATGCCACTCTTGTATCATGCATGAGTGAGGATAGTTAAGTGTGGAGCTTGGAATTGGCCAAAGACAAAAGATATCAGCCAAGAAGGTCATAGTAACCTAGCAAAGGTGCTATCAGCCATTTGGGGGTGGAGATATTGTGCAAATGCTAAGAGTTCAAGTCTTGGATCTTGGAGAGGTTCATCTTCAACCTTGAAATGTGAGGAGTTGAAGATTAGAAGTTTCTTTATAGGCGGGTTATATAACTTGAACCCATCTATGTTATTATCTATTTTTCAATATTGTTGAACTTGTTGATTATTTTCAAATTCGGATTTTCATTGATCAATTGATACATCTATGAGTTCCAATAAGTAGTTAAGGATTTTTTTCCATGGTTTAGAATAGTAAGACAAAGGTCTTGAGGTGGATTATGATGACATCATCATGAAACAACCTGATATGGGTTGAAGACTCTTGAAATCTGATATGGAATCTGATACAGAGGTTCACCCGATATGAAGGTAGGTAATACTTTATATATAATATAAGACATGTCCTATGGATGATATGTAAGATATCTATCTATACCTCATACACTATATAAGGTTAAAGCAATACTTTTTACACGATATGGTAAAAACCCTAGATGATGAAATGGAAACCCGATATGCTTTGAAAATCAATTGCCTTTGAAACCCGATATACCCTACTACTTAGTGATGGGTCAAAGAGCAATTAAGTATCCATCTTGTCATGTAACTGAAAAAACAACTAGAGGGGGTGAATAGGGTTTTATAAATTTTTTAACAATAATTTAACTCAAGCAACCACAATTGAGATAATAAGGAGGCAAGGTGTTTAGAGTGGTTCCACCTTTTGCAAAAACTAAAGGAGTCAGTCCACTACCCAATTGTTTCCAATTGGGATTTTGAAAGTATTTAATTTTATTACCTCGCAAGGATGTTACATAAAATTACAAACACTTTCACCACCCTTTGGACAGCCTTCACCTTGAAGTAGTCTCACCAACCTCGAAGCAGCCTTCCTTGAAGTAACTTCAAGCTCCCCCTTGAAGTAGCCTTCCTCTTGAAGTAGCTTCCCGTTGAGACATCCTTCTTGAAGTAGTCCAAAGTCCTCCTTCTCCACCTGAGAAGATAAACCCTCTCCAATCCGCAACCTCCAACCCTAGGAGTAGCAAGGAGAGTACAAGAAATAAGAAAGAACAAGAAGGAAAATGGAAATTACAATTACCATTGTAGCACAAGGCTTGATTTCCTATATCAAGCATTTTGATCTCCTAACCAATGTATATGAAAGTGTAAGTGATGTGGGTAGGAGATGCTAGCCTATAGGACACGAAATTGTAGCAATGGGAAGGATTTTCAAATGCTAGAGTTGCTCAATTGCTCACAAGAAATGATTGCCAATTGCAAGTAGTATACTCAAGTATTGCACAAGTGTGTGTTGGGTGTCCTAAGGCATGTCCTATTTATAGGAATGGCCTATGAGTTCTTAAGGACGTTCTAGACACATTCTAGGAGGTTCTTAGTGGTTAACTAGCTGTTAGGTATCAACTAATTTCTTTAGCAACGACTAGTTAATTAATCCTGAAAAGTGCAGACAAAGACAGTCTCAGTCGAGGAATTGTCGACTGAGAATCCTGTCAGTCGAAGTTTTTGTCGACCGAGGGACTGTCTGGAGCAAGTGTGTATAACGTTCGATTCCAACTCCCAACTACCTTGTCTGCTGTGTCTAACGGCTACTTGGGTCATTCTCGGTCGAGGAATTGGTCGACCGAGAGTGTCTTAGTCGAGAAGTTTGTCGACTGAGATTGACTCTATTTCAATGTTTTAAACTATGTACTAAGTGTGTGTACCGGTGTGCAGTTGTGACACTATTGTAGGGGATGACCTATCTAAGTGTTGTGATTGGCTAGGGAAGATCTAAACACTTGATTTACATGATATCTAAGTACTTGTACATTATATACTTGTACACGTTTTTAGATTTGATTACAATCATGAAATTAAGACATTTTGAGCATATAAATCTTCCAAGGGTTTGTCATCCACCTAATTCCTGCAAACTCAAGTAGCATGTTAGATCCACAAGAATGAAATGTTTGTCATTATCAAAACAAAGGAATTTAAATGATGTCCATTTAGCCAACAATCTCCCCCTTTTTGAAGATGACAAACATTTCCAAAATATAAAATAAGGAAATGTAAATCATATAAAATCATATGAGTTTCATACTTGAAGTTTACCTTTTGTAGCCATTCTCTTGTTTGCAAGTGTGTGCTGGCCGAATGATTATGAAACTCATTGAATTTTATATTTTTGATTTTATATTATTTTTATTTCTCTCCCTTTGTCATTTCAAAAAGATAACCAAGATAATCATTAAGTTTGAATTTTATTACACCCCCTTAATTTGATAATTAGATGCTCCCCCTTAATAAGATATTCAGTTTTAAAAATAAGGGATGCAAACCACTTAATGTCAAATTTAGCCACAATTTATTTCTCAATCATTTGCAAAGGATGTTAAGCCTCGAATTGATATGAGAATCCTTTAAGCTTAGAGTACATGAATGTATCTCTAACCAAATACATGGGATGTTAAGCCCAGATTTGTTTAGAGAATTCCATTATTTGTAGTAGGCTCCAAAATTACTTTAAAGATACTAAGGTCATAACTAGACTCATATTCTCTTTATGATGTTTACAAAGTTTTGTAGGCTCCTTCTTATAGTCAAGATAGTTTTTGTGAGCTCCCCATTAATCTTATAATCAAGATATTTTAAGGATTCGAAGGTCACAATAAGTATTTGATCATAATAAGTTAACCTTTTATGAGAGCTATGCACTAAAATCTTATTTTCAATATATTAAGATTAAGTGCAAGGAAATGATTTACAATTAAGAATTTGGTAAAGCTTATTTTAGGTCGATCTTGACTTCGACCTCAACGCCCCTTGGTCAAACTTGATTTCAACCAAGAGGCAATTTCTGCAGATTTACAATTTAAGTACTCTCATTGAGTTACACATTAATATGTAATATGATCAAATGTATATCAATTTGAAACACTTTGAATGATACCTATTTTGAAAAGATTTTATCAATTGAAAACTTAATATAGACATCACAATGAAGTCTTTGTTCTTGATTTTGATATCCACAGAGATTGTTCTTCTAACATATTCAATCATAGTAAGAATGTAGTTTTCAATCATTTATTTATAAGCAAGATTATTTGCATCAATAGAAATTTCCATAAGTCATGTTGTCACCATGATGCAAAATTATATCCTAGAGCAATCTTGTGTAGAATTTTAAGTAATGAATTTAGTACCTTGCTCTTGATTTGGTTATAATAGATTGAAATAGCTCTTTATTCTAAACAAGTCTCTTATTTTAAACTTATTTCTAGATTAACTCTTTAGAATCGGTCATCCTTGAGTATAAATTAAGAACAAGTTTTATATCTCAAGTTCTTAAAATCAAGAGTTTGCTTTTGATTACTTAAAACAAACAGCTAGATAAGACATTAATATTCTTGTTCTAAGAAACAAACTATTTAGCTTTCCATAGTGTCATCTAGAAAAAATCATTCATTTATTACATGAGATGATACAAGCCATGCACACGATAATCATTATGCATTTGTACCATAGAGTTTTACTGTTATGCAAAATGGCATTTTCATCATCTTTATATGTAATGAGCTGAAACACAATGATCATTTTGAAAACAATATCCATTCATGGTTTGTATATATAGATCAAAGATTATTTTAGGCAAACCAAGTAAATAATGGAAAACAATAAAAGCATATCCATAATTTTATGAAATACAAGGATGATGATCATTTAAGAGCAAATTTCAAGACACATGGTTTTTTATATAGATAGACCAAGGAATACTTAGGACAAACCATGTGGATAGTAATTTCCTCAATCATGGTTTATATTTTCAATTTTAAGCCAAACCATGTAGGAGATTATAGTAATTAAAAATGAACTTGCAATCTATACTATTTCTGTATTGATTTATTTTGCAAGAAGGCATGTTCAATTTTAGATTGCAAAAAGTATACAAGTTTGATAAAATTATATTTAATAAGTCACAATGCAAGCTTAAAGAATTTGTCTCCAAGATTCATTCTTGATTTGCAAATTAAATCAATCATTTATGGCAAATTGATAGCAAATTGGATCAATTAAACAGGTTCAACAGAACTTGATTTGGTCGAATTATTCTTTGATCGAATTTATCTCGGTCGAAGTTTTCTCGATTGAGTATGCTGCTGTTTGTACAGGTTTTATCAGATTGTTCCAAGCTTTAAAAATAGTAACCTGCTCGGTCGATTAATTTTCGACCGATAGTGTTCTCGGTCGAACATTTTCTCGACCGAGAATGTTTCTGTATCATGTTTCAGTAATTATTTGTAAGTAAAACATAGATCACTTTCAATTCAATTTAAAACCCAGTTTAGTTGAGATAAAACATTTAAGTATCAAAGTAACATTTGAGTCAAATATCAACTAATCATATTCAAATCTCTAGGTTTTAGGAACTAAAACAAGTGATTAAAGATGTGTCTCGGCAAGTTTATAAAAAAATGTGTATTTTCAAGTTAGAAATTTTAATTACTTGAATCAATTTGTTATCTCATTATGTTAAGTTGAGATAGACATGAAGATATACAATTTAGAGTCTTTGGTCATATCTCAAATTAATTTAATCTATTTAGTTTGGGGGTTTTGGAACCCATACCAACTCAACATCCTTTTTCTTGTAAGGACATGAGAAGGAATAATGTCCAAGACGCAAACAATAATGGCAACATATAGAATCAATCTCATTTCTCTTTTTATGAGTTTGATCTAGATTGTTCTTGGGTACATATGTATACTTGCCTTTAGGTACATACATAGATTTAGTCTTTGGCACTTGTGTCCTTCTCCCACTAGGTTTTTGATAGAATTTTCCTTTAGGCTTGTAACCTAGTCCTCTCCTTCCAATTTGATCACAAGAATCATTTAAGATCTTATCAAAAACATCATTGTTTCTTAAGCTACTAACTTCTTGTTGTAACTTAAAAATCTCATCCATTCTCATTTTGATATCTAACTTTGCTTGATCTATATTAGATAACAAAGAATCTCTTTCTTTCACAATAGTATCATAATCTAGATGATTGCATAGGATTGGTTGTTTTTGAAGATCATTAATTTGGGCTTGCAAGTTTGTCTTTTCTAGAGAGAGAAGATTGCAATTTGCCTCTATTGATTTCAGCTTAATATCATGGTCTTTAATAGTTAAGTTTAATGTCTCCTTAAGATCTTCTTTTTCATATGTGAGAGCAAGAAGATTAGCATGTAACTCATCATATGCTTTATTAGATTTCCTTAATTTCTTCTTGCACTCAATATACTTATCATGTGTCTCTTGAAGGATAGCAATTAAATCTTCTTTAGTTAAATCAAACAGGCTTACCTCTTCTTCTTCTTCACTTATTGTAGCAATAAGGCATTCTTTGTGCACATCTTCCTTCTTTAACCTCCATGGACATCTAGGTGTTGTGTGCCTTGTTCCTAAGCACCAATTACAGCTTGTTGAAGATTGGTCCATGCTTCTCCTTTGCTTGTGGTTGTTGACACCACCACCCTTCATTCTTCAAGACTCGATTAGAGCTCCTTGAAGCCTGTTTTGATACCAAATGAAAAAACAACTAGAGGGGGGTGAATAGGGTTTTATAATTTTTTTAATAATAATATAACTCAAGCAACCACAATTGAGATAATAAGAAGGAGGCAAGGTGTTTAGAGTGGTTCCACCTTTAGCAAAAACTAAAGGAGTCAGTCCACTACCCAATTGTTTCCAATTGGGATTTTGAAAGTATTTAATTTTATTACCTCGCAAGGATGTTACATAAAATTACAAACACTTTCACCACCCTTTTGACAGCCTTCACCTTGAAGTAGTCACACCAACCTCGAAGTAGCCTTCCTTGAAGTAACTTCAAGCTCCCCCTTGAAGTAGCCTTCCTCTTGAAGTAGCTTCCCATTGAGACAACTTTCTTGAAGTAGTCCAAAGTCCTCCTTCTCCACCGAGAAGACCCTTCTCCACCTGAGAAGATAAACCCTCTCCAATCCGCAACCTCCAACCCTAGGAGTAGCAAGGAGAGTACAAGAAATAAGAAAGAACATGAAGGAAAATGGAAATTACAATTACTGTTGTAGCACAAGGCTTGATTTCCTATATCAAGCATTTTGATCTCCTAACCAATGTATATGAAAGTGTAAGTGTTGTGGGTAGGAGATGATAGCCTATAGGACACGAAATTGTAGCAATGGGAAGGATTTGCAAATGCTAGAGTTGCTCAATTGCTCACAAGAAATGATTGCCAATTGCAAGTAGTATACTCAGGTATTGTACAAGTGTGTGTTGGGTGTCCTAAGGCATGTCCTATTTATAGGAATGGCCTATGAGTGCTTAAGAGCATTCTAGACACATTCTAGAGGGTTCTTAGTGCTTAACTAGCCGTTAGGTATCCACTAATTGCTTTAGAAATGGCTAGTTAATTAATCCTGAAAAGTGCAGACAGAGACAGTCTCGGTCGAGGAATTGTCGACCGAGAATTCTGTCGGTCGAAGTTTTTGTCGACTGAGGGACTGTCTGGAGCAAGTGTGTATAATGTTCGATTCCAACTCCCAACTACCTTGTCTGCTGTGTCTAACGGCTACTTGGGTCATTCTCAGTCGAGGAATTGGTCGACCGAGAGTGTCTCGGTCGAGAAGTTTGTCGACCGAGATTGACTCTGTTTCAATGTTTTAAACTATGTACCAAGTGTGTGTACCAGTGTGCAGTTGTGACACTATTGTAGGGGATGACCTATCTAAGTGTTGTGATTGTCTAGGGAAGATCTAAATGCTTGATTTACATGATATCTAAGTACTTGTACATTATATACGTGTACAAGTTTTTACATTTGATTATAATCATGAAATTAAGACATTTTGAGCATATAGATCTTCCAAGGGTTTTTCATCCACCTAATTCCTGCAACACTCAAGTACCATGTTAGATCCACAAGAATGAAATGTTTATCATTATCAAAACAAAGGGATTTAAATGATGTCCATTTAGCCAACAGTAACCATAATGAAAGAACTGAACCTTGGAAGTATAAGAAGGTTATGAGTTCAAGGGTTTATCTATTATAGGTAACCCGATATGAAATCCAAGATGGAAACCGATATGGTAAATCCAAGAAGGAAACTGATATGGTAAATCCAAGATGGAAACCGATATGGTAATCCAAGATAGAAAACTGATATGGTAGTTTAAGATGGAAAACTGATAAGACAATCTAAGGTAAAGAAACTAATATGATATTATCTTTATACTACTTGAACGATACATGGTAAAGCCATAAATGATATGCCCGATATGGTGCACTCTTGTACACGATATAGGAATTCAATATATCTCTATACCCGTTATGGGATCAAGAGTCTAACCTATACACGATATAATGTTGACTTATGATGATAAAAGCTAAAAGTGATAGCTAACCCGACATGGCTACATGAGATGGTGTTAAGGGATATGCCCTAAACTTGATTTGATGATGTGGTTTCACCACATGACTAATATGGATACATAATATGATGACATGTGCATCTTTAAGCACAATAGGATAACATTATCCACCATGATACCCGATATGGTAGACATGCTCTAATTCATTAGGCTTGTTTATGTGATGTATTTGATTAATGCAATATTGAGATATAAATAAGTTTAATTCAATTTGATAATGATGAGCTAATAAACCTTACGAGGTGAATTAAGTAATCGAAATCCTAGTGGGGATGAGAAAGAAACTAAGTTTGGAAAGTTAATTATGTGATGAACATATAAAAATACTCCTGAAAGGAAAGGAGTATGATTTAGGGCTTAATCCTTGCTAATGAAATTTTGAAACCCTAATTGGTTGATAAAAGAGAATCATAGCTCTAATTCATTGGGGAGAATGTGTTCTTTAGCATTTCATGGTTATTACATGTGTTTGAAATTGTTGATAGCATGATATACTAATTATGCAGGTATCATAAGGTAATGATCATGTCTTAGTAAGAGCTATGATGTTATATAATACAAATTCAATAAGCTATGTGAACTGTGTGAATAAATACCTAGGTCTAATGACCTAGAGGTAATGGTTATCTGCTAAGTGGTGATAGTACTCAGTGATGAACTAAGGGTTTGAAAACCCAGGCATGATGATGAAAAGAAATTGAGATTTTAAGTGAACTAAGTGTTTCAGAGAATATGAAAGTACTTGATAAATACATTTATGCTTTTCTTTGTAGCATCTGATATAATTCTTGTTTGTTACTTGATTGATGCTAAAAGATACATTAATGCACTTAATTAAGCAAGATAAATATTATCATGTAGTTTCCCAGACCATAGATCCATTCAATGTCAGCATTTGTTGAATGGTGAAATGAGTTTTACTCAGAATGCATATTTTTGAATATGTGATCATTAAATGAGGGTGCTCAGTGGACTCCCCAAACTAAATGAGGGTGCTCAGTGAACTCCCTAAATACACCAGGTTGCTCAGTGGACTTCTTGATGAAACTAAACCATGATTGCTCAGTGATCATCTTGATGAAAAATAATCTGAGAAATTTAATGGTCTTCTCCTGAAGAGAGTACGTGCTACAGCTGTAACTCTATAGTGAAGATTCCGCTATACCCTGGCATAGCTAATTACAACAGACATAAGATGTTATGTTAAATCTAAGTGATCTTGTACTGAACGATATATGTGAGGTCTTGAAAGCCGGCTCTGCCACTGACCTTGTATGGTACCAATTTTGACTTACTAGTGCTCGATTGGAGTATGAGAAGTATACCTCATCTCCTCTGGGCTTAAGTGTGAATGTGAACATGTAATAAGCCATGTAGAATATTTGTTTTAGGATCGAATACGGGAAATATTAGTTTATTCCTTCCTACTTTCAGACATCTTAGTAGATACATGTTGTACATGTTCTTCATATTCCTTTTAAAGAAAATTTATGACTTATAGTTCCATTATCAATACTTTTGCTTGGCACTATAAATATATCTACTAGTTGCATAAAATATCCTCTGTTCAGTTTTTACTATTTCCTGTGATGATAATATAGTTGGCAGATAGTTATATCTCTCGTTGAGACAATAGTCTCACCCCGTAGGATCCACAATTTTTAGGTGGATGCAGACGAGGGGCTAGGAACTGAACTGCAGAGGAAGGATCATATCAGCAGGGACATCAGTAGTAGCGTAGGTTGAGTACACCATTTTTCGTGTCTTATACATAGAAGTCCTATGTGTCGTCTCTGTACTCTCAGCTCCTTGGGAGATAGTTCTTAGTGGTTTTTATGAACGACTTGAGATTTTGGTTTGTTTTTCCTCGAGGGTTTATGTTGTTGTTAAATATGTTAGAGTAAAGAAACTGATACTAGTTATCCTTGAGAAGAGATGGTACACTATATGTACAATATGAATCATAGGTGTATATAAAGTTTTGGTTCTTTTTGTAAAGATTTCTTGGAGAAGAATATATGTGCAAAATGATTTTAATTCTTAGTGATTTTTGTTAAATCCGTTGCTTATGATTATTCCGTGATTATTACTGGTGATGGCTTGGTTTGTAATTGGGTCGTCACAGGATGTGGGTTGGCCGGGGGACCAACTCTCCCTACTCCGTCGAAGTAGAGACTCCTCTCCTAGGGGACATGTCATTGATGAAAGAAGGAGGTTAAGAGAATAGAAGCTCGCGGAAGACCATCAACGCCTAGTGCTGCCTTGCTCTGAAATGTAGGAGGAGTGAATGTTGAGGGTGTGAATAAAATGGGTCCACCACCCCTCCTTATATAACTGAATGTGGCAGAGTCAGTACTATCGACTTTTGAGTCGGCGGTACCGAGTTGGCTAGCACAATCCATGATTGGTTGCATCGATAGCTTACGATTGGATGACGTTGTTGTTGCGGATCACCCTAGAGTGGGTGGTATTGACGATGAGTTAGTAGTGCCGACTGGTGTCATAGATCGATACCACCGACCACTCAATGAAATGTGTCGTAGCTATTGGATCATGAGCACACAGATTGCTGATGTGTCAAGTCAGTAGTTTTGACTTTAGGGTCGGTAGTACTGAGTTGTCGTAATTGTTGGTGCTTTTAAATTTGTGGGCTCGGTGTACCAAACCTAGGCGCATCCAAAAGTCAGTAGTACCGACTGAAAAGTCGGTAATACTAAGACCTTATCAGTTAGTGCTCGAAAGATCTTCATAAACTCGGTGGTATGGACCAGTTGAGTCGGTGGTACCGACCAGTTGAATTGGTGGTACCGAGTCTGTGTTGTAGTTGTAGATAAAACCCTGACCTCATTTCGGTACTACCGACTGATAGACTCGATGGTACCGACTTTTATGCCCTGCACACTCCAAAAATGAGTCAAGGTACCATTTTTACAGAAATTTAAGTAAAGTAACAACTAAAAAATGGAAATTGAACCTTAAAACAATGCAATAAAAATTGGGTTGCCTCCCAACAAGCCTCATTATTTAACATCCTAGAATAGATGGTCCTTAGAGAAAGAATTTATGGAACGGTTCAAAGTTGCACCTCCTCTATTCGTGGCTCTACCTCCGCTCCAAAATAGTGCTTTAATCTTTGGCTGTTAACAAGGAATGACATGTTCCCATCTACAATATTCACAACACCATGGTGAAAGACTTTCTCAATCACAAAGGGTCCACTCCACTTGGACCTTAGCTTACCCAGATGTAGCCTAAGCCTAGAATTTAAAATGAGGACTTTCTGACTTGGGAGAAACACCCTATTTGGAATGTGTCTGTCATGAATTTTCTTAGTCCTTTCCTTATGTATCCTAGAGCTTTCATACACATCCATCCTAAGCTCATCTAATTCATTAAGCTCCAAAAGCCTCTTTCTACCCGCTTCATAAATGTTGAAATTCAGCTTCTTCATGGCCCATTTAGACTTATGATTAAGCTCTATGGGTAGATGGCATGCATGGCCATAGACCAACCTAAAAGGTGTTGTTCCTATTCGGGATTTGTAGGCTGTTCTATAAGCCCAAGGATCATCACTTAGCACATAATTCCAGTTCATCCTATTTGCGGAGACCGTCCTTTCCAAAATGTTCTTCACTTCTGTATTGGACACCTCAGCTTGTCCCTGAGTGTGTGGGTGATATGGAGTACCCATTCGGTGCTTCACCCCATACTTGCTGGTAAAGCTCCAAACTACCTATTAGTGAAGTGTGATCCACCATCACTAATAATCAGTCAGGGGAGACCATACTTGTAGAAGATGTACTCTTTCACAAACTTGCACACTACCTGCGCATCATTGGTGTGGGTTGGAATTGCTTCCACCCACTTAGACACATAATCAACTGCAAGTAATATATAAATATTGGAATTAAATGACACAAATGGGCCCATAAAATCTATACCCTAGAGATAAAAAAACCTCAACATCTTGAAACACATTTAAGGGCATCTCATGTCTCTTAGAGATATTACCTGCATGTTGACATGTGTCACAATGACGAAAAAAGTTGTGAGCATCTTTAAACAAGGTAGGCCAATAAAACTTACTCTCTAAGACATTATCTGTAGTCCTAGAGCTAGCATTGTGCCCCCTATGGGTAGAGAGTGACATTGTGACAAGATGCTCTCCACCTCACATTCAGGTACACATCTTCCTAACAACCCATCCCTACATTGCTTAAGAAGAATCGGGTAATCCCAAATATAAAACTTCAATGAGTGGAAAAATCATTTTTTCTCTTCGTATCCCCAATCTACAAACAATTCCTTACAAGTTAGGTAATTAAAAATATCTGCAAACCAAGGATCTTCAATTTTAATTACAAAAAAATTCTCATATGGGAATTCCTCAATAATGGGGTTGGCTACATCTTTTTTTCCGCCCTTTCTAACCTAGACAAATGATTGGGTACAACATTCTCTATCCCTACCTTATCTCTAATTTCAATGTCAAATTCATGAAGCAAAAGAATCCACCTAATCAATCTAGGTTCGACATCTTTCTTTTGTAACAAGTATTTGATGGCAGCATGGTCAGTCCAAACTATCACTTTAGCCCCAACTAGGTATTGGAGGAATTTTTCAAAAGCAAACACTACTGCTAACAATTCTTTTTCAATGGTAGTGTAATTCATCTGTGCCTCATTCAAAGTCTTTGACGCATAATATATGATAGTTGGAGTCTTGTCTCTGCATTGACCCAACACATCTCCTACTACATAATCTGATGTGTCACACATCATCTCAAAAGGAAAGCTCCAATCAGGAGCCTGTGAAATAGGCACGAAGATCAACTTTTCTTTAAAGATTTCAAAAGCTTTTAAACAATGCTCATCAAAGGAAAACTCGACCTCGTTCTCTAAAAGTTCAGACAATGGTTTGGCAATTTTTGAGAAATCCTTGATAAAACAATGGTAAAATCCAGCATGTCCTAAAAAGCTCCTTACTCCATTCATTGATGTTGGTGGAGGTAGTGTGGAGATGACTTCAATCTTTATTAGTTCTACTTCCATGCCTTTGCTGGACACCTTGTGTCCAAGAACAATCCCTTCACTCACCATCATGTGATACTTCTCCCAGTTTAGAACTAGGTGAGTGTCCTCACATCTCTGTAGCTCCCTATCAAGGTTATATAGGAAATCATTGAAAGATTCCCCATACACAGAAAAATCATCCATAAAAACCTCTAAGCACAATCATGTCAGAAAAATGGCGAGCATACAACATTGAAACATAGAAGGGGCATTGCAAAGATCGAAAGGCATCCATTAGTATTTGAACATGCCATTAGGGCAGGTGAAAGTGGATTTCTCCTGATCCTTAGGCTCTATGGAAATTTGATTATACATGAAATATCCGTCAAGAAAATAAAAGTGCGAACGGCCAGATAATCGTTCCAAGATTTGATCAATAAAAGGTAAAGAGAAATGATCTTTAAGGGTGGCTGCATTTAACCGGTGATAATGTATGCACACTCACCATCTTGTTACTAGCCTAGTGGAAATTAATTCATTAGCTGCATTAGTAGTGACTGTGATCCCCCTTTCTTAGGAACTACCTGGGTAGGACTAACCCACATTGAATTAGAAATTTCATAGATCATACCTACCGATAGAAGCTTGACAAATTCCTTCTTCACCACCTCAGTCATAATAGGATTGAGACGCCTCTGAGGTTGGACAATTGCCTTTGTTCCTTCTTCAAGCCGAATCTTGTGTTGGCACAAGGTTGGAGAGATCCCTTTAATGTCAGCTATGGACCACCCAAATGTAGCTCGGTGGTTTTTCAACACAGTGAGTAGCTTTCCTTCCTCTTCACCACTCAAAGAAGATGATATGATCACTGGGTGATTTTCCTCTACATCCAAGAAGACATACTTCAGGTGTGGCGGTAATGGCTTCAGCTCCAAGTCTAGCGGGCTCAATAAAGACGAGACCAATGGTGGTCGTGGTGGTCCCAGGTCTTCAAAGCATCTTGCATGATAGCAACGTACTGCCTTCATCATCAAGACACACTCCTCTAGATGGTTGTTGCAGATGATGTCCCCATTTTGTTCATTAGGCATGCTTCTAAGGGTAGCTTGGGAGATGACTGTATCACATAATCAACTATGGCTTCTTCTACAGTAGCAGGGTCACACTCCTCTCTCTCATCTTCCGGGTAGCACATTGCTTGAGTCAGTGAGATCACCTTTGTATTTTCCAGGATGTCCACCACTAGAGTACCTCTTTCTACTTTAGTCATAACATGGGCCATATCTAGAAATGAATTGCCTAGAAATAGAGAAAACTTGCTATCTACGTGCTGAAGCATGTTGCATTGCACCTTATCTCCCATGGCTTGAGAGTGCTCTAGCATCTTGATCTTGAACGTGTCATCTTGGATTCCCATAGTTAGATATCCTCTTCCCATCTCAAGTATACATGTCTACAGTGGCTTGAAATGGTCTTCTAAGTAGAAGCTCATTGCCATGGTCATCCTACATTTCCATCACTACAAAATCTGTAGGAAAGACGAACCTATCCACTTTCACCAGTACATCCTCGCATATACCATATGGCTTAACTACTAAGTTGTCTGCCAACTGGATTGTCATGCTTCTCTTCCTGGATTCCTTAAGTCTGAGATTCTTTAAGGTAGATATGGGCATCATGTTTATACTCGCCCCTGAATCACATAAAGCCTCTCCAAAATTTGTCTTTCCAATGAATCATGTGATATAGAAGCATCTTAGACCCTGTCGTTTTGAGGCAGTGTCCCCAAAATAAAAGCACTAACCTACTCTTTCAAAACCATGACATCAGAATCTGGTATCCTTCTCTTCTTTGTAATTATATCCTTCAAAAACTTCCCATAAGATGGTATCTTCTCAATAGCGTCTATCAAGGGAATGTTCACAGATAACTTCTAAAAATTATCTAGAAATTTCTTGAACTGTTGGTCCATCTTAGTCACCTTCAAACTATTCGGAAAGGGCACAGGAACCACAGGTTCCCTCTGGTGAGGGGGGATATAAGCCTGAGTTTTATTACCTGCAACCTCATCAATTTGCTCCTCTACAGTCATATCCTGTGCTGACATGTCTGGTTCTTCTTCTTCCATCATTATAGTTTGATTTGTAGCTTCTTCTACACTTGCACCGTGTGATGCATCATTCAGTATCTTCTTGCCACTGCGAAGTAGAACAACTTTCACATAATGATTCCCAGAAGGTACATTGGTGTTCATCGGAAATCCTTGTTGGGTTGGTTGCTTTATTACACTCACATCTACCTATATCTGAGAGATCCGTGTCTCTATGATGCGAATACGTGCCCCTTGTTTCTGAAGATCCCTTTGTGTTTGTGTAATCTTTAGCTCATTCTAACTCACCAGCTTGCCCAACATTTATTCAATATTGTCAATTTTCTGCTACTCTTGTTGATAATATGCTTGGACACCATAATGATGTGGCTTAGGATGTTGCTACTGCGCCTGTGATGGATCCTGTTGGAAGTTGTTAGGATACTTCCAAGAGAATTTGGGGTCCTTCCTCCATGAATAGTCATTGTTCCTGTATTACCCCTGACACACATACTTGCACTCTTCTTCTTCCTTTTCAGGAAATCTATCTGTAGCACATAGCTTCTTAGCAATCAGATCTAACTTTTCATTTAGAGAAGATACCACCTTGGATTCCCCGACACTCTTAATGGTTGCCGATGGCTCTCTTTCACCTCCATGTGATCAGTTTTCAGACATGTTCTTGAGGATCTCATGTCAGGGAGCGGGCTTTTTGTTGAGGAAGAAGCCTTCTCCTGCACTGTCAAGAGTTGTTCTCTCCCCTTTGTGTATGCCATAATAGAAGATCTTGGCCTACCCCAGTAGATCAAATGCCATGATGGAGCACCTTTATCAACATATTCTGAAACCTCTCCCATGCCTTTGAATACGACTCATCAACTTGTTATTTGAAGTTATGTATATTCTTCACCAGGCCATTCATCTTTTACAGAGGGAAATAGCACTCGATGAATGCATCTATCATCTGATCCCATGTCTCGATGATCTCATCATCAAGATTGTTGAACCATGACTTTGCACTATCCGCCAGTGAAGATGAGAACAACTTGAGATATATTGTAGTAGCTAGGATCCTATCTATCTTGACCATATCACAGTTCTCCACAAAATTTCTGATATACATCATTGGATCTTCAAAAGGATGGCCATGGAACACTTGAGATTTGACTAAGGCAACAAGTCTAGGATCTATCTTATAGCTTCCCATATTGATGTCTTGCCTTTTGATGGGCCCTTTCTGGGCCATAGATGACAAAGACTTAATCCTTTCCCATATCGTTAGTTCTTCTCCCTCCATTTTTGCTATCTCTGGTTCTTCTGGTGTCACAGGTCTCTCAGGTGGAGGTGTCGGTGGAGGGGTTTGGTTGAACTTGTCCACAGATTTGCCGGACTCCATTTCTCCTTATAAGAGCTTTACTTGTCTGAAGCCCAGTGATGACGATTCTCCGTGTTCTATGGCTCTGGTACGCACCATATACTAGTTTCCCTAAAATAGTAAAAAGTAGGTATTAGCGCTAGAAGTTTATGATATATCAAAAAGATCTTATGATTCAGCTTGAATGAAATTTGAAAATTATAAAATAAAAAAATAAATGAAAAAAATTGGCCTAGAGTGGGCGACCACAACACTCTGGATGTTGCTTCTTACCTGAAAACGGCGCCAAAAACTTGACACGAGTTTACCGTGTGTAATACACAAGTGAATGTATTGAAGTAATAAAACCTTATTAGGCCCGAGTCAAACATGGGGAAGTGTTTCTCCAGCAGACTACAACTAACTGCAGTCAAATCAACTAAGTTAGTTGTAAATGGTTGAATTGTGTTGAGTTAAAGAACTAATACAGAAACAAAATGAATTAAATGTTTGAATTAATCAGAGATGGAATGAATTCCTTAGGATAGTGGTTTCACTATAGATAACACTAATAATTAACCTCACACACTAATATCTATTATCTCAATCTCTGGATAAGGAGCATGTAGCCAGAATTACCTACTCCCATAGTGTAATTCACTACCTAATCTAATGGCATTCCCACTTCTGCAGTTATTGGTTGATTAGTTAGATGATTTATGATTATTCTCTAGGTTTCTCCTCTCGTTTACACTCCACTTTTCCCAAAGGGCACATTATATGGGTTAATCTATGATATCCAACCCTTAATCCCTCTCCCGAGGTGACAAAGCATCTATTAATCCACTAATGGTGATCAAGCACAAATATAACACAAATCTTTCATTGATTTATATCTAGTAAAAACTGATAAAATTGATTTTAATGCATAGAAATCAATTATAATGTATATCCGGGATACTCCCAAATCTTAAGGAATAAAGGTTTTTAGCCTTGCATGGTTTTTATCGATAAATACATGGAAAGGAAGAATGTGGGAAATATTAGGAAACTAAAGTAACCCCTGAATCTCTGCCCGTCCGGAAGATCCCCTCCATCGTACATGCGTTCTGTTATCTTCCAGCTGCAGAATCGTCCTCCAAAGGTGCTCAGATCTTCTTGGTTGCAGCTTTCGGTCCTCAATTCTTCTCTTCTCTCTCTCTAATTTTTATGCAATGAAAATAGCTGCCTTTCCCCTTGGTCTGACTGTTGTCCCCCTAACTCATAGAAGGCACTTAGGGTGCAAAATAACATCCATTATTGGATTAGAGTAAAATTTGTGGATGGCCTGATCGGGCATACTCGGTAGTACCGACTAGGTGAGTCAGTAGAACTGAGTCACTTAGGTTTAATCATGTGATCCCGATCATGTCGGTAATATCGACTGGACTCGATAGCATCGAGTTTTGTGATTTTCAAACCACCTCCCTGACGTCAACTCAGTAACACTGAGTTGGAAAGTCGGTAGCACCAAGTTTTCTCGAATCACGTTGGGGTTTACTGATGCTATTTTAGTACCACTGACTTTGACTGTTGGTAGTACTGACTCTGGGCAAGTTTGGGGTCCATCACTGATGTCAAGTTGGTACCACCGACTGTTACCAGGTCGGTAGCACTGAGTATGTGGAACTTCCTTGTACCTAAAAACTTGGGATGCGTAAAATACTACATAAAACAGTTAAAATCACATAATTTGATGCATTCAATAGAAACATGCCATCCATGTCATTCAATGCATAATAAATCAAATAAATGACTAATCTACACATGAAATCAAGGAAAAATGTGCTTGTAATAATGACTAAAAACACATGCATCATCATCCTTTGCATATTAGTATTTGAGACATTGGTGAATACTGATAACCTAGAATATGAGGATAAATATGATGATGAGATCCATGTCTCAGTGGTATGATATAACAATAAATAGCATTTTTATGCTTACAAGTTTACTATTAACATAGTAGTAAAGGTAGACTAATGTAATAAGTAGTCTATGTTGACACGAATCAATGATATGCATTTGATCAGTGGTTGAATCTCAGCTTCCCTACTGACTTTCTTGGAGTAGAGGCACACTGGAATTTGTCTATCGCAACCACTGATTTATTGATTTCTACTTGATGGTGCTAATAATAACAATTTTAGGTGCAATATAAGAGTAAAAAAGTCATGAGTTCAAGTGTAAACGAGTCAGAAAAACATTATAGTATGATTTTCCAAAGGAACCCAAAATATATACACTACATGAATTTATTACTTGTTTTATCCCTAGGTAGGATTAGGTATACCACTCAAACCACTAGGTAGTGACTATGAAGTCTGTCATATCACTATGTAAGGTCTTAGTAACATCTCCATAAGACCATGACACTCCTCATTAGATGTGAGTATAAACAAAGTAGTGGACACATCAGACAAACATAATGATAGAGAGCTCAAAATCAAGTTTGCATAATTTGGTCCATCCCGGGGTACTCAGGCAATGACATCTCATCCATTGGGTGCCATCCCTAAAATATTCATATCACATATCCATATCACATATCACTTATCACATATCACATATCACATATCACATATCACATATCACATATCACATATTACATATCACATATCACATATCACATATCACATATCACATATCACATATCACATATCACATATCACATATCACATATCACATATCACATATCACATATCACATATCACATGTCACATGTCACACATCACATGTATCACTACTCTAAGGCTTTGTCCACACTCATATACTTATCCAAAATATATTTGAAATAAAAAATATGATCACCACATATACTTACCAATATATCCATGTACCATCTCCCAATCAAAGATTCTACAAAGACACTCATTCTTCTATCCTTAACTCAAACACTGGAACATATCTACTTGAGTTTAAATTTGAATTTGTCAAGGATGAAAATGAGGCATATAGATTTATAATGACCTAAATCAAGTAAATTTTACTCTAGAAGATATAAGATATCTCATATTATATTCCAAAGTACCCATACATGGTATGAATCACCATTTTCAACCATAAAAAGTCATCCTTTGTAAAGACTTAGAGTTTACCTCCAAGGGTTTTCTCCCTTAATAATTCAAACATGAAACCCCATGAAAAAAAATATTGGACAAACTCCAAAGAATGAGAAACTTAATGCATATACAACATTTTCCATAAAAATGTGTTTTTAGGCATCTAAGAGCTACATTTAGGTTATAATATATATACAATAAATTCTAGAATAATAATAATTAGGAAAAATACTATTACTAGTCTAGATGATCCTTCAAATAGTAAGGAATGTTATATGTTATTATTATGTTCAATATGGTATCAAACAACCACAAAAGAGTCATTTTAAGAAAAAATGTGCTTATGTAAAAATTTATGCCCTTCATGCAATAATTGGGCATATTATTAATATCATGAACCGCCATCTGAATATACATTAAGGATGTAAATTCGTGATGAATTCAAAATGCCACAAAAGAGACCACTAATGTTCCAACTTTAGGCAAAGACACACATGGTTTATGCATATTAGGGATTTTCATGCATGTTTGTAGGAAAATGATGCTAAAATAAGTTATACCACTCACCTTGAGTGTGATGAAACCATGAAAAAAAAGAAATCCACTGAATAAATACTAAGACAAGTGAAAATAGCCCCTCCAACTCCAAGATGACACCTCCAAGTAGGATACATGACTAACTAGAGAAAAAATAGAGAAGAGAAGAGTTCTTTAGCTACATGCAATAAGTTCCACTATGGAACTCCATGGATCCTAGACAAAGGAAGGATATGAGAGAGAAATCAATAATAATATACAAGATAAAGAGTAGATCATACATTGTTTTGGGTTAGAAAGAAGCTATCAAGCTTTAGAGGAAGTTTGATCATCAACTTTGATCCACATGCATGCTCCAAACCTTGTCTATTGAGGTACTAGAGATCTTACTTATCCTTTTTGGTCGTCCTCCAAATTTTCTAGTTTATCTTGGGTGTCAAGTGGAGTATAAATTAGATGGGTTATGGTTATATATAGGCAATAGTGGTTAAATCACTAAAAAACCCTACTAAAGTGAGATATCGACCCCAAACATAGGAGGGGTATCAAGACCCATGGACATCCTCCCATCAAGGGTAACTGATTGAGGGTCCTCCATCTTAGGTCCATCATTCATCCCTCCAACCTCACCGTTAAGGCTCAACATCCTTCACCCTTGAGCTACACACAACACCATGCTATTGAAGTGCACTTCTACATCAAGCTAGAGAAACTCCATCAATCCACACTTGTCGAGGGTCTACCTCCACTAAAACCTATCAAGGTGAAATCTATCAAGTCTAAACATATCTACGCTCAAGGCCATAGAAGTTCCCTTTCCAAGACCCATCAAGGGTACAAACCCTTCAACCTATCAAGGTTCAACAACTTCAACCTTATCTTCCCACCACATTTCCCACCCATCAAGATCCAACTACTCAACCCTATTGAGGTGCCCATCTACCCTACCGTGTTTCCCTCTATACTTAGTCCACATAGGCTCCCTCAAAAACATATCTGTCGAGTCAAGGGAGGGTTTATAGCCATCGAGAGTGAAGGTGAACCATCAAGGCTAGGTACATCAACCACTATACCAAGCTACGCTAGGATTAGAACCTAAGTAAGATACCCTAGATAACCAAATTTCAAAAGCATCTAGTGCTAGTATATATGCCCAGAGTGCCAATCATTTGATGATTGTATTGGGGCATCATGTATTTGATTTGATAATAATGAAAGTAATTGTGTCTATTATGTTTTTCTTGGTCATTAGATGATGACACAAACATGGTATATGTAACGACCCCGCCTCCCAGTAACCCCCAATCAAGGGAGACCAAGAGGTCAGAGCCGTTATCCCAATTTCTGGATCAAAAGTTTGACAAATAATCGATAATAATTATCAAATTCTACTAAACTAAACTAAAAGGCTGTAATAAAAATTAACTTCGCATACTTTTTTCAAAAACTTGAACATCTACTTCTATCCACCTCCGGAGTCTATTCTAACTATCCCTCCTTTGCACTTTAATTCTCATTTAATTCTACATATGCCACTTTACTGTTTGTTCTTTTCACTTGTACCTAAAATGCTGACAAACAAAACGTCGATCAACATAAATCTGGTATGTGGGGCAAACAATAATCGTGCAATTAATATCAACATATTGTAGTCAATTATAGTTTAACAAACAAATTTACATTTTAAACATGACTGCTCAATCCATACATACCCTAGCCTCTGCGCTGTCCCTACAGTGGACCTGGATGCTACCTTTCTTATGGTAAATCCCCATTAAACCCTACATGATCCTACCTAACAAGTAGATCAATATCTAGGGTTGAGTTGCATGGCACTACCCATAGGTAGCCCAATCCCTAACTCATCGTGTGCTAAAGAGTCGCATGGCACTACCCATAGGTAGCCCAAACACTAACTCTTGATAATCTGATGGTCTCACTTATCAGGTTGACCCTTTACCAGATTACCCTTTTCATCATTAGCAAAGCCACAGAGGAGGACCAGGATCTGGGCCAGTCATGTACACATATTTGTGGTGATAATCATAGTCACTTTATAGTTGCATGAAATAAAAGTCATCCAAGCAGCTATTTCCAGGCAATCGATAAAAACGTTCGGGAATCGCCGTGAAACTAAAGCGATTATTCATAAACATAACCACATACCTGTTAGGATGATTTGAGATAGAATAATCCAATCAAGAAATCCAAATAGGCAAGCAAGCACATTATGAGATCTTGAAATATGCATACAATTTCCTATTATTAATCATGCCATCAAGATCTATTAAACCTAGCTCGCTTCCTAGGGTTTCTAGTCCACTTTTAGGGTTTCTATTGCAATTAGGGTTTCCCTTCATTTTTTACTATTTTAAACCCTAATTTTATACAATTATCACAAACCCTAATTATCTCATCTATTCTTCATAAAGGATATTAAGGTTATCCTTTAACAACATTTAACCCTAAATTAAAAAAAAGTACAATTAACCATTAATTAAGTCCATTAAGCCTCTTTTACATTAAATCTAACATCTTTATCCTTTTAATCCATGACAAGTTCATTATGCTCATTTATCATCAATTCATAGTTCATTGTGGTCCAATTCACATATGAACTCTATTTGTCATTAATTCTACCTTTGTTCATTAAAAAACCCTAATTACTACATTAAGATTATTTATCCACAATTAGGAAACTTTATACTCAAAATAGCTTAGAATCATCATATATTAGCTTTATTCACGATTTTGAATAATTAAAACCATTAAGAGTCACATTTACTAATATTAGGATTTCAAGGCCCATTAAAGCATATTAATGCACATGAATTTCTAAATTAAACCAATTATGTGCAAAGTTCATCCTTTTTTATCTTAATGTATCTTTTCATGATTAACATGCAAATTCCAACTTTAATCATCCATTAAACCCTATTAATTCATTAATCATCTCTAATTAGGGTTTCTTAATCATTAAAGCACTAAAATTGATAAATTCCATTACTTTTCGAATTGCAATCAGAAAAAGGCTTCAATAATATTTTATTGCATTCCTCGTGTTCTTCTGAGAAAAATTCATATATTATGCGTATCCATCCGAGCTACCGATATTTAAATAAGAATTTTGCAAGATATGCTTACTTGAGCCAATAGCAGGTTGACATGTCATCAAACTCATGCAACGTTCTTCAACGCAACTCGGCCCGCTTAAAACATATCGAAAAGTCGATAATGCCCTCGCACGGCTCCTTGGTCTTGCAATGCCCGGAGGGGCAAAACCATCCAACTCCACCTGTTCTTCTTCTACCTCACGCCATCCACTTGCTGCCGCCTTAGCGGCCAAGGGCGCAGCTTCTCCACCCCCTTCCTGGACCCAAGGGCCACCGACGACTGCTGCTCCGCCTCTAAGGCCCTCCACTGAATCCACCCAAGCCTCCACCCTGGGCTCGGATGGTCGAGTACAAGGTCACTGGACCTGTGACCCGTGGCTGTGCTACAGACCCCTTTGTAGTGCTACGTAAAGGTGGGAGCAAGGTGGTGATGGCCGTTCCCTCCTCGGTTGTCGTGGGAGCATCCTGCTTCCTTAAAAACTACGTAACAGTCCCTCGTTGCTCCATGGTCGAGCTATTCCTCCACCTTAGGGTTTGCTTACAAAGAAGGAGAAGAAGAAGAGATGGATACATGGAACTCCTCTTGAACTTGACCCTGGGCTCTACCCCTTATATAGGGGAGGGTATCCACACCCCAAGACGTTCACTCAAGAGGAAACAAGTCCCTTTCCTAAAAGGAAACAATTTCCCTTACTTAAGAAGTAACTTCTCTCTCTTCATTATCCCTTTAAATATACTTTGTTCTTTAGATATTAGGAATTCGAAATTCCTCTCACTTATTCTCTTTATTGCTTGACTTTTAACCCATTGGCACGAAATTCTTTTTTCATTTAGTAGAAAATACTTCCTTTTTAGAAATGCCACCAAAATCATTAATAATGTATCACATTATCCTCTTATTTTGTATTATTGGTATTTTCTCTTTCTTTCTTCTCCATTGGGGCTACCTGGACCCCAAGGAACTCCAAGATTTCGAAATTCCTTTTTAAGGATACTTATTATCCTTCTAGATGCATCTATATTCATTATTTCACATTATCTTGTTTATTTCTTATTAAAATATCTCTTTTTGAGGATTTCTCTTTATCTTTCTTTTTATTTTCCTCATTGGCATTCTATTTAACATTAGGAATCCGTTGGATATGAAAATCCATCAAGGGTAACTCAATTATACCTCTTTCCACTTATTTCCCACATTTTATCATTGTTTTCAATTTCTTTCTTAATAAAGAAATACTTAATTGGTCTTTTCTTTTCTTTTCTTTTCTTGTTGCATTATCTTTGCAACTTTTGACTCCTTGGAACCCAAGGAATCTAAGAGGCACAAAATCCACCTTTGGATTAAATTCTTTTGCCTTCTAGAGGTTTCTACATTTTTCTTTTCTCCATTTCTTATTAATAATGGAGTTCCTTTTGTCTTTTCCTTGTTATTGAGCCCAATAGCCAATAAATCCCACAAAACAACCAACGAAGCTATTGTAAATGAAACTCATTTATTAAAAAAAATTATATCATTATTTTTTCCAATATCTCTAATATGAGAAATTACATTTCTCACCAAATGAACCCAAAAGTTGGGTTTGTAACATCCTTCCCCTCTTATAGGAATTTTCCCCTCAAAATTCCATCAAGCAAACAAACAATTTAGGATAAGACTTTTCCATGTCCATCATTGGCCGCTATGTAGCTTTACCTTATCCATGGCACTTCCAAAGAACCTTTATCATCACATATTCTTTTCTCTGAGTTCTCTCACCTTGGCATCTATTAACCTCACAGGCGACTCAGGTCATTTCAGCCTCCCTTGGGGCTCACTAGGTTCATTGCTCCGCACATGGTCTAGGTACCTCTCATAGTGCTCTAAATTGTACACATGGAACTCATCACACATCACATTATCCTGAGGGGTAAGGGAAAACTTAACCATCTCCACCAAACCATGTCAAAAGAACCCATGCATCGGGGACTCAACTCTCTTAGCTATAACTTAGAGGAGTTGGATTTTTATGTCACATATTCCCCCACAATGAACTGCATGTCAGTCTACTTTGCATCAGCTTACAACTCATGTCGTCTCTGGGTTCCTTTTAGCCATTGCACGATCAAAGCGACTTCATCTGCACACATTGTGGTCCTTTCTTGACCTTCATGAGGTCCCCTCACCAACATCATCTTAATGAAGTGGTGACTGACACAACCTCCCTTACAGACCTTCTTTACATCCCGTTACTGGCTATGGTGGTTATAATCACATCTTATCGAAGACTAGAACTGTCTCCATGTATCACCTTGAATGAGCACACATGCACTCATCAGACCCTCTAGTCTGGATCATACTAACCATTAGCTAGGGTGATAAACTGTACTAACATCGAGTTCTTCATGTATCTACTTCCACCTTATGGAAGTGTATCTTTAGGTTATACTCAAGAACTTTTGAACTCGCATCATGGTGTAGTTGAACCATCTCCTTCTCATATGTAGTTCAACCAGATATGTCCCTTGACAGTACTCTTTCTTTCTCATGTCATCGAGTTAAGGCGATCTACCATAACCCATATTGCATCTTGACCTTCCTTGATCTAGGGGAGACTTACTACAACATCCATAGTGATGAACTCCCATTCCCTCTCAGGGATTCTTTTATCCTCTATATTGATACACTGGGTTACTGGTGTTCGTCCTTCACCTCCTGGCTTGCATGGAAACATACCACATGCAACTTCATCTTAAGCATCCAAAGTACCACTGTCACTTACTATCTTTATAGTACCATGGTGTATGGTGATCTTCAATCATGATCTCCTGTATTGTCATGATTCCTTAAGTTCAATTCCTCAGAAACCTTAAACTACTATAATCGGGGTTTCATCACCTTCCTTTCTAGAGAAGTGCATCTGAGGTTCTACAACCATCCTTTCATCATGGTAAGCCATAGGCTGGCTAACCAAACAACCATTAACTTGATCAACCAATATTGTTACATCTGAGCGTTAGCCAAACTTATCTCTTTTTCCAACTGGGGGTTATTCTATCAACCTCTTCTAGCCTCCATCGAAACTAGGCAGTTGTATGTCATCCAGAGCATCCAATACCACTTCACATCCTTAGGTGTTAGGTAACGTTGAAGACATACACCTCCATGTATTTCACTTATTACCTCATCTCAGCTCTAAGTCTATCTTCATCAAGAAAACTCTGAGCTTATTCTCTTAGTTTTTCAAACTCAACCTTCATAGCTCATGACAAAAACATCCTCATAAGATGAATACCTCAATACTCTTGCTATTTGCAAACTATTCACTCCACAAGGGCATGTTATCATCTCTGTCCTCATACCTCATAACAACGTTCCAACTCACATCATCTTTTATCCTTGGTGTATGGCATGCGTATTGTCCTATCTCTCACTCCCATAACAAGAGGAAATAAGCATTTGGCTGTAGTCCAAATACAGAGTTCTTCCTGTTCCAAATAAGCATTGGTACATCCCACCTTTCCAGTACACCTTTAAATCTAAGTTGAAACATGCAACTTATGCCTCTACATCACAATCATATTCATATCAAAGTTACTTTCATGGAAAACTGGTCTCAAACTTACTTAGGTCCACACACATTCCTTGGTCATCTCCTCTAGGTCTATAGGGTGCCGACACTTTTGGGGTCATCCATCTTCCTTTATGCATCCAGAGAGTGCCCTACTCATGCACCCTTTGGGTCCCATGAGTTCATGAAGGTGATCAATCTCCTAACCCATTGCCACTCAGACAATGATAGATGTTACCTCTCGACCCTATGGTCATGTGCAACTAGGGAATTAGGCAACTCCTACTTCCATCAGTGTTATCCCTACCAGACCCTAGGATAGACTTAGGATTATATTGTAGTACATGTCCAACTTAGAACCTTACCCAAGCCTTCATCATCTCTTTCTCTGCATTCATGGCTGACTTCCATCCGTTCATAGGGGCATGACAACCTACCTGCCTTGGTCAGGCCCCATACCGGTTACCTCCATGGTAACACATCCACATGCACTTAGAGATGGTTATCTATGGGTCTATAGGTTCATTCTCATACCATGTACTTTTTACTTAGCTTCTCAAAATCCTATGAGACCTCTTTAGGTTTCCTCAAAACCCACCAAATTGGTATACACCCTACCAAAGGGTCCCTCTCCAAGGATGGGAGGAAACTACAACTCTTGACAAAAAGGTCACAAACATCCTTAGGGTCTATATTCACATGAGCAAGCATAACCCTAGCAAGCTCCTAAGGTACAAGCAGACCACCTATTAAACCATGCTAGGTCATACTTGTTCTCATCCTCAACACTGGATCACGATCATACCTTCCCATGTCATCCACTTAGCTGTGAGGTGTTCATCAAACATACCTTTAAACTTAAGGGGTTCCCTCTCGTCTAACCATGAGGAGTACCATGCTGGAATCTATAGAAACTCAAATCTCATCATGAGCATCAGGTACACCACTTCCCCTCTTAGGCCTAAGAACCCTAGGTTCATTTCTTTATGCACAGATGTCCAACTGCATGCTCAACCTTTAACCATGAACCAAGCATGTCGAAGGTATGTCCTGCGCTTCCCATGATCCTTTTATTCGAGCAACACTTCAGAGTTGAGTCCTCCTCAAGGAAAATCAACAAGGTACAAGGCATTACAACCTGTTACTAAACCTCTTCATGGTTTAAGGAACTCTTCTTCTCATCTATACCATAGGTTCAAAGGTACCAACAATCTCATCCTCTCTCTAGGGTTTGGTTCCTCTAATGGCAACCAAGATATCGTCAGCATGAGGCAACCACTATCATCCACTTAGGTCGCATCATCCTCAACTCCCCACTTTTCCTCATATCTCAGAGTCTAGGCTTCCAACCTTCTTGCTTGGGTCCTGCTCTCTCTCTAGAGCTAACTCCACAACCAACCTTATACAAAAGGTCCTCTCTCCATGAAGATGGATCAAGCTCACAAGCATACCTCTACGTGGGTGAAGCCTATGTTCAAACCTATCTTTTCTCAAGGTTATCCCTAGCCTTTTATGCTTATCTCATCAGCTATCTAACATACTCCCTTGGCCAGGGTTTCAACCTACTGCTCGCACTACTGACGTATTCTGGGTGCCTAATATGCCATGCTCATACAAGCTTAGGGGGTTTCTAAAGGTCGTTCTCTGACCTCATAAATGAAGGAACTATCCTTCACTCTAACATGCACGACCCTTTCCAGGGTTGGGTCACCAAAGGTACGCGGTCATCCAACTTCTCATGGCTCATATGGCATCCAAGGCATGTCTATCCAAACAACTAGTCTACCATGACATCTAACTCATCATGACATCTCTCTCTCTAACCTTCACTTAGGGTTAGGGTTAACATCATCCTCAAAGGATGTGCCAGGTCTCTACTTGTAACGAAGATTTCTACCTCCAAGACTAACTCTCTTTACTTATCCTCATGACAAGAAGGTCTAGCCTCAGGTCTCTCCTGAGGGCATGACAACTTATGTCATATGTCCTAAGCATTTATCTATTCTTTTACGCTTAATCTATTAATCTTATGTCCATGACATCTTATTTACATGCTTTTTATTAATTTGGTGGAGGATTCCCTAAACCTTATCAACCTTACCCATACCTCAAGAGGGTGAGGAAAAAGAGAAAACCCTAGCCTTATAATCCTTAACAACATTTGAGTTGAGAAGGGATGAACAAGATGAGAGAGTCCTAAAGGTATCTTATTTTGAGTCAGATTCTAAGACATCGGCCAAACAGTCACACTAATCCGGGAGTCCTCATATTCCGACTAGTGGTGCGGAGGAAAATCTTGCCAGCCCCCGGACGTGATCCATTTCTATACACCTCTGTCGTTCATAAATTCCTCTAATAACTCCCTTGGGTTCTACAGAGTTTGTAAAATTTAATAATTATTAAATATTAAATGAGGAACCTATGCTCTGATACTAAATGTAACGACCTCGCCTCCCAGTAACCCCCAATTGAGGGAGACTAAGAGGTCAGAGCCGTTATCCCAATTTCCGGATTAAAGGTTTGACAAATAATCGATAATAATGATCAAATTCTACTAAACTAAACTGAAAGGCTGTAATAAAAATTAACTTCACATAACATTTTCAAAAACTTGAACATCTACTTCTATCCACCTCCAGATTCTATTCTAACTAACCCTCCTTTGCACTTTAATTCTCATTTAATTCCACATATGCCACTTTACTGTTTGTTCTTTTCACTTGTACCTAAAATGCCGACAAACAAAACATCGGTCAGCATAAAGCTGGTAAGTGGGGGAAACAATAATCGTGCAATTAATATCAATATATTGCAGTCAATTACAGTTTAACAAACAAATTTACGTTTTAAACATGACTGCTCAATCAATACATACCCTAGCCTCTGTGTTGTCCCTACAGTGGACCTGGATGATACCTTTCTTATGGTAGATCCCCATTAAACCCTGCATGATCCTACCTAACAAGTAGACCAATATCTAGGATTGAGTCGCATGGCACTACCCATAGGTAGGCCATTCCCTAACTCATGGTGTGCTAAAGTGTAACATTCTCTTTTTAGTACTTTATTGAAATTCCTTAAATACATGTTATTCATGGTCATCATTAAAAAATGAGTCATTATCTGTAATATTGATAATAATAATCAACTAGGAATTTTTTTTATTAAGAGAACACGTAATAATATAGTACTACACAAAATGTCAAGATTTAATTGTATTTTGATAATTAGTTACTTAATATTAAAGATTTACCGTATTTTAATTATAGTAATATTTCAAGCCAATTTATTACAAAACGAACACTTTCAAAATATTCTACACATTAAATAAGACAAGTGATCAAAATTTGGGATCAATTGGGTCCATTTTGATAAGGCAAAAGATTTTCATAAGATAATAGTAAGAAAAGGGTTTATTTCTATTTTATTTGTTCTTCCCACAATTTTCTTTGAATCGGGAGTAACTTGGGTCGAGGATGATTCTCATAGTCACTCTAGAATGAATATATGAGATTAGGGTTTAGGAATAGATTCCCAAGGAAAGCTACCATGACCTAGAATAACTAGAGTTTTCACCTTAGAAGAGATAGATGTGTCAGAAGTAGATGTTTACTTGATACTTGATTAGCTCTCAACCTAACCCTTGCTAATGATATAGACTCTCCATTCTCAATGGTTATGGCCAGCGGATTGAGAATTTAAGAGGGATGTCATAAGCATTGGATTTTGATGTGTCTCTCCTTTCTTACTTATCCATGTGGTATGGGACACATGTATTGGTAGGTTAGTGAGAGATGACATGTCATGATCCCATATCTCTGGATATGTGCCTGATCACCACATATCTAGGAATGTGGGGGTTACCTAAAGAACCTAAGATTTGACAATCATGTGCACCTAATTTAGAAAGTCATGACAAGGTTGAGGCAGATTCCTTAAGTATAGTGTCAAGTTTAGTTATATAAACCCTAATATGAGTTAAGCAGTAGACCAAGACAATAGATAACACTCTCATAAATATTTTATGAAATACTTTACATATCTTTTTCATGAATTTTTTTAACATAAGTGTATCTTGATATGCTAATTATCAAAGAATAAAGAGATAAGCAAAACCCTAAGGTGGGTAGTTGCCTAAATAAAATTTCGAGGGCAAAATTTGTCCAAGGTGGGTAGAATTGTAACATTCTCTTTTTAGTACTTTATTGAAATTCCTTAAATACACGCTATTCACGGTCATCATTAAAAAATGAGTCATTATCTGTAATATTGATAATAATAATCCACTAGGAATTTGTTTTATTAAGAGAACACGTAATAATATAGTACTACACAAAATGTCAAGATTTAATTGTATTTTGATAATTAATTACTTAATATTAAAGCTTTACCGTATTTTAATTATAGTAATATTTCAAGCCAATTTATTACAAAACGAACACTTTTAAAATATTCTACACATTAAATAAGACAAGTGATCAAAATTTGGGATCAATTGGGTCCATTTTGATAAGGCAAAATATTTTCATAAGATAATAGTAAGAAAAGGGTTTATTTCTATTTTATTTGTTCTCCCCACAATTTTCTTTGAATCGGGAGTAACTTGGGTCGTCCGATGTGGATGTATGATGTCATCTGCTCAATCTCATCCGTCAGCCTCTTTCTTCAACCTCCGACATTTCGGCCCCAATTTTCATCCCGATAATCTCGGATTTCTCGCAGTCTGCTAATCCTTTCTGGAAGCCAATTTCTCCATCACCATCGGGACATTTCTCCACTCCTTTTAAGCCCTTACAAAAAATCCTAGATCTCACAATATTAGAAACACCCAAAATCACCCCCAACGTGCTCCGACGCTGTTCCAGGAAGACGTCCGATGAATGAAATCTAGTAATCTGTGAGCAAGGAAAAGCTCCAAGAATGCCTTCCCTTTATCCCCCACCCGTCGATTTGTCCCCTACACCTCCGAAACACCCTGACCTACTCAGTTTCCCCACCAGTGGTACTCAATGTTGTTCTTCACCTCTGCGCCACCTCCATCCGATTCTCTGTACCTGAACAATTTTCATGCCTGTCCGAACCCAGGCCTGGTCATCTTTTGGTCTGCACCGCGACGGAGCTCTTATTACACCAGGATCGCATGAACTTGATGAAGAGGTTGAAGAGGACCTGACAAGGCTTCCCCAACCCCTCGTCGATCAACTCCTGAGGTAAGCCAGTTTTCCTGCTTGCAAAGTACCGTCTCGCTAGGCTATGGAGCCGCTTCGCTTGGCTTTGGCATATCGACCTGTTAGTTGACCTCGTATTCACTTGGAGTTTGCTTTTAAATGGTTTTGAGGGTACAAGTTCGCACCTGGTTCCAGTGATGTTTCCCCTGTTTTTTTCTTATTTCCGGCTACCTGCTTCGGCATGATGAGCCAGCCGCTCTCATTGTTTCCTGTGTTGAAACAAGGGACCTTTGAGTCCGGTTTGTACGTCGAAGGCTTTACATCAGTCCACATTAAACATGTGTTGAGATAATGCTGGGAACATGACTTTTGGAGCCATATTCATCGCTTGGAGCAGAGATAGTTACTGCTTTGGTTTCTTGTATAATAAAGCTTTTGTTTTCCACAAGGGTTCCTGGATGAGACGACGGCCTCCCTTTACAATTGTTATTGATTCATTTAAGTATCACATTATAGAATGGGTGGTTAATGGTACGAGCACAGGAAGAATATAATAATCAATCCATTCATCCGAAAATTTCCAAAAACATAGTCACATACTCAGAAAAATGTACTGATCCCAGGGGAACAATATTATCACCTAACGTTGTATAATCAACTATTCAAGCAAATGCGTGCTATTTACATCTTATTAATATGATGGATGAACTTATATTAATTGGTCATAGTCCGAACCAATAGCTAAGCCAGTAATCCATACCACCTAGATTTAAGATAAGTGATTTCTAATTACAATCTTAAAATACGATAATGTTATTTCAAGTATGATCCTAATTATGATACGCTATTAATAAATGCATAGAGGTAACGTGTATATATGCGTGAATAAATGGGATTTGAATAAGAACCCTTCCATTCGTTTTAAGAACCAAAACACAAAATCCTAATATCTATATGGTTACATACAAGGGTCAGCATAAATAAACACTAATCGAAAGATTAAAAGGGTAGATAAAGTGAAAAGTAGAAAGTTGAAAATCACCTAAACTCTAACCCTAACTCATATAACTCAAAGGGTAAGAAAATACACCGTAGTAATCGCTAGAACATTAGACCATGAGTATGACCCTAGATGACTAAACTCTAAGAAGAGACATGAAGGCTAGATCCTTTGGTTTTCAGGAGAAGGTTAGGAGCAGGACTTGAAGCAGTATCTTCATAAAACAATTGGCTTACCACAGGTAAATGGTCCATGCCCATGAGTATTCATATTTATTATGCTCATTACCTCTACATGTTTCTCATATAAGGCATTTAGATTCATGTGTTATAATATCCTAAAATCTTAAGTAAGATATGCAATTCAACTTTTCATACCTCAAGGTGATGTTCTCTCATATAATTCATATCTCAAGTAGAAATATATTGCTCAAAATGGTTGAAATTCATGGACAATGTCCATGAGAAGATTTAAAGGATCATGCTTCTATAAGATTTCTTACAATGATTCATATTAATGAATGAGACTCCAAAATAAGATATATAGTCATAACTTAGTTGACGTGGAGTTCCAGGTGGTCTGCGTGGGCTACATAGATGCGTGAAGGCTTTTATTCCCACACTAGGAGGATGACGTCAACCATCATCCTTGGTCATTACACTGGGGGGATTTCATCATCAACTATCTGTGTGCTTCTTGAAAAGGAAGCAACTTCTGTAAGGATTGTCACTAATCTTTCTCCAGGACCAGGTATATGCCTTACACCATCCTTCCCATTTCATATTAGTTGATGCGATCCACTAGTCATGGGGAATATGGTAAGAATTTTTTTTATTTCCTCTGCCATCTATGTCATCATATTTCCCTACAGTGGTATCAGAGCCATGTCAAGTTACCAAATTTTCATATTCAATCAACATGATCAATTTTGTTTTTATAATTTATTTTGTTGCATGTGATGTGAATATATAAATGATTAATGTGGATATCCAATTAAAACCACATACACTATGGAATTTTCCATAGATTATATATATATAATATGATATATTTGCTATCCATACATGTCTTCTAAAATTGTTTTGTTAGTGGATGTATGTGTAGTTATGGCCAAAACCCCTTGGATACTTGTGCATGGTTGAATGGTTTATTTCTTTCCTTTTCAAATTTTGTGTGCATGCTGCCTTCCTCTTAATTCTCCATATGTTAATTAATACTTTCCTCCCTATAATCCCCTAAATGTAACTTGAGGTGTTCTCTTTCTACAATGTAACATATAGATAGGATTAACATTAGTTTTTTTTGCAAGAAGAAGGCATTCTGACTAGGCCAGTCAACCGACTAAAAGTTGAGTCAATTGATCAGTGGAGACAATCAATTGCTGAAGCCCCAATCGATCGATTGGAGGAGTCCAACCAACCTCTTGATCTAGGAACTAGTTAACTAACTTATGGGGACTAATAGACCAATAGACTATCCAATTAATCGACTAGAGGGTCCAGGCGACCAACTGGCATGTTCCCAAGATAAGATTTTACAAGTACATGTTGCATGCATATTATGTATGACCTTAGGTGGATGGAAATTCTCTATGGCTCCAAAAATTTGTTTTAGTATGGCCATAACCATTGCTTGTATGATTGTTGCATGTTTTGTTTGTCAATATAGTATACATATGATACATATTATAAGTATGTGGTGATTTGATATGTATATATATTTATAAATAAAATCTCATGCTTTCCATAAGCAACACACATGAAAAGCTAGATCAACCAACTGTAGGCACGCCCTAGCATGGTGCGTTGTCTATCTCGTGGAAGTGTGATTGTGGTTGTGGCTCTTCCATAACAGGGTGCATTTCTATCATGTTCTCTTGTGGGTAAGGAATTACTAGGTGACATTAATAAGATTAAGTACCTAGAAGAATAAAAATGAGTGATGACAAACTACTTTGCATACCATCTATCTAAGAATTGGATTGAATGCAATTGGAAAATGTTACCTACCTTAATAATTGGTTATGGACGCTAACGTTGGTCAGGTAATAACTCAATGCATTTTGGATCTTGGCCCACTACAAAATTGTACATTTCAATGTTTATGAATCTATAAAGAGATTAATGATTTGAACAAAATAGTGGAAGAAGTAATTAATTAAAGGCCTAATTAATTGCATTAATATTTTCAAATTTAATTAAAAATGTTTTGACAAATGCAAAATTTCTGTTATGGAAACAAATGGCAACCACCAACATCTTATGTTTGTGACCAATCCTTGAGAAGCACAAGTTGAATAAGAATAGCTTTGACAATTGGTTCAGGAAGTTAAGAATCATTCTCACCCAAGAGAACAAGCTCCATGTCATGGAGATACCATAGGCAGATGGCACACTCCCACCATGCATAGTGCCGAAAGTGATGTTTATAGAAAACATTCTAAGGATGTCGTAGATGTCAAATGTCTAATGCTATGCTCAATGAACCATTACTTTTAGAAACAACAGGAAAACATGGAAGTAATCGAGAAGATAACACATATGAAGAACATGTTTCATGATCAAGCAAGACAAGAGAGATGTTATATCTCAAAGGCATTGTTCAAGTGTAATACAATAGAGAGAGATCCACTAGGGCCCCAGGTGCTCAAGTTGATTAATCATGTAGATAACCTAGCTAGACTGGGATTTCCCTTAGGGTAAGAGTTGGCCACAGATGTGATTATGCAATCATTTGCTAAATCATATAATCAATTTGTCATGAACTACAACATAAATTTTTTTGATAAATCACTATTTGAGTTACTTGGCATGTTGAGAACTAGAAAAACACAAATGAAGAAGGAAAATTCTAAATCTATGATGATGATCAGTAGAGGAAAAGCAAAGTCCATGGGAAAAGGCAAGAACATGAAGAGCTATAAAGCCAACAAAACATCTGTGTCTCCCACACTTAAAGAAAAGGGAGGAGTGAGTTAGGAAGGGAAGTGCCACCGCTATCACTATCCTAGACATTGGAAGAGGAATTGACCTCTTTATGTAGAGGAACACTCGAAGAAGAAGTAAGAGATAGAGATCTCTACTTCATCTATATACATTATTGAGATAAGTATGTTTACTTCATCATTTTGGTGTTTAATACTGAATGAGGATCTCAGACATACTATGATGTGCAGGATTCTAGAAGAAGTAAACAAGACAAGGTGGAACCTACACAACAAGAGTTGTTGCCAATGCAGTTGAGACCTATCATTTATCTCAACCCAATGGGCTTGTAATAGAATTACTAAATTTCTATTAAGTATCTTCCATTAACACCATCTCTATATCTTATTTGAACAAAAGTGGATTTGAATTTCATATAATGAAAGGTTGATGTTTTATTTTATAGATAAGATCTTTTATGGAAGTGGCCCAATGTCTATTAGTCTATACTCATTAATTCTAGAGACAAGTATATATAACAAAAATACTGAAAGACTCAATGATTCAAATGAAACATACTTTGTCATTGTCATCTAAGGAACATAAATGAGAAAAGCATTTTTACATTCCATAAAGATGGTTGTATAGAATCTTTTGGTCTTGAAACTATAAAGACATGTGAGTCTTATTTATTGGGAAAAAGAAAAAATCACTTTTAACTAGAAACAATGAGAGAGCAAGTGATCTATCGAGACTCATATATAATGATTTATATGGATCTTTAGAATAAATGCTAAAGTTGGTTACTAGTTATTGTCAATAGTCAGTAGGGAAATTTCATTCGAAGGGGGGTGGTTGAATTGAGTAATTGTGAATGGGAAGAGCAAGGTGCTCTTATTTTGTGATGGTAGGGATGTTTTCTGGAAATAGCAAACCTGATTTCCTCCATAAATTCTACAACCCAAATGGCAGAGAAAAACACTTCAATATGATTAATGTGAAGAATAATTAGAGTTTGAGGACCTTCTACAAGACTATGATATCATATCACAATAGACTCCATCTGAAACATAATGATGTATTCAAAAGAAAGGGATCATACATAGTAGGACATAGTGTGATCGTCAATAAATCTAGCTAATCTTTCAATTTTTCTTTTATGGATATGCTTTACAAATCATCATGTTTACAAGATATCATGTACTAGTTACATCATTTCAAAGATTCCATATGCGATATGACATGAGAAGCATTCTGATGTGTCTTGTATGAGGATTTGGGAATTTTAAGCTTATGAAAGAATACAATTTCTTGAAAAGCTTGGTCCCAAATCAAGATAAAATGTTGTTTTGTGGGATACTGCTTTTACACCCCACCTAAAACAAAGTGTTTATTTCCATGATGACTTATTCCTAGAAAAGGAATTAATTCTTAAGAAAATAGTGGGAGAAAGGTAGAACTCAAAAAGGTTCAATACCAACAAGAAAAACATTGAACCTATAGAGGTACGATAGGAGCAAGGAGAATCACAAATTGTTGTGGAATCTTAAGTTTTTCATGTAACACATGAACCTCATAGATCTAGTAGGACATTTCTTGAGCCTGAAAGATGTGTATATCTTGTTACACAAAAAGGCAATAAGTTGGTCATATACGATTATCCAAAAACCTACCTAGAAACTACAGAGGGACCAAAATATGAGAGGATGCTTGAGGCTATAAGATCTAAGATGGACTCCATGTAACCAACAAGAAATGGACCTTGATGGATCCACCTGAAGGGGTAAAACCCATAGGGTGCAAGTGGGTCTTCAAGAAGAAGAAAAGCATGGAAGGTCAATTGGTTGTGAAATATTTCAAATAAATTCAAGGTGTTGAAATCTTTTCACCAATTTTCATGGTTAAACCCATCAAAATCATGCTTGCCATTGCAGTTTGACTACAAAGGTCAATCTGTGGATTGAATCAAGGATCTCAGAGATGAAATCTTTGATTTGATGAGGCCGTCAAAGAGATTGACTTTATTCAAGATGAAGATGAAACCTGTGTTTACAAGAAGGTTAGTGGGAGCATAATTGTATTCCACATGATGATGGGGAATAACATACCTACTCTACAAACAACAAATACCTAGTTGGAAATACCTTCTTTGTGAAGAATTTAGGTGAAGCATTCTATGTTTTAGGATTTAAGATTTATAGAGATAGATCTAGAAGGCTTCTTGTCCTAAGACAAAGTACATACATTGACAACGTGCTGAAGAGGTTCAACATGCAAGACTTAAAGAGAGGAAATTAGACAATGTCCCATGGAGTTAGTCTCTCTTGTGCACAATGTTCCAGTTCTTGTAAAGAATGGAAATGCATGAGTAAGATGCCACATGCATTCACAATTGGAGCTATCATGTATACAATGTTATGCACATGTCTTGTCATCTCATATGTTTTGGACATGATGAACAAATATCAGTCAGATCCAGGTGAAGTTTACTGGACAATCGTAGATACCATTCTTAAATACTTGAGAAGGACTAAGGATCAGTTCATTTTTTATGGCGATGAGGAAGAGTTAGGTGTAAGGGGTTAAACTGGTGCAATCTTCCAAACTGACAAAGTTGATTATCGGTTACAGTCCAAATTTGTGTTTTGCCATAATAATAGAAATGTAAAATGGAAAAGTTTCAGACAAGAGACAGTTATTGATTCAATAATAGAAGTTTAGTACCTTGTTGTTTTGAACACAATAGAGGATACTATATGGTTCATGCATCTCATTGGATGAACTTGTGATGGTTCCAACCATTGATGATGTAATAGAAATACTATGACAAAAAATACTTGATAGGATAAGGAAATTTGATAGCATACTATGACAATTCCATCTCGTACAAGAGGTCATATAATAAGGAGATGTGAATATTTACAAAGTATCGAGTGGAAGAGAATGTTGTTGACCCACTGATAAAAGCAGTACATAGTAGAAACATGATGTTCATATTAGGATCACTTGGAATAAGATTCGTGGGTGATTGTATCCAAGTGAAAGTGGGAATATGTTGTTATATATTCCCAGAGAGCCAATCATATGATGATTGTACTGGGCATCATGTACTTAACTTGATAAAAATAAAGGTGATTCCATGTTTTATGTTTGTCTCAGTCATGAGATGATGACATGAACATGGTATATGTCTAAATAATGATGTTACATGATGACATATGTCTTCAAGTTTAGGACCTAAACAAGGAGATCATATGTATGATAAGAGTATATACATTGTTGTTGTCCCTAGTAGGATATTATTGTGGAAGCAAAATATACGAGAATTATACATAAGACTAGAACATGTGTTTACTGATAACAGAGTCTCATTAGTCATGATATTTGATATCAAGTCAAGAATATAGGTACAAAGAATAATGTACCGAACGGATCCCCTTGAGAGTGGTACATGGAAACCATTGAATGGTAGTCAGAATCAACTCTCGAAGTGATACTAGTGATTTTAGTTCTTAGACATAAACTCACTACACTTATCACATGTCATTTGATAAACTTTGACACCATCCAATGTGCCCTTTAATTAGGGTTTCCATAAAGGTGGCACTCAGGTATATTTATACACATGGGGATCGACTGTGAGTGATGTGATGGAATTTGTCCCTCTTACATGAGTTGATATCTGAGCCACTTGATAAATGAGACTGAGAAATGTATGGTCATACTCATGTGTGTCAACATTTGATATGTGAGCTCACATGCACGTCATACAGTCTTCTCTAGTTCAAGGAAATAGATTGAATGTTAAGAGGATGACAATTCCATGCCTCATGTTCAATCTGGATATCACAGACAAGGGATCTATATGAGCATGATAACATTGGTCACAGATTGCAGGTTGAAGTTGTTCTCTAACTTTCCAATTACTTAGGTAGAAATGAAGTGTTGCTAGATACCACTCATTGCTTGTCATGTCATAATCTAGTTATGGACATTCACTGCAAATGTAATTTGGGACCTTTAGGGTCACACACATTGGATACATTGGAATCGGAGTTTACTCATGGATAAGATTTAACTTGGTTACTATAAGTGTTTAGGTATTCAACTTAAAAAACACTAGCTATGAGTCAACCGACTGGGATGTCCAGTCGAATGACTGGTGTGCCATTCAATCGAGTGGAATGTCCAGACGACCGATTGGACACCATTTGACTTGGAAGATGGAACTATCCAATCAACCGATTGGAATGTCCAATCGACCAACTAGACTTTATTCCTAGAGGATTGTCAAAATACTCAATTCACTAATTGAAATGTTTGAATCAACTAACTAGATGCAAAATGACTAGTTTTCATGGGGCACATGATGAACGACATGTGTAATGATGTCCATTGATCACCACACTAAAAGATGAAGTTATTACTTTGTTTACCACATGTCGATCGACTGATTGGATAGTCCAATTGACCGACTACTTATGCCGGTCGACTGATTGGATTGTCCAATCAACTGACTGGCACCATACAACAACCGTCAAACAATTAGATCTATCTTTTCATATTCCATGGGTTTAAGAAGCCCTAGCCCGTCCAAACATCAAAAACCTTTCTTAATGTTATGATAATGTGAGAGCCTATGCAGTCTTACCCAAGAGGACTTTGTCACCAGGAGGATGTTGTCAGAAACTGTCCATGTGCTTCCTGTGAAGGAATCACACCACTGCTAGGATTTTCATTGGGCTTGCTCCAAGAACAAGTATATGCCTTGCACCATCTTATTTCATAGTTGTTGACATGATCATCTAGTTATGGAAAATTTGGTAAGAAAATTGTTACTTCCACTACCATCTCTGTCGCCATATTTTCCTACATCTAGGGCACATAAAATTAATAAAAATACAAGAACGAAAAAATTATATTGCATATATTGCACATATGCAATTTTGTCCTTGTGAAATTGCATGCTAGTCTTCATATATTCAAGAGATGACAAAAATAGGACAAACATAGTGCAAATTGAATCAAAATAGTGTTTCCACAATATCAGTTGATTTTGAAACTTAATGAAGCTTTAGGTTATGGTTATCAAACATTATTAGAGGTTAATATAGGTCAAGGTCCTTACATGAACTTAGGGGATAATTGGGAGGAATATGGAAATACATAAATGATAAGTATGTTAAACTTCTCTTGTAATGGTAACTAAGATGAGTTTAAATAAAAATTGTGGTAACTAACTAGGACTTAGAAAGTACATATGAATATGAAAGCAATAACCCCTATAATGGGGAGTAACTTCATAAATGAATTCAGAAGTAGAAACTAATGCCAAATTTGAATTCCACATACATTGATTGATTGAGGCATAAAATTTCATCTCCATCGAATGACGTTAGACAACATTACTAACAATATAGAAATACAATTTGAAATTTATGAAAAAATAAGGAAAGTATGTCAATTTGATTCTTTTAATTTTCTAAAGTTATATTTTCATGATATTCATGATTTTTCATATCTGTGCCTACGTTGATTATTCTCATGGTGTTGGATGGCTTGATCAAATGGTTGGTTAGATGGCCTAGAGGCCATCCCTTATCTCTAACCAAGTATACATAATGTATATATTGTCTCTTTATAATATATCTCACTAACCTTTCCATACTCTATGATTCTTACTACTTCATATTTGTGTTTTGAAACTAAATTTGTTGATGGTTCTCTTGACCCATAATCATTAATATTTAAGGAAATCCAAAATATTTTGTTATATCCTATCTTGAGAATTCACTGTTGTTTGGATGACCTTCACATATAGGCTTATGAGCTCCCTGGATATATTGAAGCCACAACCTTCACCCCAAAACAACCAATTTCTTCTCCACCAATTATTATCACACTTCCCAACCTTATCTCCCTTCATCCAGTATGAGAAATAGGAATGTTTGTTGGCAGTAATCATAGTGTAATTCCTTGCATGAGGATAATATTAGTACCATGTTGAATACCATAACACACTTTGATAGCATTGTAATTTTTTCTAAGTCTTCCTTATACCTAATATTTTCTAGAGTAGAAGTGTTTGTCTAGTAGGGAGCTAATAACTATGCCAACTCATGGGGCACCATGTTTGGGCATAGAAGTGGTTTGCAATACTCCTTTCAAAACCTTTCAATGCTTGGTAACTCCCCAATTCCCTTTCTACCTACCTTTTTGTGTTCTTGCACACTGACATGATGATTTTTTATTGGCATTTTGTGGGTTCCCATTATTGTGTTTGTTTGTCTCACATTTTCATCTCATGTTACCTTTTATGCATCCGAAAGTGGGTGGGGATTGTTGGATTCCATCCTCATCGTGTCAGAGAAAGTAGAAAGAACTTGAACCTTAACATCCCATTATTGTTTTTTAGGGGGATCTAGTTGAGTCCTTTATGATGCTAGAACTGCCACCGTTGTCCTTCTTACAGTTTGATGCATTCAAGTATTCTAGGGGTATGATTCTCCTTTTCCCTTATGATTTTATTCCATCCATGATGCATTTGTTTCTATGGTTGGATGACCTATAAGATTTTACTATAAATAATATTGAAATTCCATGGGAATGGCCACTTACATTATTTATTCATGCAAACCCAAATATTTAGAACTAGTACAAGCCTAACAAGAGTGTAGAGTAGCAACAGTCATTTGTTAGCTTCTCATTTACTCTACTATTAAATACTTGTATATCTAGTGTAGAGTTTGAACCAAATGTTCAAGTTTTAAGTATGGTGAGGGTAAGTGTAACATCCCACTTTTCTAGAATAATTTAAAACTGAGTAGTGTAGTTTTTCTTAAGTAAAGATAATACAATTAGGTAATCAAAATAAGATTTAAGATGTAATTTCTTTTTCATCTATGCACTATGTGTTGCAAGTAATTCAAATTAATTTTCCATCCCTTTCTCTCCATCATATTCTTAGAAATTGTCTAGAGGAAGTAAAATAGAAAGATAAAAGGATTAGAATTCAAAAATCTAAGTATGGGATAGAAATCTTGGGCACGAAGTATTCCTTTTTCATTTTATGGCTTCTAGTATAAGGAAAGTGTTATTTATTGTCATTTTCTCTCTCCTACAATAAATTTTCTCAAAAGGGGATAGATATATAAGAGACATGATATTTTGAACAAATGATTAATGTATGTCTCATATTTTCTCAAAGTACTAAGGGAAAGTATTATTCACTTTATTTCATCCATTTATGAAATAAAATTAAGTAAAATAACATTAATGGAAACTATGGGTAAACTAAGAGTAAAATGGAAATATAAGTGTATGGGAAGAATCTAGACTTCCTAATTAGCATGTGGTCCAAATTTGGACTCGTTTTGACCATGTTTGACCCCTAAATCAATTAGGAAAGTTTTCCATAAAGTTTAAATAAGATTTAATAGGAATTTCATTTAATGCACAAATTAAGCCTAAAGTCTGAGAGTCATACATCTGTCATGACCCCCCTCTTTTATTTTCCATGTTTATGTACGCTTTCTTGATCATACATATCTAATCTAACGGCCGCTTTAGTATCTTCTACCTCCGTCTATTTCGTGGCACTGGAGCCAGTCAACTGTGATTTGAATTCACGATGGTTTCTCCCTCATCAATGCATATCGTCATGAGATTTCCTCTCCATTGCCTTTGTCTTTTCTTGCTGAACTCGAATACCTCTTATTCAGTCTCTCTCTCAATCTACATAGAAAATGCCCAACTAGGGTTGGCGACTTCTCTCCGCCCCATTTTGTAGAGGGAACCATCATGTACCTTACACCCATGTAAGGGAACCAGAATGACTACAAGCCCTCAGTAAATCCTCCGCTACTAGAAATTGAAGTGGGGAACCCTTGAGACCCATGCACCTACTCCCCTTTCTTCTCCAACAACTACTGTGGTACCTCAACCTCCTACACCATCTTTAGATCAATTGATCATGAAGTAAGCATCGCCACTAGTATTTCCTTAATCTCCACCTCTTAGTTTTCACTATGGTTGCCTCAGTCGCGGTACCATGTAGGTCTGATGCTTGCTCAAATCGTCGGTCACGTCCACAGTGTTCGAGTGGCCCTTAATTGCGGAAATCTTGGTGTTAGCCTCACCTTGTCTTCACAGACGTGTTATGCACTTCATAGAGGATTTTCTGTCCATTTGCAATAGCCTTGACTTCAGTCCGTTCTCCCATGTTTCTTTCGCTCTCATGACTCGTTCCAGGGCTTTAGTTGCCCTTTTACTTTTGTGTTTGTTGTATCAGCCTCAACAACTCCTTGTGTTGCGATGTGCTCATTTTTCCTAAAGATTTTGAGATGTTGTGGTAAAGTTGACCTTCTATGCTCTCGACAACCATGGTTGTACCATGGTCCATGGTGCTCCTACACGCCCTAGGCTCGAGCTTTGGCTCGTTGCCTTCGGAATGATCCAGGGTTGCGTCGGCAGATCCCAGCCCCCCTACGGAATGTCCCTCTTCTCTTTGTTTGGTCAGAGATTCCACCTCTGAGCAGATGTTCGACCATTGGCCTCACACCATGACCGTAGAAGAATAAACCAAGTCACAAATTGACCTAGATAGCCCCACAATATTAATCATCTGATTTAATGTGCAAGGGTAGTTTAGAAATTTCCACACACATATATTTTCCCCATCCACGAGACAGATTGAAATGTCTCGATGACAGTTCTACCCCTACTATTTCCATTATATGTAACGTGCGCCTTGGTGTTACCATTCTTTTCACATTTTGTTTACATTGGTGCTAATTGAGATTTAATTGACTGTCATGCTACAGTTTCCTGGGTTCTGATTGGTTAGAATTGTAGAATTCACAACTTTTGCATACTGCCTCAGAAAATTATATAAAAATATGTTTTGGAAAGCTCTTTCAATTTTATATTGATTTATCTATTTTTGAAATACTATTTTACACATTAAATCTCTTACATAATTCAAACACCAATATTAGGATTTAATGACTATGAATTCATTTACATGTCATGTTTTAATCAAATTACATGTGTTTAAAGACTCAATCAAGTCAGGAGATTTGACCCTAAGGTGAATTGCTATAGGTAAGCAGGCCATGCATATTTGGTACATGTAGTTTTAGTTGATTGAATGTCTAATAATGATTATTCACCTTACTTGAATTCATGAATTATAAATGTCTTTTCAAGAATGCATCATGTATATGTATCACTGCTTGGCTGTTTGATTACTTATAGTCTATGGTACAACCCTCATTATGATTATTGATTATGAATTAAAATTTAAGGAATCATGTTCAAGAAGGGGAAACCCTATTATGGTTTAAGAGGGAGAAATCCCATCATGGCATTAAGAGGGAGCAATCCCATCATCGTTAAGATTAAGATTAAGAATGTTAATGTTTAAGTCAAGAGCTAAGTTAATGATCAAGATTAAGGAATTGGCTAAGTTTTAATATGTGCCTCATTTATGGACCTGAAAAGGTCATTATGGGCTTTCCTAACATTATGGGATTTCCTAGCAATCATGGGCTCCTTTGGGGCTTTAAGAGAGGTGGCATATATCTACTTTTCCAATTCATCATGTTTAAAGATATTCAATGAATGCTTAAGAAAAATCCATGTTCAATGTTATGTCATGCTATCTCATGTCAATGTTATTATGTCAAGTTATATTTACTTTCATGTCATATAAAGTGCCAAATACCGCTTACTACTGTGATGTTTGTTTTTCATGGCCTGGGACGAGATGTCCGTAGGACTTGGAGCAAGTGAAGAACAAAAGGGAAATTAGGACTAGGAGATCTTCAAGCTTTGCCTGGTGGGGTGCCTTTTACCTAGAATATCTAGAGACCCAGGTGTCATGTATATCATGTTTAGTCATGTCATCAAGTAAATTAGATGTCATAGATGTTTATGATGTAGCTTTCTTTTCCCAAGAACTATGTATGAATCATTTTTATATCAATGCAAAGTGTTTATTTACTTTAATTGCATGATTAGCATTTTGTGACACCCCCTTGAATAAAGAATGCTTCCGCTCATGTGGTATGAGAATTGGGCTGTTACAATATGGTATCAAAGCAATTTTGGTAAATGGCCACTAGGCAAACATGATTCTCATAGTCACCCTAGGATAAAGATATAAGATTAGGTATAAGTATGGAGTCAGGAAATGATGTTATGACCTAGAATGACTAGAGTTTTCATATTATAGAAAGTAGAAATAGATGATTATCTAGTTTAAATCTAAGGTATCAACCTAAACCTAGCTAATGAGTTTACCTCTCCATTCTCAATGGTCCTGGCCAACCAATTGAGAATTGAAGAGGAAAGTCATGGGCATGAGACCTTCTATGCATTTCCCCTTTCTTACTAGTGCATGTGGTATGGGACATGTGCATTAGTGGGTTAGTGAGAGGTAGCATGGTTGTATTCCATGTCTCTGGGTATGTGCCTGATCACCACATATCTAGAAATGTTGGATTTAACTAAATGACCTAAGATTAGTTAGTCATCTACACCTAGTGATGGGTAGTCACAAAAAGGTTGAGGTAGATGCCAAAATATGGTTATGAGTTGGTTTGATAAACCCTAAGTATAGGTTGAGAAGAAGACCAAAGTAATAGATAATCCATGTTCACATGAATGTTTTATAAAATATAGATGTCAGTATACTAAACCTTGAAAAAAAATTGTCAATAAATGAAAAGGTTAGGTAAACCTTAAGGTGGGTAGTACCCTAGAAAATTTTGAGGATGGAATTTATCCAAGATGGGTAGAATTGTAACATCCCACTTTTCTAGAATAATTTAAAACTGAGTAGTGTAGTTTTTCTTAAGTAAAGATAATGAAATTAGGTAATCAAAATAAGACTTAAGATGTAATTTCTCTTTCATCTATGCACTATGTGTTGCAAGTAATTTGAATTAATTTTCCTTCCCTTTCTCTCTCTCCAATTCTTAGAAATTGTCTAGAGGAAGTAAAAGAGAAAGATAAAAGGAGTAGAATTAGAAAATCTAAGTATGGGATAGAAACCTTGGGCAAGAAGTATTCCTTTTTCATTTTATGGCTTCTAGTATAAGGAAATTGTTATTTATTGTCATTTTCTCTCTCCTATAATAAAGTTGCTCAAAAGGGGATAGATATATAAGAGACATGATATTTTGAACAAATGATTAATGTATGTCTCGTATTTTCTCAAAGTACTCCTAAGGGAAAGTATTATTCACTTGTTTCATCCATTTATGAATTAAAATTAAGTAAAATGACATTTATGGAAACTATGGGTAAACCAAGTGTAAAATGGAAATATAAGTGTATGGGAATAATTTAGACTTCCTAATTAGCATGTGGTCCAAATTTGGACTCGTTTTGACCACATGTGACCCCTACATCAATTAGGAAAGTTTTCCATAAAGTTTAAATAAGATTTAATAGGAATTTCATTTAATGCACCAATTAAGCCTGAAGTCCGAGAGTCATACATCTGTCACGCACCCCTCTTTTATTTTCCCTATTCACACGCACTTTCCTGACCATACATATCTGATCTAACAGCCACTGTAGTGTCTTCTACTTCCATCTATGTTGTGGCACTGGAGTCAGTTAGCTATGATTTGAATTCGCGATAGTTTCTCACTCATCAATGCATATTGTCACTAGATTTCCTCTCCATCACCTTCATCTTTCTTTCCTGAACTCAAAGACCTATTACTCACTCTCTCTCTCCACCTATATAGAAAATGCCCAGCTGGGGCTGGTGACCACTCTTTGCCCCATTTTGTAGAGGGAACCATCATGCACCTCACACCCATGTAAGGGAACCAGAACGTTCACAGACCCTCAGTAAATCCTCCTCCACTAGAAATTGAAGTTGGGAACCCTCGAGACCCCTGAACCAACTCCCCTTTCTTCTCCAACAACCACCGTGGTGCCTCAGCCTCCTACACCATCTCTAGATCAATTGATCATGCAGTAAGCATCGCCACCGGTATTTCCTTGATCTCCGCCTCTTAGTTTTCACTATGGATGCCTCAGTTGTGGTACCCTGTAGGTGCGACACCTGCTCAAACCGACGATCACATCCACGGTGTTTGAGTGGCCCTCAGTTGCAGAAATCTTGGTGTCGACCTCACTTGTCTTTGCGGATGTGTTATGCACTTCATAGAGAATTTTCCAATTGTTCACAATGGTCTTGACTTCAGTCCATTCTCCCCTATTTCCGTCGCTCTCATAGCTCATTCCATGGCTTTAGTTGCCCTTTTACTTCTGTGTTTGTTGTATAAGGCTCGACGGCTCCTTGTGTTATGTTGTGCTCATTTTTCCTCACAATTTCAAGATGTTTTGGTAAAATTGACCTTCTATGTTCTCGGCAGCCATGGTTGTACCATGTACCATGGTTCTCCTGCACGCCCTAGGCTCGAGCTTTGGCTCGTTGCCTTCAGAATGATCCAAGGATGCGTCGGTAGATCCCAGCCCCCCTGTAGAATGTCCCTCTTCTCTTTGTTTGGTCGGAGATTCCACCTCTGAGCAGGTGTTCGACCATTGGCCTCGCGCCATGGCCATGGAAGAATAAACCAGGTCATAAATTGACCTAGGTAGCCCCACAATATTAATCATCTGATTTAATGTGTAAGGACAGTTTAGGAATTTCCACACACATATATTTTTCCCATCCGCGTGACAGATTGAAATGTCTCGATGATGGTTCTACCCCTGCTATTTCCATTATATGTAACACGCGCATTGGTGTTATCAGTCTTTTCACATTTTGTTTACATTGGTTTTAATCGAGATTTAATTGACTGTCACGCTATAGTTTCCTGGGTTCTGATTGGTCAGAATTGCATAATTCATAACTTTTGCATACGACCTTAGAAAATTATATAAAAATATGTTTTGGAAAGCTCTTTTGATTTTCTATCGATTTGACTAGTTTTCAAACACTATTTTACAGATTAAATATCTTGAATAATTCGATTACCAAGTTTAGGATTTAATGACTATGAATTCATGTACATGTAATGTATTAATCAAATTACAGGTGTTTAAAGACTCAATCAAGTCAGGAGAATTGACCCTAAGGTGAATTGCTATAGGTAAGCAGTCCATGCATATTTGGTACAAGTAGTTTTGGTTGATTGAATGTTTATTAATGATTATGCACCTTACTTGAATTCATGAATTATGAATGTCTTTTCAAGAATGCGTCATGTATATGTATCACTGCTTGGTTGTTTGATTACTTATAGTCTATGGTAAAACCCTCATTATGATTATTGATTATGAATTAAGATTTAAGGAATCATGTTCAAAAAGGGGAAACCATATTATGGTTTAAGAGGGATAAATCCCATCATGTCATTAAGAGGGAGAAATCCCATCATGGTTAATATTAAGATTAAGAAAATTAATGTTTAAGTCAAGAGCTAAGTTAATGATAAAGATTAAGGAATTGGCTATGTTTTTATATGTGCCTTGTTTATGGACCTGAAAAGGTCGTTATGGGCTTTCCTAGCATTATGGGCTTTCCTAGAAACCATGGACTCCTTTGGGGCATTAAGAGAGGTGGCATATATCTACTTTTCCAATTCATCATGTTTAAAGATATTCAATGAATGCTTAAGAAAAATCCATGTTCAATGTTATGTTATCTCATGTCAATGTTATTATGTCAAGTTATATTTACTTTCATGTCATATAAAATGCTAAATACCACTTACTAATGTGATGTTTGTTTTGCATGGTTGGGGATGAGATATCCACAGGACCTGGAGCAAGTGAAGAACAAAAGGGAAATCAGGACTAGGAGATCTTCAAGCTTTGCCTGGTGGAATGCCTTTTACCTAGAAGATCTAGAAACCCAGATGTCATGTATATCATGTTTAGTCATGTCAACAAGTAAATTATATGTCATAGATGTTTATGATGTAGCTTTCTTTTACCAAGAACTATGTATGAATCATTTTTATATCAATTCAAAGTGTTTATTTACTTTAATTGCATGATTAGCATTTTGTGACACCCCTTGAATAAAGAATGCTTCAGCTCATGTGGTATGAAAATTGGGGTGTTACAGTAAGATTCCCTCATCATATATAAATATTCTCTTAGATTGGTCACTGATCAATATATGTGTGTTGATCTAGATGTATCACATTCACAACCAAATATACATAATTATCTTACATGTCATTAGTTCAACTTTTGTGCAATAACACATACTTTAATGTGAATCTTGTAACTTATAATTTGATAACTAATACACTAACTGAGTGGTTCATCATAGTATTATTTATTAGATCATACAATTAAGTCACTTATAAAAAAATCCATCCAACTTATTCGTCATTACTAATTCCCTACTTCTTAATCATGTTTCTTATGTCAAATGGATCACAACATGGCATTATATATGTATTGCATAGAGATGGAACTTATCTAGCACAAGTATGATTTGTAGTCTTAACTATGGTCTATAATATGTGGATCAGGTTATGGACATAATTCCAAAATATTCAAGATAATTGTTGATATTTTTGTTATTCTATATATTTCATATGTCACTATATACTTAAAATAAGTTTCCAAATATTAATGAACATTATATGTCCTAAGATTACTTTTAGGAGTGGGTTTAATTGTTGCCAAATGTATTACTTCCTTACAATCATGTGGATCGAAAATTATGCATCGATTGTAAAGTGATCATCGGTGAAGAACTCACCACCTAAGATAGGTTAGTGGTTTTGGATGTTAACATGAAGATCAACAAAGGCAAGCTGTAAAGAGCGGGATCCCATAAGGGATCCATTCCCTACTAAAATAAAAAGGCATTATCATATATAACTAAATACCATCATAATTGTTTTGCAAAAGAGATGATAACAAATTCACTAAACATGTATGTATCATAACACCAAAAGTAACAGTAGAATTTAAAGATGTATCTAACCATTACAAAGCTTGTTATCATCACTAGACTTTCACCACGTAGGGTGAGACAAAGGAGAAACTAACTAAACATAGGAATTGATGAGGATCACCTAACAACTTCAAGAAAGTCTCCCATAAGGTTTCAGTCAAACTTGTTGAGGTCGTGGTCCAACCGGGTTGTCTCCTCCTTGACCTAAATAAGGGGTTGGAAGCGTACCCCAACAAAAGGAGAAAAGTAAAAGAAATCAACAAAAGATGATATGTGCATACTAAATCAAGTATTGAGCAATGTTAAGAAATAAAGGACGTCAAAATAAAAGGCTTCTCATGGAAAAAGAAAAGGACTACCTAATTGGGCATAAAAGAATATGGATTCCAAAAGTTGATAGCTAAAGGATTACTTGCCATTGATAAAACAATAAAGTTGTGCCACACAAGCACATATCAAGAATTAGGGCACACAACCCTTAAATAATAACATCAACCTACATGCATGTGAGATAAGCATAGCACTAGAACAATATAAATAGCAAACGTGGCCAAGCCTCACAAACTTGAAACCTGATAGAGAATGACATACTACCAGACTCCCAATATGTATAAAAATGGGCATCACCACCCGGGTATGGGGCACACAGCCTCCATCCCAAAAATAATACATTGGCATACAACCCAAAAACCAATGTACTTGCACTACTCTAGGGATACTAAAATCACATTACATGCTTTATGTAGAGGCAGGTATAAAGTATAGTCAGATTAAACAAGATTTCCATCACATAAATGGAAAATATAAACATCCACCATATAAGTGAAAAATAGGGTTTCTTCAAGAATAATGCATAATCTGGAGTCAAAAGAAAGTCCAATCAAATATGATGATAAAAAGATCAGAGTAAACATAAATATTTCACATGCAATCATGTTCTCAAAAGAAAGAGATAATGTGTAGGCCATTGTCTAAAGGACAAGAGAAAGATAAAAATAGGTTGATTGCTTAAAGGATTAATAGGGGATGCAAACATACCTCACTTAAGAATCTAAACAGTCTGAACTTAGTGCTAGGTCCAAGCCTAGGTCTCCAAAGCACCTATTAAGCATATATGTAGAATTAATGTTACGTTTACATTAATTTCATAAACCCTAAAAATCACCTTTTTACTATTAGTGAATTAGGTTATCAAAACCATGCCATATTTTAGATTATATTTTTGCAATTTTAAAACATATTTTATTATATTTTTTAGATATATTATTTATGAATTTTAATTTTTTTTTTCTAATTAGGAAAAATCCATTAAAAATCACCTTTTATAGCATTAGATTTAGGTGAAAAAATTAGTACAATTAGATAGATTATAATTTTTTTATTTCAAAACATATTTTATTTTATTTTTTGAGTGATGATTAATGAATTATGAATTTTTGAAAATCATCCAATCAAATAATTCCAAATCAACAATACACCCGTGAGAGAGGAAGAGAGAGAGGGAGAGGGCAAGCGTGTTGAGTTGGCCCAATCAGAGCGGGCCAACTTGTTTAGCCCCACTGAAAACCTGGCGACTCGCTTCAACACAGAAAGAAAACAAGCGACTGTGAAAATACCAAAATACCCCCATGAGGTGAAAAATGAAAAAGGAAAAACAAGAGGGAAAAAGTGACAATTCATGAATTAAAATTTTCCCTGACTTCTTAACCTACATTACAGTCCATCACAAGCAGCATCGTGTAATGGATTGGGGAAAATCCCTGACTGACAATAATTCGAGAAACCAAACATGCAAAAAGAACGAGGAAGGTTCAAGGAACTTGCCGCCAAGTGTGATCGAACAAAGGTGATGAGGAGAAGAAGAGAAACCCACCACAAGCTCAAAACCAAACATCATCACTGGAAGCTAACCACATAAACAAGAGAGAAATTGAACGAAGAGGAGAATGTTGTGGGGGACGACGCAGGTCGGGGTACCCTTATTTATAGGTTTGGGTTAGTTTTTAGGGTTCGTGGATGTGGGAGGTTCGAGAGAAATGACAACCAAATTGGGAAAATCACACATACACCATGAGAGATCACGAGTTATTGTTCATTGGATGAGGAATTCCAAAAAGGAATGTGGGGCGAAGAAATATCGAGGAATGATCAACTATGGCACGAGAAAATCAGATTTAAAAATCAAAAATTCCCGACGGAACATTCCTATTTGGTCATGAGGTTAGTGACAATGTCTAAGTCATAAGATCATGATATGATAGTTGGAAGTCTTACTCACATCTACGGGGCACATGTCACATATACTTATTCCAATTCATACTCGGACTATAGTGCATTATTTAATTATTTAACCTTTTTCTCTCTACTCAATTGAGGGAGCAAACGAACTCCAAAATTATTGAAATTTGGCACCTAGCCTAATTAGGATATGTAGAATCCAATTTTGGTATTACTTTTTAGTTTTGGAGACTCTTAGTATTTTATTTAATTCTTTTAATGTAATTCATAATTTCTCTTTCATATCACATTAAAGACTTCTAGAATTACCCAATTAATGTGAAACTTCATCCTCAAGTAAATGTAAGCATTTAGACATGAATTAGCCATAAATTTTGTCCCTTGGTATTATTTAGTACATTATTTAATATTTTGGGCTTTATCTACACTTTCTCTCTCCTAAACACATTAGAACATTAAAGATTGTCCAAATTAGTTGAAAATTCACACAAATTCTTATTTTAACATGTAGATTTCGAATCTAAGATTAGTTTTCTTTTTTAGTGTCATTAATTATTTTATTTCATATTTTGGAGGAAAATAACATTTTCTTTTCTAAATAAAATAGATGTAGTAATTATTACTCCAAAACTTGTGAAACTTGGCATACAAGCCATATCATATCCAAAGAAAATGAGTCTAAAGTTATTCTTATCCAATTAATCTTCCTTTTATGAATTTTATACCATTACTTACCACTATTTCTCACATTAAACAATTCAATATCATTATCTTGTTTAGGAAGTTATTATTTATTTCTTTTTCTCATTCCTTGTTCCAAAAGACCATAGAAATTCTAGATCAATATTATTTTATCATCATTATTATCATTCTTCCAATTGTGCCCCATATCTACACATTGAAACCAAAAGGTTTCTATATATTATTATGGTGCACGAAATTCTTTATATTTATCATTTATCTCATGTGACATATTTTATGTATCCATTATTGGTCTTAAAATTAATATGAGGGTATTATGTCATATTTATTTTCATGCATATATGTTAGAGTGATTTTTTCATGCATTACATATTAGGGTTACAAATGACTACTATTAGGTATACTTTCATCCTTGTTTGGCTAATCCCAAAGACTAGGGTCCCTAACCTCTTAACCTTGGAATAGGATAAAGTTTTAGGATTCAGTATGTTACAACATATCACCCCTTAAAGGGATCTGGTCCTTGAAATCTAAACATAAACTATACACCACACCTTAAAAGATTCATCTTAAAAAAGTCAAATGACTCTATAGGTACAAGGACAACCACAAACACTTCCTTACATTCATCCACAAAGGTATCATGCAAAAATGAAACATAAATTTAAAGTCTAGCTATGGGACTAAGGGTTAGCTTCAACATGATCATCATCATAGACTGCTTGACCATCCAAAGCTAAGATCCTTCCAACACGTATTTCCATAGGTCTTCCTTTATTATTGTTGTTGCCATTATTTTGAGGAGTCACCTAAGGTTGTTGTTGTTGTTGAGCTGGTACATGTCCATCATGAAGCTGGGGGCATCTAGGGTGAATATGTCCAGGTTCATTGCAATGATGACATATTATGGGAGTGCCATGTCATGGTCTATCTTGATTCCCAACATGAGAACACTTCCCTAGAGGATGGTAGCCATTACACTTAGCACACCAGTCCCTCTTGTGATCATCACGTAAAAAACTTCCACTTATTATCAAGATCCCTAGGCTGAAACCCTGGGTAAGATTCCACATCCAAATCTTTATCAACCATCTATTGAAAGGTCAGGGGTAGTTGTGGAATAAGAGAATGACCCACATTATAGATGAGTCCTGGGAGATATAGGTCAGCTCTACATTCTTCACTGAGTCCAGATGCATATAGTTCAAGCAACATAAATTTTTGTACCTAAGAAGAAACAGATAGGGAACCTTGCTTCAGACAATAGAATTTTTCTTCCTTCTTCTTTAGGGCAACAATGCAGATGTACTTCCCATGCAAAATCACCAAAAAATGCTCCTAGGTCATGGTAGAGATATCATGAGTCCTTGCTATCCCATTCCACCAAACTCGAGCCAGTCCATCAAGAATATATGAAGCAAACCTAACCTTTTGGTCTAGAGGACAAGTCATACCATCAAAAGTCTTCTCTATGGCTAATACCCAGTCATCAGCTTTATCGACCATCTCTATTTCATCTCCACCCTTGAAGTAGGGTGGTTGTATCTTCATGAATTCCATTATTGAGTACTCCTTAGGCTTATCATGCACAAGTGGGTTGTTCAACTTTCCTGCCATCGATGTGGTAACTAGTTGTCAAAGCATGGCTAAATCTTACTCAGGAGTGATGTCTATGCTTATATTAGCAGTAGAAGAGGTTGGGGTTTCCTGACATACTAATGGTTCACCTCCGGTTGGAGGAGTAACTTGAGTTATCAGAGGGCTAAAGGGAGGATTCATCCTTGGCATCCCAAACCTTGGGTTTTGGAGTGTCTCATAATTAAAATGGTTGTCAGCAGATGAGTTATCTCCAGCCATGAGGGTTTTACCTACACAAGGCAAGGATACTAGGTATAAACAACCTATGAAAAAGGTAAATATCCGAAGGGAGACAAGACCAAAATGTTTAGACAATTGACATCCACTAGCTCTGATACCATTCTGTAAGGAGTGGGATTCCATAGGGGATCCACTCCCTACTAAAATAAAAGGCATCATCACATATAACCAGATACCATCACAATTGTTTTCTTCAAAAGGGATGATTACCAATTTATTCAACATGTATGTATCATAATACCAAAAGTAGCAGTGGAATTTAAAGATGTATCTAACCATTAAAAAGCTTGTTATCATCACTAGACTTTCACCACGCAGGGTGATATAAAGGACAAACTAACTAAACATAGGACTAGCTAAGGATCACCTAACAACTTCAAGAAAGTCTCCCACAAGGTTTTAGTCAAACTTGTTGAGGTCCTGGTTCAACTGGGTTGTCTCCTCCTTAGCCTAAATCTGGGGTTGGAAGCATACCCCAACAAAAGGAGAAAAGTAAAAGACATCAACAAAAGCTGGTATGTCCATACTAAATCAAGTATTGAGCAATGTTAAGAAATAAAAGACGTCAAAATAAAAGGCTTCCCATGGAAAAAAAGGACTACCCAATTGGGCAAAGAATATGGATTCCAAGAATTGATAAAAAAATATTACTTTCCATTAATAAAATAATAAAGTTGTGCCACATAGGTAAATATCAAGAACTAGGGAACACAACCCTTCAATAGTAACATCAACCTGCATGCATGTGAGATAAGCATAACACTAGAACAATATAAATAGCAAAGGCAACCAGGCCTCACAAACTTGAAACCTAATAGAGAATGACGTACTGCCAGACTCCCAATATATATAAAAATAGGTATCACCACCCAGGTATGGGGCACACAACCTCCATCCCAAAAATAAATACATGGGCACACAACCCAAAAAGCAATGTACTTACACTACTGTAGGACTACTGAATCACATAACATGCTTAATATAGAGGCACGTAAAAAGTATATTCAGATTAAACAAGATTTCCATCACATAAATGGACAATATAAACATCTACCACACAAGTGGAAAAATCAGGGTTTCTTCAAGAATAAAGCATAAGTTGGAGTCCAAAGAAATTCCAATCAAATAGGATGATAAAAAGATTGAAGTAAACATAAATATTTCACATGAAATCATGTTCTCAAAAGAAAGAGATATTGTGTAGGCTATTGTCCATAGGAGTAAGAGAAAGATAAAAATAGGTTGATTTCTCAAAGGATTAATAGGGGATGCAAGCATACTCACTTAATAATGTAAACTATCCAAACTCAGTCCTAGGTCAAGCGTAGGTCTCCAAATCACCTATTAAGCATATATGTAGAATTAGGGTTAGGTTTACATTAATTTCATATAACCCTATGAATCACCTTTTTTTACTATTAGTGAATTATGTTCTCAAAACCATGCCATATTTTAGATTATATTTTCATGATTTCAAAACATATTTTATTTTATTTTTTGGTATATAGATTATTTGTTATGCTTTTTACAATGTATTATCAAATTAGGAAAATCCATTAAAAATTACCTTAACAGAATTAGATTTAGGTGACAAAATTAGTATCATTAGATAGGTTAGAATTTTTTGATTTCAAAACATATTTTATTTTAATTTTTTGAGCTATGATTAATTGATTTTGAATGTTTGAAAAGCCTCCAATCAAATAATTCCACATCAACAATACATCAGCGAGTGAGGAAGATAGAGAGGGAGAAGGAGAATGCGTTGAGTTGGCCCAATTAGAGTGGGCCAACTTAGTCGGCCCCACTGACAACCTGGCAAATCACTTCAGCACGTAAAGAAAACAAGCAACTATGAAAAGATGAAAATACCCTTGCATGGAAAACAAAGGAAATAGGAAAGACAGGAGGGCAAAAGCGACAATTCACAAAGGTGAATTTTCCCCAACTTCTCATCTGCAATTATAGTCCATCACAAGTAGCAACGTGTGATGGATTTGGGAAAATCCTTGATTGGCGATAATATGAGAAACCAAAAACACAAAAAGAAGAGGAAGGTTCAAGGAACGTACCGACAAGTGCGATCGAACAATGGTGATGAGGAGAAGAAGAGCAACCTGTTGCAAGCTCAAAACCAAACACGATCATCGAAAGCCAACCACATGAACATGAGAGCAATTGAGTTAAGAGGAGAACATTGTGGGGAATGACGTAGCTCCGGGTACCTTTATTTATAGGCGTGGGTTGATTTTTAGGTTTTGTGGGTTCAGGAGGTTCAAGAGCAATGGCTGCCAAATTGGGAAAATCACAGATACACCATGAGAGATTACGAGTTATAGTTCATTGGATGTTGAATCCAAAAAGGAACGTGTGGGTAAAGAAATCTCAAGGAATGATTAACTATGGCAAGAGAAAATTGGATTTCAAAATCACAAATTCTTGGTGGCACTTTCCTGTTTGGTCACAAGGTTAGTGACAACTTTTGAGTCATCGAATCTTGATCCGATGTCTACAAGTCTTCTGCACATCTATGAGGCGTGCGACACATATACATATTCCAAATCATACAAAGACTATAGTGCATTATTTAATTATTTAACCTTTTTCTCTCTCCTCAATTGAGGGTGCAAACAAACTCCAAAATTAATGAAATTTGGCACCTAGACTAATTAGGATATGTTGAATCCAATTTTGGTATTTTTTTCAGTTTTTGAGATCTTAGTATTTTATTTAATTCTTTTAATATAATTCATATTTTCTCTTTCATACCACATTAGAGGCTTATAGAATTACCCAACTAATGTGAAACTTCATCCTCAAGTAAAGTTAAGTATGTTAGACACGAATTAGCCATAAATTTTTTCACTTGGTATTATTTATTACATTATTTAATATTTTGGGGTTTATTTACACTTTCTCTCTCCAAAACACATTAGAACATTAAAGATTGTCCAAATTAGTTAAAAATTCACACATGTGCTTATTTTGACATGTAGATTTTGAATCTAAGATTAGTATTCTCTTATAGAGTTGTTAATTATCTTATTTCATATTTTGGAGGGAAATCACCTTTTCTTTTCAAAATAAAATAGATGTAGCTATTATTACTAAAAAAATTGTGAAACTTGGCCTATAAGACATATCATATCCAAAGAAAATGAGTCTAAAGACATTCTTATCTAATTAGTCATCCTTTAATGAATTTTAGCCCATTACTCATTATTACCACTAGTTCTCACATTAAATAATTCAATATCATTATCTTGTTTAGGGAGTTACTATTTATTTCTTTTTCCGATTCCTTGTTCCAAAAGACCATAGAAAATTCTAGATCAATATTATTTTATCATTATTATTATCATTCTTCCAATTGTGCCCCATATCTACACATTACAACTAAAAGGTTTCTATATATTATTATTATTATGCACTAAATTCTATATATTTATCATTTATCTCATGTGGCATATTTTACGTGTCCATTATTTGTCTTGAAATTAATATGAGGGTACTATGTCATATATGATTTCATGCATATATGTTAGGGTGATTTATTCATGCATTACATATTAGGGTTAAAAATGACTACTACTATGTATACCTTCATCATTGTTTGGCTAAGCCCAAAGACTAGAGTCCCTAACCTCTTAACATTGGAATAGGAGAAAGTTCAAGTATTCGGTATGTTACACAAGCTGTGCCACACAAGTACATATCAAGAATTAGGGTACAAAACCCTTCAATAGTGACATCAACCTGCATGCAAGCATATTTCTCTAATAAGAGTTCTTATTGTTATGTACCTAGTCTAAAATTATTGTGGGTAGTATAGGACAAAAATTATATACAAGACTACCATGTATCTTGAGTGATGACTATATCTTCTTAGTCATGATATTGGATATAAACTTAGATGTATGGGTACTTGTTGGAGAACAAGTTGTACTGGAGTTACCCACCATGAGATTGACACATGGAAGACATAGTCTAAAATGATTGTGGGTAGTATAGGACAAAAGTTATATACAAGACTATCATGTATCGTGAGTGATGATTATGTCTTCTTAGTCATGATATTGGATATGTACCTAGTCTAAAATTATTGTGGGTAGTATAGGACAAAAATTATATACAAGACTACCATGTATCTTGAGTGATGACTATGTCTTCTTAGTCATGATATTGGATATCAACTTAGATGGATGGGTACTTGTTGGAGAACAAGTTGTACTGGAGTTATCCACCATGAGATTGACACATGGAAGTCATATCATGAGATGTCAAAGTCATTTCTCAATGTTATAGTGGTGATTGTGATCCTTAGACCTGAAGTCACTATAGTAAAAAATGTAGTTCTATGTACTTTGACACTTTTACAACATGCTTTGAGATATGAGTTTCCATAAAGGTGGTGATTGGGTACACTCTGACACATGGGGCACACTGTGAGTGATCTAGATAGAAATTGAACCTCCTTTCGAGTGATATCCCCGACCACTTGATATACAATACTATAAAATGGATGACCATCCTCATGTAATTTAATATATGATATTGAGTTCATATTATCTCGAATAGTCTACTCTAATTCAAGGAATATAGATTGAATAATAAGAGGATGACATTCCATGCCTCAAGTTCAATCTGGATGTCTAAGACAAAGTGGTTATACCATCATGTTAACATTGTTCACTTTACTGTTTATAGTTGCTCTTCCACTCAATCCTATTAGTTAGGTGGCAGTGATGTGTGTCTAGACACCAATATTTTCTTGTGTTGTTTTGAACATCAAAACCAATGTAATTAGAAACCTATCGGGCCAAACACATAAGGATGCATAAGGGAATTGATGTTCACAATCAAACATGTAATTAGAATGACTCTCAACTGTAAACATGTTGATTAACTCTCAGATCAGGCGATCAAAATATGGATTCCAAAAATTGATAGAAAAAGATTACTTTCCATTAATATAATAATAAAGTTGTGCCACACAAGCACATATCAAGAATTAGGGCACACAATCCTTCAATACTAACATCAACATGCTTGCATGTGAGATAAGCATAACACTAGAACAATATAAATAGCAAAGGCGGCCATGCTTCACAAACTTGAAACCTGATAGAGAATGACGTACTGCCAGACTCCCAATATATATAAAAATGGGCATCACCACCCGGGTATGGGGCACACAACCTCCATCCCAAAAATAAATACATGTGCACACAACCCAAAAAGCAATGTACTTACACAACTCTAGGACTACTGAATCACATAACATGCCTAATATAGAGGCAAGTAAAAAGTATATTCAGATTAAACAAGATTGCCATCACATAAATGGACAATATAAACATCCACCACACAAGTGGCAAAATTAGGGTTTCTTCAAGAATAAAGCATAAGTTGGAGTCAAAAGAAATTCCAATCAAATAGGATGATAAAAAGATCTAAGTAGACATAAATATTTTACATGAAATCATGTTATCAAAAGAAAGAGATAATGTGTAGGCTATTGTCTATAGGACTAAGAGAAAGACAAAATTAGGTTGATTGCTCAAAGGATTAATAGGGGATGCAAACATACCTCACTTAACAATCTAAACTATCCAAACTCAGTCCTAGGTCCAAGCCTAGGTCTCCAGAGCACCTATTTAGCATATATGCAGAATTAGGGTTAGGTTTACATTAATTTCAGATAACCCTATAAATAACTATTTTTACTTTTAGTGAATTAGGTTCCCAAAACCATGCCATATTTTAGATTATATTTTTGTGATTTCAAAACATATTATTTTTTATTTTTTGGTATATATATTATTTGTTATGCATTTTACAATGTATTATCTAATTAGAAAAATCTATTAAAAATTACCTTTATTGCATTATATTTAGGTGACAAAATTAGTACCATTAGATTGGCTAGAATTTTTGATTTCAAAACATATTTTATTTTATTTTTTGGGCTATGATTAATTAATTATGAACTTTTGAAAAGCCTCCAATCAAATAATTCCACATCAACAATACACCCGTGAGTTAGGAAGATAGAGAGGGTGTGGGAGAGCGCGCTGAGTTGGCCCAATCAGAGTGGGCCAACTCAGTCGGCCCCACTGACAACCTGGCAACTCAGTTCAGCACGTAAAGAAAACAAGCAACCATGAAAAGACCAAAATACCCTCTCATGGAAAAGAAAGGAAATAGGAAAGACGGGAGGGCAAAAGTGATAATTCATGAAGGTGAATCTTCCCCAACTTTTGGCCCGCCATTATAGTCCATCACAAGCAGCAGAGTGTTACAAATTTGGGAAAGTCCTTGATTAGCGATAATTTGAGAAACCAAAAACACAAAAAGAATGAAGAATGTTCACATAACTTACCTCTAAGTGTGATCGAATAAAGGTGATGAGTAGAAGAAGAGCAACCCGCTATAAGCTCAAAACCAAACATGATCATCAGAAGCCAACCACATGAACAAGAGAGCAATAGAGCACAGAGGAGAACGTTGTGGGGGACGACGCAGGTCGGGGTACCCTTATTTATAGGTGTGGGTTGGTTTTTAGGGTTCGTGGGTGTGTGAGGTTCGAGCACAATGGCAGACAAATTGGGCAAATTGCACATACACCATGAGAGATTATGAGTTATAGTTCGTTGGATGTAGAATCTAAAAAGGAATGTGTGGGAAAAGAAATCTCAAGGAATGATTAATTGTGGCAAGAGAAAATTGGATTTAAAAATCACAAATTCTTGGTGGCACTTTCTTGTTTGGCCACGAGGTTAGTCATAACTTTTGAGTTGTCAGATCTTGATCCGATAGATGCAAGTCGTCTGTATATCTACGAGGCACGTGACACATATACAAATTCCAAATCATACTCGGACTATAGTGCATTATTTAATTATTTAACATTTTTCTCTCTCCTCAATTGAGGGTGTAAACGAACTCCAAAATTTATGAAATTTGGCCCCTAGACTAATTAGGATATATAGAATCCAATTTTGTTATTATTTTTCAATTTTTGAGACTCTTAGTATTTTATTTAATTCTTTTAATATGATTCATATTTTCTCTTTCATACCACATTAGAGACTTCTAGAATTACCCAATTAATGTGAAACTTCATCCTCAAGTAAAGTTAAGCATGTTAGACATGAATTAGCCATCAATTTTCCCTTGGTATTATTTATTACATTATTTAATATTTTGGGCTTTATTTACACTTTCTCTCTCCTAAACACATTAGAACATTAAACATTGTCCAAAATTGTTAAAAATTCACACATATGCTTATTTTAACATGTAGATTTTGTATCTAAGATTAGTTTTCTATTTTTGAGTCGTTAATTATCTTCTTTCATATTTTGGAGGAAAATCACCTTTTCTTTTCTAAATAAAATAGATGTAGTTATTATTATTACTCCAAAATTTGTGAAACTTGGCCTATAAGCCGTATCATATCCAAAAAAAATGAGTCTAAAGGTATTCTTATCTAATTAGTCTTCCTTTTATGAATTTTAGCCCATTACTCATTATTAACACTAGATATCACATTAAATAATTCAGTATCATTATCTTGTTTAGGGAGTTACTATTTATTCCTTTTTATGATTCCTTGTTCCAAAAGACCATAGAAAATTCTAGATCAATATTATTTTATCATTATTATTATCATTCTTCCAATTGTGCCCCATATCTACACATTACACCAAAAGGTTTCTATATATTATTATTATGCACTAAATTCTATATATTTATCATTAATCTCATGTGACATATTTTATGTATCCATTATTTGTATTGAAATTAATATGAGGGTACTATGTCATATATGTTTTCATGCATATATGTTATGGTGATTTATTCATGGATAACATATTAGGGTTAAAAATGACTACTATTATGTATACCTTCATCCTTGTTTGGCTATGCCCAAAGAATAGGGTCTCTAACCTCTTAACCTTGGAATAGGATATAGTTCTAGGATTCAGTATGTTACAAAATCTTAACACAAACCAATATAGTAATAGCAAGTGATGGAATCCTGAGGGAGAAAAGAAATCCACTTCTTATGCTAAACTCATCAAGGAGGAAACTTGGAACTTGGAGTCTGATGTTAGCACTATGTGGCATAATATGAGCTCTTACATAATGAAAATTTTGAAAAGATGATTTTGGGGGATTTTAAAGGATGTGGGCCTCCCCAAAAAGAGACTTGGTTGTGGAATGATGAAGTACAAAATTCTATAACACTTAGTAGGGGGATTGATAGGAGCTTCCCTAAATCTCTAGATGATGCAACTTTTCAGAGGTACAAGCAAGCAAAGAAAGAAGCTAAAAAGGTTGTTCAAGAGGCAAGGTATAGTTACATTGAAAGATATATAAGAATATAAACACACAAGAAGAGAGAAAATATATATATAAATGTCCCATATAAGTGAAAGGAAAGGAAGAGACTTGAGTCAAGTAAAATGCACCCAGAATGAAGATGGTAGAGCGCTAGTGAAGGATGATGATATCAATAACCAATGGAGAAACTACTTTCATGATGTTTCCAATGGAGACATTATGAAAAATTTAAGAAACTCATGTGACATGCATATCAGAGATATTATTTACATACGATAGGTCTGAAATTTTGAAGTAAAAATGCTTTGAAAAAGATAATTTTTTGAAAGGTGTGCGGACCACACAATATTCCTCTTGTTGTATGGATGAGTGTGGGGGATTAAGGATCTATGTGGAGAACAAATTTCTATAAACAATTCTGAAGACCAAGAAGAAGCTACATAAGTGGAGTAATAGTACTATAGTCCCCATCTATAAGAACAAAGGAGATGTTTAGAGTTTCCCAAACTAGATAGGTATCAAGTTAATGAGTCACACAATGAAGCTTTGGGAGAGGATTATTGAGAAAAGGCTAAGATCAATAACATACATATTAGATAACTAATTTGGTTTCATGCCAAGCAGATCAACAACATATTCCACACTTATGGAAAAGTATAGAGCGAGTGAAAAAGATCTTCATATGATTTTTAATGTTTGGAAAAAGTCTTATGATCGATTGCCCAAGGAAGTGTTGTGGATGGTTTTGGAAATAAAGGGTGTACCAATCCAATATATTGACTTGACTAAAGACGTGCACGATAAGTGAACTGCAAGTGTGAAGAATCTTAGAGGGCTGACATCAACATTACCTATCAGTTGGGGTACATATAGGAGCATTACTAATCTCATATATGTTTGTTCATGTTATGGATGAGTTGAAAAAGCATGTTCATGATGATATTCCTTGGTACATGTTATTTGCTCATGACATTCTGTTGACTGATGAAAATAAATATGGATTGAATGATAAAGTTGAAATTTGGAGAAATGTGTTGGAATAAAATGTATCGATGATTAGTCAGAGAAAATTTGAGTATATGCATCACAAATTAAACCATTCTTGAATATTGAATGGTGGATCCAAGTTACACGGAGTGGATGTATCAAAATGTGATAAATTTTGTTAGTGGGTTCTATTATTTACATTTGGGAAGTTGAAGATGATGTTTGTCATAGCTACACAACAAGATGCTAGAAATGGAAGAGTGCAATTGGAGTATTATGTAACAGGAAGATCCCTCTCAGATTAAGAAGTAAGTTTTATAGAACAACATTCGACCCACAATGCTATGTGGGATTGATTATTGGGCGGTGAAGAAATAATGTCTCGATAATATGAATGTGTATGAATTGCTTATGCTATGGTGGAATTGTGAGAATATAAGAAAAGAATGCTTGATAAATGACTATATTAGGAACAAATTGGGGGTGGTGGGTATTGAGGACAAGTTGCGCAAGGGCCATCTGAGATGGTATGGATATGTGCAATGCTGACCAATTAACCCACCTATATAGATCACAATTAAAAGAAGAAGAGGCAGAACAAAATTAACATGGGAAGTGACTATAAAGAGAGATATTGAACTCAACATATTGATCGGAATATGACCCATAGAAAATATGATTGGTAAATAAGGGTCCATGTAGCCGACCCTACCACGGTTTCTATTGAGGCTAAAATGATGACAATAATAGGTTTCTTTAGCCTAAGTGGTTTTTTTTAACAAGAAGCTTTTCTATTTTATATTATACATCATGCTCATAGCCAATAAATTGAATACAAACATCATTTGGAATGAATTTAATAACTAAGAATTTATTTCCAATTTAATCTATTCATGTCCATTGATTATCACTAACCACCATGATATAAAACACTCATGAATACTTATCTATTTATATAATTATATAATGTATATAAGTCCATCAGGTAATAGGGGATAAATTTTATTTTTCAAATTGAGTTTTTGTAGTTATCTAAGAAGTATATAATTTATTACAAATTTTCTACAATAAAAATATTTTTCGGAAGTAAAATATAACCTACATGGTTTGGTTTATTGGAATTCATTGGCACATGCTTGGGGATTTCCACATGACATTAAGTCATGTTTGAATGGAAGGAAATCAACCCTCTCATGGAATCTGAATAGTTCCCATTACATTATGATGTAGTAAAATATACATACACATAATTAGTACAGACAAGCTTTTCATCCCAATCATGTAAAAATATATTGATATAATTCCATAGGGAGAGTCAACAACAAACTGAAGACACAAATTATTGACGCGAATGCCTACACTCACCATAATAAGGAAAATAGATGTAAATGTGTTATAAAATAAAGTGGATCCCTAGTCGCCTAGGTTTTGTGGCGATTGACTTGGTGACTAACTTGGTGATCGTCCTCCAAGCTTTGCGGAGGGGGGCTCCCCTCCTCCTCAGTGCCTACTTTGATGGCTGTTGAGACTCAACCACTTGAGGTACCCCAAAAAGCCTAGAAATAGGTTCTCAGTGGATCATATGTATTCAAGGAACATGATTTTGATCCACCGGAGAAGAAGGATGGAAAGAGATTCGTCACCATAGACGATTGCACTTATGAAGCCATGAAAAAGTCTTGGGAGCAAACTGCTATCCTCTACATCATGGGAAAACATCCGTACTATCATTATCTTCTGGCTTGGATAAAGAGGGTCTGGAAGCCTAGAGGCGGCTTCGATCACTTTTCTAAACCTGAACAATTCTTTCTTATACACTTTAACTGTGCCGAAGACAAGAAGAACATGATAAACGCAAGCCCTCGGTGGTTCGAGAGTAGGCTTGTGGTTGCAAAAGACTACAAAATGGGTGATGATCTCAAGAAGGATTTCTTTAGTTCAATCTCGATCTAGATTAATATACCCAACATGGGTAGGAACTGGTCCCCTCGGGCCATTAGCATTATTGCGAGTGGCGTTGGGAAGTTGATGCGCATCGACTACAAGACAATAGGATAAGAGTCATTGGGTGAAGCTTGAGCTCTTGTGTGACAATAATGACTGTCCTTTCAAGAATACGACCATAGACACTAAAGTCCAGGACACTGTCTCTACTCGTGCCCCTGCGCAAGTCTAGAAGGTGGTGTCAAAGAAGAAGAGGAAGAGTACCAATGTTCATACTGATAAAGAAGCTATCTCAATAAGTAATAGGTACAAGGAACTAAACAATGAGGAAACATGCATTGTTGATGAGTCTGTTCTCATTATCGATGAACAAGTAGTTTCCACTCAGAAAGGTATAAAAGAGGTATCTAACACCAAGTCACCATGCTTAGAGGACATCCCAAGATCCAATATGGGATTGCATGATGCTAGCCAAAGTTCCAGTCTAGTATATTAGATGGATAAGGAGATCGATGTAGACAAAGAGGATGATGAGTTGAGCAGGACTCCTAAGTCCAGGAGGAACAAGACTACTAGAGTGAGTGGGTCACGCAATACCCATTCAACTAGTAGGGGTCATTAATGACCATCCATATGACTAACATTTGTGGTTATGGGAAACCATAGAAGAAGAGGGAGGTTAGAAGATCAATCTTGGAAGCCCACGCTACACTAGTTGTGCTCATTGAAACCAAAATAAAAAACTTCATGAAACAAACTTCCTCCAAGTTGTTTCTTAACAGATGGAAATGGATTTCCAATTATGACAAAGACCCTAATGGTCGTATTTGTATTGGATGGAATCCTAATTTTTGGGATATTCTTTGTCTAGATTCTGATGATAAACAAGTCACATTGGAATGCACTAATAAAGGGGGGACTTATCATCAGTGTTACTGCTGTTTATGCTCATAATATTGCTAAAAACACACCTCTTTATGGTCAACCTTGGAGAGTATTAGCGCTAATGGTCAACCTTGGAGAGGATTAGCGCTACTATCTTTGAGCCATGACTGGTTATTGGAGATTTCAACAACATTAGGAAAAGGGAAGAGAAGGAAGGAGGATGAGAGGTACCAACTGTAATACTCAACTCCTTCAACACTGCCATTAAAAATTCTTGCTTGACTGAACTGCCATCAGTGGGCAATGAAATCTATACTTGGCACAACAGGCAGGGTACGACTAAGAGAATAGCGTGCAAAATAGATAGGGCCTTGGTTAATGATGCATGGCTAGACAAGTTTCCAAGCACCAAGATGAAGCTGCTAACTTGTGAGTTTTCTGATCATTTGGCAATAAACATCAACCTGAAGAAGCTTGCTAGGAAGAGATGACCGTTTCTTTTTCTCAATTTCTAGATGGACTGGCCTGGATGCAAGGATATTATTTCTAAAGCTTGTCTCACTCAATAACAAGGTAATACTCTATTTTGTTTTCCTCAAAAACTTAATGTAATCAAGACTGACTCAAGCTTTGGGCTAAGAAATACATCAATCTTAAAAATATGATTGCTAAAGAAAGATTAGAGATGGAAGATATCTCTGCAGTGCTCAGAAGAAACCCTTTGGATTGTGATCTCATACAAATAGAAAAGGTCACGTATGATCGTATTTCTATCCTATCTAAAGCCGAATAGTAGTATTAATGGAAATGTAGAAGACTGGATTGGAACTCCAATTGGAATCATAATACTAAATTATATCATTCTACTGTCAAAAAATGAGATGCTATTAACTCCATTACCGAGCTTTTTGGCACCAACGTCAATTGCTTGGTCGATGAAGATAGTATTGCTTAAGATTCAATCAATTTCTTTGAAGTCTTGTACAACTAGAATCAAGAGGATTGCAACACCAATAATCTTGATATTGATTGTCTCCAACAAGTGAGTAATGAATATAATGATTACCTATGTAAGCTTCCTGATATGATAGAATTTAAGGACGCTATTTGGAGCATTGAGCTGAATAAAAGCCCTAGTCTGAATGGCTTTGATGGTTTCTTATATAGAAGCAATTGAGAGTTAATTAAAGATGATCTTTTGCATGCTATTTTCTAGTTTTTTGCAGGTGGCAACATGGTCAGGAAAATCAACCATGTCATTCTGACACTTATTCCGATGAAGAATATTGTCTCTACTCCTATAGATTATCGCCCTATTTCCTTCTAATCAATGCTCTACGAAGTCATTACTAAAATTATGACTAGAAGACTGGCTACTATCATGCCCAAGCTCATCTCCATCAACCAAGGTGCATTTGTTCAGGGTAGACGTATTGAGGACTACTCGCTATTAGCTGCTGAATTCACCTTAAATTTCAACACTCAAAATATCTTTCTATGTGCCTGTGTAAAGCTTGACATTACCAAAGCCTTCAACTCAGTTGGTTGGAACTATCTTTGGTGTTGCTTGAGAGGCATGGGTTTCCGTGACACTTAGATATGGCTGGTAAAACAATGTGTCACTACACCTTCTTTCTCACTTCTACTCAATGGGAGTGTTGTTGGGTTCTTTAAAAATGCAAACAACCTACGTCAGGGTGATCCTTTATCACCATTGTTCTTTATCATTGCCATTCAAGGTTTCAGTAGGATGATTGACAAGTCTATGTATTCAAGGAAAATCAAATCCTACTCAGTTAGGCAAACTAAAGTCCTATCACATCTTTTATTTGATGATGATGTGTTCATCTTCTTTGAAGGTAGGAAGAAAAACCTTAGTAACTTGAAAAACCACCTCCTTTCGTTCAGTAAGATGTCAGGCATAAAATACAACCCCAACAAGACACACATCTACCTATCTAAATCATATAAGCATAAATCTGAGTTGGTGGATACTCTAGGAATCCAACGTGGTGGTTGGCCAACTAAATATATGGGATTTTCCATGGCAGGGGGAAATCTCAAGCGTAGCAATTTTCATGAGTGTCTAGACAAACTCAAGGACATGAAAAATAGATGGACAGGTTAAAATTTTTTCATGGTAGGCAGAATCATCCTCATCAAGCACTATTCTATGGGACTAATAAACTACTGCTTACAGCAAGGCAAGATTTCACACTCTATCCTACATCGCATGGAAATCATGCTCATTGATTTCCTTTTGTGCAACCCAATTCATTCAGCTAGCTAGTCTTGTCTTGCTTTTCCTAAAGCTAAAGGTGGCCTTGACCTCAAGCTATTGACTAATCTAGTTTATTACTACACCATGAGAAGAATCAAAAAGCTGCTCTTTGGTGAGTCTGTTTGGTGTTCTTGGATGAGGTTAAGATATGGCTCTGACCTCAGTATCATGCCCAGGAATATTAAAGGTTACTCAATGTCTTGGAGGAGAATGAATGTTGTATGACCTAACTTCATCAACCTCGATGAGTCATGCCTATGGGACCTTTGCAGGCAAAAACAAAATGAAGATGATGTTTTCAGGAATCTATGGCTTCCTTGTCACCAGCCAAAATGGAGCCTAGCTACTTATAGAGTGATCAAATCTATTCTACCTACCATGGAGAAAATAAGTAGATGGTCTCCTAGTGTGGACACCCGATTTTTCCTATGTAAAAATGATAATGAAACAACAGAACACCTCGTTAGTAGCTGCTCCTTCTGGAGATATCTTTGGGACCGATCTCAACTTAAGGTGAACATCAGATGCTCATATTCATTAGTCCAATGTATGTGTGACATTGGTAGGATCAGGAAATCTCAAGCTATCTTGGAACTTTGGGTTCTCAGTGCATGTGTTCATACCCTTTGGTTTGAACATAACAATAGAAGACATGGGGGTAAGGAGGTGGACTATGTGGACCTCTTCGTAACCATAGAAGCAAACATCAAGATGCTTTATAATCTATATAAAGCTAAGACAACCATCATCCCTTCCTACACAATTAGTAATTGGAATCTATGCTAGTTGACAAGATTTGTACCCTTTGTTAGTTAAATTTTTTCATTTAATGCTCTGTAAATTGCACGTTGGTTGCAATTTGTAACTTTGCCCCAATTCTTTGTGTTTGGAATATATTTACCCAAATTTTCCAAAAAAAAAGATGTAAATGGGTTATACATAAAAATCACAATGATTGTCATTATTGTTACAAATGGATATGAAATGGTTCTTTCATATAGTTATCTACTTTTCTACTATAAATTAGTTTGATATGGTGTGGAATAATTTCATACCAAAGAAAATACTATCTCAAAACCCAAAGGACATTTGCATTGAAGCTTAGCATGTACACCACATCTACTTCAAATAGAAGAATTACATAACCACATCATAGTAGAAAGAAATACCTAGAATATCATATGTAGAGCTTCAAACAGTCGAACATACTTTTGTTATGGATGTATAGGTACAATTTGGAGTCTTCATCCATATCCTTATCAATCTATGGATTTGTAAGGATCCCATAATAAAATACATAGAGGTAGTGCCCACCAACTTGTTGACCAAAAAGCAAGCCTGATATATATGAAAATCATAAAAAACTTTTCAATAATAAATAAACACTATTGAATTTATATCAAAAAATAAAAGTAGGGCAAAGTACATAAATTATTGTTTTTTAATAAGTAAAAATCATTTTGATGTAACTGGATAAAAGACATACATGCCTCTTCCAATTAAAAAGAATAAAATTGATGTGGGATTTTATCGCACTAACAAACTCACTCGGGGTTGAAATCCTTGAGCTTTTACCAAAACCAAAGTACAATAATACCACCCGCAAGCGGACGAGTCTTATCGCAGTATAGTTAAGGATCGAACCCAAAGGACAATGTTTTTAAGAATCTTTGTTAATCGAACCGAGCTCGAGTTAAGGCTAATATTTAAAATGATTGGTTGATTTGAGGTTACTTAAACTAATTACAAGAAAGTAAAAGCTGAATTAAAGTTGAGTTTAGATCAATGATATAGAATCGCTGGGATGGTATCGAGTCTTACCAATGCTACACACACAAACACATACAATTGCAAACAATCCAGACAAGATATAACAATCCAAATAGAGCTGTTGTAGAACCCCCCATACGGGCGTTAGGTTTGCGTAAGCATTACCTTAGGCATCAGATGTCTCGTCACCAACCAGACCACTTACTTACGACTCCAAAGATACAGAAATCCAACGAAGGTTGTGGGCCCCCTATACAGGCGTTAGGCACACAAAAGTGTCACCGAAGGCTAGATGGCTCATTCCCTCGTGGATCATACACTTACGACCTCAAAGAAATCTCATTCTATTTCTAGTTTGGGAGTCAACCGTATTAATCGATAAGCGGGTAGGTGATAGTTCTACAAACTTTCATCGACGATAAACAAGACGATACAAAATCCAACTAAGGCTGTGGTCCTCCCTGAGGGATGTTTAGACCACAGAAGCGTCACCGTAGGCTAGATGTCTCGTCCCCTCATGGATCATGCACCTACGACCTCAAAGAATCCTTTCAGAAGTTCTCGTCAAGGAGTCAAACTTGTAAACTGCCATCCCATCCCATATATAGAAGGTTTCGCAATAAGGGAGAGAACAAGATGAAGGCAATTAGATAATCAACTACAAACTTACCAACTAACAATGAAATGGAAAGTTATACACATTGCCATAGAATGCTTAACAAAAGAACATGCTTGCATGGGTGCGGGGACTACTACTCACTCATGATGTGAGAAACAAGAAGAATAAGAAAGAGAGAGAAATCCGCCATGAACTCGGTGCAGAAGGTAGTCACAGCTCGGTGAAGAAGATACGACCTTCTACGTCGTTTCGGAGCAGATCTGGATGCGAACGGGAGATGCCAAGACAGACCGGACAGTCTCCCTCGATCCGTCTTCTTTCTCTCCTCAGCCTCCTTGGTTGCAACATGGGCAGTAGGTGGAATGAAACTGGCGTGGACGTACTGGATTTGGACCGGACCTATGTACAGGCAGCTTGTTGGCGTCCCGGAACCGATTGCCAAATGGGGACCCTACTGGTCCTATTTATAGGCACATGACTGGCCCTCATTCTTTTGGTGTGATTTTAGTCTAAACGGTTTGGGAGATATTTATTTTGCTCAATCAGTTTTGCTCTCTCGGTTTGGTGTCCAAACATTTTGTATGCAATTGGTTTAAATGGTTTTGATAGCAGTGCTTCAAACGGTCTTGCGTAATGCTCCATTTGGTTTGCATGCATGAGCATTTCACGTGAACTTCTCAAACAGTTTGGAAGGGAGTCTCGGTTTGCATGCGTAGCAAACGGTCTTCACATTTCAGCAAATCGGTTTCATACAAGTCATCTTATCACACGGTCCTCCATTCGGTCTTCACAAGTATCCGGCAAACGGTCTGCTCTCTCAGTTTGCAAGATGCCTCCATTCGGTTTGGTCTCCACGTATGTGCTATCAAACGATCTTGCTCAGTTCAGCTTAAAGGGTCTTTGCTGCTGCATGCCCATTTGGTCTTTATTCAGGAAAAGCAAACGGTTTTGCATGGCAGACTTCATTCGCTTTTCATTTTGCTGTAGCAACATCCTTCACATGAAAATGGTTTTGTATGCAGCCGCCATTCGGTTTAGCCTTCATGTTGTGGCTGTGGCCATTCGGTTTCCATGTATATTGCTGGGCGCTAACGATTTTGATACAACACTTTGCCAAACGGTCTTGCATGCTGTATGCACAAACAATTTTCATTTCATTCAGACTTCATATGCTAAACGGTCTTCGCACTTTGACTTTTCCATACGGCTTGCATTCGGTTTGCTAATAGCTTACAGTCTGCTGCTTTGCATGATGTTCCACATTCTTCACGTGATGACTCATTCGGTCCTCATGCCATTAGGCCATTCCATTTTGCTGCTTGGTTTTCACGTGGATATTGCTCACGGTTTGCATGCAGCTCCTTTGCACGTTGCTTTTCCGATCTTCATGGCTTAATCCAAATGGTCTCGAATGCCTAAACGGTTTTCATGCATGCACGTGATTTCATTCGGTTTTTGAGCTGCATGCATGCACGTGAAAGGCTTAAACGGTTTCATGCGAACAGTCTTGTAGAAGGTGTCCATTCAGTCTTTATGTATAACTCAAACGGTCTCACAGACTGAAATTCTTCACGAACGGTCTCGCAGACCGAATCTCTTCAAACGGTCTCACAGACTGAATCTCTTCAAACGGTCTTGATGTGGAAAAGTACATTCGGTTTCGATTATTCGACCAAACAGTCTTCGCATCTAAACGGTCTGCGCGGCTGATCGGTCTTGCGACCTTGGTGCCCAAACGGTCTGAAACCGTGCGACGTCCAAATGGTTTTGAGGTGGATATGTCCATTTGGTCTTGAGTCTAAATGGATGAAACTGATTGGTCAAGACCGGATGGCTAGATCGTTTGGAGAGACCGAATGGTTGAAACCGTTTGGTCAGACCGTTTGGTGAGGCCGTTTGGTTAAAACTGAATGGTCAAACTGATTGTCTAGGACCAAAGTTGAGCGAAGGTGGGCCCCAACTGATTGTTCACTTTATCAAGACCTGCATTGAATCAACATAAATTCGGTTAAAACCTTGATAATCAAAACAATTAAGTAATTTTGCACATTATGATGCATTTTGATATTTGATGAGTGAAATTTGATGTGTTAAGTCCAAATGAGCCCAAGATGGTAATTGAATTCCATGATGAATATACCTTTATCAAAATACCCAGAACTTAAACGTTGCTCGTCCTTGAGTAACACAAAATCTGAAATAGTCGCCAAATGAATACTTTCAATTCGTGTGATTGCTTCATCTTCACATCACGAATATTTTCTTTCTGCTCAATATGACTCAGTATCTCAACCTCCTGAGACCACTAAACAGATCTTACCATATCTTCGTTCCTGAGTTCGTTTTCCAATATCACTTCCTCCTCACTTTTTCCAACAACAAGCATGTCAAAGAGTTTTGTAAGAGTCCAGAGACACCCGCAGAACAACAAGTGTGCATTTGATCTGACACTGGTGTTTTTCAGGATAGTGTAGGCATTCATTGTGCCATTAGGTAGAAAATGGAGTGAAAGGTGATATGGAAGGAAGAAATAAATCTCTCCTCTATTCGACTCGAGATTTTTATTATTATTATTATTATTATTTTTGTGTGTGCGAATCTCTCCTCTATTCGACTCGAGATTGCATTTCTTTTTGTGTGCGCTTTGGCATCTTTTTATTTGCAAATCTCTCCTCTATTTGACTCGAGATTGCATTTTTGGTGGTACACCCCTATTTATTTGCGAGGGGTATGGAAGAAGCGGATATATAGAGGGAAGTGGCGTGCCGCCCTAAACTTAGGGTTTTGTACTATTTTGGCTATTTTTGTTTCTTTTGATGGATGAAGGGGTACAAAGATGATAGAAGAAGTGTAGAAGAGAGTTCAGATCAGAATGCAACTTAATTTATAATTCAGTGCACAGGGTTGTTCTCTTTATCAAACTCTTCTCAAATAATGACTTGATGCGGATCCGGTAGGGATTCCATGTTGTTGTTCCACTAGTCAGTTAAGAAGCATGACATGTTTGATCCCTATCAGTTCGACTGACACTTGCCAATTTTGCATAAGTATCATGACGTTAGGAATCATAAGCTTCACAAGATGATTTCAATCAAAAGGCTTTGTTTCAAAAAGTGATCCTTTTGAGGATTTACTTCGAATAAGGAGGATATAATGATTCAAAATGCATAGTAGGTTAGTTAGTGACTTTTAATGAAACCAGTAAATGTCAAAAATTCATCAAGAATCTGTTCAAATTATTTGAAGGCTTTAAAACTTTAAAATTTCGAAAATTTATTTGAAAATTTTGGTAAAAAATACGACGATGAAAATCTAAGACTGATTTAGATGGGTGAAGGTGGAAAGTAAGATACGTACCACCCACCCTCCACCCCAAACTTAGAAATTTGCTCATCCCGAGAAAACTCTAAATCTGAGATGGAGGGGAAATTTCATACCGTTTGGACCATTGGATGTGGTTGCATTCCAGACAGCGCACGTCCTCCATCTGAAAATCTAGAAAATCAAGATCAATCAGAACTCAAGATAGCATATCGTGATGTGAATTTTATTTGGTGCAAAATTATCTAAAAGGTGAAAACAAAATTAAGGAAAAATTTCTAATTCAAAATTGAAAACTAAATACAAATTTATTTATCGGGTTGCCTCCCGACAAGCGCCTTTGTTTTATGTCGATGGCTCGACTTGATATCTTCGACTTCACGGTGGTTCCTTTGGATTGGAGAGATCTATTTTTTCTTTGGTGCTCATATCTGCTGTGGTGAAATATCTTTTCAAGCGTTGGCCGTTCACCACAAATTCACCCGACTTTTTGCTCCATAAAGAGAAAGCACCATGTGGGGAGATGCTTTTGACAATGTATGGTCCAGACCAGCGGGAGCGGAGTTTCCCTGGGAAAAGCTTCAACCTTGAGTTGAATAGTAGAACTTGGTCTCCCACTTGTATGTCTTTTCTTTTTAAATGACCATCATGCCAAAGTTTGTTGTGTTCTTTATAGATTCGTGCATTCTCATAAGCTGTCATCCTGAGTTCATCCAGCTCTTGAAGTTGCAAAATCCTGGCCTGGCCTTCTTTCTTCATGTCGAAATTCAGTTGTTTTATTGCCCACCATGCCTTATGTTCCAATTCGACAGGCAGGTGGCAATCCTTTCCATATATTAATCGGAAGGGTGTAGTCTTGAGGGGAGTTTTGTAAGCAGTTCGATAGGCCCATAATGTGTCGTTGATTTTTATTGACCAATCCTTTCGATTGCGGCCTACAGTTTTTTCCAGAATATCCTTTAGTTGACAATTAGAAACCTCTACCTATCTTCTCATTTGTGGATGGTAGGGCGAGGCTACCTTATGTGTTACACCATATTTTCTCAGTAAAGCTTCAAAGCTTCTTTCCAGGAAGTGAGACCCTCCATCAGATATCACGGTTCGTGGCACTCCAAAATGGGGGAAAATAATATCTTTGAATAATTTAATGACGAGTTTGGAATCACTAGTGACGGTTGGTATAGCTTCAACCCATTTTGAGACGTAATCAACTGCTACTAGGATGTAAGAAAATCCGTAAGAAGATGGGAATGGCCCCATGTAGTCCACACCCCAAACATCAAATATCTTAATTTCTTGCCACAACTTAAGTGGCATCTCATCTCTCTTCGTAATGTTACCCTGTTCTTTGACATTTGTCACATGATAGAACAAAGTTGTAGGAATCCTTGGATATGGTTGGCCAAAAGAATCCACATTGCAAAACCTTTATTGCAGTCTTCTTAGAACTCATGTGGCCTCCAATTGGGCCAGAGTGGCAGTGCTCTAGAATGAGTTTGGTTTCTTCCTCAGCAATACATCGTCTGTAAAGACCATCAGCACATAGCTTAAAAAGATATGGCTCATCCCAGTGATATTGTTTCACATCATGCATAAATTTCTTCAGTGCATTTCTGGTGCATTGAGGATGGATAACCCCAACAGCAAGGTAGTTCACAAAATCTGAGTACCATGGTACAGCTTCTGAGACCTTCATTAGTTGATCATCCGGTAGGGAATCATTGATCGAAATCTTCTCGGCATCCATAGTGTGGATGCGACTGAGGTGGTCTGCTACAACATTCTCTGTACCCTTTTTATATCTTATCTCTAAATCAAATTCTTGTAATAGGAGGATCCATCTAATCAACCTGGGTTTTGCATCTTTCTTTGCCAGAAGGTAACGAATGGCAGTGTGGTCTGTGTAGACAATGACCTTCGAACCAATTAGGTAGGATCTGAACTTGTAAAAGGCATACATGACTATTAGAATTTCTTTCTCGGTAGTTGCATAATTCCTATGGACTTCATTGAGAGTTTTCGATGCATAATAGATCACATAGTGTTTCTTCTCTATATATTTCCCTAAAATAATACCCACAACATAGTCACTGGCATCACATATAATTTCAAAAGGGTGGTCCCAGTCGGGAGCTCTAATGATGGGTGTTGTTGTGAGATCCTGCTTTAGTGTGTTGAAGCTTTTGACACATTCTTCGTCAAAATTGAATTCAACATCTTTTAGTAACAAATTTGTCATTGGCTTGGTTATCTTTGAAAAGTCCTTTATGAATCTTCTGTAAAATCCTTCATGACCTAGGAAAGCACGGACTTCTTTTTCATTTGTTGAGATAGCCAGTTTAGAAATCACTTCAATCTTGGCTTTATCTACTTCAATTCCTCTATTGTTGACCCTATGGCCGAGGTCAATGCCTTCCTTTACCATAAAATGGCACTTTTCCCAATTCAACACAAGATGTGCTTCTTCACAACGTTTGAGGACTAGGGAGAGGTGCTTTAGACATGAATCTAATGAATCTCCATATATAGAAAAATCATCCATGAAAACCTCCATAATTATTTCAGTAAGACCAGCGAATATGGAAGCAATGCAACGTTGGAAAGTTGTGGGTGCATTACAGAGACCAAACAACATCCTTTTAAATGCGTATGTTCCGAAAGGGAAGGTAAATTTTGTTTTCTCTTGGTCATCTGGATGTATGGGTATTTGATAGAATCCAGAGTAACCATCAAGATAACAGAAATATTCTTGGTGAGCCAACCTTTCTAGGACTTGATCAAGGAAAGGCATTGGAAAATGATCTTTTTGAGTTGCCTTGTTTAATTTTATATAATCTATGCACATCCTCCACCCTATGACTATTTGAGTGGGGATGAGTTCATTGTTTTCATTCCGTATAACAGTTGTTCCACCTTTCTTCGGGACTACATGCACTGGGCTCACCCATGGCGAATCTGATATCAGATAGATTATTCCAGCAGTGAGCAGTTTAATGACATCGTGACGGACCACTTCCTGCATATTTGGATTCAATTTCCATTGATGCTCAATAGTAGGCTTGTGATCTTCCATCATAGGGATCTTGTGCATACACAACGCTTGACTGAGCCTAGTGAGGTCACTCATTTTATAACCGATGGCTTTCTTTCTTTCCCTTAATTCCTTCAAGAGTTTATCTTCTTGTTCAACTGTTCGATCGGAATTTATAATAACTGGGCAAACTTTGAGATCGTCTAAAAACACATACTTCAGTCCCTCGGGAAAGGGCTTCATTTCGGGAGCCTCTGGGTTTTCACATGTTTCTTCTGTAGTTTCCATAGCTTTGAGTTCTTCACTAGTGGCTTCAACATCTTCTTTAGCAGAGTCGAGGGATTTGATGCAATCCTTTAGTTGTTCGTCAATTGGTTCATCAACTGATGGGTTCGTTAGAGCAACTTCTAAAGGATTGTCTAATTCATGATGCTCTTGAGTCAGATGTGACATTTTCTCAATGCACTCAATCACATAGACTTCTTCTTGCATACTTGGTCTTCTCATACTTTCAAAAACTTTAAATTCGAGAGTTTCTTTGCCTAATCTGAGCAGTAAGGTACCAACTTCAACATCAATTAGGGATCTTGCAGTGGCGAGGAATGGACGACCAAAGATGAGAGGATATCTGACATCTTCTTTAATGTCCATGATGACAAAATCACACGGGACATAAGAGTCCTTGTCCACTTTGACTGGGACATCTTCGATGATTCTCATGGGAAGAGTTACCGAATTATCTGCAAGCTGTATGGTCATTCCTGTTGGAAGCAATTATGAAAACCCTAGTCTTTTGCACAGGCTAAGTGGCATAATAGAGATGCTTGCGCCGAGATCTGCCAATCCTTTCTTGCATGATGAGTCACCAATGTGACATGAAATTCCAAAGGATCCCGGGTCTTTTTGTTTCTTGGGCATCTTGCTCAAAATGATATCAGACGTAGTTGTCGCCAGTTTTACTGTCTCATACTCTTCAGTTATAGACTTCATTGTGAGAAGTGACTTTAAGTACTTAGTCCAGGCTGGTATCTCAGCTAGAGCATCGAGAAAGGGGATATCAACATGAAGCTTCTTCATAGCTTCTTTGAACTTATTGAAACGAGTATCTAGCTTGGTTTGCCTTAGACGAGCTGGGAAAGGTATACGAGGCTTATATATAGGAATATCAGGTTCTGGTGTTTCAGTTTCTTCATCAGTAGGTTTCTCAGGATTTCCCTTATCTGTCTTATCAACTTGAGATTCTAGTGTTGTTGAGTCTTGGGCAATTACACGTTCATCCTCGTCTGTAATAACCACAAGCGTCTTTACAGGGGGATCCAAATAGTATTTTCCTGACCTGGTGGTGACTACCTTCAACTGTTTCGGATGCTTGGGATTATTCTCGGGTTGACTGGCAAAGACTCCAACAGGTGGCTTTATGCTAGCTACGAGTTGAGCTAGTTGAGATTCAATAGCCTTCTGCTGGGCTTGCTGGTTTGCTATCATAGTTTGCTGAGTTTGTAGCATCTTTTCAATGGTTGTTAACTTGTCCTCGAAAGAGACAGGTCCTGCTTGTTGTCCTTGCTGTTGATTAAGATTCTGGTACTGAGAGTTGTTTTGATAATTATTGTAGTTCCTATTCTGAAAGATCCCCTTGAAATTTCCTTGATTCCCAAAATTTTGTTGTTGGTTATACTGGAATCCTGGTGGGCCTCTTGGTTGATTGTTTGAACCAAATTGATGCGAGTTTACTACACCATAGGGGTTTCCATATTGAAAACCTGGATGATTCCTATTCTGATTCGGATTGTAATAACTTTGGCCACGGATGGTATTAACAGCGTTAAGATTTTCCATTTGGCCATTATCTCCATGGACACATACGTCGCTCAGAACAACATCGTAAAGAACATTGCATGATAAGGTGTAATGATCAGTTCCTTTACATGCTTCACAGAACAGGGAAGTAGACTTGACTTGTTCTGGTTGTCGAGTGGGTGAACGTCCTCTTCCAATGGCAGCAAGAGAAGATTCAATATGGTCTTGCTTGGCAACTAAGAGTTTTAAGGTTTCAGCGATAGATTTGTACTCGGGAGTAGCTTCGGCCATAGCTACTTTCAAAACTCCTTTACCTATAGATCTACCCCAATTGGCTTGATTTTCTACTCCCAGGGTGACGACTCTCCATTCGCTGTCATAACTTTGACGCATGAAGTTTCCTCCAGACGAGGAATCTAGGAATCTCTTAATATCATCATCCACACCCCTATAGAAAATCTCGATGAGTTGATTCTTGGGAATTCCGTGGTGTGGACACTTGCGTAGAAACTCTTTGTATCTATCCCAAGCTTCAACAAGGGTTTCTCCAGGAAATTGAGTGAAATTTGTTATCCGCCCTCTAATTTCATAGGTAAGAGATGATGGGTAGAACTTTTCTAGAAACACATTTTGGAGTTGTTCCCAGGTGGTGATGAGTATTTCACTTTGCAGCGAATTGTACCAACTTATAACTCTATCAGCAAGGGAATACTTGAAGAGACGGAGTCGAATGGCATCATCTGTGACTCCATTTTGTTTTGTCATGGCACATAGATCAATAAATCTCAGAAGATGTTCTTGGCTATCTTCTCCTTTCTTGCCATAGAAAGGATTGTTCTGAAGTAGGGTGATCCAATGCACTCTTATCTTGAAATTAGGAGCGTTGTTGGGAGGAGGTTGCACTGGATGATGAACATTCACAACTTTCGAGATTGAGAACTCTCTAAGATCCTTTTGTAGTTCAGCTGCTTGCGCTGCTAGGATTTCTGTTGAACCACAGTCCTGACTTCTTGCATGAGCCTCTCTCTCTGTGCATTGATGGCTTGAGCCACCCTTCGGGCTACTTCTTCTTCTTGAGCCATCCTTGCTTGATTTTCTCTGATCTGACGATGAAAAGTTATGTCTATCTCAGGATCAAAGCTCGCTGTTAGTCCGGGGATGTCCGAACGGTGCATGCACTACGCCTTGGATTGTACCTGAGATAGAAAGATTTCGAAAGTGAGAATCACGAAGTAGAGTCAAATTTCAAGTAGATGATTGATTGTGTCAAAAGAAAAAGCAAAATCCTAAATTAGTCTTAAAACAACTAGTTTTGACTAACTGATTTCATTGTCCCCGGTAATGGCGCCAGAATTTGACGTGGGATTTTATCGCACTAACAAACTCACTCGGGGTTGAAATCCCCGAGCTTTTACCAAAACCAAAGTGCAATAATACCACTCGCAAGCGGACGGGTCTTATCACAGTATAGTTAAGGATCGAACCCAAAGGACAACGTTTTTAAGAATCTTTGTTAATCGAACCGAGCTTGAGTTAAGGCTAATATTTAAAACGATTGGTTGATTTGAGGTTACTTAAACTAATTGCAAGAAAGTAAAATCTGAATTAAAGTTGGGTTTAGATCAATGATATGGAATCGCTGGGATGGTATCGGGTTTCACCACCGCTACGCATGCAAACACATACAATTGCAAACAATCCAAGTAAGATATAACAATCCAAATAGAGCTACTGTAGAACCCCCCATACGGGCGTTAGGTTTGCGTAAGCATCACCTTAGGCATCAGATGTCTCGTCACCAACCAGATCACCTACTTATGGCTCCGAAGATATAGAAATCCAACAAAGGTTGTGGGCCCCCTATATAGGTGTTAGGCACATAGAAGTGTCACCGAAGGCTAGATGGCTCGTCCCCTCGTGGATCATACACTTACGATCTCGAAGAAATCCCATTCTATTTCTAGTTTGGGAGTCAACCGCATTAATCGATAAGCGGGTAGGTGACAGATCTACAAACTATCATCGACGATAAACAAGATGATAAAAAATCCAACTAAGGCTGTGGTCCTCCCTAAGAGATGTTTAAACCACAGAAGCATCACCGTAGGCTAGATGTCTTGTCCCCTCATGGATCATACACTTACGAACTCAAGGAATCCTTTTAGAAGTTCTCGTCAAGGAGTCGAACTTGTAAACCGCCATACCATCCCATATATAGAAGGTTTCACAATAAGGGAGAGAACAAGATGAAGGCAAGTAGATAATCAACTACAAACGTATCAACTAACAACGAATTGGAAAGTTATACACATTGCCATGGAATGCTTAACAAAAGAACATGCTTGCATGGGCAGCGGGGCTAGTCCCCGCACCCCAGTGAAAAGGTACTACTCGCTCATGATGCGAGAAACAAGAAGAATACGAAAGAGAGAGAAATCCGCCATGAACTCAGTACAGAAGGTAGTCGCAGCTCGGTGAAGAAGATACAGCCTTCTAAGTCGTGTCGGAGCAGATCTGGATGCGAACGGGAGATGCCAAGACAGATCGGACAGTCTCCCTCGCTCCGTCTTTTTTCTCTCCTCAGCCTCCTTGGTTGCAACACGGGAAATAGGTGGAGTCAAACTGGCGTGGACGGCACTGGATTTGGATCGGACCTGTGTACAGACAGCCTGTCGGCGTTCCAGAATCGATTGCCAAATGGGGACCCTGCTGGTCCTATTTATAGGCACATGACTGACCCTCATGCTTTTGGTGTGATTTTAGTCTAAACGGTTTGGGAGATATTTATTTTGCTCAAACGATTTTTCTCTCTCGGTTTAGTGTCCAAACGTTTTGCATGCAATTGGCTTAAATAGTTTTGATAGCAGTGATTCAAACGGTCTTGCGTAATGCTCCATTTGGTTTGCATGCATGAGCATTTCACGTGAACTTCTCAAACGGTTTGGAAGGGAGTCTCGGTTTGCATGCGTAACAAACGGTCTTCACATTTCAACCAATCGGTTTCATGCAAGTCATCTTATCACACGGTCCTCCATTCGGTTTGGTCTCCACATATGTGCTATCAAACGATCTTGCTCGGTTCAGCTTAAACGGTCTTTGCTGCTGCGTGCCCATTCGGTCTTTACTCAGGAAAAGCAAACGGTTTTGAATGGCAGACTTCATTCGATTTTCATTTTGCTGTAGCAACATCCTTCACATGAAAATGGTTTTGTATGCAACCACCATTCGGTTTAGCCTTCACATGAAAATGGTTTTGAATGGCCATTCGGTTTCCATGTATATTGCAACGGTCTTGCATGCTGTATGCGCAAACAGTTTTCATTTCATTCGGACTTCATATGCTAAACGGTCTTCGCGCTTTGACTTTTCCATACAGCTTGTATTCGGTTTGCTAATAGCTTACAGTCTGTTGCTTTGCATGCTGTTCCACGTTCTTCACGTGATGACTCATTCAGTCCTCATGCCATTAGTGCATTCAGTTTTGCAGCTTGGTCTTCACGTGGATATTGCTCACGGTTTGCATGCAGCTCCTTTGCACGTTGCTTTTCTGGTCTTCATAGTTTAATCCAAATGGTCTCGAATGCCTAATCAGTTTCCATTCATGCACGTGATTTCATTTGGTTTTTGAGCTGCATGCATGCACGTGAAAGGCTTAAACGGTTTCATGCGAACGGTCTTGTAGAAGGTGTCCATTCGGTGTTTATATATAACTCAAACGGTCTCACAGATCAAAACTCTTCAAACGGTCTCGCAGATCGAAACTCTTCAAACGGTCTCGCAGACCGAATCTCTTCAAACGGTCTTGATGTGGAAAAGTCCATTCGGTTTCGATCATTCGACCAAACGGTCTTCACGTCTAAACGGTCTTCACGACTGATCGGTCTTGCGACCTTGGCGCCCAAACGGTCTGAAACCGTATGACGTCCAAACGGTTTTGAGGTGGATATGTCCATTCGGTCTTGAGTCCGAATGGATGAAACCGATTGGTCAAGACCAGATGGCTAGATCGTTTGGCGAGACCGAATGGTTGAAACTGTTTGGTCAGACTGTTTGGTGAGGCCGTTTGGTTGAAACCGAATGGTCAAACCGAATGGATGAAATCGTTTGACGAGACTGTTTGGTTGAAACCGAATGGTCAAACTGATTGGCCAGGACCAAAGTTGAGTGAAGGTGGGCCCCAGTTGATTGTTCAGCTTTATCAAGACCTGCATTGAATCAACATAAATTCGGTTAAAACCTTGATAATTGAATCAATTAAGTAATTTTGCACATTATGATGCATTTTGATATTTGATGAGTGAAATTTGATGTGTTAAGTCTAAATGAGCCCAAGATGGTAATTGAATTCCATGATGAATATACATTCATCAAAAATCTAAGTGCCCATTGTTCAATACTAATGGTAGGTTTTTTGGATGAATATGTGAAACTCTATTGTACTTCTAATATTTTAGTTCAATGCCATATATTGTTCTTTAAATAGTGGTATATCTCCTATGCTTGTTCCTACTAGACTAATAAATTTGTTTTTGTTCATGAGTGAGTGAAGATTTTCTTCTGCAACTTTCCTTGCAATTATTTTATCACAAGGAACAAAAATTCTTATATGAAATACAAGGTGAATCTAATTGGTGGTCATATATGCTATTTTTTCCATTGAATGGGATAAGTCTTGTTTTGTTTGTGTAATGTTTCAAGTTATTTATTCTATGTTTATGATATGCCTTGATTACTGTCATTCTATTACTATGGGTACATCGATATGAAAATCTTAATGTTGATACCACCTCACTGATTAGGATGATTTTATCTACTATCGGGTCTTTGAATCTTGAGGGAACTAAAACTATTAAAATACTTCATGAAACTCCATTAGCCTTTTTATTCCCATTGTGGCTACCATAGAAGCTGGAAGGTCAATGATATAGCAAAATAATTTTTTTCCAAAAAAATAAATTAAAACTTCAAGATTTTTGATGAACGTAGAGGTATATTAATTTAGCATGCTGCATCAAATGAAACTAGACAGAATCTAGCTAAATATTACTATATGTTGTCCAAATGGTAGGAACCTTGCACAAAAGGTTGTAATTCATAAAGTTCAATTTAAATGACGTTTTGAAATAAAAAATTGTCTCCCATATAAATTATAATGAAGAAGCTAAATTTTTCTACAATGATTCTCCAAATGCATTATCGTCAAGAGTCATGTGAATGTTATTCTTTATCACAATAAACAAAAGAAATGTCTCTAAAACTTACAGATTGGTTACGTACATAGAAGTGATGTAATGTATGTATGTAATTTCTGTTGTATATTGTGATGTAACAAGATTTTTTAATAATTATTGAGAATATATTTGATACACTAATTTAAAATGGTTTATATCTATGTTTATTGGTAATGGCTATCATGTTTGTGACACTCCCAGATGGAAAAAAGTGAATTGTTGTATATCCTTGCTCTCATGTGCTATAGAATTTGGGTTTTAAAACCATTTGATCTCCAAACACAACAATAAAACTCAATTCCATAATTTAGTTCCAAATCCACAATCAAATTCCAGATTCAAACTTACAACAAGAAAACTAATGAGTGCAGACCAATACTCTACTAGTAATACAAGTTTAAACATTGAGAATGCACACTAAACATAATTAAATTATATGTAAGATATGTTGTAGTGGATTTTTTTAAAATCATTGATACTTTTTTGCAACAAGAATCATTCCCATAGTAATATTTTGAATGTAGACCTTCAAATAATCACATCACCTTTATGGTCATTGCAAGTATTATGATGCATGATGGAAGTAGCATGAACACTTGATGCTTGTAGAATGTGGTATGAATTACTGAGCTATGTTTGCAACAAGATCATTTAGTTTTAGAATCACTTGACCAAGACGTAATAACCCATACATGTTACATACTATATGCATGAATTAGTGATTGGATATGCTTTAAATTAGCTTTAATGTGGAATTTCATATTAACAGATCAACGAAACGATTGACATGTGTAGTATCATTCATACATCATGAAGGGAATGGAACTTATTACCTATATAGTTACATTCTAGATATGTGATACTTAATTTCCTTAATCATATAACCCTATTTATGTTATCTAAATCACAAAATGGCTCATATTAAAAGAAAAAAGTAGCATACCATATCAATGAATATTACAAGTTTAGTTTAATCATCCCATATATCATTCTAACCCCTAGTTAAGGGATTGGGCTCACAACACACCTACACTTATACTCTTAATGTCCATGTGAAGACTCATCTATGTGGATTTATACTACTACTCTATTTCATTGAAGGGTCATAATGGGCCCATATATACATATTTTTTTACTTATCATTGTTGACATAAGGGTGGATCTCAATATTACATGGATAGTGTTTTCCTACATTCCTAAGCTACATGCTTCAGTCTGGGGATCACATGCTTATGTAGGCCTCACACCTACTAGTGGTGTTAGATATGTTAGCATTTCAAATATTTTGTTTATGAGCCCAGAGATCTAAAGTTCTAGGAATGACAATCTCCCCACAGACTCATGGGTTATGTATTGTGCCTAAAAAATAGCTTGTCTTTGTGTATGTCATTTGTCATAGTAATACTCTAGTTCAAGAGTGCTTAGACACAAAGTTCTAAGTGATGGTATCCCTCAATTGAAGATACATCTAGCTAATATTTGTAGTCAAGTTACTCATTTTAGGATTACCTAGTCTTATAGCTTAAATATTGGGATGTTACACAAGGTCGAATAAGACTCCAAAATGGAATTTATATAAAATTTAGCCATAATGTGTCATGCATGTGACTTTTTAGAAGAAGAAGAAGATATGTTAAAAACTGACTTTTATTAATTCTAACACGTGGCTAATGATAAAATAGTATGGCATATTAATTTCATTAATGATTATGAAATGGACTAAGTTTTCAAAAGAATGTATCTTTATCAACTATCACTCGATTTATCAACATACCTTTATGGGAAGATTCATTATGAAGCTGGAAATATCACAAGACAATTTTACAATATTTATTCAAATGAATTCCGAATGGGTTTCAAGAAATAAAAGTGGACGTCAATGAGGGTTTAGAACCATTTATGTTATATAAGACTTAGGTTTAAATACTATTGATTAGAGGACGAATGAGCTACACTATTAAAATAATGTGAAAAAAATTAGGAGCTATGCAAAAAAATAAATAATAATATTCTTAATAAATTAGGATCATTGCAATATACAAGAAGACTAGTCACTAGTCTTAAATTCACACATGATTACCATATTCAATTCAATGTTGAGAGGGTACGTGAGACCCTTGACATTATATCATATGTTCAATGCATTCCATTGAAACTTTCTAGGTTTTGTTTCCTAGATTCCAATAAATACATTATGACTCAACTGTTTGAATATAATCATAACTGTTTAATATTTTAGTATCCATTTATCAAAATTCTAAATGTATGTAAAATCTATCATTTGGAATATATTGTGCTCTCTAGGTGCAATAGTTAATACCTACTATAGATCAGATATTTCACCACCGATTCCTTTTCATGTGTATAACTCTAATGTTTAGGGGTTTTTTCAACTAGGTAGATGTTGCCTTGGTTGAAAATTCAAGTCAATGAATCTTATACATATTATGTTCAAGGAAAAGTGTAACATTATTGTCTCACCCTCTAAATTGTTAATGTTATGATGCTAGGAATTGTGTAAACTTATTTTAAATTTTATGGGAAACGAGCATGTTTTCTCTATTGTAGTGACATTGAAATAAGAAGAAGTTGCATCTTTACCATGTGCATTGGATCCAACAACCTAGTTGTATGTCCTTTTAGAAAAGCATATTCATATCTTTAGTCATGAACATATAACATAACTATCTTATAGTTGTTGTATTCCTTTATGCAATAAGATTATGTTGTTTTATTCATACTCATTCTCTTATTTCATCCACATTTTGTTAGTCTCTATTTCGTTTAACATCATTATGTTTCTTTATGGCATGCTTGGGTAAAGAAATGAGTTTACTATGGGTTTGAAATACATAAGGTGCACAGTATCAGATGACATCTTTGTAGAATCATGATGGCAAACCCAATTGTGTTACCCATAGACATGTTTTTGAGTGTATTTTTGAATGGGATATAACATTGTTTACAAGGATGTATGAATATGTACACTATTTGTACCCACAAGGATGTAAATATTATCTATGTTATCTAGCTAATATTATTTATCGTTGGTTTAGCCCAATCTAGGTGTAACTAGTACATATGGGATTTGGAGAGAAAAAAGAGTTCATCTTTTGTGGAAATAGGAAGGTAGTTTAGTTACACATTTCTCACTTCTAGATATTTTGTGATCCTAATATTTAGGATTTCGTGTGACACTAGTGTCCAAGTGCTCTAGGATATGTATGACCACCATTGTAGTGGGCATGATGACCACAACACACAACATGTGTGGGTGCCTTGTCGTGTTGTGTTGTGTCATGCTGGGCCTAGAATGACCACGTGGCTTGTGGCTTGTGGGCAATGGAAATTGCCTTCTATCTTCCATCTTATGTTTTTACAATTATCACTACTTAATTAATTATTTAATTAATGGTTTTCAATTTAGAAAGGGACTCTTTATTTTCTATTTAAATGTACAAGAGCGGTAATGTAATTGCATCAAACTAGGAATAGGATTGTGAGTGGAAGCTCTACAAAGAAGGTCCATGGGCATAGGATTAAAAAGGGATTTAAGATAACAAAATCTAACATGTGTGTTTTTCTACCTGTTTCTACTACCATATGTAGCCACTTCCCGTTGGGTAGATTTCTCTCCTGAAGTTTGTTTGTTGAACGTATGAAATATTCTTCTCTATCCCCTCTTCTGTTGACATGATTTGTTGGGTGGTGGTACCTAATGACCATTGAGTTGTATTAGTGGTGTTGTTGTCTTTCATATACTTGTGAGAGAGATGATCTCTTACTACATGTTTGTGACTGGATCAAGATCGAAAGAACAAAAAACATCATAAGGATGATGGAGCGATATCTTCCTTAAGGGATTTGGTAACTTATTTTGTTTGTTTCTCCTACTTTGTTTGTTCTTACATTTCTTATCTATTTTTGAAATTTTGTGTCTAAACATGTTACTTAAACTGTAATTATCTTTTGGTTTTTTAATAACATTGTAAAATCTATACATCTTAAATAAATCACTTTGTTATTCGTTAACATGTTGGCCATGCTAGGTACCATCCTAAGATTGGCACCTCTGGCCTGCCTAAGAATTTGACATCACTAGCTTCACTCTTTGGCAAAGCTATATGGAAATTTGGCTTAGGATTATAGAACTTTTTGACTATTTTGTAAAAGATAAACCTAAACCTAATGAAAAAGATTCTAAGACTGGTAACTGGAAGGAGGGTGATCTATTGTGTAAAGGATGCATTCTCTTAGTACTAATTAATAAGTTGTATGATGTGTACTTCAATTCTCTTGTCATAAGTACCAAGGTTCTTTAAATCTGTTAGACAAGAAACATAAAATAGTGAATCAGGATGTTGAAAAGTATTCTGTCTAAATTTCTTAAGTTTCATATGGTATATGGTAAATCCAATTCCAATCAAGTACATGACTTCCGAGTCCTCTACCATAACCTCTTTGAAGTGAGTATGAAATTACTCGATAAACTCATTCTGATGTCTATTACTGAAAAGTTCCCTATGTCTTGGGAGGAATTTGGCCCAGTCTCAAGCACAAGTAGGGTGACATAAACCTAAGGGAACTTATACTATATAATTCAATAATGGAGGAACAATTGAGAAAGGATGTGGTCAAGGTGTCAATTTATGTAAACTCTACTATCAATCTTTCAACTTCTAAGGATAAATATAAGAAAAATAAGAAGATAAAGAAACTAAAGGCCAAGATTCAAAAGAAACCAAAGAACAAACCTTTTGAAATTGTGGAGGGGTTAACATACTTATGTGATCTGGAGAAATCATTCTAGATCCAGAAAGAACCTAATGTTTCAAATTATATTCTTAATTTGAACGATAATTGGGTTTTTTAATCTTGGTACGTCTAATATATGGCATTATCATTTGTGTCATGAAAATGTTAGCTACAAAAACATATGATGAAACTCAATTTGATTTCAAAATATGAAATTAATAAAGTTAGATGTGGAATTTGTGTGCAAGATAAATTTCCTAAGAAACCTTTTCACATTATGAAAAGGAATTCTAGAATTTTGGATTTATTGTATATTGATATATGGAAATTTAAAGGAAATACAGCTAGGGATGATAAACATTACTTAATAACTTTTGTTTATGATGCTAGTAAATACTATTTCATCTACTTTCTTAAAAGTAAGGATGAGGCATTAAAGAAATTCAAAATATATAAAAAGAAACAAAATACAAACTAGTAAGATACTTAAGAGAGAGGTCTGATATAGAAGGAGAGTATACCTCAAACTTATTTTTAAAATTTATCATTATATGTTGTAGTTCATGAGGTTACTGATCCTTATATACCATAATCTAATGGGATGATAGAACCTAAGAACCGAATCCAGATAGAGATGGCAAATGATTTTCTTCAAGCTTCTGGTTTACCCAACTTTATGTTGGGAAAAGATTTCAATATTACTTGCCATATTCTGAACTTATTTCCTCATAAACATAAATAGAGTAGTCCTTCTGAGTTATGGAGGCCAAAAGGCAAGCCTCAATAACTTTGAGTGTGTGGATGACTTGAAAAGGTGCTTGTCTATAAACACACAAGGAAGAAATTGGACCAAAAATAGTAGATGTCATTTTATTAGGTTAAGTAGAGAAAATTTATGTCTATAGATTCTTGATTGACATCTAAAATCTCACACATTGATGCCAATATAATAATGGAAATTTGTGATGTAACATATTTGGAAAATTCTCATTAGATCTGGTGTTTCCAAGGAAGTTTCTCAAGAGGATACCAATGCCACAAGTTCAATTCTTGAGAAGGTGGAAAAGATGAAAAAGGTGGGCGACGATTCAGAACATATCATTTCTAAATTTGATGATTCTGAGGAAATAAATGAACCCATGAGAAGTAACAAGCCTAGGACATCCAAGGACTTTGTAAGTAAGCTTCTCACTATGTTTAGAATGATCATGTAACCTTAAAACAAGTAATGGATTCAACTAAGTTTTTTAAGGAAGTCATTAATGACGAAATCCAACAAATTCTCTCAAACTAATATTGAGAGTTGGTGTATTTTCCTCCTGGTTGTTCTAAAATAGGATGCAAATGGATCTTTAAGAAGAAACTGAATGATGATGGGACTATTAATAAGTAATAGGAAAGATTTTTCACCAATACATGCAAAGGTAAGGAATACATTATTTTTCTACCTATTATGCTATTTTGTTCATAACCACAATTTGCATGCTCAAAGCACTGACTTCCATTATAATCTTGATATCCATCACATAGATGTGAAGATAGTGTTCTTACGTGTTGATCTTTAAAATGATATATACATCAAACTATATGCAGGTTTTTTATGATCTGAGATGAATACAAAGTGTGTAAACTTGTTAAGTCTTTGTGTTGCTTGAAACAAGACCCTAAACAATGGCATACAAAGTTTGATTTGGTGATATCATCTTTTGACTTTATTTCTAATAATTTTGATAAGTGTGTTTACTGCAAGATCATTAATTATAGGTTTGTTATCCTATGCTTATATGTAGACGATATTTTGCTTTTTGGTTTCGATATGACAATAGTAGATGATACAAAATAATTATTATGTAGATAGTTTTGAGATGAAAGATATGGGTGTCACTGACTTGATTTTAGGGCTTAAAATCAAATGATCTGCCGACGTTATTTTTCTCTCAGTCTAATTGTGTTGAAAAGAAACTAGAGAGGTTTGAATACACATCATGCAAACTTGTTAAGACTCCATATGTTTCATGCAAGACCTTGTTCAAGAATAATTATTTATTCCTGTACCTCAATTGTAGTATTCTTAGATTATCAAAAGTTTTATGTATCTTATGAATTGCACACGTCCATACATTGTGTTTGTTGTGAGAAATTTAAGTAGATACACAAGTTGTCTCGACAATATCCATTGATAATATCTTGATGGAGTGTTGAGATATATCAAGGAGACTAGTTCTATTGGGTTGCATTATGGGAAATATCCTTATGTAGTCGAAGGATGTAGTGATGCAAGATAGATTGCCATTAACTCTAGGTGCAATGGTGTCTTGGGATATCTATTCTTATTGGGAGGAGGTGTTACTTCTTGTAGGTCTATGAGATAGACCATATTGTCTCGGTCCACCTTTAAGGCTGAGTTTTGTGCTTTAGATGAAACTAGATTGGAAGTTGAATGGCTACATGGAATTATGTCCATTTTACCTATGTTAAAGAAGATGCTTCCTACAATTTTAGTTCATTGGGATACCAAAAAAACTACAATTGCAATAAGGAGCATATGTATAATAAAAAGTAGTGTATACACATCCAATTCGAACTCAAATATGTAAGGGAGATAGAGTCTTATGGGGTCATGATTCTGGACTAAGTAGGTACAAAATATAATATAGTTGATGCTTTGACTAAATGTCTTACCTTGACTTAGTTGAGAAATCTAGGTCGGGGATGGGACTAAAACCCCTTATAATTCACAGGTAGATGCAACTAGACCGAACATAGTGGAGATCTCACAAATTGGATAGAGGTGGTATTTACAAGTTGTCATGTGAATTTGTTGACACTATGTAATTTACTGATCTTTTTCAGCATCCATGTGTTTGTCCCCTAAAAACATGTTCGTGTCATGAATGCAAATTATTAATATACTAATGTTTCACATCCTAGGACAAGATGCTTGTTATACATACTAAAAGACTCCAATGAAGACTCCAATGAAATGATTGATGTTGGTAGCAACATGCGAATAGATTTGTTCCTCGATATCAATCATGATTCTTGATTTGGAAGCATAATTTTTAATACCATTTTTCTTTGTTTCTGTTGTCTTTTATTGTGTTGTTACCAAATGATACTCTTTTACCCAAGGTTTAGGTTCCATATGTTAGTTCATCTAGTTCCTGTAGCATTCAACATTGGATAACTCATGCATGGTTCAAGCTAAAAGTTATCTACTAAAAGTACAATATGAAGGATTGAGTGATAGAGCACACCATTATCTGCTAAAAGTACAATATGGAGGATTGAGTGATAGAGCACACCATTAGACTTTTTGGGGGACTGTTAGCCATATTATCCTAGTTATTATTAGTTAGCATGGGTTAAGCCCAATGTAATTGCATCTAGTACGATGGGATGTGAATGCAAAAGTGATTTTTTTATCTTTTATACAAATGAAAAGGTAGTTAAGTCCCATATCACCACTTCTAAAGCTTTGGTTCACCTTATATTTAGAAGTTCATGTGACACTAGTATTCAAGAGATCTAGGGGAGGGTATGCTTGCCCTTATAGTGAGTATGGTGACAAAAACACACATGCATGCACGTGTTCCATGCCATGCCATGACACACCTCATCTCGCCACGCCGCACCGCACTAGGTCGGGCTTAGCCACATGGCTCATGGGTTATGGGAATTTCTCTTTCTTGTTCTTTCTTCTTTTAGCACAAATAGATAAGTACTTAAATAATTATTTAATTCATATTTTATGCATTGAAAAGGGGACCTCATATTCCTTTTACTTGTAAATAGAATTGTGCGTGGAAGTGCTATAAAAAGGCATGTGTAATTAGGGTTAAACACATATATAAGGCAATAAAGTTTACCATTCATGTTTTGCTACCTTCCACCTACTGCTTTTTGTAGTCTCTTCCTATTGTGCAAATTTCTCTAGTTGATTTATTTTCTGCACATGAGAAATATTCTTCTCAGCCCTCTCTTATATCGACACAATCAGTTGGGTAGTGGCACCTAACAATTGTTGAGTTGTATCAGTTGTGTTGTTGTCTTCCATCTATATTGGAACGATAGGTCCTCTTACTATAGGTTCTTGACTAGTCAATACTTGAAGAACAATATGCATCCTGAGGATAAGAGAACAATAATTTCTTTAAGTGATGAGAGATATTTGATTTGAGTTTTATAACTATTTTTATTTATTTATCCTTCTCTATTTGTTATTGTGTTTCTTATCTAATTCTTAAACATGGACTGTAAACATGTAAACTACTACTATTTCTTTTAATAACATTCTAAAATCCAACAATAACTGAAAAGTAAATGGACATGTCTGCAAGTAGGATGTCCTTTATTTATTCCTTTCATTTGATGTGTTCATGCTTAAAGCACATGTGCATTAGATTTAGTTTTGGGGAGTTTTAAGTTCAAGTCTTGGTTTGTACTAATTGATTGTGTTATCCTTGATTTACCCACCACCTTATGTTGTGCCCCTACAAGATGGGGTCCCAGGGGAGGGGAGTTCCCTCCATTGGATTTACACACACAACCATGTCAGTAAAGTATTATGCAAACCTAATATTTTCCATTGGTCAACAATAGTTTTTTAACACACATGATCATGACATTAAATTGCATCAGTAAGGAGGCCATCTCAATGCACTACCATGAATTGTTTATGTTTGTTTGCAAAGGAGAATGTTTTCCACAAGTAGAATTGAGCTTTCAACCCCTACTCCAATGATTTTTAACAAAGATTCAGCTCAAGTTATTTATCCATACTTAATAATATGTATGTTCACACACATTTGTTGTAATTGTACCAAATTAAATTAAAAAATTACCATTTCTTCTCACAATACAAACATTGAAAGCTATATACAAATAATTGTTGGTTATATGTCCTAGGAGCCATCATGTCATGATTGTGAATGGGACATTTTTACTTAGTTTTGTTCTTAATAGAAGGAAACTCTTCTTATTAAGTTTGTTTAGTATCGAGATAATGAAAACATTTAATAATGTCCTAAGAATGTTTTAACTTTATGACATATGGTTTGGGTTGAGGACCTAAACATGAGATCATATGTATAATAAGAGTTCTTATTATTATGTACGTAGTAAAAAATTATTGTGGGCAGTATAGGACAACAATTATATACAAGACTACCATGTATCTTGAGTAATGACTATGTCTTCTTAGTCATGATATTGGATATCAACTTAGATGCATGGGTACTTGTTGGAGAACAAGTTGTACTAGACTTACCCGCCATGAGATTGATACATGGAAGTCATATCATGAGATGTCAAAGTCATATCTCAATGTTACTATGGTGATTGTGATACTTAGACCTGAAGTCACTATAGTAACAGATGTAGTTTTATGTACTTTGACATTTGTACAACATGCTTTGAGATAGGAGTTTCCATAAAGGTGGTGACTGGGTACACTCTGACACATGGGGCATACTGTGAGTGATCTAGATAGAATTTGTCCCTCCATTAGAGTGATATCCCTGGCCACTTGATACACACGACTATAAAATGCATGGCCATGCTGATGTAATTTAATATAAGATGAACTCATATTATCTCGAATAGTCTACTCTAATTCAAGGAATATAGATTGAATAATAAGAGGATGACATTCCATGCCTCAAGTTCAATATGGATGTCTGAGACAAAGTGGTTATACCATCATGTTAACATTTTTTGCTTTACTATTTATAGTTGTTCTCCCACTCAATCATATTAGTTAGATGGCAAAGATGTGTGGCTAGACACCAATATTTGCTTGTGTTTTTTGAACATCAAAACCAATGCAATTAGAAACCTATCGGGCCAAACACATAAGAATGCATATGGAATTCATGTTCACAATCAAATATGCAATTAGAACGACTGTCAATCATAAATATGTTGATTAACTATCAGATCAGGCGATCAATATGTTTTATCATCAAATTAGATGATTGGATCAATAAACCAATTGATTTTTAGTTGATCAACATATTTTTCCACTAGACTTTTGATATTGGGAAGTATTCTTCTGAGATTGGAGATCACACTTCAATAGGGAAAGTCTTAAATTTAAGATCTAGATCTACACTATCATTATTGGGCAATCTTCTTCTAAGGTTGGGTGATTTCAAATCAATTTGAGTTTTCAGCATTATTTTTTAATTACAATTAGGAAAAAAATTAGAAGTAGGTTTCTCCAAGACCATGACTTTCCTATTGAAGGGGGCATGACCCAAAGGTTGGTATACAACTCTTGAGACAATTTGTGAGACAAGTTGGTTGTCAAACTTCCATCTTATAGAGAGGAAGTAACATAAAGGACTATTGCTCAAGATAAGAGAAGAAACGGAGTTCTGGGACAACTAGCACGTCGAAAACTATTGTTCCACTTCAAATTGGTGAATGAGGTTGTGCAACATGTTCTCGATCATCCGCATGGATGACGTAGAGGCTGAGGCATAAGTGAGGAGGCTTGGAGCACACGTTTTATAAGACAACAAAAAGATGTTGCATGGTGGGAAACCTAGATCTGTTAGTGTTCTATCTAGATTTCTTGGTGGCAATTCTGGATCTTGATCCATAAGAGTGAGCCCTTCACCAATGTAATATGTGTCTACTTGTTGGACAAGTAGTATGTGTAAAGGGATAACTTTTATGCCCTCTTATGTCTTTCAATCACAAAAGTTTAATCCCTATGATGGTTCTGACGACTTGGGTAGAAAGGAAGAAATGTTTGTTATTCAACTGTGCCCCCTTTTCTAAAATCCAACAATGATATTAGAGCATATGTCGTACATTTCTAACATTAGTTTTGGTTTTGAAGTGAAAATGATTCATTGAATGGATTGTGTGCAAACTTGTATCCATGATAATCACCTAATATCATACATGATATGAGATGTATTACATAAACCATGCATCACCATAAAATCAGTTTTGTTTGGTGGATGTGGATATGGAAATTAGATCATTGTGGTGTAATATGAAAAAGTAATCTTAACAATTTGATTTTATCGAACATGTATATAGCTTACATGCCATGCCTCACTCTATTCATTCTCCATGTAAATTTTAGTTATGCAATTTGAATAGGGTGATGGAAAACATTAGTGGTAGACTATAATCAAAAGAAGGAGATGATAAGAAGCCTATGCCCAAGAGGATGGTCCTTGGAGGGTTTGTGATCAAGAGGAGATGATGGATCAACAACAATACAAGATCTACCCAAATAAGGGACTTCAGATCCTTCAATCAACTTGCATGTTCGGGCATTCAGAGACCTTGAAAAGGTAAATTTTAGGATTACATATATATGTGAATCTCTTATTTGTTTTTATACAACACTTTTTTGGTTCAGGTTGTTGTACTATTTCCCCTATATTGTTTCATCACATGTGGTGATTGTTGTAGCATAATATATGTATAATATTGTACATATAATGATGAATGGATACATATGAATATATACATATATATATATATATCCCTCAATATATTATGAATATAAAAGATGCCTTCCAAGTGCAATACACGTGAAAACCTTTTCTGAATAAGTGCGGGTATGCTAAGCGTGGTGTGCGATCTGCCTCAGAGAAGTGTGATAATAAGTATGTGGGTCTGCCAAGCATACATATATAGGATTAAGAACCTAGATATATCAAGATGGTATATGATTCTTATGATCAATTATTGATACTAAGTGTGCAACAATTTATCCAAGAATTGCATATAATGCAATTGGTAGTTGCTACCTACCTTAGTAATTAAGTTGTGGGCGTCGACGATTGGCTGGACAATGACTAGATGATTTTAGTTCTTGGCTCACTAGAAGATTGCTCATTGTAATCTTATGAATTAAGAGCGAGGTCTCTTGTTTTGAATAAATTTGTTGGAACATAACTAACCAAAGTCAAATTTAATTTCATCCATCATATAATCTTCAAATCAACTGACTTGTGCAAAATATCTTCTATGTAGATCAATGGAGAACACAACCCATAATTCATTTCACGGACATCCTTCCACAAGAAAGAGAAACCAAATGTGAATAACTTTATGTACTGGTTATGAAATTGAGAATTGGTCTCATATATGAGCACACGCTCTATGTCCTAGACATACTAGTACCTAATGAACCAACTCTAAATGTGCCTAGGGGGGAAGGGATGCTTACATAAAACACTTGGATGATGCTATAGACATCAAATGTATGATGATTTTCTCTATGAATCATGAATTTCATAAATACATGAGAACATGGATGTTATTGATATGTGTACATGTATCAAGAACAAGCAAGGCAAGAGAGGTATGATATTTCCAAGAGCATGTTTAAGCTCAAAATCATAGAAGGTGACCCATTTGGACCCCATGTACTCTAGTTAATTGCGTATGGGGAAAGTCTTATACGTGTGGGATTTCCTTTAGGTCAAGAAATGGCCACAAATCTAATTATACAATCATTGTCAGACTTGTACAAACAATTTGTAATGAATTGTATCATGAACAATTATGATAAGCCATTGATTGAGCTACTTGGCATGTTGAGGACTACTAATGGGGAAAATGAAAGACAAACCCAATTCTATGATTTTCGTAAGAAAAAGGAAAATAAAGGGAAAAGAAAAATCTAATAAAGGCTCTAAAGATAGCCAAAAGTCTTCTACACTTAAAGCAAGAGGAGGGGTGGCTAAGGAAGGCAATTGTCACCGTTCTAGGTTGTCCATTTGAAGAGAAATTGTCCTCTTTACCTTGAAAAACTAAAGAACATGGAGCCAGAGATAGAGATCTCTATGTCAAGTATATATGTTGTCGAGATAAACTTATCTACTTATTTATCATGGGTATTACATATCGGATGTGGATCTCATATATCCTTAAATATATAGGGTGTAAAAAGAAGTAGACCTCTAAACAAAGGGGAGGTGGAACTATGCATTGCAAATGGAGCAAGAGTTTTTTCCACTACAGTAGGCACCTATTGTTTATTTCTGCCCATGGGATTGTAATAAAGTTAGATAATAACTATTATGTACCTACCATAAATAGGAATTTTTTTCTGTATCTTTTTTTGGACAATAATGGTTTTGAGTTTAAAATAAAGAATGGTCATGTTTCAATTTTTAAAGATGAGATCTTTTATGACAGTGCTATATGTTTTGTTCTCTTTATTTATTGGATCTTAATACAAATGTATATAACACAAATACCAAGAAGTTAAATCTCAATGACTCAAATAAAACATATCTTTGGCACTATCTTTTAGGGAACATATATGAGAAAAATTTTTATAGACTCTATAGAGATGGTTATCTAGACTCTCTTTTAATTTTGAATCAATAGAGATATGCTAATCTTGTTTACTTAGAAAGATGATAAAAGTACTTTTGATTGGTAACAATGAGAGAATGAGTGACTTATTAAGATTGATTGGTTTTGGACCTTTTTGGACAAGTTATAGAGGTGGATATCAATACTTCATCACTTCCATTGATGATTTCACTAGATTTGGATATGTGTATATTATGAAACACAAATCAGAATCATTTCAAAAGTTCAAGTAATTTACATTACATAATCAACTTGCCAAAAGAATTAAAGTACTTTGATCAGATTGAGGTGGTTCAATATTTGAGCCAAGATTTTGAGATCCTTCTAAAGGATTGTGGTATTGTATCACAATGGAGTACACCTATAACACCATAACATAATGGTGTGTCACAAAGAAGGAATCCCATCTTATTGGATGTGGTACAATCAATGATTAGTTTAGCTAATATTCTAATTTTCATTTGGGAGTATTCTCTTATAACTTCTGTGTTTACACTTAATTAAGTACCTTCCAAATTTTTTAATAATACAACATATGATATGTGGAATGGGAGACATACAAATATGTCTTTCATAGAAGTTTTAGAATGTGGACCTTATGTCAAAAATTGTTCAGTCAAAAGTGTGACGCCCGACGTGCCAAAAACTAGATTACTAAAAACCAAATATAGAAATATAATTAAGCAAGAGGAATACCAAAAATCACAGGAAATTAAAGTGGGTTTAGCAAAAGCACCATAAGCAAAAAAATTATCATATATAAGTCCACAAGCTTGTCACATGCATTATATATCATATCACAAGGTGTTTACATCACTGTACACCATCATTCCTATCATCAACCTATTACATGAGATATTTGTTCCACATATATACGTATAAATTTGCCATATCTTACATACATGTCTCACAAGTGATGAAGGCATATTTATCTTTGTTTTAGTCACCATTCTTGGCCCAATTTTGCACTAAAAGTTCTCATATACCCCCTGAATCCACTCATATATAATTTTCTTCAATTTTATATGATTATTTAGAGTTTTGATCAAATCCATTTGTCTCCATTGCATGATTAAGAATTGCACTATGTGCACCAACTTAGGAGATGATGGTCCCACTAACTGACTAGCGGGACCAAGAAACTTTCAATATTTTGGACCCTATTTTTATGGCCAATCCCTTCATCAGAAAGCATCCTCATCAGTTAGAGGATTCATCGAAGTAGGCCCATAGAACCATAGAAATCGCCCCCTTGGGGGTGGGTTTGTTCCATGAGGGTCATGACCGAGAAGGTGGTCTCGACCGTAACAATAAAGTCATTGCGACCACGATGCCAAAAATTGTCGTGACCGCAATGTCATCTCCATCGTCGTGACCGCAATGCCAATATTTGTAACGACCCTGACCAAAGATATTGTTGTGAGCAAAACGTTGCCACGATCGTGACAAAAGGGAATGTCACAACCGTAATACCAAAGGATATCTCAACCGCGACCAAGGATATTTTTGTGACCAAGACAACATCACGACTGTGACTGTAATGTAAAAGGGTGTCCTGACCACAACTAAGGATATCATTGTGACTGAGACACTATTGTGACCACAACAACTAAGTCGGTGCTCTTTAGATCTAAGACTATAAATAGATGACCCCCTCCTTCATTTGAGGCATCGTTTTTGCTCTACGATGCCACTAGGATGCCTCTTTGTGCCCAACCAAGGAATAAGATCAACCGCCGCCAAAGACTGCCTTTGTGGTGTCCTTACTTCTCCGCCATCTACGCTCCATCAAGATCTATCTCCTAGCTACAAAAGTGGTGGGAGTTCAGATTTGTAGCACCCTCCATCATCCATCTACCGCTCCATACCCAGTAAAAAAGAGCACGATAAGGAAGAAGGAACAAGAAGAACATCCTCGCTTGTCATTGGTGTTCTTCCCCTCCTCGTGCAGATCTGCCCGACGTCGTGTAGAAGACCATTTCTTCATTGAGCCGTGACCATCTTCTTCACCATGACCATGGCAGAATCTTCCCTCTCTCTTATTATTTTTGTTTCTATCATGAGGAGTGAGTAGTCCATTTTGCTGGGGTGTGGGGACTAACCCCGCTACCCATGCTTACATGTCCATTTTACAACATTCCATGGCGTGTATATAACTTTCCATTTCGTTCTTAATCATTTAATACGTGCTTTGTGGATTGATCACCTTCCTTGCATGATATATTATATTCCTATGTTGCGAGAACTTCGATACTTAGGATTTGAATATCGATTAACATAGTTGATGTCCAGAAAAGAGCTTCCAAAGGGATATCTCCGGAGTAGTAAGTGTGGGATCTGTGGCTAATGAGACATCGAGCCTATGGAGATGCTTACACAAACTCTATTTCCTAATGGATGGTTTTTCTTACTCCATTTGGATAGTTGTATCTTGCCTGGAAGTGTTTTGGATGTGTTTGCATTTGTAGTGCTGGTGAAACCCAATTCCACCCCAGTGATTTTCATCATTAATCTAAACTTAGTTTTAATCTTGCTCTTTTACTTTCCTTGCAATTAGTTTAACTAAACCCAAATCAACTATCAGTTCTAAATATTAGTCTTAGTTCAACTAGATATGACTAGCAAGATTCTTAGAAAACATTTTCCCTTGGGATTTGATCCTTAACTATACTGCGATAAGACCTTTCCGCTTGTGGGTGGTACTATTGCACATTATTTTTATAAAAACTTAGGGATTTCAGCCCTAGGTGGATTTGTTAATGCAGTAAAAACCACGTCAACAAGCCCAAAAATTTCATATTAATTATGCATCCAAAAAACACATTGACAACAACCAAAAAGACCTGAGTGTATAGGGATGAAATCTAGGACTCTATAACTAAAAGACTAGCATCACATCCAACCTTATCAGCTACTGCTCTTGCTACTACACTTCCTCAACTGTACAATCTCTAGCTTTTCATGCACGACCACCTAAAAGATGTGGAAACTCATGGGGTGAGACCAAACATCCCAGCCAGAGATATAACTCTCCGCTAATGTCTATTACAACACATCTAACTAAGTAGGTAGATAGAATGTTTAGCAGGTTGAGCAGATTCAATTAAATGATATGTATCTATCAAATTAAGCAGATTAAGAAAAACTACACAGTTACCACTGAGTAGTAGACAAATTAATATAATTAGAAGAAATTTGAAGGACATGTATAACAATTGACTTCTCTTATCGTCTTATAATTCAAGAAAATAGTACAAAGATAAGGAAAAGGGTTCAACCAATATTATTCACATTTGACCCTAAGGAAAATACACTACACTACTGTGTTACATCTTTTATTATTGCCATGAGGATTTGAGTTATACCACCCAAATTCAACCAACCACTGCTAAGTCAACCGGTTCCATACAAGGTCAATGGAATAGCCAAAACCCATGACCTCCCCAAACACCTCTTGATCCGTATAAGAGAACACATCATAGAGACATATCATTCAACTGCAATAGTGGCATATAGTTAAGTAGAAGGATTGGCTCACACATGGCCATCCATAAATATAATAACACCTAGCCCACCTTGGTACAAGTATGATGATAGAAGAACATGCTCATGCATGGCTGTTCTAAAAAGAAGGATTGTCTCATGCATGACCATCCATATTACAACGAGAGCAACTGATGCATGGATGTCTCACACAACCTATAATTGTGGATGCAAGTAGATACTCGACTTGCACCCCTGTATATTAAAAAATATGTGCTCCGAGTTTCCCGTAGCAATGACTCATTTCACCATCCAACACTAAGACTGACACTGGAATGGATCCATGACATAGGGAACCTACATGATTAAAGTTTCACTTGATTAATTAAGCCAATTGGGTATCTTTTAACATCAATCAAGTTACAATGTACCAAACAAAAACAAACTCTACAAAGATAAGGGAATAGTGAAGCTTTAGAAGATATAAAAGGTACAAGGTGTGAACTAGTCACATCATCACCACATGATACTTGTAGCATTGCCATTCACAAGGCCATCACCAATATCACATCACTATGGGATATCAATCCCCCAATCATATCACTAGAGGATACCACCTCATAATAGGCATCAAGCCTTCACCAAGTCATAGGACCCATCACATCAATGTGATCTCATCATATATCATCCAGGCGTATAGCCATCACCCTATATCACATATTTATCACCATAACATACCCAAGCTATGGTATTTACTTCCCCTGCATGGTTAGGGGATCATAAACGAAAGAGAGAAATCATTATAATATGATAATCAATCCAAGTATGATAAGAAAAACATCACATCACCCCAAACTAGGGTTAGGGTTTCACACCTATACCCGATTAGGGTTTCATAGTTTTATTCAATCACCAAACCCTAGGTACATCATCTACCACATAGTTGGAATGCATTAGGGTTAAGAATTATCATTATTGTGATTAGTTAGGCATGTTAACATCTTTAGGTATGAACCATCAACAGCTTGTACACATTTAGCATTCTTACTAGGTTATATATATATATATATATATATATATATATATATATATATATATATATATATATATATATATATATATATATATATATATATATATATATATATATTGAAGTTAAACAGAAAAATTTCATTATGGAGTAGCTATACGACATCTACATGAGGAGAAAAGCAAACTAAAAGACCACACAGATATCAAGAACATATATAAACTTCCACAAAAACTCATGTCGGAATCTGTTAAGGACAGTGATGTATAGATCCCTCTTCTCCTTCGTTGGCTAACACAGCTTTATATGAGGAATACCTTCAACCTAAGTATGTATATGTGGTAGAGTACTTGCACTAAATCAGTGTTCCAAAAGGATATTTTCCCCGCACTTGCTGCCATACAAACTCCACAACAAAATTGACCGAGAAAGAAAAATCTACCACGAGAAGAGAAAGAAGTGCCGATTAGCAGCAAGATAGACAAAACAAGAGAACAATCTAGCCTAAATAGAAAGTCAGTAAAAGAAAAAGGGGACCAGAAACTCATTGCAGCCGGGCTCAACGACAGGGAGGAAGAAGGTCGTTGCCTCCAAAGACACCAATCCCACACAGCTCCCAAAGAAGAGACCTTGTCGATGACGGACGAGAAGAGGTCGAGAGGGAGCGGGGCACCACTTAGCGGTGGCCAAACCCCCTCCCCCCAGCGAGCCGCCTATGGAGGAAGGAACCTTAGCGGCACTAGGGTGATATATATATATATATATATATATATATATATATATATATATATATATATACATACATACATACATATATATATATACACATACATATATATATATACATACATATATATATATATATATTTATATATACATATATATACATATATATATATACACATATATATATACACACATATATATATATATATATATATATATATATATATATATACAATAGCCATGTGTTCATGTATGAATCAACCCACATAACATGTGTGTAGGGGTGTAAACGGTGCAGGTATGGTGCGGGTCTGGCCATATCCATACCCATACCCATACCCATCAAATTTAGTGGGCCCGGTTCCGTTTCTAGACCCGCATAATACAAAAGTTAGACCCACACCGTACCCGTACCCACAATAATAGAGGGCATGCAGTGCGGGTATGCAGGTAAGCAGTTCTACAAAACATCATATTGTTTATGTAAGAAAAATGAGTATGTTCTATATATTTTAATACAAATAGATATTGTTATTATATAGTTTATTAGCATGCAATAGTTATATTAGATTGTGTTACATTTTATACACTAACATTAATTGAGTTAATTGTTTACATATTTCTAGTCATCATTATAACAGTTAACTTATGTAGAAAGCAATGTAAATTAGTAGATATTTTGATTTTAAGTTTACATATGATGTTCATTATTGTTACTAGAATAGTTAATTCTTAATTACATGACTAGTCTAAACCGTATTATGGTTAGAGTAGGATATAATCTCAAAAACTATATTAATTAGACTAGTAAAGTATGATATATATAACATATTATTAAAGTAGTTACTTATGTATAGCGGGTACACGGGTCTAGCGGGTCTGGGTCCAAGCATACCCAATATTGGACCCGCTTATTTGCGGGTCCAAGGGTATACATGTATAAAAAATTAGACCCATGATGAGTCTTTTAAGGGTCCAAATTTGTGGGTTCGCGGGTCTACCCGTACCCATTTACATCCCTACATGTGTGTCTCTACCACCCATCTAGGTTGGTCACAAACGAGACACAACAACTTGGTCACGACCGAAACACAACAGGGTCACGACCGCAACACATCACAAAAGCATGTGTCTCAGTGCAACAAAAGCATGGTGTCATAGCCAAAACAAACATGGTCGGACCATCCATCAACAAGACGTTGTGACCAGCACCAAAACTAGGCGTCTTGACCACTCGCAACAAAGTGTCTCGACAGCAACAAAAGCAGGTCTCGACCTCCCATCACAGTAGGTTTCATGACCAACACAAGACATGTGTCTCAACCAAAACTAAATGCAACATCTTGACCATCACCATGAAGTAACATCTCAACCATCAAATAAGAACAAGGGTGTCGACCAAGACAGACCCATGTGTCTCGACCCAAAGACAAAACCAAGGGTAGCGACCCAAAACCAAGCAAAGGGGTTGCTACCACTAAGGTCAAGCAACCTTAGCAACACTTAACCATCATCAAGTAGAGATGAACTTTGATCAAAATAGAATTAAATCATGACCAAAATAGGAGATGATCATCTAAGAAAACCACCACCAACTAGGAGGAAAACACCACATAAAATGGTCACCAAAAACCCTATAACATGCACCATGCAAATCACCATAGAAAATCTTATGTATAAGAGATAAGATCACGTTCAAAACATCTAAAATAGAACCTAAACTCCATGTGATACCAAGGTACACAAACCTCATGCATGTGCTCAAAACCAAGATCAAAAGATAGGAGAAAACCATTTGTCTCGCAATCATCACAAAAATGGGTACCATGAAATTAGGGTTTTAGATTCTAACCAAACCAAGCATGAAAACCACTATAATTCAAGATCTAGAACATGGTATCATCAACTAACATATTAGGGCAACATTTTAGCGGAAGAAATGGCAACATGCATGTCAAGAAAAGTTGTAATAATAGAGATGGTAGTGTTATATAACCTGCTATAAGGAAGATAAACTCCAAGGATCATAAGCTCCATGCACACAATAACTAAGGATGATGAAGCTCCACCAAAGTCTCCCCTTTCAGCCACAACATCACCCCAAGAAGAAAAAGACACCAAGGTCAAAGATAGCTCAAGAAAAGAGAGTAAGAAACCCTAGGCCAAACCAAAAGAAGAAGAGAGAAGAAACTTCCTCTCACTTGGGTACCACCTTGTCAAAACATGGTCTATGACCCTTGTGATGAGGGGTTACTCTCAAATATGACAACCATGGACAATACATGGTCTATGTTTGATGAAAGAAAAGAAGAGAGGGTAGAAGATCAAAGCAAAACATCACCAAAGAAAGGCAAACACTTACCAAGGTTGAAGATGACCAAACATCACCACATGCAAGGGGTCTAGGTCACCAAAGCTCCAAAGATTGCTCTCCTTACTCCACCAAGCTCCAAGGATGAGAAAAAGAGAGGGAGTAAGAAGGAAGGCTAAAAGGTTCACTTGAATGGAGATATAAGATGTTATATACCACAGGAGGAGATAAGTAGGGTGAGGGGTAATGTGTCAACACCTAAAAACACCAAAGGGACTCTTGTCCACCCAAGAAACACACACGCAACCACTTAAACCTTGATGCACGAGATGATTATAAAAACAAATGTTGGGTATCGACCTCTTAGGTCCCCAACACATTGAACTCCGTTGAGACACACCAAGGGGTTCAAAACAAAAGCAACATATACATCCTGGTTGAGAAAAAAGGACACTAGAATGCCAAGGTGAAAACACATCTCCAAAGAGGAATTGTCTCTACCAAAAACATCCCAAGATCATCATGGTCAAGACAAAGACATCCCAAGGAAGGTGTCTTGTTCTAGACACTCAAAAAACACACCACATGGTCGAGACACTCCCCATGGCCGAGACACTCAAAACCCTAGAAACCCTAATCACCTCTAGTGATGCCATTACTCATCCAAATATAAACCAAAGTTCCCCAAAGCATCACACTCTCTCTCATAAAACCAAGAAAGAAAGGTACACACAAGATGTGGCAAATTGTAAGATAACCCTCTCAAATGGATAAATTGTAATTTGACTCAAAGCAAGCACATAAAGAACAAACATTATCCAAACAAGCTCAAACTAGAAACTTAAGATCTCCAGAAGCTCTAAAAGAATCTCAAAGGATTAGATAAAGGTTCTAAGCACTTAATCAAGAAAAGAAAATAGGGTTAACCCAAAACACAAGTCAGGGGTCTTACAAGCCATAAACCCCTAACAAGGATTTCTCTCCCAAAATCCTAATAAAAAATAGACAAGTACTTCATATGCATCTCTTCCTCAAGCTTCCACATGGCTTCCTTAATGCCAAAGTGATGGCATAGAACCTTTACCAACATTACATCCTTCTTCTTCAACTTATTCACTCTTCTATCAAGGATCAACACATAGCCTTCCACATAGGGCATCTCTTCTTCCAACTCAACCTCCACTGGTTGAAGCACTAACTTGGTATCACAGTGGCACTTCTTCAACATGGACACATGGAATACCATATGCAACATGTGCAACTCAAGTGGCAACTCCAACTAATAAGCCACCTTCCCCACATGTGCCACCACAGGGTAAGGTCCCATAAACCTAGGAGCCAACTTACCCTTCCTCCCAAACCTCAAAATACCCTTCCAAGGAGAGACTTTGAGATACACTCTGTCCCCCACTTGGAACTCCAACTGTATACGATGGTTATCAGCATACAACTTCTTCCTGCCCTGGGATTCTTTCAACTATTGTTGAATCACCTTCATCTTCTCTATCGTCTGATGCACAAGCTCAGGACCAAGAAGATGATATTCACCTATCTCATACCAATACAATGGAGATCTGCAACATCTCCCATACAATGCCTCATAAGTTGCCATGTCGATGATCATCTAATAACTGCTTTTATAAGAAAACACTATCAAATTGAGGTGGATATCTCAAATTCCCAAAGATTGCAAGACACAAGCTCTCAACAAATCCTCTAAGGTCTATATGGTCCTCTCTGACTGACCATCCATTTGTGGGTGAAAAGCAGTACTAGATCTTAATTGTGTTCCCAAAGCCATGTGAAAACTCTCCCAAAAGAAACTTGTAAATTGAGGAACTCTATTTGACACGATAGTAGCTGGAACACCATGAAAACACACTATCTCATCAACATATATCTGAGTGAGCTTCTCTACTATATACGTTGTCTTCATAGGAAGGAAGTGCACTGACTTGGTCAACCTATCAATGATCACCCAAATGGAATCATGACCTTTGGCTATCCTAGGGAGACCAAAACAAATCCATTATCACATGATCCAATTTTCACTACGGTATAGCCAATGGTTGCAACATTCCTACAAGCTTCTGGTGCTCTGCCTTAATTTGCTGACACACCGTACACTTGGCCACAAATTCAACCACATCACACTTCAAACCAGACCACTAATACAAATCTTTAAGGTTATGGTACATCTTGGTGCTACCTGAGTGCATAGCATACATTGAAGAGTGAGCCTCTTACAAAACCATATTCCTCATATTATTAACATAGGGAGCCACAACTCTACCATGGTAACACATTGTTCATCCTATGCCTCGTGGAATCCATCATGCTTCTTCCTACCAAACTCTACTTGTGTCTAATGTATCACAAGATCAATCTACTGTACCTCTCTGGTATGTTGTCTCAATGTAGGATTCACCTGCAACGGTGACAACAACCCCGCTAACAAGGAAACTTCCAGCTTCAAGTTCATCTGACACAAGGAGACCAACATGTCTCTCTTATGGCACACCAAGGAACGCAAATGTGCCTTCTCCACATATGATGATGAAGAAGACTTCTTGTTCAGTGCATTTTCCATGACATTTACCTTTCCTAGATGGTAATTGATAGTACAATCATAGTCCTTGATAAGCTCCATCCAGGGCTACTGCCTCATGTTCAACTCCTATTGTGAAAAGATGTACTTCAACTTCTTATGATCTGTGAAGATCTGACACTTCTCACCATAAAGATAGAGCCTCTAGATCTTGAAGGCATGAATCACAATAGCTAACTCTAGAACATGGGTTGGGTAGTTCTCCTTATTCTTCTTGAACTGTCGTGATGCAAAAGAGATCACATTCTTATCCTACATTAGCACACAGCTCAATCCATTCCTTTATGCATCAAAAAAAACTATGTATCCTCTTCCTTACTCAGGTAAAAACTAGCACTGGTGCACTAGTCAACTTCTCTTTCAACAATTAAAAGGCACAATGACACTTTTCATCCTAGAGAAATGACACATCTTTCCTTGTCAGCTTTATTAGGGGTAACACCACTAAACTAAAGTTCTTGATGAACCTCCTGTAGTATCCTACCAAACCCAGAAAACTATGCACTTCTATCGGTGTCTTCGATTGTTCCCACTCTAGCATGTATTCAAACTTCTTGGGGTCCACACGAACACCCTCAATAGATATCATGTGTCCTAGGAAAGAGACATCCTTCAAACAAAACTCGCACTCACTGAACTCAGCGTACAGTTGATGTTGTCTCAACACGATAAACATTTGATGAAGATATTATTCATGTTGCTGACTGTCTCTAGAGTATATTAGGATATCATCTATAAAGACCACCATGAACTGATCAAGAAATTGTGGGAACACCATGTTCATCAAGTCCATGAACGTTGTCAGTGCATTGGTTACCCCAAACGACATAACCACAAACTTGTAATGACCATACCTCATCCTAAAATTTGACTTAGGTATGTCATCTACCTTGATCCGCAACTGGTGATAACCCGATCTCAAGTCTATCTTTAAAATCAATGTGGCACCTCACAACTGATCGAACATGTCATCTATCCTCGGCAAGGGATACTTGTTCTTTATCATCACCTTATTAAACTATCTATAATCTACACACATCCTCATGGATCTATCTTTCTTCTTTACAAACAAAACATGATCACCCCATGGAGACGTGCTCAGTCTGATGAAACCTTTCTCAAGCAGTTCTTACAACTATTTTCTTCAATTCTTCCATCTCAGATGGAGCCATCCTGTATGGTGTCTATGCTATCAGCTGCATACCTGGGACTAGATTGATCTTAAAACCAATCTCATGGGTGGAGGAACACCTGGGAATTCATATGGAAACACATCCTCAAACTCTCTAACAACTGACACCTCCTGAATACTAGGATTCCTCACCTTAGTATCCACCACATGTGCCAAAAATACTTCACAACCTTGCCTCATCATCTTCTCTACCACCATCTATGACACCAGACGTGTCGGAAGAAACTTCCTATGTCCTTGGAAGATCCACGTCACATAGCCAGTTGTGAACATCACCACCTTAGAACTACAGTCCAAGACCACCTGATACTCTCCAAGGTGTCCATTCTAAGGATCACATTGAATACATGCATATCAAGTGGTATGAGATCCACTTGGATGTTGTGCCCTGAAAAAGAAAGGATACAGGAAGGACACACCTCCCATAACTAGGAGGAACCAACTAATAGGGTTTATAAATGAAGACTATCCTGTCTATGCCTAACAGAAAAAGAACAACTACCAATCACTTCTCGAGTGACAAAAGAGTGTGTTGCACCTGGGTCAACCAAAACAAATATAAAGAAAGAAGAAGACAAATCATAATGAAATAACTCCATTTGACCTGTCATTACTCACAGGTTGACCACTCCTTTCGGCTAACTCATGGTGTAGAATTGAGTTGTTTCATGTTGTCATCCCCGTCCTTTACTGGCCTGTCTAGAAGAACCAACCTGTAACATTTATCCATGTCCTTGGCCTCCACCACTGCTAATCTGTTGTCTATGTGAGCCTTGCTAACTCTGTCTAGGTTGTTGGGTCACCTCATCATCCTTCATAGGACAATACAGTATTGTATGCCTGGTCTGTTCACACGCGTAGCATGTAACGACCCCGCCTACCGGTAACCCCCAATCAAGTGAGAGAAAGAGGCCAGAGACGTTATTCTAATATTTCAAGATCCATGGTTTGACATTTTATCAAAAATAATTATCAAATTCTTCTATTTCTAAATTGAAAAGCTAGAATAAAATAAATCTTTTTGCATACCTTATAAAATTTGGATTCTAGACTTCTATCCACAGACAAAGTCTATCTAACTAATCCTCCTTGAAAATTTTAGTTGTATCTTCACAAATTTTGATTTGCTGTTTGTCCATTTTTAGAATTGTACCTAAAACGTTGACAAACAAAACGTCGGTCAATATATTGCTATACTGGTATGTGGGGGAAACAATCACAATTTTACAAATATGTTCTAACAACCTAAATATAGCAAATAATTGATTAATAATCCAAATTATGTTTTCAATGTGACTCCTCAACCACTTTTTCCCTAAACCCTGGATTACCCTCTCTTAGGGTTTTGTCCTGGTAAGGGACATAAGGCCACCTTCTCCATCTTGAGCTTGGTGCCTGGAGTCACCTCTCGAGGTGCCCAATTGTCTTCCCTCTGGGGCTTGACCAAATCAGACCTTCACGTCAGGGCTTGGTCTTGCAACATACATCAGGGTGGCATGTAGGTTTGAGAAGCACATTCATATTTAATTGTGATACACATAGGGACTTTATAGGATTGTAGAATTGAACATACAACCGTTTAGATTGCACATAAATCGAGAAACTTCGTGAAATGTCGTGGATCATAAAGGCGATTATTCATAAAGTAACCAAATACTTGTTCAGCCGAATAAACAAGCTAGTAGTAATCCAAGCAAGAAAGTGTTCAGGCAAGTAGTTCAATCCACACACATAAGCAAGAACCCTGAAAAGTACATGTAATCTATTTACTATTCACTTTTCTCAGATTCTATTCTTTGAACTCGCTTCCTAGGGTTTCTTACTTCCTTTTAGGGTTTCATTAGGGTTCATCTTCCTTATTGACACTATAAACCCTAGAACAACAAATATAATCACAAACCCTAACTAGCTTGTTAAATCCTTCCTAAAAGGCTTAGGATCAACTCATAATTACACTATTCCATGGAATCTCAAATTAATCATGTTAATCACCCTTTTTACCCTAAATTAGGGTTTCTATGTGCATTATCATATATCCAAGTGTAAAACCCTAAAGAAAGCCACTTATTATCTAATATCAGATTCAAATCTTACTTTACCTTTCAACAAGTTACTAATACTCAAAATAACCCATTAAGGACGTTAGATCTGATCTCCAATCATAATTAGGGGTTTTAATCAAAGTTTAATGCATCATATGATCAACTATAGGCACTTTTAGATTTATAAATGAAATCGGGTTTTAATAACATTTTAACAGATTCCTCATGATTTTCTAATCAACTTTCATATATAAAGTTTCCTCACAAGATCTTCTTATAATTTTCTATGATTTTTACCAAATAACTTGACTCTGGCCAATTAGGGAACACCACGCGTCCTTTGCGCGCCTCGCCAACTAAATAAAACACACAAAAAGATGAGAAAAATCTTACCTATATAGAAGGACCGGGAGGGCAAACTGGTAATCTCATGCTGGAACATCTTCAACCTCTGTGTGTTGCCTGTAGTGAGTCGAGAGTCTACTCTCAAGTTGACTTCGAGCCTCCGATCTCCTACGAGCAAACCAAGAATGCCAGAACCACCACCTTGCTTTCTCAGACACGACAAGCCCAACAATTGTCCATCTTCTCCCTCCCACCACCACGGCAACAGGGCTTCTTCCTCTAATGAAGGTCTCTTTGAGCAAGGGCCTAAGGTCAAGGCGAATTCACCAATTGACCTCTCCAAATGACTCGTCGACACCTTACGAACACTCAGGGTAGGTTTGTGAGATTGCTGGTGTCGTGGGATGCCCCCTTCTTATGTAGGCAGGGTTGGTGAGAGATCCCCAATTGTGGAAAACTCCATCTTGCCTCAAGAGTCCCCCAAAGTCAAGGTCATCTGGTTTGGGAAGGTCTCCTGAATTTGATGGTCGCTTTTCCACCTCCTCTCACACATCCAGGTTTGAGAAAAGATCGAAGAAGGAAACTCTAGTGTCCTACTCAGACTGGAGTCATGTCGTCACTCCAGTGCCATCATATCCTCATATCTGCGATCTAGATCACAAGATCTAGGGCTCAAATTGACCGGGTTGCCAATAAATCAATATATTTTATTTATTCAAATGATTAACCTTTCTCTTTTAGGAATTTTGTAAAATTCATAACTCCTTATTCCTTTATCCTTTTTCATCCAAATTTTAAATGAAACTTTGCATCAATATTTTATACTCGTATACCAAATTTGAGTCCCAAATTCCAAAGGAAAAGGGCATTATCTTCATGTGCAAGTTATCATTTAATAAATCTTATTTAATTGGTATTTTCTCTTTCTTATCGTATTATCTTTGAAACTTGGACTCCTTGGAACCCAAGGAATCCCAAAGATATGAAATTCATGTTTGAAGGATAATTCCTAGCCTTATAGATGCTTCTACCTCTTTGTTTTCTCTTTATATTAGATTTTCCTTTATTAATTGAATTTCTTTTCCTTTTAGTTCCTTTTCTTGGCATTGGGTCCAATAGCCAATAAGGCCCATGAAATCAAACAAGCAAGGCTATTTGGCAAGGAAATCCACTCATCAAATCAAGTCAAACAATTACATTTTCATATATCTTTAAAAGGAGAAATTATATTTCATTCCTGAACTAGGAAAAATGAGGTTATAACATCCTCCCCTCCTTATAAGAATTTTTCCCTCAAAATTCAACAATCAAACAAACAAGTCAGGATATGCTTTTTCCATGTTCATCTTCAGCTCCCATGTGGCCTCATCCTCTCCATGGTGCTTCCAAAGAACCTTTACCATCTCTATATTCTTACATCTGAGTTCTTTCACCTTCGTATCTAGAATCCACAAAGGTGAATCAGGATATGTTAGGTTCCCTTGAAGCTCAATAGGCTCAATGCTCAACACATGGCTTGGATCTTGCACATATCACTTCATATTAGACTCATGGAATACATCATGCATCATACTATACTGAGAAGGTAACGCCAAACGGTATGCAACTTCACCAATCCGTTCTAACACCTCAAACAAACCCATGTATCGGGGACTCATCTTTCCTCTATTCTTGGCTATAGCTCTGAGCGGTCGGATTTTCAAGAATACATGCTCTCCCACAATGAACTGCACGTCAGTCCGCTTCGCATCAGCATACAAATTCTGTCGATCACATGCTCTCTTCAGCCTCTTCTTGATCAAAGAAAATTTATCTACATACACTTAGAGCTCATCTGACCTCAACAAGGTCCTCTCACTGGCATCATCCCACTGAAGTGGTGACCAAGGTGGTCTCCCATACATAGCTTCATATAGAGGCATCCCAATACTGGCTTGGTAGTTGTTGTTGTAGGCAAACTCGGCTAGAGGTAGGTATTGTTCCCACGACCCTCCCCAAATGAGCACACAAGCTCTCAACAGATCCTCTAACGTCTGGATTGTCCTCTGTGACTGACCATCAGCCTGGGGGTGATAAGCTATACTGAACTTCAACCTTGTCCCGAGTTCTTCCTGTACCTGCTTCCACAACTTGGAAGTGAACTTTGGGTCCCTATCGGAGATGATGGAACTGCGTACTCCATGCAAACAACTTGGAAGTGAACTTTGGGTCCCTTTTGGAGATGATGGAACTGCGTACGCCATGAAAATGTACTATCTCCCTGATATATAGCTTGGCTAGGTCTGACACCTTGGTGGTGGTCTTCAGGGCAAGGAAGTATGCTGACTTGGTAAGGTGATCTACCACAACCCATATCGCATTATGACCTCTCTTGGTCTGGGGTAGACCCACCACGAAATCCATGGTGATTTGATCCCATTTCCACTCTGGAATCTCTATAGACTGCAAACGTTCCCTGGATCGTTGGTGTTCAGGCTTCACCATTTGGCACGTAAGACAACTGGCCACATATGGCACAATGTCTCTCTTCATTCTTGGCCACCAGAAATACCTTTGTAGATCCTTAAACATCTTTGTAGTGTCAGGGTTTACCATATACTTAGGACCATGAGCCTCTTGCAAGATACGATCCTTCAACGGTGAATCTCTAGGAACCCCAATATGGTTCTCAAACCAGATCCCTCCGTCTACTCCCACCGAGAGATGGGTCTATGGCTTCTCTAACAAGCCCTTCATCTTGATGAAATCTAAACTGGTCAACTGTGCCGCCACTATCTCGCTCAACAACTCTGACTAAATTTGGATGTTGGCCGACCGAAGTCAGTCCTCTAACGGCTTCAGAGTCCACTCCACCAGCTCTTCTAGATTTTTCCACTGGCTGGACAAAATAGTTGCACACCTGAGCTGCTTCTGACTCAGTGCATCAGCTATGATGTTCGCCTTCCCAGGGTGATAGGTGAAGGTGAAGTCATAATCCTTCATGTACTCTATCCATCATCGTTGTCATAGGTTCATGTCTCTTTGTGTTAGGAGATACTTTAGACTTTTATGGTCGATAAAGATATCGAAGGTGGCTTCATACAGGCAATGCCGCCATATCTTCAAAGCATGAATAATAGCAACCAGTTCTAAGTCATGTTTTAGGTAATTCACCTCATTGGACTTGAGTTGTTGGGAAGCATATGCAACCACATGTTGATTCTATTCCAACACACAGCCAAGTACCATCTTTGATGCATCGGTGAAGATCATGAAACCCTCATTAGTAGAAGGCAAGGTTAACACTAGAGCGGTGGTCAACTTCTTCTTCAGCTCCTGGAAACAAGCCTCAAATATATCAGAGCACACAAACTTCTCATCCTTCTGAGTCAACTTGGTGAGCGGTAAGGCTGTCCTTGAGAAATCCTTGATTAAGTGTTGATGATATCTAGCCAACACCAAGAAGATATGAATCTCAGATGGGTTCTTCGATGCAAGATAATCTTGGATAGCCGACACTTTAGCTGGATCCACAGAGATCATTCCTCCGGAGATGATGTGTCCAAGAAACACGATACAGTCTATCCAAAACTCGCATTTTGAGAATTTCCCATATAACTTCTGCTTTCTCAGGATATCAAGGACTCTACCCAAATGGTCATGGTGTTACTCTAGGTCATCAGTATACACTAGGATGTCATCTATGAACACTATGACAAAGGAGGCAAGGAAGGGTTGAAACACATTGTTCATAAGGTTCATAAAGACATTGGGTGTGTTGGACAACCCAAACGACATGACCACAAACTCATAATGGCCATAACGGGTTCAGAAAGCCGTCTTAGGGATGTCATCACTCTTGACTCGTACCTGATGGTACCCAAACCTCAAATCAATTTTGGAAAAGACGCGGGCCGATTTGAGCTGGTAAAAAAGGTCAACTATCTTGAGTAGAGGGTACTTGTTCTTAATGATCACCTGGTTGATCATCCGGTAATCGATACACATCCAGAGTGACCCATCCTTCTTCTTCACAAAGAGCACATGTTCTCCACAAGGCGAGGTACTAGGTCAGATAAAGCCTTTATATAACAACGTTTGTAACTAGTTTTCAACTCAAGCAACTCGACATGGGTCATTCTATAGGGTGCCTTTGAAATAGGGCTAGTCCCGGGAGCTAACTTAATCGAGAAATCTACCTCCCTCTCAGGGGGAATCCCTGGTAGATCATTTGGAAACACATCCACATACTCCCAAACAACCTCTATCTCCTCTAAGGGTCATACCTTTTCCTCAGGCTCGGTGACTAAGGCTAGGTATGCTCGAAAGCCTTTGGAAATCATCTGCTCGACCTTCAAAGCCGACACATAAAGGCCATTAGTCATATTTCTCCTTCCTCAAATGGTAAAGTGTGGATGATCAAGTTTCCTAATAAGGATCTTCTTTTATCTACAGTCCGTCTGTGCACTATAGGTGTAAAGACAATCCATACCAATGATTACGTTGAAATCATTCATATTGAGGAGGATGAAGTCAGTAGGAAGCTTGTGACTCAGGTAGTTAACTGGTAAGACATGGTTTTATAAAAGAGATTTATATATTGACCACTCGGGGTTGTGACATCCAAAACATAGCCTAAATCCTTGATGTCCAAACAAAGCATAGTTGCCAGATTTCTCAAAATAAAAGTATTAGTAGAACCAGAATCAAAAAGACCTTTTACATTTTCTCCCATGACTTCAAGCATGCCTACATAGTTTCATATAGTATCAGACTACTATTACATGATCAAACTATACTGAAAGGAAAACTCTATGGGTTATTACCTTCGATCAACCTATTAGCATTTGTCTGGGCTTCTTCATTGTTGATGGTGAACACTTTGGCTCGCCTTCTCTCTCCAACAGGTGGACCTCTAGTTGGTACTCCTCCTCCTGTGAGGGGTGTTGCTGCCACTGGTTGCACCTCCACTGGACCTCTCAGATCAGGCAGATGATAGTTGGCGATGAAGTGTCCCTTCTGCTGGCAACAATAACACACCCTCTTCTCAAAGGGACACTTCCCAGGATGTGTACGTCCACAAGTATGACACTTCTGAAAGAGACTCTCACCACATGGCTTTCCTTTATTTCCATGCTTGCCCTTGGTGTGGTTACGTCCTTGTCCTTTCTTGTGATCAGTCTTCTGTCCTTGAGTACCTTCAATGAAACCCAAATATCATGTGGGTGGATTCTGAGTAGGCATCACTGTCCTCACCATGTCTAAGGCGGTGTTGTAGGCTTCAGTGAAGGTTGTTGGTTTACTGGCCATCACATGAGGCTTGATTGCAAGGTGAAGATGCTCTAAAAAATGGTCCACGTGCCTTTCCTCAGTCATCATGTGCCCAAAATGCTCCAAGATACAAAACTTACAGACAAAGTCCGCAACATATAGGATACCCTGGATCATGTTGGTGAACTCTCTTTCCTTCTCCTTCTTAGCTGAGGTGAAGATGAATCTGGCTGTAAAGATAGTCCCATGGAAGGAGCTGACGTAAGATGAATCTTACGCATGCCATTGGCTCCTCACTCAAATCTGGCTGTAAGATAAATCTTACGCATGCCATCGGCTCCTCACTCAAATCTCGACCCATGATGTGGTTCTCCCACCAGATCTTGGTGGCTCCTTCCAAGAGGTGAGCAACAAAAGGAACCTTCTTGCTCAGATGCACCTCCAGCATGCGGAAACCATTCTCAACTACTAGCAGCCAAGCATCTGCTTTATCGACCACTTTGGTCTTATCTTCTCCCCAGAATTTCTCAATATTCAGCTTGACAAAGTCCAAAATGGTGACTCCAAGTCGGGGACAAACAGAAAGTGACTCACCATTTTCATCTCTAGCTATATCTCTAAGGGCCAGGGCACTAATGGCCTCAGTTAGCCTCTTATGTTGTTCCATCCATAGGGCATCAGGGGTGTGAACTACCATTGTAGGTCCTGGACCACTAGTCAGGATCTCCTCAAACTTGACCTCATCCACATACATGTGTTCTTCTTCCTGGTCCATCTCGAGGTTGTCGATGGGAACTGGCTTAGGATATGCGCCTTCTTCTGAGGCTCCCTTGGGTCTCTTTCTCTTCTTTGATGACTCCTCACCCCAGTCCCTCTTCCTCTTCTTAGAAGATCCCTTCCTCTTATGGGGAGGCCAACCCCTAGCTGGGTTCTCAGTGGCCTCGATGGGAGTAGCTACGGTCTTCACACGAGCCATCTACATAAGCATACAATCAAACTTTAGTTTACATTTAAACTATGTCTACTTATGTCGATGACATCTTGTTTACATGCCTTTTATTAATTTGGTGGAGGATTCCTTAATCCTTATCATACTCACCCTGACCTTAAGAGGGTGGGGAAGAGAGAGAAAAACCCTAAACCTTAGACCCTTAATTGAATTAGGGTTGAGAAGGGACAAAATAGATGAGAGAGTCCTAAAGGTGTCTTATTTCGAGTCAAGACCTCAACTTTGGCCAGGAAGTCACACCGCATCTGGGAGTCCTCATGACTAACTAGCAGTGCAGAGGAAAATATTGCCTGCCCTCAGACCTGATCCTTTTTTAGACACCTCTGTCATCGAAAAATCCTCTAATAACTCCCTCAGTTCTACAGAGTTTGTAAAATTTAATAATTACTAAGGATTAAATGAGAAACCACGACTCTGATACCAAATGTAACGACCCCACCTGCCGGTAACCCCCAACCAAGGGAGACCAAGAGGTCAAAGTCACAATCCCAATATATTAGGTTCCATGGTTTGACATTTAATAAAAAATAATTATCAAATTCTACTATTTCTAAACTGAAAAGCTGGAATAAAATAAAACTTTTTTCATACTTATAAAATTTGGATTCTAGACATCTATCTACATACAAAGTCTATCTAACTAATCCTCCTTGAAAAGTTTAGTTGTATCATCACAAATTTCGATTTACTGTTTGTCCATTTTCAGAGTTGTACCTAAAATGCCAACAAACAAAACGTCGGTCAGTATATTGATATACTGGTATGTGGAGGAAACAATCACAATTTCACAAATATGTTCTAACAACCTAAATATAGCAAATAATTGATTAACAATCCAAATTACATTTTCAATGTGACTCCTCAACCGCTTTTGCCATAAACCCTAGATTACCCTCACTTAGGGTTTTATCCTTGTAAGGGACATAAGTCCACCTTCTCCATCCTGAGCTTGGTGCCTGGGGTCACCTCTCGAGGTTCCCAATGGTCTTCCCTCTAGGGCTTGACCAAATTATACCTTCACGTGGAGGCTTGGTCTTGCAACATACATCAGGGTGGCATGTAGGTTCGAGAAGAACATTCATACTTAATTGTGATACACATAGGGACTTTATAGAATTGCATAATTGAACATCCAATAGTTTTGATTGCACATAAATCAAGAAACTTCTTGAAACTCCGTGAATCATAAAGGCAATTATTTATAAAGTAACCACATACTTGTTCAGCAAAATCAAAAAGATAATAGTAATCCAAGCAAGAAAGTGTCCAGGAAAGTAGTTCAATCCACACACACAAGCAAGAACCCTGAAAAGTACTTGTAATCTATTTACTATTCACTTTTCTCAGATTCTATTCATTGAACTCACTTCCTAGGGTTTCCTACTTCCTTTTAGGGTTTCAATAGGGTTTGTCTTCCTTATTGGGACTATAAACCCTAGAAAAACAAATCTAATCACAAACCCTAACTAGCTTGTTAAATCCTTCCTAATAGGCTTAGGATCAACTCATAATTACACCATTCCATGGAATCTCAAATTAATCATGTTAATCACCCTTTTACCCTAAATTAGGATTTCTATGTGCATTATCATAGATTCAAGTGTAAAACCCTAAAGCAAGCCACTTATTATCTAATATCAGATTCAAATCTTACTTTACCTTACAACAGGTTACTAATACTCAAAATAACCCATGAAGGACCTTAGATCTGATCTCCAATCATAATTAGGGTTTTTAATCAAAGTTTAATGCATCATATGATCAAATTTAAGAACTTTTGGATTTAGAAACAAAATCAGGCTTTAATAAATTTTTAACAGATTCCTCATGATTTTGTAATCAACTTTCATATATAAAGTTTCCTCATACGATCTTCCTATAATTTTCTATGATTTTTACCAATTAACTTGACTCTAGCCAATCAGGGAACGCCACACGTCCTTTGCGTGACTCACCAACTAAATAAAACATGCAAAAAGATGAGAAAAACGTTACCTATATAGAAGGACTAGTAGGGCATACTGGTAATCTCATACTAGATCTTCTTCAACCTCCGTGCATTGCCTGTAGCGAGTCGAGAGTCAACTCTCGGATTGACTTTGAGCCTCTGATCGCCTGCGAGCAAACCAAGAATGCCAGAAGTGCCACCTTTCTTCCTTGGACACGATGAGACCCCCAATTAGTTGTCTTCTCCCTCCCACCACTGCGGCGGCAGAGCTTCTTCCTCTGATGAAGGTCTCTCTGAGAAAGGGCCGAAGATCAAGACGAATTCACCAATTGACCGTGCCAAACGACTCGTCGTCACCTCGCAAACAGTCAGGGTAGGTTTGTGAGATTGCTGGTGTTGTGGGATGCGCCCTCCTTATATAGGAAGGGTTGGCGAGAGATCCCCGTTTAGTGAAAACTCCATCTCACCTCAGGAGTCCCCCAAAGTCAGGGACATCTGGTTCGGGAAGGTCTCCCAGATTTGATGGTCGCTTTTCCACCTCCTCTCACGCATCCAGGTTCGAGAAAAGATCGAAGAAGGAAACTCCAGTGTCGTGCTTAGACTAGAGTCACGACGCCACTCCAACACCGTCGTATCCTCTGATTTGCAATCTAGATCATGAGATCTAGGGCTTAGATTGTCCGAGTTGCCAATAAATCAATATATTTGATTTTTTCAAAGGATTATCCTTTCTCTGTTAGGAATTTTGTAAAATTCATAACTTCTTATTCCTTTATCCTTTTTCATCAAAATTTGAAAGGAAATTTTGGATCAATATTATCTACTTGTGTATCAAATTTGAGTCCCAAATTCCTAAGGAAAATGGCATTATCTTCATGTGCAAGTTATCCTTTAATAAAGCTTGTTTAATTGGTATTTTCTCTTTCTTATCCTATTATCTTTGCAACTTGGTCTCCTTGGAACCCAAGGAATCCCAATGATACAAAATTCATATTTGAAGGATAATTCCTAGCCTTCTAGATGCTTCTACCTCTTTCTTTTCTGTTTATATTAGATTTTCCTTTATTAATTGAATTTCTTTTCCTTTTATTTCCTTTTCTTGGCATTGGGCCCAATAACCAATAAGGCCCACGAAATCAAACAAGAAAGGCTATTTTGCAAGGAAATCAGCTCATCAAATCAAGTCAAACAATTACACGTTCATATATCTTTAAAAGGAGAAATTACATTTCAATCTTGAACTAGGAAAAATGAGGTTATTACATAGCAAGTCTTGTTCTCATACCATGGCCTAGACGACCCTATCACTGATGCTGACGTTGTACTATGGGCTCCTGCTGGTGGAAAACTGCGACATATGGCTCTACTTGGTGACCACTATGTTTATGCACTTGACCTCCATGGTGCTCATCATGCTGAGAACCTAGGCTTCTTAAAGCCTCCATACAACTATCTCTGATATTTTTCTAGTCTCTTCTTGGCACTCTTCTCACACTTCTCAACCACAGATCTCTCTATTCTCCGATTTGACTCCACAAATGTGGCAAACCGCTCACAGTTCTCCAAAACTGACACTGGTGTAGTCAACTCTAGATTTAGCCCCTTTTCAAAGCGTCAGATCCTCTCCTGATATATAGCATCCATGTGAGGACCAAACCTCAGCAATTCTATAAACTTTGCTTCTTACTCATTGATTGACATGGATCCCTGCCGGATCCTCTCAAACTGAGATATCTTCTCATCTAGATAGGTACACGGAAAGTACCTATTGACAAACTCATGTCAAAACATCCTCCCAACTGATATCAACACCAGACCTCTTCTCCTCTTCAATGGCCTTCCAATGGCCAACACTTCCCTTCAAAAGACACTACATGGAAAATGTTCATTAGTGGCTTTTTGTATACCAGCTTTTATTTAAAATGCCATTATACAAGACTTTATATTTGCTTTTATTATTTAAATGCCACTTTATACCGAGTATCAATGTTGAAAAATAGTCATAGTAGTATTGGCGTTTAGCAACAGTAATACTGGCAATTTATAAAGGCCAATTTCAATTTTGTTTAATACTACAATTTTTATTTCTCCATTAAAATGAATCGGGCAGTTTACTATTCCCAAAATAGATCACGTGTAGCACAATTGCCTGGGAAACAATTCATGTTTCTTAAAATTTATCTCGTGTTGCAAACCCTTCCATTCCATCAATACGTGATATTGAGATAACCCTCCGCCGTCATTCTTGCCGTCATTCGCTAGTTCGACTCTACTCATTGCTCACCTCCCATTCTTCCCACAATTAATCACAAATCTATGCACGCGTGTCTTCTTCCCCCATCCATGATGCATCCAAAAGTAGGGTCTTTGTTCTGCCGCGTCACCTGTGAGCAGACGCTGCTTTAGGGGAGCTCTCTTGTTGTGCTGCCAATGAAGTGATCCGTGAAGATGCAGCTTATGATGATGGCGCCATCATGTTTAGTTTAAAAAATTGCAGTATATGCAGGGGAAAATAGAAGAGCATCATATGATGCCACGACTATGTACAACGACCAAGTGAAAGCTTTAATCAAGGTGACCCGCATGATTCGTAAAGTATATACTTTTGTCTTGGTGTTATTTTATATTGGTGAATATCTTAGCATAGCCAGTCTAGTAACGTGCCTTATTTCAAATGAATTTTTCTAGAACCCCTTTGTATAACATGTGTCCAAAGCATGTCAAGCAATACAAACAGACAAGAGCAAAACATCAACAATGTTAAATACAATCCAGCCGACTACACCTGAAATTTATATCAATTATATACAATTGTGAAGTCGTCATGACCTTACAACAAATTTGAAGGAAATTTGAACAGTATAAAACACTAGTAAATGTGATAAGACAACAGTACAATCCTTCATGGGAAGAAGACCCACAAAACCTGAACGCTACTTATTTCAATCAAACACTTTTAACAGTTGTATAATAACACAGATACATTATATACACATATTAAAAGATTGACGCATTAATGTAATTCTACCTTTTTCATTAGTACATAGGTTTTTGTCATTTTTTTGGAACATTATCTCTATGCTTTTATTCGATATATTATTTGACATTTCAAAATATAATAGTCATAGAACTCCACTTACATTATAAGAAAATTTCATTTCCGTCGTGATGATACACACAATATGTGGACCAAAGGTAGTTGACAAATGTATCCAAGAAAACAACCACAAATTTTTTTGAATATCATCTATCAAGGATCACCATTCTATATTGAATTTCATGAGATGGCGTCAGATAGGGGGGTCCATTGAAAGGAAAGGAACACTTATAATGAGTAATTCATAGTGGGGACCGATACACAGAAAAGGACTTTGGCATTGTAATAGTGGTTTCTGCAAACTTCGAATCCAAATGACCAACTTCATTTTGTTTTTTCCTAGTTGACTTACCAACTAAACCCAAAATCCCCTTGTCAGTATGGCCTTTTCTCCTCTATACGCATGGATAAGAAGTAAGCGATTTAGAGAACTAGGTACTATGACCTTATATCATACATTGTCTAATTTATATAGCAGTTATCTTTCCTCAAACTAAACTAGAAACAAACTTGATTTGTACTACTCATTTTGGAAGGTTCATAGCACTCACTTAAGAGATGGAGTTCAATAGAAAAACCTCATTGAATTGATTGATTCATAGGCTAATCCATCTTACTTGTTTTCATTAAAAAAGATAGGTGTGTGTTTCCGAAGCTATCCACTTATTCACAAGTGCACTAAGTGGCTTGTCCCTAGTTTCTTCTGAATGATAGCAACCATATAGGTGGTCTAAACAATCTTTAGATTTAGACTCTGCTGCCTTTTTAGGAAGTTAAAATAGATAGTTTCATTCTCTTTTCTAGGAAGTTGCTTGAAACTATAATGTCCAAATTTCAATGGTAATTATATGGTCCTCATCTTAGTAGCCTCGCATGTACCATGCTTACTCTGTATAGTTTGTTCTAGTTTTGTGTGGCTTTTCTACAAATGCTTGTTTAGTTCACTTTTCTGTAAGGTGAGTGGAAGGTGGTTTTTTCTGGGTGCTTGTAACTTGTAGTGCTTTTAACAAATTTTATTGTAGATGCTCGAGCATGTAAGATTGAGTTTTCTTGTAGTCAGTAGGTGTACCTAAGCATATTATATAAATTCTAAGTGTTGCATCTTACATTTATTTTGCTTAATTTTGATGAGATCTAGGGTGTATAACTCCTATAACAGCTGGTATCTGGTGGTGTGTAGATTGCGGTCTAACATATAGGCATGCTCTCTTCATTCTTAAATTGTAGTTTTAAGATTGTCATCTAGTTTACAATTTGACTGATAGAACTTTTGCAGGTATATCTTATATCGATCTTTTTTACTTGTTAATGATGCTCCCCTTTTCCATGTAGAAGCAATAGTAGGCATTTCTCGGCTGAAAAGGTGGGTAGGGTGAGATACTTTTGGCTTTTTAAGTATATTAGTTTCTAACATAAATATGAGCTGATACATCAGAAATTAACTGGAGTGGCCATTTTATAAGATCTGTCAAAAATACTTTTTACCGATGCTAATGGCTAATCTATAAGTTCACCTATAGTTGTCGATCATTTATTTTGGTCACTTTTTGTGTGGGATGAAGATGGGATTCATTCTATAGTCCCTAAACATCAAGTGAAATGTTGACCAACATATATGTTTGTGAGCTGGTATTGAAATAGCTATATCTTGGAAGACATATTGAATTAACAATCTATGTAGGTGGATAATAAATACATTGGTATTTACCTAACATTTTCCCAAAAGATAAGTAGTATATCATACATGGTTAAATGAAATATGAAAACACACGACATCTGCTCACCTTTGTGCAAAAAGCAACTACTAGGAGTAAACACACCTTAGTCGCTATACTTTTGACTACTCTATATATGGCTTGTTTGGTTGGGTGCAGTCGGATGGTGAACTACAAATTTTGTTTTTCATTTTTTATTAAATTCACATATTCTAGCCTGACTACTGAGAACCAAACTAACCCTTAGTCGAGATTCCCTAAGGGAAGAAAATAGTTTGCTCTGTGAAAATACCTGATTTAGACTTTGGGTTGGGGTGGGGGTGGTAAAGGAAAGAGGCTCCAACCTGAGCTTGTGACAGGTTATTGAGACACTAGTTGATTTGTTATTGTCTTGAGGATCATACCATATGTAAATTATATTTCTTTTGTTTTAAATTGTGTGTTGTGATCTCTCTAGAGTTGTATAGTGGAAGTTCTTTTGGTGTTTTATATTTGAATTGTTTGTTTATTTAATATTATTACTAATCAGGACATGGTTTGAACTCTGTCTAGTTAATTTGACGAGTGGTAATTTTGTTTCATATCTGATGGTACTACAATATATGTCTTATCAATTTTACTTAGTACTTGTAGTTCATGCTTAATAGTTTTAGATCGCATGTGAATAACATGCTAGTGTATTCCGATTGAGGTTTTCTAGGTTTTTGCAATTTATTTAATTTTGTGTATTTTAGATGAAGTTGGTCAGTTTTGTCCCTATCTACAAATGCTTCCCACTAGGGAAGACTTTAGGAAAGGACAATATTGAGTGAGAAATTAAATCCATAACCTCTATAACAGGTATACAGTATAAATTTTCTTTACATCTACTTTTTAACCAACTTCAAGATGCATTTCCTTCTTTATTTGTGAACAATCATGCTCTGCTTTCATTTTAGGGATGCTGATTTCACATACTCATCATGATGTAGAAGTTGTTGATCTCTGATATTAGACATAGCTGCATTGTGAAAAATTGAAATATATGATCTTCGATAAAGTTCAAGCAATTAAAGTCCAGCCAGGTGTCTTGTTTACAACTACAGAGATCATCAACATGTCTGACAGTTTAGAAGGTCCAAAATTATTTCATTTTTGGCTCAAGTACCTCCCATCCTCCTATTGCTTGCTAGCCTCCAGATTCGCGCTATGGATCACCATACAGGAACTGACTGCAAAGCTCCAAACAATAGCTCCAAGAGTAGAGCTAGCAACTGTTGGTGATCCCGTATTAAGGTGTTATGAAGCTAAGTTTTGATGATGACCTTAATGGAAAGTCAGTTGCATTAGCTGCTGTCCTTCAACTCTTTGAAGGTAAAATCATTGTTCGTCTTTTTTGAATCTTGAATACAATGTCTGTGTAGACTTCCAACCTGTTCAACTTCTACAACCTTCAGTTGACAATCTCCTTCTTTGAATAGTTGTGTCATGCAGATCATGAGAACTTGATCATCTAAAATGTAGGCTTGCAATCCTCTTCCCCTTCTTGGATTGGAGGAAGCATCTGATTTGATTTTGATGATGCCCAATTCAGGTGAGTTCCAACTTATTGTCTTTGTTCTTCCAGTTGTTCCCACTGTAGGTCTGCTCCTCATGTTGCCTAAAATATGTTCCTAGCTGATCTTGGTATATATCATTGTCATGGCTATACTATTAGGTTAGTTTCTGTTGAATATATGTTTGTCCATGTAGGTACAAATTTCAATGGCCAAGAAAATGGTGGCATCATGAATTCATTAATTGAAAATGGTCATCCATATGTAGGATTCTACATTTGCAGATGCAAGACAAGGGGTTATAATTCTAATTTGTTTGGTTGTTCAAGGTTTAGTTTTTCTATTTTTGTACCCCTGTTACCATTGACAAGGGGAGTCTTTTATTTTTGCTTTGAACTCTAGGTACCAACATGAAGGTATCAAGTGGCTTTCTTTCTAGAAGAGATTCAAGCTTCATGGAATATTAAGTAACATATTGTATGCTCTTTGCTCGTGGTGAAATATGGTGTGGTTCCACTCTGTGGCATATGTCATTGTATGCGTGTGTGGCTTTTCCTAGGTTATTCACTATGTCTCCCAACAAAATGCCTGCTCTAGGTTATCCAGCCTTGTGGTGACACTTTGCAGTGCCAACAAAACAACACAATAAAATGGCATTCTTATCAACTTTAGTTGGCAGTGTGTGGACATGGAAAGTCTGTGAAGTAGATATATGAACTCATGTTGATTTGATTTCATGTATCTTGAACTTTAGCTAATATTGTCATGGTTACATACAGGTGGGAGTGTTGCTTGAAAATACTTAAGAAAGCATCCTAATGGTCATCCTACCTCCATTTGATTCTCAAGAGGTACCTCCACATGAACAATACCATATTGGATTTTCTAGTCTCACCAATATTATAGTTCCTACTTTTTTGGTGCTTAGTCAATGTTGATAAGTTTTTTTTAATCATTTGAAGGAGCTCTGAAGTTGGCATGCAGAAAGTAGATGGTTATATCAGGGAAGAGATAGATCCAATGATGTAAAAGTTATTGTACTGAATAGAAAAATATTGCATGAAAGTATATCATTGGTGTTGTATTCAATGTAAGGGGCAAGGTAAAATGTCCTCCCCACATACTTGTCCTTTGATTATAAATCAAACTTATTCATACTTTTAAAAAAGTGAGTTGAACTACAATTGTCATTCATTTAGAAATCCTAGTAATGAATTGAAAACTGAATGATTAAAAGACATGCAAATGTCATCATACACAACTAGCATGTCATTAGAGGCACTTTTTATATGCCATTATACTCAATAAGAACAGTTTCATAAAACAACATAATACACAATAGTGGCCTTTGTATAAAAGCCAATTGATGTGATAGTGGCATTTTAATGAAGCCACATGATGTTTTAGTGGCATTTATTTGGCATTTTTTGAAAGCCATTAAAGGCAAACATTTAGTGGTGTTTACAACTTGCGCTACTCTCTCTCTAGTGACATTGGTACTAGAGGAATTTTTTAAGTGTCAATAAATGCCACTAAACACTTTTGGTGGCATTTTTTAAATGCCACTTATGAGTATGTTGTAGTGAGATACACTACATGCTTCACTTTGCCTTCCTTGGGGATGTTGAGGATCTTGAAGGCCTCCTCCAACTTCATCAACCAAAGATCTTCATCCGTTGGATCTACCGTACCAACATACTCCACATCCCCAACACACCTCATTCTCTCAGAGGTCTTCCCAGAGCCCAGAGATTCACCACTGGGAGTAGCTACCCTTGTCTATAGTACATGCATTCTGTTTGCCATGGGCATCATCGTTTCCATGAACTTCCCAAACAAAGACCAAAAGGCAGTGTTTTCCATCATGTCTGGGTCAAACTGGGCACTTTAGATGCCCAATCTTCTCTCACATGATCCCTTGCACCACCTCCAGGTGTAGCAACACTACTCTCTACAACGTGTTCTTTGTGTTTTCTAGACATCTTTTCTACTCTTCTTCTTCTTCTCCATAAGAAGAAGTCACAATAAGACATACTAGAGGATACTAGAACAAACACAAACCCTAGTCCTAGGTCCATGTAGACTCGATGAACCTAAAGCTTTGATACCAACCAAACTATAATGCCCCGACGTTCTACAAATGAGATTACTCAAAGCCAAATGCGGAAATATAACTAAGAAAGCAGATTACCAAAAATCACATCAAATTAAAACCAATTTAACAAAAGCACCATAAGCCAAAAACTTATCACATATAAGTCCACAAACATGTCACATACATTATATATCATATCACAAGGTGCTTACATCACTGTACACCATCGTTCCTATCATCAACCTATTATATGAGATATCTATTCCACATATATATGTATACACATGCCATATCTTACATACATGGCTCACAAGCCCAAAAACCTCGTATAGATAATGCATCCACAAAAAACATTGAGAACAACCCCAAAGACCTAAGTGTATAGGGACAACATCTAGGACTCTATCACTAAAAGACTAGCAGCACATCCAAACTTATCAACTACTGCTCTTGCTACTTCTCTTCCTCAACTGCATAATCTATACCTCTTCGTGCATGACCACCTAAAAGATGTGGAAACCAACGGGGTGAGACCAAACATCCCAGAGAGAGATATAACTCTCTTCCAATGTCTATTAAAGCACAGATAACTACGCAGATAGATAAAATATTTAGCAGGTTGAGTAGATTCAACTAAATGATATGTATCAAACAGATAAAGCAAATTAAGCAAAACCAAGAAGTTACCATTGAGCAGTAGAGCAATTAATATTCTAAGAAGAAATATGAAGGACATGTATAACCATTGACTTCTCTTTCTACCTTATAGTTCAAGAAATCAGTACCAAGATATGGCAAAGGACTCAACCAATGTTATTGACATTTGACCCTAAGAAAAATACACTACACGGCCATGTTATGTCTTTTATTATTGCCTTGAGGATTTGAGTCATACCACCCAAATCCAACTGACCAATGCTAAGTTGAAATTGGTTCTATACAAGGTCAATGGAAGAGCCAAAATCCATGACCTCCCCAACACCTCTTGGTCAGTACAAGAGAAAACACTACAGAGACATATCTGTCAATTGCAATAATGACATATAGTCAAGCTGAAGGATTGGCTCATGCATGGCCATCCATAAATATAATAACACCTAGCCCACCTTGGTACATGTATATCATTAGAAGAATAGGCTCACACATGGCCATTCTAGAAAGAAAGATTGGATCACTCATGGCCATCCATATCACAAGGAGAACAGGTCTCACATGGCCCTCTCACACAACCTATAATTGTGGACACAAGGAGATACTTGACTTACACTCGCACATATTCAAAAATATACGCTCTGAGTTTCCCATAGGAATGACTAGTTTCACCATCCAGCACTAAGACTGACACTGGAATGTATCTATGGAACATGGCACCAACATGATTAGAGTTTCACTTGATTAATTAAGCCAATTGGGTATCTTTTAGCATCAATCAAGTACAACATACCAAACCAAAACAAACTCTACAAAGATAAGGGAATAGTTCCACTTTAGAAGATATAAAACATATAACGTGTGAACTAGTCACATCATCACCACATGATACTTGTCTGCCATTAACAAGGCCATCACCAATATCACTTCACTGTGGGATATCAATCCCCCAATCATATCACTAGAGGATATCACCTCACAATAGGCATCAAACCTTCACCAGGTCATAGGACCCACCACATCAATGTGATCTCATCATATCTCATTAAATCTTATAGCCATCACCATGTATCACATAATTATCACTACAACATACACAAGCTATGGCATTCATTTCACCTACATGGTTTGGAGATCATAAACACGAGAGAGAGAGAAATGGTTAGGGTTTCACACCTATGCCCGATTAAGGTTGCTTTGTTCAATCACCAAATCCTAGATAATCCATCTCCCACAAAGTTGGAGTGCATTAGCCATGTGTTCATGTATGAATCAACCCACCATCACATGTGTGTCTCGACCACCAATCTAGGTTGGTCACAACTGAGACACAACAACACTGTCACGACCGAAACACAATAGGGTCATGACCGCAACATATCACAAAAGCATGTGTTTTTACCCAACAAAATCATGGTGTCATGATCGAAACAGACATGGTTGGGGCCATCCATCAACAAGGCTTTGCGACCAGCACCAAAACCCGACGTCTCAACTACTCTCAACAAAGTGTCTCGACCGCAACACACGTAGGTCTCGACCACCCATCCTAGCAGGTGCCACGACCAACACAAGACATGAATCTCGAACAAAACTAAAGGAAACATCTTGACCATCACCACGAAGCAACATATCGACCATCAAACCAGAACAAGGGTGTCAACCAAGACAAACCCATATGTGTCGACCCAAAGACAAAACCAAGGGTAGAGACCTAAAACCAAGCAAAGGGGTTACAACCACCAAGGTCAATCCACCTTAGCAACACTTAACCACCATCAAATAGTGATGAGCTTCGATCAAAATAGAAGTAAATCACATCCAAAATAGGAGATGATCATCAAAGAAAACCACCATCAACTAGGAGGAAAACTCCTCATAAAACGGTCACTAAAAGATCTAAAACATGCACCTTGAGAATCAACATGGAAAATCTTATGTAGAAGAGATAAGCTCACGTTCAAAATATCCAAAATAGAACTGAAACTCCATGTGACACTAAGGTACACAAACCTCATGCATGTGCTCAAACCAAGACCAAAAGATAGGAGAAAACCATCTATCTCACCATCATCACAAAAACGGGTACCATGAAACTAGGATTTCAGGTTCTAAACAAACCAATCGTGATAACCACTATCATTTAAGATCTAGAACATGGCTTAATATACTAACATATTAGGGCAATGTTTTAGAGGAAGAAATGGCAACATGTGTGTAAAGAAAAGTGCAGTAATAGAGAGGATAGAGTGTTACATAGCCTGCCTTAAGGAAGATAAACTCCAAGGATCACAAGATCCAAGCACACGATCATCAAGGATGATGAAGCTCCACTAAAGGCTCTCCTTTTGGCCACAAGATCACCTCAAGAAGAGGAAGACACCAAGGTCAAAGATAGCTAAGGAAAAGAGCTCAAGAAACACTAGACCAAACCAAAAGAAGAAGAGAAAAAGAGAGAAGAAACTTCATCTCACTTGGGTACCACCTTGTCAAAACATGGCTTATGACCCTTGTGATGAGGGGTTTCTCTAAAAAACGACCACCATGGACGATCCATGGTATATGGCCAAGGAAAGAGAAGAAGATGGGGTAGAAGATCAAAGGAAAACGTCACCAAAGAAAGGCACACATTTACTAAGGTTGAAGATGACCAAAATTCACCACATGCAAGGGGTCTAGGTCACCAAAGGTCTAAGGATCAACTCTCCTTGCTCCACCAACCTCCAAGGATGAGAAAAAGAGAGGAAGGAAGAAGGAAGGCTGAAAGATTCACTTGCATGGATAGATAAGGGGTTATATACCAAAGGACGAGAGAAGTAGGGTGAGGGGTGTTGTATCAACACCTAAAGACACCAAAGGGACACTCTACCACCCAAGAAACACACGTGCAACCACATAAACCTTGCATGCATGAGCTGGTGATACAATAAATGTTGGGTCTCGACCATTTAGGTCCCCAACACTTTGGACTCGATGAAGATACACAAAGGGGGTCAAAACAAAAGCAACATATACATCCTGGTCTAGACAAAAGGACACCAAGACACCAAGGTCAAAACACATCTCCAAAGAGCAACTGTCTCGACCCAAAACATCCCAAGACCATCATGGTCGAGACAAAACATCCTGTAAAATACTAGAAATTGGACTCCAGAAATATGATCTGTTCAATTTCTCTTTTTGGAAGTCTAATTACAAACTATCCATTCAATCAACTCCTCTTTGATTATTTTGTTTAATTATCATATACCTTGATAATATTTCACCTCTACCCAAATTTTTTATTCCTGAAAAAATTGTTGTCTCCACTTGGATAAATGTTTCTACTTAGTCCCTCATTGAAACTTCATATATTGAACAACATATATTATTTGTGTTCATGTCCATTACGTTGTGGAAACTGAAGATTATGGTCTTAGTAATATTTATACCTTGCAATTTCAAATTTATCCTGATTTGAAATTATTGACTTTTGGATCAAACGAAAAAAAAAATTTCAGGATACCGACGCTGATTCATCAAAATTATGTACAACATTATTTTTGAACTTTTATAATTTTAAAATTTATTTTAAAATATAATTAGATGTGTAGTCAGAATTCTAAATGTTTTAGATATGCCATTTAAGAGCTAAATTTTATATAAGAATAATAAACAAGACCACTTTTAGTTCTTTTTGTCTCAAAGGCAACAAATCACACACATCTTTTTGCCACCGGCTCCTCTAGCTAACAAAAAATGATGGCACTACTTGAAACTTCTCACAAGTGGAACAAAAGTCAAATATCCCATACCCACTCCATCCACCTAACCCTTCCCCATCCCTCTACCCCCACCACCTATTACACGCTAGGTCCCTTGACTAATGCATAACAACAACTACAAATCCATACCTCTTCTTGGCAACCGGCACAGTTTTGATGAAGCCAGCAGCCCTTGCATTCCATAAACCTTTGGAGTTGGAAGAGACCGTCGATGCAAGGCTTGGAGAAGTGAAGATCACGTAAAAAAAGATCCGCATTGTGAATGTCGGTCAACAAAGTGATCGTAGAAGCCGTCTCAACGTGGAGATTTGTAAGTACCATAATACATACCCCACAGATTGGATTTCTGTGTAGTAAATAAGATTTAGTAGGAAGCAGATCCTCCGACAAGAATAGAAATATTATACATGATCTTGATTACCTCTTAGACCCTCATGATCAATGAATGCATAAATACCTCCACCTTTCATCAGATTTCATCAACATAATCGTATTAGTAGAGAAGTTTCATTTTAGGTACGTAGTTTGCCGACCACTGTTGATCATACTTGAGCAAAGTCACTGGTCTGCTGGTTATTTGTTTGTTCTATTTCTAAGTAACGAACTGACTAATACTTATTAATAGGCTAGTGATTCATCAGTAACATTAATGATTACAGGATTACGTGCTTTAAGGATAAGTTAGTCTAGCTCAGCACTCTCTAATTTCTGAAATCCGTTAGTAATAATATAATAGATTAGCATACCAGAATCGCAACGAAAATATATAGGAGTACGAATTGTCCAACTGATGCATCATCTGCATATGCCAGATGTTAGTATACCCCTGCGTATAAGCTAGCAAATCCAGTGACCAGGTCGACCTACCTCGTTACCTTATGTGGAACCTAACTTATGCGCATACTGTGAATGAGTAGTACACGATATAAACCTCTAAACTGTATAAATAAATAAAAACTGATCACTTGATCCGAATAATGCTATAAGGAGTAAATACCCACATACAGTCTAGATTAGGCTATAATTACATAATATACTCGTATTAATATCATATATAACATTGCTCTCTTCATCAAATTCATTTTTTCCCTTGCTACATCTTACATGGACATGACTATAATACATAATAATTAGGTGACTATATAGTTCATGGGTAACGTGAATAAAGCTACTAGCATACGTACCAGAAATTGGTATGCACTAACCCATGCACAATTAACGTTAGTAGTGTGTGTCCTCAATCAGGAATTAACAATAAATTAACCACTACACCACGCATGCATATAATGTATACAGTGTATGCTGATTTGAACATGCCATCTTATTTTAGAGCTATATAAAGTAGGTAATCTTAATAATGCCTATAAGATAGCTCATTCGTTCACTCAACCTTGGACAATGAAATTGGATGCAACTAATAACGTAAATGGACTAATATATTACAAATGCTTAGACTAGTTCATATTAATTAATAGTAATATCCTGTTAAGAGTAGCTATACGTATATATTGAAGAGTTACAACCACAAAGGATTAATAGTGGAGAGGACTTACAATCATGTTGTATCTTTAACAATAAAGAAAAAATTGCATCTTTTCATGCATCAAAATATCACTAAATTCGTTCTTATACTTATGTATGTACTTGAGATCTTAGTATTTGTATTGATGAATGATTTATACACTGCAAAAGTATCTCAACATCTATATTGATGACTTGGTCGTGTGGTTGTAATAAAATGTGATACAATGACATGGTGAGGGTATGGTCGCATATGGATTCATTGATAATCTTTGTGCTATTTGGAGTAAGAAAAATAGATGTGTAGCATTCCTAAATAGAAAGCTCTAGTCACCTAAAATATCTTAATAATCTATCAAATTGAACACATGTGATTCCAAGACGATAGTGACAAATACTTCTCCACATTTGTAGATCACTCTTTGATGAATTCATAGGGATCAATACTTGGATTTCTTACATTTTGGCTATTATTGAGTTGAAGGTACGAAATTACTATTTTTTTTTGAAAAGTTTATTTTCCTCTTGAATACATGCATGATTAGATAGGTCGGTCGGCCTAATATTTCTTTTTAAACTTTAACCTTCCTCTTTGAATGGCCACCAACATTTATTCCTAAAAAATAGTAGCACATTGTTTAAACATAAAAAAGGACAGGCCGGTGCCCACTGGTTTAAGAGGAATTATGCTTCCACGACTTTGTACAGACAAAGGACATGTGGTCCCTCAATATACTAGGAAACATAGTTGGTGTGTTGTCATTCTCCATGGAGAGAGCATATGGGTTTCCCAACAAAATAGACATTGACATGTGTTATCTATTCTGAATTTGAACTTTTAGTCTTGAATATCAAAATGGAATCTTGTTTATATTGAAAGCCCTTGTTTGCAATTTGATACCTACCTAAATGTTGAATTTCTTGTATATTCTTTTTTGAAAACTCCTAGTAGTTAGTTTCATATGTGCATACTTTTCAAATAATTGGTTTTGTACCGGTCCTTGTGACTGACGCATCTTTTCTTCTTTGGCCCATGTGTGGTCTTATTCCCTACAGAAATTCATGGACAGATCATGTAGTTAAAGACAATTTGGAAGAGATAATATGAGACATGCATGAGTGCCCTTTGTTGGACACAAGATTGGACTAAGTGTTGAAATTCATTTACTGGTTCTGATGTATATAAATTTAAGCTTCCACACACTCTGATGTAATGTAAGATGTAAAGAATGTTATAGTTTCCTCTGAATAAAATTATGTTGAAATTTGGTCAGGTAAAGATCATGTTTTTACACATCCCAAGGAAGGTGTCTCGGTTGAGACACTCACAAAACACACTACATGGTTGAGACATAGGTTGAGACACTCCAACCAAGCACACATGGTCGAGACACTCAAAATCCTAGAAACCCTAATCACTTCTAGGGATGCCACCACTCATCCAAAGCTAAACCAAAGCACCCCAAAGCATCACACACTCTTTCTCTCTCATGAAGCCAAGAAAGAGAAGGTACACACAAGATGTGGCAAGTTGCAAGATAACCCTCTCAAATGGGAAAATTGCAATTTGACTCAAAATAAGCACATAGAGCACAAACATCATCCAAACAAGCTCAAACTAGAAACTTAAGCTCTCCACAAGCTCTAAAAGAATCTAAAAGGATTAGAGCAAGGTTTTAAGTACTTAATAAAGCTAAGAAAATAGGGTTAACCCAAAACACAGGTCATGGGTCTTACAAAAAGCTTGGACCTAAATCAGATAAATGTATCTTTGTTGGATACCCTATGTAAACAAAGATGACTACTTATATATTCCTTCTGACAACAAAGTGTTTGTTTTTAGAACTTCTATATTCCTAGAAAATTATTTTATATCCAGAGGAACCAATGGGAGGAAAATAGATCTTGAAGAAGTTCAAAACCAACAAGATAACACTAGACCAATGGAGGTAGATAAGGAGCAAGATGACCCAGAAATTGTTGTGGAACCTCAAGTCCCTATTGTAGCACATGATCCTCAGAGTTCTAGTAGCACATATCTTGAGACAAAGAGATATGGATTTCTTGTGACACAAGAAGAAGATGTATTGATCATTGAAGATGGTAAACCAACAACCTACAATGAAGCTATTGAGGGACCAAATTCTGAGAAATGGCTCAAGGTCATGACGTATCAAAGTCTAAGAAATGGGTTGAAACCATTAGATCTAAGATGGACTATATGTATACCAACAAAGAATGGACTTTGGCGGATCTACTTGAAGGGGTAAATCCCATAAGGGTGAATGGGTCTTCAAGAAGAAGACTAACATGGTGGGTATTATACAAACCTACAGAGGCAGATTAGTTGCATAAGGTTTCAAACAAGTTTAAGGTGATGAGTATGATGAAAATTTTCACCAGTTGCCATGGTTAAATCCTTCAAGATCACGCTTGCGATCACAACTTAACATGATTATAAGGTTTGTCATATGCATGTTAAAACTTCTTTCCTTAATTGCAATCTTCTAGAGGATGTACATGACATGACTTAAAGGTTTTATCGCTCCAAATGAAGTCAACAAAGTATGTAAGCTACAAAGGTCAATTTATGGGTTGAAGCGAGAATCTCAGAGTTTGAATATTTATTTAGATGAGACAGCCATATAGTTTGTATTTACTCAAAATGAAGATGAAACTTGTAATTACAAGAAGGTTAATGAGAGCATAATTTTATTTCTCATATTCTATGTGGATGACATACTATTGATGGGAAATGACATACCTACTCTACAATTAGTTAAAACATGGTTGCACAATCCCTTCTTAATGAAGGAATTAGGTGAAGCATCCTATATTTTAGGAATCAAGATCTATAAAGATAGATCCAAAAGGATTCTTGACCTAAGACAAAGTAAATACATTGACAAAGTGCTAAATTGGTTTATCATGTATAATCCTAGGAGATGAAGCTTACTCATGCCCCATAAAATAAGTCTCCCTAGAACTCAATGTCCTAGTTCTTTTGGAAGAGTAGGCACACATGAGTAAGGTTACAATTCCTCGGCAATTGAATCTATCATGTATGCAATTATATGTAAGTGCCTTGATGTCTCGTATGCTTTGAGCATCATGAGTAGGTATTGGTTGGATCCAGGTGATGGTCACTAGATAGAAAACTTCCATGCAATAGATTGTGGGTGAATTTACAATAGAGACTTAGTATATTACTCTCTAGTGCAGCAAGGGAAGAAATATAGATCAAGAGGTTCATTAGTGAGCTTGGGGTGGTTCCAACCATTGAAGACACAATATATCTTGATTGTGACAACAAAGGAGCTATTGCACAAGCTAAGAAAACCAAATTACATCATCACTCCAAGCACTTACTCAGGAGTTACCACCTCATACATGAGATTGTATAGTGAGGAGATATAAAGCTTTTTAGAAAACCAATTAAAAGCTACATTTTTTATCCTTTAAGTAAGCACTTTTATAGTAGAAACATGATGGACATGTTAGATCTATTGGACTTAGGTTCACGAGTGACAGTCTCAAGTGGAAGTGGGAGACTGTTGATTATATTCCTTGAGAGCCATCATGTGATGTTGTACTCGGTTTTTTTTGGAATAAAAGGAAATTCCACTTATTATGTTTGTTTAGTATTGATGTAATTAATAAACTTAACATTGTCCTAAGAATGTTATAAATCAATGGCATGTGGTTTGGGTTGAGGACATAAACATGGGATCATATGTATAATAAGAGTTTTCATTCATGTTATTTTCACAGTCATTTATTATTGTGGATAGAATAGGACAACAATAATACAAAAGACTAGCATTAGTGATTGATGACTATATCTCTTTAGTCATGATATTGGATATCCACGAGATGTGTGGATACTTGTTAGAGAAAAAGTTGTATTGGAAAGACCCACCTTGAGATTGACACATGCAAGTCATATCATGACATATCAGAGTCATATCATATTGTGGCAGTGGTGATTGTGATCCTTGGACCTGAATTTACTATAGTAACGCATGTTGTCCTATGTACTTTGACACTAGCCCAACATGCTCCGAAATATGAGTTTCTAAAAAGGTGGTGATTGATACATTGTGACACATGGGGCATATTGTGGGTGATCTAGATGGAATTTGCCTCTCCCTTGGAGTGATATTCAAGGCCACTTGATAAGTGAGATTATGAAATACATGCTCATGTTCATGTGAGTCAATATATTATATTGAGCTGACATTATCTTGAATACTCTGCTCTAGTTCAGGGGACAGACTGAATGACTAAGATGAAGAAATTCCTTATCTTGAGTTCAATCTAGATATCTGAGACATAGGGTTTATATGGTCATGGTAACATTGTTCACTTTATAGATGGTAGTTATTCTCCTACTTGTTCCTATTACTTGGTTGGAAATGATGTGTACCTAGACACCAATATTTGCCTTTGTTCTGTATTGAACAATACCACCAACGTAATTATAAACCTATGAAGTCAAACAAATAAGGATGGATAAGGAAATTGAAATTCACAATCAAATATATGATTGAAACGATTTATAATCATAAATAGGTTGATTCACTCTAAAATTGGGCGATCAGAAGATTTGATCATTTGATCAGATGATTTTGTCAATAGATCAATTGATTGTCAGTTGATCGATTGAATTTTCCACTGGTCTTCTGAGATCGGGTGATCTGCTTCTGAGTTTGGGTGATCACATTATAATAGGGAAAGTGTCAGATTTCAGATCTAGATCTAAACCATCATGATTGGGCAATGTGTTTCTGAGACTAAACGATCAAGGACTAAGATCATGTCAGCGATCTCAAATATAATCTGAGTTTTCAACATTAACCATTTTTCACATTAAAATAATGAAAGGGATTGGAATTATGTTTTCTAATTGCATGAATATATCACAAAGGGGCACGTACCAAAGAGTGATATACAACTCTTGAGACAATTGTTGAGACAAGTTGGTCATCAAACTTCCATCTTGGAGAGAGGAAGTAACCCAAAGGACTACTAACCAAGATAGGAGAAGAAACGAAGTTCGAGGATGACTAGCATGTTGACAACTCTTGTTCCTCTTCAACTTGGTGACTAAGGCAGTGCACCACATCTTCCCATATTCGTGCAAATGAAGTAGATGTCAAGGCATATGTTTAGAGGCATGAAGAACCCATTCTACAAATCTATAACAACTTGCTGCTTAGTGGACAATCTGAATCTATAGGTGCTCCATCCATATTTCTTAGCCGGCATTCTAGATTTAAATCTAGAAGATTGAGTTCTTCACCGACATAAGATGCTTCTACTTATTGGACAAGTAGTGTCCACAGAGGCATCACATTTATTTTAACGACCGTCATCAAATTGATAACCAAATCATTACTAATTATGCAGAATTACCATAAGAAGTGGATTAACAAAATCACTAAAATTTAAAACCATTTTGCAAGGAAATCCTCATCTAGAAAATTCTTACTGAAAGATCCAAAACTCATACATATCATGATTTACATTGTACAACACTGTCTCATCTCATCTCGAGGATGACATATAACAATTACTCTATCAACACATGTACTGTAGCAACATTAAAACCTCAAGGCTTACAAGCCAAAATCTCAGATAGTTCATGAAACCATTATGAACCAACTCCAAGAACATGAGAGTACATAGACGACACATAGGACTTTTATCCATAAGACACGATAGACAGTACACTCAACCAGAGCTATTACTGTTGTCCTAGATGATGTTCCTCTTCTACATAAAGGTCTCCACCGCCTCGTGCACGTCCACCTAAAAATTGTGGATCCCACGGGGTGAGACAATTGTCCCAGCGAGAGATATAACTCTCCACCAACCATATTATTATCACAAATTAAGCATTTATAAAACTGAGTAGAGGTTCTTTTATATTAATCAGGTGGGATTAATCATTGTATGAACAAAACAATGTAATCTCTTTACTTAAGGGAAATGATGCATCTACCCATGGTAGAGTAATAAACCATCTATCTACTTTACAAGGAATATAAAGAAATAATAATAACATCTATCAACTAAAATGTATAACTGAATTGTGCATAAAACAATGTTTTTCGTAATTGATCCTTAAGCAAATATGCTACGCGGATGAACATATTTTACAATCACACTTATACCCTAAGGAGATAAAGTATACCCCATTCATATCCAACCAACCACAAACTTCTCACAAGACGGTACCATACTAGGTCAATGGGAGAGCCAGTTGCCATGACCTCAGCTGTCTCGGTCAGTACGAGACCACACATGATTCAGCAGGACATCTCGTGTCATCTATTGGAAGGACATCTTGTGTCACTGCAATGGAGCTTGCTAAGGTACTAGGCATCTTCCTCAGAGTATTATGTCAGCATGTACTCTCTTTGGGGAACATCTACTAACAACCGTCCCCAGTTATGAAATTACTGAGTTATGGTCATACAGCCACCACATTCTGTGCCACGGGCTAGTTTACCATGCTCTATTGAGACATTCACTTTGAGTTCGTAAGGGGATCGACTCACGCATGGCTGTCCAAGCATACACCCCCCACATATTCAAAAATATGCATTTCGGGTTATGCTGTGGGGAACCCATTTCACCATTGAGCAAATTCTGACGCTAATGGATCTATGGTCAGGGCAACATTTCATGGTTTCTAATGATATATTACGTGTATTACAACATTCTTTTAGCATCAAATAAGTTATCATTATTAATCACAACAATTGGTACAATGAAAGGTGTAATACATCTATCACGTACTTTTTGAATCTTTAAAACACATTTAGATAATTAGCACTTGGGATCTCAGTCCCTTATAACATTACTGGGAATTATCATCCCTTCACATCATTATCATCATGATTATTGGATATGGGTATTCAAACCCTTAGATCACCACACAACATTGTTACCTCTGTAATAGGTAACCATTACCTCTAGGTCCTCAGACCAAGGTATTCATTTCACTTTTTGTACAAGTATTTCACATACACTACTACAAAAATGGCTTATAACGTCACTTTTAAAGGCGTCGGTTGTATAAAAACACCGACGCCTAAAACATCAAGCGTCGGTTAAATAAAAAAATTGACATCTATCTGTGAAGGGCGACCAGACACGGGTAACACTTTTATTTAGTGTCGGTTCCTTAATAAGCAACCGACGTCTAAAATTAATCGCCAAATCCAAATTTTCTAGTGAAAAATTACCTCCAAAATTTAACATACAACATCGGTTGTTAAAATAGAAACCGACAACTAAAGGTTTTCCGCGAGATAGAAATTTGACCAATTTTTAGCATCGGTTGTCTTACAATAACTTTCGTCGTTGTGTTTTTGCACGCTTAACCGCGAAAATTTTCACCCCCCTTTAGCGTCGGTTTTTTTACGGAAACTGACGACTATGGTCTTAATTTGAGAACATTTATTTTTGTCAGCATATAAAGATAGACGTCAGTTTTTCTAGTTAGAACCGACGACTATAAATGAACAATAGTGTCGGTGTTTTGTTGGTAACTGACACCTATAGTTTTTAGGGTCGGCTTTTTTAATAACCAACGCCTATGATTAACTTAACAACACCCGCATGAGCCAGGCTCTTCCCCTTCTGTTTCATTCATTCCATGATTGATCAGGGTTTTAGGTTCCGGTGATTCCTCTGCTCACTGCTGCTTGCTGCTCCTCTACCCCCGCCTTCTCCGCCACTTGCTGGTCCGCTGCTCGCCACCGCCGCTCACTGCTAGCTCTAGTCGCTGATCTCCAGCTCGATCGCTGCTCTGGCCGGCCGCTCTCTTGCTACCCTGGTTTCTTCTTCCTCCATGTCATTGACAGGTAAGTTGCTGCCCTTCTTCTTCCTCTACCTCTTCTTCTTCTTCCTCCAGCTCTTCTTCTTCTTGCTCCCTCCTTACCAAATGTATGGATAAAAGCAAGGCACGACCTGCATGTGGGCTGGATACGACAACCATGGCTGTGTTGGCCGACAATGGCTGTGCTGGCCAGTACGACTGTGGTCGGTCAACACAGCCACGGCCGCCGTGTCCAACCCACATGCAGATCGTGCCTTCCTTTTATCAAGTTGGTAAGGAGGGAGCAGGAAGAAGAAGATACATTTGCAATTGAATACTAATGCTTGATCTAATTCTATAAATTTTGATGCATGTTGAATTAAGAAATTAAAACCCTAATACACATTTCACCATAATCTTGAATTAACTATATTTCTGAAATCTTGTGATCAATCTATTAAAACCCTAATGTTAAATCTCTAATTTTGTAGTGATGTGTCGCCCTAACATCTACATGAATCCCTATTGTATGATGTAGATTGATGATAATGCATGAGCTAGTTTGAAATTTTGAAATCAATTATGAATTATCTCTCCATCCCTAGGTCATACTAATTTATGTGTAATCTTTATCTTGATGATGAACATGCATGGACACTGAAAATGTTGAAATCAATATTATAGAATGACAACACATGTATTTGTTGGCCTAGAAACACATCCAAGATTTACTCATTAGGAGTAAATCTTGGATAGTCCCCAGTTTTGGACTGTTCTTGAACACCTAATCTCACTTAGGATGTAAGTGTATAATGTGTATTGGGTTTTCAAGAAAATTTCGGTAGCATTTCCCCGTTTGTTCTCTAAGTACATATGTACTTAGAGAACAGCGGGGAAATGCTGCTGAAATTTTCTTGAAAACCCAATACACATTATACACTTACTAGTGAGATTAGGTGTTCAAGAATGGGATAGGTGGTAGACATTTATTATATATAAGAACGACAACACATATATTTGTTGGCCTAGAAACCCGTCCAAGATTTACTCATTAGGAGTAAATCTTGGATAGTCCCCGGTTTGGGACTGTTCTTGAACACCTAATCTCACTTAGGATGTTTTAACCATTAATTATATATAAGACCTTAAACCCTAAAGTTTTAACCATAAACCCTAATCTTTTAACCCTAGACCCTAATCTTGTTCTAATATATACTTGTTTTCTCTTTGGTCATAGAATGGATAGATCATGGATGTCCATTCCAAATCGTTACACACCCGATATTATTTCTGGTCTTGGCCAGTTTATTAGATTTGCCGAGGAACATAGGAAACAACCTGGAGATAGGTTCTACTATCCATGTAGGCCTTGCAATAGCAACTTGAAATTCAGCACTGGTGACAAAATCAAAAGTCATGTCATGTGCAATGGGATTGTACAAGGCTATACAGAATGGCACTGGCATGGAGAGATTTCAAACCTGAAATCAGTGGATGTCAATAGCAGTGCTTGTGTGGAAGAAGAAATTGCCTTCGATGACATAGATGTGAACGAACCAGTTCCAGTAGACATCATTGATGCGATGCTGGATAGTTGTGGGGTAGAGCACACCGATCCACCACCCATGTTTAGAAACATTGTGCATGATGCTGAGATACTGTTATACGCAGGCTGTAAGTTTACGAAGCTTAGCACTATGTTGAGATTGTATAAACTGAAAACTAACAATCGATGGAGTGATAAAAGCTTCACGTCATTGTTGTCTTTGTTGAAAGAAATTCTTCCTGAAGGAAACGAGCTGCCAATCTCAACATACCAGTTAAAGAAATTGTTGTGCCCAATGGGAATGGAGGCCAAGAAGATACACGCATGCCCGAATGATTATGTATTATTTCAAAAGGACTATGTGGATTTGAAAGATTGTCCGAAATTTGGTGCGTCAAGGTATAAGTTGATGACTTCGGGGGAGTCAAAAACTGGTTCTCCTGCCAAGGTGATGTGGTATCTACCTATAATACCATGGTTTCAACGCTTGTTTGCCAATCCTATAGATGTGAAGAATTTGAGGTGGCATGCAGATGTTAAGAAAAATAATGATGGGATCCTACGACATGTGTCTGATTCCCCACAGTGGAAGAATATTGATTTATTGTACCCTAAATTCGGTGAAGAAGACAAGAATCTAAGACTTGGGCTTTGTACAGATGGGATGAATCCGTATGTGACATTGAGCAGCCAACATAGCACTTGGCCAGTTATGCTTGTTATATACAGTCTTCCTCCCTGGTTGTGTATGAAAAATAAGTACGTTATGCTACCGTCTTTGATATCGGGACCTAAACAACCTGGAAATGATATCGACGTTTATCTTGAACCTATGATTGATGACTTGAAGAAGCTCTGGGGTGAAGGTGTGATGACCTATGATGCTTCACGAAGAGAGACATTTCATTTGCATGCTATGTTGTTTTGCACTGTTAATGACTTTCCAACGTATGGGAATTTGTCTGGATATAGTGTCAAAGGATCTAAAGCGTGTCCTATATGTGAAGATAACACTGATTCAATATGACTAAAACACGGCGGCAAGACTGTATATCTTCATCATCGAAGGTTTCTCTCAAAATTTCATACGTATCGTAGGTTGCACAAAGCATTCAATGGACGGAATGAGGAACAGATTGCACCTAAACCTATATCAGGGGAGGATGTTTATGAAAGAGTAAAAGACATCACCAATGAATTTGGTAAGAGATCACAATGTACGATGGCCACACGGAGTGACAAGTCTTTATTCAAGAAGAAGTCAATATTTTGGGATCTTCCTTATTGGAGTTCTTTGACAGTCAGGCATTGTATCGATGTCATGCATGTTGAGAAAAATGTATGTGATAGCATCATCGGTACTCTGTTGAATATACCAGGTAAGACTAAAGATGGGATAAAATCCAGAATGGATCTATGTGAAATGGGAATAAGGACATAATTAATAGAAGTAGTTAGTAGCGATCAGAGAACATACTTACCTCTCGCTTGTTACATGTTGTCTAGAAAGGAGAAAAAAGCTTTTTATGAATGCCTGGTAAATGTTAAGGTGCCATAGGGTTACTCATCCAACATCCGTACATTGGTATCAATGAAAGATCTGAAGTTGATAGGTCTTAAATCTCATGATTGTCACACTCTAATGCAACAAATATTGCCCGTGGCAATTCGATCTATATTGCCGAAGCATGTACGGTTTGCAATCACTGACTTTGTTTCTTTTTCAACAGTCTGTGTAGCAAAGTTATTAACCCTGATACTCTCGATAAATTGCAAAGAGAAGTGGTTGTTACCGTATGTCAGCTTGAGATGTATTTTCCTCCTTCGTTCTTTGATATCATGGTACATCTTGTTGTCCACTTGACTAGGGAAGTGAAAATATTGGGACCAGTTTTCTTGCATTGGATGTATCCCTTTGAATGACACATGAGCATTTTTAAAGGTTATGTTCGAAACTGTTATCGGCCTGAAGGGAGTATTATTGAGGGTTATGCGGCGAGAGAGGTTATGGATTTTTGCAATGACTTTCTGAGTGCTAATGACGCTCCTGTGAATGACAAGAATATTGAGGAGCATTTTGGCAAAGTAATTTTGGGATCACGGGTGAAAGTAATCAGCTGTGAGCAGTTGGAGCAAGGTCACTTGTATATTTTACACAACATCGACGAAGTGAGTGTTTATATCGAGGAACATACCAATTTCATCAAGAGACAATATCCTCGATCCAATTCAATGTGGCTTGCTAGAGAGCATAACAAGACATTTATTAAGTGGTTTGAAGATAAAGTCTTACATCAACTATCTCAAACACCAAATAATCTTAATGAAACCATCAAATGCCTCGCCTTTAAACCAAAATTGAATGTTATGTCTTATGAAGGGTTTGACATAAATGGATTCTCGTATTACACAAAGCGTCAAGATGATAAGAGTGTCGTCCAAAACAGTGGGGTCACCCTTCAAAAATCTTCGTTGTTTTTTGCAAGTGCAAAGGATAAGAGTCCACGTGAAGATAAAATGTCATATTATAGTGTCATTGAAGACATAAGGGAGTTTGACTATGTAGATTTCAGAATTCTACTCTTTAAATGTAATTGGGTTGACAACAACAAAGGAATTATAGTGGATGAATTGGGTTTCACGTTAGTGAACTTTGAAAAGATTGGCGAGAAGGGTGAACCATTCATATTGGCATCACAGGAAAAACAAGTATTTTATATCGATGATCCTACAAATGATAAATGGTCGGTTGTTCTTCATGGTAAATGACAGTTCATTGAAGATCCTATAGATGAAGAAGAGTACTATGATAAGTATGATGACTCCAGTCCATTCTCAGTTGGGTTGCCAACACCACCAAACATTGAAGCTGGGGATCACAATGACTTGTATGTTCGTGGGGATCACAATGAAGGATTGTTAATTGATAAAATATCACAATATTAGTGGCATGAATGTTTATATTTTTATATGTTTTATTTTTCTGAATGTGAATGTTACAATGTGAACTTTACAATGTAAATGTGGACTTTACAATGCGAATTACTTTACAATGTGAATGTGAACTTTACAATGTGAATGTGAACTTTACAATGTGAATTACTTTACAATGTGAATGTGAACTTTACAATGTGAATTACTTTACAATGTGAATGTGGACTTTACAATGTGAACTTTACAATTAGTGTTACTTTACAATGTGAAATTTATAATTTGAATGTGAACTTTTAGATGGTTGAGCATTCCCATGATGACCGTGTTGATGATCACCGTGAGGGTGAGGACGTGCTTGCGCCGCCTGACAATGTAAGTTTTAAGAATATATCCCTGAGGTTTCGATCTATATGTTCATTTATAATTATATCATGTAAGTGTGTTTTTTTATCAAATTTTAGGTTGCTGATGTACCCCCTGAAGAAATTACAGCACTTGATGAGAAGCAAAAGAAATTTGAGAAAGTGAGGGGCATCACAATGATGAACAAGTTAACACAGCAGAGGGGCAATGGACCCAAATTGGTTGTGGATTTTGATCATGTAGGAAATCGATATGGAGTGAACTGCAACTCATTTGTTTCATATCTTGGGGTTCTTACTCGCAGCCATTGCAGTCCTATCCTAGAATCCTAGCATAAAGTTCCTAACGGGAAGAAAGACCACATATGGAAGGAACTATGCGTGAGTTATTATTATTTGTAATTCTATTTGTGTAGATTAATAATTTTAGGATAGTAGTTAATAGCAATACTATTTAATTTGCAGAGCATATTTGATCTGGATGAAAAGTTGCATCATAAATGTGTGATGCAACGCTGTGGGAGGGTCCTAAGGAACTATAGGACCAATCTCACCTGAGATTATATACATGATGCTGATAAGAGGTTCTTGATTGATTTCTAATTCTAGACATTGATCACTATTTCACTAACTCTACACTAATAATTTTTGTTTGTATTCTCTTTAAAAAATAAATTTAGGCAGAAGGAAGCCACACAACAATGGAACTACCTAGACCCCAAAGACTGGGAGGCGTTTGTTACCCAGAGAAAAATAGATGAATTCAAGGTATTAAGCGCCACTCCCAATTTAATTAATATACATTTTCATGTATTCACCTATTCAAGATTAACCTTTAGTGTTACTAACCAAATCAATGTGCTAATTAACTAGGCCCTCAGTGAGGTGCAAAGAGCAAGGCGTGCACTGAATGTGCACGACCACACAATGGGTCCAAGAGGATATGCAGGCGTTCACCAAAGACTACAGGCTGAGTCTTCTCAGCCTACTACTACTCAGGAGACTACAGAGTCCTCTACTACTACTCCCACACCTCTACCTCACCATGCTATGTGGATAGATGGGAGGCAAAACAAGAAGGGAAACATACTGAAGCCCGCAACTGCTGAGGCGGCTGCAAAAATGGTAAAAATCAACTCTTAGAGAAATTGATCGATATTGATTATTGTTATGTTTACTTACTAATTTTTGTTGATGGTGATTAGAGGGAGTTGCATGAGTAGAGGAAGGAAGGCAAGTTCATCCCTCAGGGCACAAGGGATGAACTAGCAGTTGCTCTGGGTAACCCAGAGCATCTTGGACGTGTTCGGGGTGCAGGCGCTAGTGTGGGCATCAAAGCGTTCTTTGGGCCATCCCAGCGCAAACCTGTCCCAAAAGCAGGACTTCCACAAGCTGAGGCAACCTATTCTTATTTTAGAATGTTATTGCAAAAGGGAATTCAATAATTAGAAGCTAGTGTTTCTTTTATCCATGTATAGGTAGATTCGTTAATTGAGAAGAGAATCCAAGAAGCAATGGCGCAGTTGCAGGCATCTCAGCCTGCCACTCAGAAAGTACCTGTGGCGGGCCACTCTTCTCCTAATGTAGAAGTGGTTGGGAGTAATCCTGTAGACCCACCACCTAGCATGTCCTCTGTAAGTATTTTTATGACATAATAGCTAGTCTGTAAGTATTTTTATGACATAATAGCTATCCAGTACCAGATGGTGTGGTACGTGTGATCCCGATACATGTATTCCCCAACTGGACAGATCTTGCACTGCCTCATTCACACTCAGATGCTGAAACACTTGGTGAGGCAGTAGGCGGAGTGATACTGTGGACCGAAGCGGATGTCCTCTATACTGATATTGTATGATAAATTTTCATTACTTTAATTTGTCAGTGTGTATATATGAGACAATTGATCTGAAATTATATATACAGGTCAATAAGATGAGACCCGCTACATCTCGGCCTCCACCTCCTCGACTACCAAGTTGGCTTCCAAGGGACCTACACGCCTCGATAGGTCCTAATTGTAGGGGTGTGGTAGTATGGATCGACGAACATGATACAAATTGCCCTATAATTGTTATTATTCCGGAGGATGCTGTAGGTAAATCATACGATTACAATCTATTTATACACGTTTAGCATATGTACGTATTAATGCATAGGTATTAATGCAGGTCAATCATACAAAAATAAGATATTTATAAAAGATATTTTGGAGTTGTTTAGTTATGAATGGCTGAACACATCTATGATAGAGCTGTGGATATGGTGAGATCTTGTTTATACATCCATATACCTTGTTTTATATATGGTGACTTGGTTTCTTATATATTAATGCATATGTAATACATGTTTTGCAGCCACTTACACAAGATATGTACACATGTTGGGTTTTCCCATGTGGGATTTTTGGTTCCATCTTTGATTATCCTTGTAGATACATACCCTTCTTCAGTTACTTCATACTGCTGTGTTGCTTTTGAATATTTTGGTAAAAATAAGAAGACGATGATAATAGCTCCATTCAATGTTGAGTAAGTTTACTTTCCTTATAATTTGGACTTAAGAAAATTACATTTTTATTGTGGATTTTGAGTTATTAATTTTTAACTTTCTTACCTATAGTGGTAGGCATTGGGAGTTACTAGTTATTATCACCAAGACGTTCACTATCTATTATCTATATCCTGTGGGGAATGAGTTGGATACATTATATGGACATGCAATTAAAAGGCCATTATTCTCATGAGAAATATTTCATGTTTTTATATATGTTAACATCTGTTACTACATTACTATTTAATTATGCAATTTAATGGGTTACATTAACATATGTGGGGCTTTACAAGAGTACAAAAAAGCTGGAGGAAAGGTCCCCAGGAAAAAGGATCTGTCACTAATTTGAGATAATGTGAAAGTAATTTCCTGACTCCAATGTATATATTATTTATGTGAACTGTGCTTATTTGTATTTTTGAATATTTTGTATGTTTCAATTTATAGTGTGCTACACAAGACAACGGCTGGGCATGTGCCTACTATGTGATGCTATTTATGGACCTAATCATCAAACATGCAATAATGGAAATCGATAAGATACAAAAGGTATTATACATAGTCTCATTAGATAATATGAAATATAAAAATCTTAGTATATATTATTAATTATATATATACGTCATTCTCTTTGCAGGTCTTTAAAACTACTGACTTCAACACAGGTGGAAAGCGTTTCGATGTACATGCTCCCTATACGAGAGATGAATTAGGTGCTGTAAGAGAAGAATGGGCAAAAGCCCTACAAAGAGTGATAATTTTTAGATATAATTTTATTGACAATGATGAAAATGATGAATAAAGAATAACTTTGTTCTCATAATTATTTTTGTGTGAATGTGAATGAATTTTTATGAATTGTCATATGTGTGTGAAGATGATTAATACATAAATGTTTCTACATGTGTCTGAATGTGAAAAGAGATGAAATGAATGGAACTGTAGGTTGCTATTGGTTTCTACACGTGTGTGATGAAAAAATAATATGAATTAAATGTGCTTATACATGTGTGTGAATCACATATATATAATATTGTCCATCTTGTTAATTTTGCAGGTTTGTGGCCTGTTGTTGGATGATATCAATAGATGTCGTAAACCTACAGTTCAGAACTGAACTATAGGTTCTCATCCTACTGACCAGCCATACAGTAGGCCTGCAAACTAATATGAAAAAAAAATCTTAACATAGGTGTCGGTTATTTGAACAAAACCGACACCAAAGACATACATCGGCAGTTTTTGATAAAAAAACCGACATCTATGTGGCCAGGAAGCACGGCCGTGGTGGCAAGCAGGGGATATGGCATTAGTTATTTACACAAAACCGACGTCAGTTCAGCTGATATGGACAGGAACCACAGCCGTGCTGGGAAGCACAGTCGTGGTGGCAGGGGAGATGGCGTCAGTTATCTTACAAAACCCACACCTATAGGCCCTTTGCTGGCGCATTTTCGGTGGCGGGAAGTGTTGTGACGTCGGTTCTTTTAATAATCGACGCCTGTAACCATTATATAGTGTCGGTTTTCTTAAGAAACTGACGCCTATAGTCCCTTTGCTGGCGCATTTTCAGTGGCGGGAAGCTTTTTGGCGTCGGTTGGGAACTGACACCGAAGGGGTCCACCTTTAGCGGCGCCCACTTGGGTGTCGCTTGGAAACCGACACTAAAGCCCTTAATTGACCGACGCTAAAGGCATGTTCTGTAGCAATGATAGTTTACATGGTTTGATTAAGTATCTTATCACCTCTCACTAGACAACAACTATACACATGGCTCACAAGGCCCATTAAACATCATGTCACCTCTCACTAGGTAACAACTATACACATGGCTCACAAGGCCATTAAACATCTTGTCACCTCTCACTAGGCAACAACTATACACATGGCTCACAAGGCCATTAAACATCTTGTCACCTCTCACTAGGTAACAACTATACACATGGCTTGCAAGGCCTTTAAACATCTTGTCACCTCTCACTTGGTAACAACTATACACATGGCTCACAAGTCCATTATTAGGGTTAGGTTTTCCCTTTATAGCCGAATAGGGTTTAAAGTTCATAATATTAATCCAAACCCTAATTCATTGCTCCACACATATAGGAACATACATTGATATCATAAGTATTCAATCATACTTATTTATTCTCATCATTTATCATTAAATGATTATCAACATAGAGTATGAGTTTGTCTCTCATCCTCACTAGGATATTGATTACATCATACTTTTGGTTCAATCCTCCTCTTGAGGAATATTGGTTCATCATTAACAATTCACATCATATTTTATATTGTAATTAACACAATCTGCAACGTATGCCACTCAATCAATCATGTATGATTGAAGTGTCCCTTCCATATCGGGTATCAAGATGTGTGTATGTTAACATATTATGCTTTTAAGATACATTCTTATTTCATGTGGTGTATCTGTATCGGGCATGTGGTATAACCACTTCACTATGTCATGTTTCATGATGTATCCCCTAATCATCATATCATGTACCCATATCAAATTGACTATCACTTAGTTCTTATCATTTCAAGATAACTTCATATCGGGTATAAGCTAAGTGCTTGACCCCATATCGGGTACAAGCTATGTGCTTGATACCATATCGTGCACAAGGTGTGCACTATATCGGGCATAGAGCATATGCCTCATCATGTATCATTTGAGTGGTATATTTACAAGATACCACATTGGTTTTGTTTCAAGATTATCATATCGGGTATCCATGTCAGGTAACATATCGGGTTACCATTTAGGTAGACCCTTAAACTCATAACCCCTTCATTCCTTCAAGGATCAACCTTATCATATAGTTACTTTGACAAACTAGGTGTCTTATTAAATCCTCATACCACAATCCATTACACAAAGGGTAGGGTGTATCGGGTTTCAATCCCTCATCTAAGGTTTTCCAATAAATTGGGTAAATTATGCCATATCGTGCATGAAGTATGAGTTGAACCTCATATCGTTCACAAGATAGGAGTAGGTGGTATTCCTATCAATCAAGACATATCATTCATATCATACATGTGGTATCACTCGCCACTTGTATTGGCTTACCCATCACCTAGGGTTATCCAACCCTATATTGTTCAGTGTTCACTATCTCTCTATCGTGCAAGAGTTGTAGTCTTAGACTTGTATCGTGTATAAGGGTAAGTGGGTGTGGCATCCAACTTACAAAACATAAGATTAACTAAGCGGAAGCAAATCATTTGCAGCGGATTACTGAAAATCACTAAAAATTAAAACTTTTTGCAAAGAGATCCACACATAGGAAAGCTTTTTCTTCAAGAGCCAAAGTATACCATTTACATTCTGTTTCAAAGTACATGTCTTGCACTATCTCTTCTCGAGATTTACAACATCAGCTGTCTCAAGACATAATATATAGACAACATATAACTTCGAGGCATCAAGCTAAAATCACAGATCGATTCATTAAAACACTAACTAAAAAATCCGAGGACCTGAGAGTACAGAGACGACACCTAGGACTTTCTAACTATATGACTTGACAGTCAGCATCTCCACCTGAGATCTCACTACTGTCCAAACTGTTGCTTTCCTTTTCCTGCAAAAGAGCGTCTACTTCTTTGTCTGCATCCACCTAAAAATGTTGGATCCCACGGGGGTGAGACAATTGTAAATTGCCCCAACGGGAGATATAACTCTCCGCCAAAACATTGTTGTTGCAGATTATTATATTAAAATTGAACAAGAGTTCTTATATATCAACAACAGCATTATTCATTGTATGAACAGAGAAAGATAATCTCCTTTCCTAAGGAGAACATTGTATCTACTCATGGTAGATTCATAATCCATTTATCTAATTGCAAGGAATGTAAAGAGATATGAATAACATTTATCAACTAAAATTGCATAAAAGGAATGAAACATCAGCCAATGAGTTTCCATATTCAAACCTTAAGTAGACATGCTATACGGCTAGTTACATTTTACAATCACACTTATGCCCTGAGGAGATGAGGTATACCGCTCATGCTCCAACTGACCACTGCGAAGTCGAAATCGGTACCATACAAGGTCAAAGGTAGAGCCGGCTACCAAGACCTCCCATATCTCGGTCAGCGCGAGATTACATGCTAGACATCTTGTGTATCTGCTATATATATAGCTTTCTAGGGTATACTGGAAACTTCACTATTATAGTTACAGTGGCGTGCTGTACTCTCTTCGCGATCGTGAGATCTCATGTTTACCCCATCGATCCGACATTAACATTATTGGGATATGTGTACTGCATCTGTCCCAATCATTGGGGGATTTGTGATACATCCATCCCGGTATAAGTAATGAAGGATTGAGAGGTTTGTTGTTTACCTTTCATCAATTCCCTCATTAGGACGTCAAGATACAGTTTCCCATTTCCCCCACATATTCAAAATATGTGTTCCGAGTTTTGCCGCGGAGCACCCGTTACACCATCACCTATTGCTGACGATGATGGATCTATGGTCAGGGCTCTACATGATATGATTTCACTTAATTAATTAAGTACATTAGCATATTCTTTTAGAATCAGTCAAGTTCTCAAACATAACTTATTCAGACAAATGCTATAAGGAAACATGTACTATTTTCACCAATCACTTTCTCAGTCCTTATAGGACATTGGGATCTCAGTCCCTCATTTCATTTCTTTTAGAAGTTCACATCCCTCAACTACATCATTATCATACTTATCAACTTTGGGTATTCATACCCTCAATTCATCACTATCACTGTTACCACTTGTTAGGTAACCCTTACCTCCAGGTCCTCAGACCGAGATATGCATAATACTTGTTACACAAGTATCTCACATGGCTCTCAAAGCCTATTAAATGTTTTACCACCTTTCAATAGGCAACAATTTACTCATGGAACTCACAAGGTTCATGCACATTTTGTTACTTTTACTAAGCAACAACAACATTAGGCACATAAGGCCATACAACATGTTAATTATATGAAAGTCATAGCTCATATCTAGCTATGTTCATCATCTCATGATGTCTACATGATTAATAGACATGCTAACAGTCATGTAAGTCATTTGTCACATCATATGAAACATGAGTAACACCACCATTCTTTATCGGGATTAGGGTTATCTATCAATTAGGGCTTTTCATTCCCTTTACCCCAAAATTAGGGTTAGGGTTTCCCATCATGCTTTAATTAGGGTTTCATTCTCACATTATTAGTTCAACCCTAATGTATTGCTCCACACCTCTAGGAACATTCAAGACATCATAAATATTTTATTATGATTACCATTCTTATCATATATCATTAATGATCATCAATTCAAAGCATGAGTTCATTTCTCATCATTGTCATGATATAATTACATTATATTCATTGATTAACTTTACCCCATTCTCAAGGTATATTGGTCAACATTTATCAAAGTACATTGAGTTCATTACATCTTTATTGTAACAATTGCATAACACACATTTCATGTGTTTCTTAACCAAGAGTATTGGATTAGAGGTTCATCAAGGTAAGTCTACAATGAAATGCAGAATGTGATATCTATCATATCTGAATGTATCACTTTCTTTTCATTTCCATCTTCTTAAGTTAATCAACTAACTTTTTATTAAGGTATTTCCCTCTTAATACTTTATCCACTAACTTGTTACTTTCTTCATATGGTGCATGGGTCGCACATTAGAATTTTCCAATTGTCTTTAATGATATGGACTTATCCAACTGATAGACATTGTTGATATAGGATAAACCATTATCAACTATTTTAGGTATTTCAACTCTTAGGATGCTATCCACATCATTATTTAGTATAGCATACATCATTCCTAAAAGTTTCATGTCCTCATCATTGTAAGGTGTATAGGCTATTACTCAAATATAGAGATGGTTGTATAAGGATCTAGGCATTATCTTGTCTCTTAGATCCTTATTCATTAAAATCACCACATTATCATTCACATGGTTCATCAACCCTATCCTTCATGTTTATAACATATTCATCTTATTTAATTATTTTAGCCACACCTCTCTTTGGTGTACTGGCTATTAAACCATCTCTAGGGTTTCATATATCATCACATGATATCACCTTGATTTGAGTCTTACACCATATCATAATATCAGGGTTCCACATAACATCACTTAAAACTAGGGTTTCATATTCAATAAACCAGAATTAGACTTACTATTCATCCCAATTGGGGTTTCTCATGACATCACCCCCAATTAGGGTTTCTATTCATATCACATCACCCTAGATTAGGGTTTACTATTCACCCCAAGTAGGAGTGATCATCAAAGTACCATGAATTAGGGTTTATCATACCATCACTATGAATTAAGATCATGCCATCATCATGTAGTAAGATTACTTCCATTAATATCCTAAGTTAGGGTTATGATTCATTAACCCTCATAATTAGGGTTTCATGATCTCACTATAAAGGATCATACCCTAATTAGACATTCATTCATATAGGAAGTCTACTACTTGATTATCAATCATGTAGGAAATCTTCTCTTTCATCTTCTACAAGATGATGTTTGCTTCAGCCTTGATTGAGCTAAGTCAACTCAATCTTGAAGAAGAATTGACATCATGGGTTATGTCATTGTCACCATAATCATTAGGGCTTAGCTACTTGAAGGGTACTAATCACCCTATCTCATTAAAGGTACCATTACTAAAAACACCATTGTTTTACATCATGTAATTGACCACTTAAACCATGGACCTTTATTCACTTTAAGTGTTCATACAATTTGATTAATTACCTTCCAAATGATCTTGGTCACTTAGACCTCAAATGGTCTTGACCAATCATACCTCAAACGGTCTTGTTTGAATACTCAAAACCGTTTAGAAAACTAGGTGGTGAAGACCGTTTGCCAAAGTTGACTTTTTGAAACCGCATGAACTCAACCGGTTTTGAAACCGCATGCACCTAAACGGTTTGGGATCGTTTGGTCCCAAACGGTCTTGAGACCTTTTGGACTCAAATGGTCTTGAGACAATTGGGTCCAAACCCCCTCAAAACCGCAAGGACCAAAAAGGGTCTCAACCACTCCAATTAAATTAGGGTTTCCAATGTTGAATCCTTCAACCATTGAATTCATGTAACCAATCATCAATTGAACCTATCACCATACTTCAATTGAGTTAATTAGGTCAACCTTAAACTGATTTGACCCTCAATTGATCATCAATTAGGTTTTGAATCAATTGGATTAGGGTTTGGAATCGATGATCCTTTAACATTAACCAATGTGAAACTAGTTACTTTAAAACTATTGGACCATCATCCAAATTGGACATGACCTGACCCCAAACGGTCTTGAGGTCGTTTGGATGACCTCCAAACGGTCTTGAGACCATTTTCCCATGTCAACATCAAAATCCAAGTCAATCAATCAAAGTTTGGATCATTGGATTGATCACCAAATCAACATTTGATTGCACTTCAACTTAGTACCTTTAGATCTTCAAACACCTAACCATAGTCAACCCTAGACCTCCAAACGGTCTTGGGTGACCCCCAAATGGTCTTGGGATCGTTTGGATGACCTCCAAATGGTCTTGAGATCGTTTTCCCATCATATCATCATTAACCATGTCATTCAATTAGGGTTTGGATCCTAGGATTGGTCACCAAATCAGGACTTAATTGTATTTCAATTTGGTATCTTTGGACCTTCAAACACTTGACCATACTTAACCCTAGGACTACAAACGGTCTTGGATGACCCCCAAATGGCCTTGAGACCGTTCGGGTGATCCCCAAATGGTTTTAAAACCGTTTGGGTCAATCAACCCAAAGCATCAACTCATTCAATTGCAAAATCAACACTTAGCCGATTAGGGTTTATACCATATGTTTGAATCTTCAAATACCTAACCATAACCAACCCTAGACCTCCAAACGGTCTTGAGACCATTTGGGTGATTCCCAAACGGTTTTGAAACCGTTTGGGTCAATCAACCCAAGTTTCAAACTCAATCACTTATGAAATCAACACTCCACCCGATTAGGGTTTAGGTGATTGATGGACCTTCAACTCATGAACCAATTGGAGTTAATCAATAATAATTGATGGGTCATTAACCTAGATCATTATGAAAAAATCCCCAAATGGTAAACCCTAGTCAACATCACCAAACGGTCTTAAACCGTTTGCTTTTATGTGGTTTAGTGAAACCATTTCATTCCAAACGGTTTGAAACCGTTTGCTCCCAAACGGTTTGTGAAACCGTTTGGACATTTGATTGAAACCGTTTGGTCTAGATATTTGGGGAGGTGTGTGCTTATGATGATGTCATCATAATCAAGCTCTAGACCCACAAAACCTGCTGTGATTTCCATGGAGATAGCATCAATCAACCAAATCAATGATTGTAAATAGAGAAATGATCATTATTTGATGGGGAATTGAATGCAATAACAAAATTAGGGTTTCAAGTTATAAAACCCCCCTAAAATTGAGCTCCAAATCTCCAAGATCACGCCAAAAATGGTGGATGAAGGTCTTGCAACTCCCCCTAGGCTCGTCCTCAAGCTTTTGGTTGAAAAGTTTGGCTAGGGTTGAAGAGAAGATCGAATTAAGAAGAAATCAATGATTTACTTTCAATTTCCACCATGGAATCAAGGGGAAAAGAGGTCAAGAACCTTACCAACAGGTTGGGGTCGTCCTCCTCCTGTTCCTGAGATTCTCTTGGGGTCGGCCAAGGCATAGGAAGAAAGGAAATCCGAAAATAAGTCCTTAAGTGAGTGGAAAATGGATATGTATAAGGAAATCCTAAGGAGAGAGAAAATGGGATTATTTCCTTTAATTCCCAAAATAATTTCCACCAAATCCCCCTCCATTTCTTGGACACGAAGCCATATTCATTTTCTTGCAAAACCTCTTCATTATCCAAGAATAAAGGGCAAAGAAATTAAGCACCTTAACCCTTATAATATTAATATCCATTTCTGAGTGGGATTTCTTTTTCTTATAATAATGGTGAGTGGAAATTCACCTCCTTAGGATATGCCCGTGCCTTTGCAAGTCTTGAGGATGTCCAAAAACATCTGAATCCAATCATATTAATTTTGGTTGAAGGTCCTTCACATTATTTTATTTATTCTTGCATTAAATCGAATTAGGGTTTCAATTAGGCTTAAATCTTGATTATTTTAATATCGAGATTCTCTCTCCTCCAACTTCATTCAAATGAGGCGCCCCTCTCATTTTCTTTGCTCTAAATTATGACACGAAACATTAGGGACCTTATTGAAGTGGTAATTTTCATATTGAACCTTAGGTTTTGGGTAAATTGCACTTTACACCAAAACTAGGTTTTAATGCACAAACATTGTCCAACAAGCTCTATCTTGGTGTCCAGGCTTGTGGAAACCATAAAACTACATAATATACATTCTTATGATGTCTCAACATCATAGGAACATATTATTATGTAAAATTTTTAATTTAGCCCCTTAACTTGGGTAATTTGCACTTTAGTCCAAAATAAGCAAACATTGCTTCAACATTGTTCAAATAGGACCAAAATTGAAACATAAGTTTCTCATGAGCCCTAATTACTTTTCATAGGATAAGATTAAGCATATAATTATATTTATTTATTAAAACACCTAGGGTTAAAGCATAACCCAGGTCAGGGATGTTACAGTGGGTATCTCCCATATTGTGCAAAGGCATAGCTCATATCGTTTATGAGCTATCCTCAATCCCCAAATCGGGTTAACCCTATCTTGGGTTTCGTATCGGGTTGAGGTATTTCAACCATATAAGGTTACACTTTGTACTTAAATCCATATCTCATATCATGCATAAGTGTTTACTCAATTATTCATATCGTGCACCAGATGTGTGCTTCAAGTTATCATGTACCAGAGGCATACTTCATAATCATATCGTGAAAAGAGCACTTGCTATCCTAACCCATATCAAGTTACCCAAATTAGGGTTTCATATCGACTTACAAGTATAGCCTTGTTCTTATATCATGCATGGAGTCTATACTTGACTTCCTATTATGCAATAGGTATATGGTTAACACCATATCGTGTTCTAAGGTATGAACTTCGTCCCATATCGTGCAAGGAGATATAATCTCATAAGCACATAGTGCAAGTAATGTTTACACATACCCATATCGGGTAAGAGGTACTAGTGTGTATGCTTGAACCCGATATCACCTTATAAAGTGATACCATCTTCTTCAAGTTCTAGAACTTCATTCTAACTATTATAGTCCATGGAAATAGGTCTAAACAACTACTAGAAATAATAATTTCATCAACTTTTCAAAAAGATCTCAGAATTAAAAGTAGATCATTAAGTATAGCAAGTTAGGTGTCAAATAATAATATGATTGAGTTCAATTTATATAACCCGCCTTATGAACACTTCAAAGCTCCAATCTCCAAAGATTCACATCCTAAGGTTGAATATGAACTTCTCCAAGGTCCAAGGATCATTCACAACTACTCCATAGACAAGAAATCACCATAGTTAAGCACTTGGTGAAGAAGGAAGGAAAGGAATATTCATAACCTGATATCCTACTTGAACCAAGGTGAAAGATGACCAAAGCCTTACCTAAAGCTTGGTGCTCGAGCTCTTCTTTCTCCTTGAGATACTTTGCACGATACCTAAGTGGATTTGCACGATATCTCCAAGGGATATGGTTGTTAGGATCATAAACTTTCATAAGTTGGTGAAAGGTGAAGTATATATACTTGGTTTCATGAGATAAAGTACATAAGATGTGTCTTCACCTCGAGCTACTAGATGACACGTGGCCATGCATGTTTGACATGTGGCCATGCATGCATACATCTATATCTTGACATGCAAGAGTGTTGAGGATAAGCTACAGACAATATCTCAACCATCCTTTATCTTCTTGGATAAGTTTCCTCATCTTTATCTCATCAACAAAGCAACCTGATACACTTTATGCAAGGGGCTTTGCAACCTGTCATGGACCACCTACTTGAGGTGCTCTACCCGTCATGGACCACCTACTGGAGGTGCTCTACCGGTCATGGCCTTTTCCAAGCCTCAAAAAACCAATATGAGGCCTCTACCATGGCTCCTTGTCTGATAGGACTCCTATGTCAAGCCTACAACCGGATACAACACTTATAAGGCTTCACCTTCAACTCTTTCCTTGGTCTTTCCATCACCAAGAGTATCATCACTCCAAGGTGATTCAAACATAGTGTCTCCTTCTTTCTCTTTACTATAAAAGATACATAGAGGGAGTAGGAACACTCTAGAGATGGTAATTTTACATTTCAACCCCATATATTGGGTAAATTACAAATTGTATTAAAATTGGTGTACAAAGTGCTAGTATTGTTCAAACAAGTTATAACTTGGGATTTAGGCTTTCCACAAGCCATCACTTAGCATCATACTCTCTATTTTGATATTTAAACACTTAGGACATATTCCACATGTGACATTTTGCAATGTAACCCCTCATCTTGGGTAAACTGCACTTTTCACTCAGACTTTCAAATAATGCAAAAATAGTTTGCAATTAAGCTCAAACTTGACAATAAACTTCACAAGAGGCCTTAATTACTTTTCAAAGGATTAGAATTAGTTTGTAAGTAACTTACTTAAGAAAAACTCCTAGGGTTAAGCCATAACCCAAGTTAGGGGTACTGCAATTATCCCCTCTTATGCTTTTATTCACGACATTTTATAGCATGACAGATCCAATAGCTTGGGAAGAAAGTGAAGAAATTTTGTTATTATGTTGCGCCCCTTCCCTGAAACCCAAGGATAACTAGTGTAGACAAAGATTTCATCCCATATCAATGGTAAAATGTTATATGTAGTGTCGATCAAGATTGTAAAAACATGAATTTATCTTGTAATTTCCTAAATCTTATAATAAGGCCACTAAAATTAATTATTTTATTCATGAAAAGCACCACAATTGTCATTTTTGTTACAAATGAATATGAAATGTTTCTTTCTACACAATGGTTTACTTTTTTTAAGTCAGATATGTTTTTCATGGTTTGCATTACTATCATAAGAAATAATACACTATTTTGACAGGCACTGGTGTTCCAAAGCAAATTTCAATGAAGTTTTACATATACAACATATCAACGACAAATACCAAAGCTACACAATGACATCGTAGTTGCAAGAAATGCCCTATATTCTCATAAATAGCGCTTCAAATAGTCATACACCCTTTTGTATTGGAACTCTGGGTACAATTTAGAGGCTTCCTCCATATCCCTATCAATCTCAAAATTTGTAAGGCATCCATCATAAAATACATGGAAGTAGTACCCGAAACCAACTTGTTGAGCAAAATCCAAGCCTATTATATATGGAAATAACATATAAGCTTTTAGTAACAAAAAATAGTTATCAAATTGTATATCAAAAACAAAAAAGGCTGTAGTACACAAATTGTGGTTGGTTTTAGTAAAGAAAACTTCAATTTTGACCTAATGATAAAAAAACCTACATGATTATGCCAAATCAATAGAAAGGATAAGTTTTAGGGCCCTACTTTAACTACCAATGGTTGATTTTTAGACAAATATTTAAAACACTATTGTACTCTAATTCTTTTTGGCATAGTGCCATATCTTATTCTTGGCTAAGGCGATGTAGCTCCTTGATCCATGCCTACTAAACTAATAACTAAGTTGGTGTTTCTTGATTGGGTGGAGATTTTCTTCTATACGTTTCCCTTTCCTTTGAAACTTTTTTATCATAAGGAATAATATTTCTTAAATGCAGAAGAGGGTTATAATTGATGGTCCAATATGCTAAATTTTCATTGAATGAAAGAAATCTAGTGTTGTTATAGCAATGTTGCAAGTTCACTATTCTAGGTTTTTGATATGCCTTCACTATCCTCCTATCATTATGATGGTTACACGAAAATGAAAACCTTAATGTTGAACACACCTCACTTATTAGGATGCTTTGATCTACTATAGGGTCTATGAACCTTGAGGGAACTAAAACCACTAACATGCTTCATGCAATTCTAGCAGCCTTTCGTTGGAAGGTCAATAATGTAGTAAACGAACTTTGTCTGTCTACCAACAAATGAATTGGAATCCGAGATTTTTGGTGGAGCTAGAAAAAGATTAATTTTAAGTTGAGTGACCTAATTCTAATAAAATTTGAGAAGAATATGTCCGAATATATACTCTATAATATTCGAAGGGTGGGTACCCTGTATAGAGAGTTTGTAAACTATAAAGTGGAATTAAATGATTTTCTATAACTTTCTAGTCTGCCTCACAAAATATATGGAAGAAGTTAGGTTCATATGTTATTCATTTTTTCTCCAAGTCTTGTTATTGTCAAGTGTCACGTGGAAATTTACTTTTTTCACGAAAGAAAAGTCGATAAGACTCGTAAATTAGTTAGGTACATAGAATTGTTACTACTCGATAAAAAGAAACAAGGAGTCGTTACCTTTGATAGTGTCAAGAAACTCCTCTCTGGACACACTAATCTTCTTCAACTCCTTTTGTGTGAGTTTCTCCCACATCCTCACAACTTCCAATTGCGAGAGGACATTTTCCGGTGGCCGAATGTAAAGAGATTTGTTAATTGTTCGAGGATCACTGATGGCGTTAATGGTATATCTGGCGATGTCATCTTCATCCGCAAAAACAGCTACAATACCACACATAGAGGTCTCAGATTTCACAAAAAAAACACATGAAAATGTAAAATCAAGAGTCTTCCTGCTATAATAAAAGGGATCTACTACTTGCATACTTGAACTAAAGATAAATTTCTTTTTATGTGCTACTTTTACGTCCAAATAATACACTTTTACTTGCAATATATTGAAGATGAAACATCGTGAGACATCATTTAGCAGGATTTTAAATTTTTAGTCGAACTCGCCATTTTAGATAGGAACTTAACATGCGCCAACTTGACTTCAATACATCATTTGAAATGGTAGTTTTATCAAATATGGACAAGCTTTTGCTAATTTATTTATGGAAAAAGCTTGTTAGATCAGTAGTTTTAGAAATCTGCTAACCGGAATCTATTTTATACCAATATTTTAAAATTAGAATTATCAGGGCCAGCTCTGCTAGGACCTGCAAGTTGGGTTTGCACCACCATGTGTGGCTATCGTTTTGATTGACTGAACCGATATTTATATTAAGGATAATACCTTTGACGGATCCATCCTCGAACAACTGAACAGCGTCCCTTGACGGTGTGAGCCTCCCCGGCTGGCACAGTCCTCCGACCATGTATCCGGCGAAGCAGCCGGCGGAGACGTATGTGAAGGGGATTCCGGCTTCCTCGATCGCTTTCCTCACCGCCATCTTGTCGTCAAAGGTCACCTTGCCGGGCTCTAAGGCGTCGGCCATCCGGGACGGGTCGATCCCGAACTCCGACGGCACGAACCTCTACAGTATAAAAAGAAAATCCTAAGCTGAATATATGTATGAAATATATCGCACTTGCACAAGGGATATGAAACTTGTCATAAGGCTCGCTTGGTTTTGATGAGTTGGAACCTATGCAGCTGGAAAACACCATGTTTTTCAACTCATTATGTTTGGTTTCATGCAGATTGGTTTCATCTTTGGAAAACCAACTACCTGTTTTTTTTTGTCCCGTAGAAAAATCTAGAAAACCAACTGCGCCTGATTTGGGCGCAGTTAATTTTCCATGAGCTTGCAGCGCTGCTATATAGCTGTTGCCTACTCGTTGTCTACAGTGACCAAAGCCTGCATAATGAATCTGCACACTGACCCACCACACACACAATCTGTGCTGAACCAAATGCTAACAAATCAACTGCGTGAGTACCATTCACACAGAACCAAATACAAGATTTGGGGTTTCAGTTCACAACTTTTATTTTCCTGTTTTGGAAGTCAGCGTATGGGTTGAAGCTAAGTACAACTAAACTGGCCCTTACCTTTACGTTGCCGGCTTCTTTAATGGCCCTAACAAGGTTGAGCTGCGCCAGGATGTGGTGGCTACGGATATGGACGCCGGAGACCGCGGAGATGACGACGTCAGCGCGGCGGACGGCTTTGACGAGCGCGTCATGGTCCGAAAGGGACGCCTCCACGAGCGTGGCACCTCTTGCCTTGAACGCCAGCAGCATCTGCAGCTTCTCAATGTCGAGTCCGATCTCCGGACGCTGGAGCACCAACGTCGCGTGCCCCTCCGCCAGGCTCGCCTCTACTAGCCGCCTGCCTAGGTACCCCGTCCCACCCACCACCAGGACCCTGACGTTGCTGCTGCTAGTCTTCTCGGGCTCCGGCGCCATTAGTTGTAGATCGGTGTAGATCGGTCAGCTAGCTCCTAGGAATGACTACCTTGCTATGTTGTTGATGATATTTATGGGATGAGATGAGAGAAGGTGGCGTGTGTTTGTAAGGGCGCCAAAAACATATTATAAGACCGGTCCTATAGTATTATTATGGGACAACCCATCACAATGCACTACACTGTACACGGTCATTTAATTACAGCTCCGAGAGAGAGCCGTTTCAGTGTGAGGTTAGGTGAGGTTGTGGGCAAGAGAAAGCATAGTACAGCAGCAATGCTCGCGTGGCGCCCCAGACACGATTCTGTCAACAATCTCACACCTACCCTTCAGTTATTTCTCTCCGTCGCTACACAGGGGCAAACAGCGACAACAAACTTTTTCTTTACCACAAGAGGAGGGTAGTTAATCTGTTTGGACACCAATTCAATTAATAATTAAATCTTTGTCTCATTGGCGGTATCAACTTCCAAAGTCCACACTATATTTTCTTTTTTTTACTACTCCCCAAGGACAACGGAAGCGCCAACAAGTACAAATTGACAAAATGATCATACCAACAAAAGTTAGGCACTTCCACTTAAGGGTATGCTTGGTTACTTTTCGATATTTTGCACAACAATATACTTTCCATCCCATTTGTAGTCCCCACAATAAATAACTGCATTTAAAACTCTGACCAGATCTTTCAACAAGTAAAAATTACTTAGAAAAATCAACACTTTGGCGTTGTACGAAAAGCATGATATTCTTCCAATCGATCCAATGATGAACATGTAGAAGGAACTCCTCATGTGCACGCAAATTAGACATTGTACAACTAATTAATTCAAACCATGGGTAAAGGCACACCACCTCAAGCCCTAGTATAAAAAGTAAATAAAACAAGTAATGAAAATCGCCACCCAAATATGCAGGTTTAGGAATCACCATCTAAACCTAGAGAAATGTCTTTATGTATGTTTAGTTTGAGGTACCAACTATATTCCCAACTATTTATATTACGCTAGTTTACTGATGAAACGTGCAATTAACATCGAGGTAAAACCATATTGATCCATAAAATCAAAAGTAGATATTAAATCCATGGATATTGAAATAACATGTACACACAACAATCGATTTAAAATTAGGACACAACAAGAAGAAATTTAGGAGTAATGGAATCAAAGCCCATCATTTGAATCAATACTCAGACTAATTTTATTAGCCAAAAACAAACATCGAGGTTGCATACATATGTCTAGACCTTAATATCCATCACCAAGGCCCTAGGTCCAAATTAGAGTCTCACTTAACCTAATAATAATAAACTCGCGATTATATTCCATGTATTCTACAAACCCTAAAAGTCAAGTTCCAAACCATGTCAATAAGGGTAACAAATCCTAGCAAGATAAAGAACCTATAAATAAAACATACTTTAATTTTTTTAATGTCCTACTATGTAATTATTATTGTAACAAGATTAATGAAATAAACTGCATACATGAAAATATATGTGAAAAAAGAATATACCCCTACAACACATGTTAGCATCATGATGCATGAAACAGAAAGTTAATGAGATGTATTACAAAAATACAAACATAAGTTATAATATAAAGAAAATGTCGAAAATAAGATGCATGCTAATGTGATTATTTCTTATTGATAGATGGAATACTCCTATCTTATATATAGTAAAGTAAGTACAAGGAAACGAAACTTAATCCTACTCAACCAAGATGAAATGTATGACCTCTAACCTATGTTTTGGGCTAACCCAGTTTGATTTGGCTTGATTAAGTACTTAGAACCTTATTATAATCCTTGGAGATGATTTTAGAGCTTGTGGAGAGCTTAAGTCTCCAGTTTGAACTTGTTTGGATGATGTTGTGCTTTGTGTGCTTGTTTTGGGCCAAATTGCAATTTACCCATTTGAGAGGGTTATCTTACAATTTGCCACACCTAGAGTGTACCTTCTCTTTCTTGGTTTCACGAGAGAATGTGATACTTTGGGGATCCTTGGTTGGGCTTGGGATGAGGTGATTAGGGTTTCCAGGGTTTTGAGTGTCTCGACCATGTGTGTTTGGTTGGAGTGTCTTGAACTATGTCTCGACTATGCAATGTGTTTTGGATGTGTCTCGGCCTATGTCTCGACTATGTAGTGTTTTTTGGGCGTGTCTCGACTGAGATTCCTCCCTTGGGATGTTTTGTCTCGACCATGATGATCTTGGAGTGGTTTGGGTCGAGATAGTGGCTCTTAGTGTTGTGTTTTGACCATGGTGTCTTGGTGACCCTTTTTGTCTTGACCAGGATGTTATGTTGCTTTTGTTTTGACCTCCTTGAAGTGTTGCGACTGAAACTAGGTTGGTGGTGACCCAAATGGTTGAGACCCCACATAGGTTGTATCACCATCTCGTGCATGCAAGGTTTAAGTGGTTGCATGTTGGTTTCTTGGGTGGACAAGTGTCCCTTTGGTGCCTTTAGGTGTTGACACATCACTCCTCATGATACCTCCATCCTCCTTTGGTATATAACCCCTTTTATCTCCATACAAGTGAACCTTTCAGCCTTCCTTCTTCCTCCCTCTCTTTTTCTCATCCTTGGATCTTGGTGGAGCAAGGAGAGATGATCTTGGAGCTCTTGGTGGTCGAGATCCCTTGCATGTAGTGACTCTTGCTCATCTTCAACCTTGGTAAGTGTATGCCTTTCTTGTGTGATATTTTCCTTGGATCTTCTACCCCATCTTGTTCTCTTTTGTCGGCCATAGACCATGGATCATCCATGGTGGTCGTTTTGGAGGGAAACTCCCCATCACAAGGGTCATAGGCCATGTTTTGACAAGGTGGTACCCAAATGAGAGGAAGATTTTTCTCTCTTTCTCTCTTCTTTCCTTGGTTCAGCCTAGGGTCTTCTTACCATCTTTTCTTGAGCAACCTTTGACCTTGGTACCTTCATCTTTTTGTGGTGATCGTGTGGCTAAAAGTGGAGCCTTTGGTGGAGCTTCATCATCCTTGGTGATTGTGTGCTTGGAGCTTGTGATCCTTGGAGTTGATCTTCCTTAAGGCAGGTTATATAAAACTCTACTCTCTATTATTGCACTTTTCTTTACATGCATGTTGCTTCTTCTCTCTCTAAATTATCATCCTCATATGCTAGTAGCTGATGCCATGCTCTAGAGCTAGAGTTGTGGTAATTATCATGCTTGGTTTGCTTAATACCTAAAACCCTAATGTAAGGTACTCGATTTCAGAGATGGATATGTAATGGTGGTTTTCTTCCTATCCTTCGACCTTGGTTTTGGTCACATGCATGATGCTCATGTACCTTGATGTATCTTGGAGTTTAGGTTTTATTTTTTATGGGTTAAGTGTGGTTTTTTATCTCTCTTTCATGATGTTCTTTCATGGTGGTTTCATGACCCATGTTTTAGGGTTTTTTTTGGTGAATGATTTTTTGAGCAGTTCTCCTCCTTAATGATGGTGGTTTAATTCCTTGTTGTTATCTTTTCTTTTAGCTATGGGATTCTTCTATTTTGATCTTGGTTAATCCCTATTTTGATGATGGTTCTTTTCCTTGGTGGTAGCACGACCTTAGTGGTCGATACGCCATGTTTTCCTTTTGGTCGAGACACTTTGGTACTTGGTGTTTTAGTCGAGATGTTTCTTCTGGTTTGAGTCAAGACATGTACCCTAGTTTCATTCAAGACATGTTTTGTTTTGAGGTTGAGAGAACCCTTGTTTTGAGGTCGAAACAACCTTGTTTTTGGTCGAGACATGTTGTTGTTGTGGTCAAGACACATGGTTGTTGCGGTCGAGACACCTTGGGTGAAGGTGGTTGAGACACCTTGCTTCATGGGTGATCGAGACACATATGTGTGTGATGGCCAAGACACATACTTAACGATATAATCAATACATGTATATGAGTAAGCAAGTAAAGAACCATGTATAGCGTTGTTTGAAGGTTCGGTTGGTCAAGCGTAATCATGTTTTCTAATCCTAATATGCTCCAAGAAAATGGGAGATGGTGTATCTAGGGTTTGGTGATTGAATATAGCTATAAAATCCTAATCAGCTATGTATGGATCCCTAGCCTTAATTTTGGGCCATGTGATATGTATTCTATGGTGAATATGATGTGACAGAATGATGGATATGAGCCTTTATGAGGCATGTTGAGACACATGATATATGGGAATGATGTGAATGATTCCAATGACCTGGCTGATGCTTCGTGCCTAGTTTGAGGTGTTAATCTCTAGTGGTGTGATTGAGAGATTGATATCCCATGGTAAACGTGATGGTGGTGTTAGTTATATGCGCATTTCATATCTACGTTTTGCACACATCCGCACACAAATTCAGTTCATTTTGCCTTCCATTTAGCATCTAATCATACTTAACTTGCCATCTTTTAGATATTTTACTTATTGAATGATGTTGATTGTAGATACACATTCAAAATGACAAATTGGAGATAGCCCAACTCAAATCTGACCTCAATGGGACCTACCCTCGATTTGCAGCTGACTCGGAGTTCATTCTTGAAGAAACAACATTGAACACGGCGTGTCTTATTTAAGACATGCCATGTAATTCCCCAGAAAGTCTCACACAATGACAAACACGATGTGTACTATTCAGGACACGGGCAGGTAAGATTCCAACAACCACAATGCCCAAAGTGCAGAGTAGACCACACATCGTGTCCTTGTTAAGACACGACGTGTCCTTACAATCTCGAGGCCTACTTTGACTTGATGCCAACGCACACGGGCATGTACTTAATCGAACATGTTGTATGCCTTATGCCCAGATTGACTCCAGCGATAGCTACACGACGTGTCTCTAATGGAATGCACCATGTATTTCTCACACAACATCAGTTAGTCGACAAGTTACACGAAGAGACATGATGTGTCTCCTCAAAGACACGTCGTGTCGTTATCAGTTTCTACAGAAATAAACAGTAACTTCCCCTCATTTTAAAAGAGTAATACAACCTTTTGGGCGGTTATCACTCGTCATTTTGCAAGAACTTTTCAACCAAGAGAAGTTCCAGGGCAGAGGAAGGCAATTTTGGGGTGGAACAAGATGTTTTCTTGGAAAAGAGCCTCCATTCTACTTCATTTCTACTCCATTTCTTCTCCAAAGGTGCAACAGAGTTGTTCTCCTCACACAAGATTCTCGGGAGGGAGGATTGCCTGAGTTGGATCAGCTCCAAGGGTGGAATCTTGTCCTCTAGCTAAAGTTCTACTTCCCCTTGGCTATACTTTTGGTTCATTTATCTTTTTCTTCTCTTAACCATGCAAAACTCTAAAATTCTATAATGTGTTTGTGCATCTCCATTATGGATGAGTAAAACTCTTTTCTTGGGTATGGGAGAGTAGCTCCCATTCCATTACTCACGTGAACTCAAAATTTATATCTTATGTTATTTAATTTTCTTCTCCATGGATGCCTATAGTGATTTGTTGCCTGTATGTTCGACTGGCCACCTTTTATACATGTTTTATGCTTTCTTGTACTATTCTAGAGAATATATGAGGAAGTAGGGAGTAGGATTCATGGAAATATGCTCTTGACCATGGGAATGGCTGGCATATGTTGAGGGCTTTAGATTGAGTTTGAATCCATCATAAACATTGGAGTGTTATTCTATGAAGAGAACCATCTCATGCCACCGGGAGGTGCATGATGATGGTAATCTCCTTGAAAATTGACTTCAGGTTTTAATTTCATAGTTATGCATGATGTAATGGTGTGGTAGTGAAATCCCATATCTAAGGTTCTCTAATTTTTGATTTGAACTAAACCCAAGATCTTTATTGTTACTTGGCTTTAGCTATTTGTAATCAACTCCACTTTTGTAATTTGGCCTAGATTAATGAAAGTTAATGATTTTACACCTGACTGACCTAGCTCACTGAGTTTGACACTCGACTACAATTGATCCCGTACACTTGTAGGGGATAAGTGAGTTGAGACCCTTCTTTTAAAACTCTAACAAGTTTTTGGCACCGTTGTCGGGGAGCTACGATAATATTAGTTAGAGTAGAAGAGTTAACTAGTAATTGAGACTAAGTCATCATTTCCATATTTCATATCATGGTAACTCTTATCTTTTATGAATCTCACTCAATGTTTTCTTTTCAGGTTGCATGTGTCATTTAGATTTGATGTGCGCATTTCATGTCTACTTTTTGTAGACATCCGCGCACAAATTTGGTTCATTTTGCCTTCCATTTAGCCTTCAATTATACTTAACTTGGCATATTTTAGCTATTTTACTTGTTGCATGATGTTGATTGCAGACACACATTCAAAATTCCAAATTGGAGATAGCCCAACTCAAATCTGGCCTCAATGAGACTTCCCCTAAATTTGCAGCTGACGCGGAGTTCATTCTTGAAGAAACAACATTGAACACGATGTGTCTTATTTAAGACACAAAGTATAATTCCCTAGAAAGTCTCTCTCAATGACGAACACACTATGTGTTATTCAGCACACGAGTGTTTAAGGTTCTAGTAGCCTCAATGCCCACAGTGCAGAGTAGATGACATGTCGTGTCCTTGTTAAGACATGGCGTGTCCTTACGATCCAGAGGCATACTTCGACTTGCTGCCAACGCACACAGGTGTGTACTTAATCGAACATGGTGTGTGCCTTATTCCTAGATCGAATCTGGTGACAGCTACATGACATGTCTCTAACAGAATATGTCATATATTTTTCACACAACAACAATTATTCTACAAGTTACATGAAGAGACATGGTGTGTCCCCTCAAAGACATGTTGTGTCATTATCAATTTCTACAAAAATAAACAGCAACCGCCCCTTGTTTTAAAAGAGTAATGCAACCTTTTGGGCGGTTATCACTCATCATTTTGCAAACACTTTTTTTCCAAGATAAGTTCCAGAGCAGAGTAAAGTAATTTTGGGGCGGAAGAAGAGGTTTTCTTGGAAAAGAGCTTCCATTCTACTTCATTTCTTATCCATTTCTTCTTGAATGGTGCAGTAGAGCTGTTCTCCTCATGCACACTTCTCGGGAGGGAGGATTGTCTGAGTAGGAGCATCTCCAAGGGTGGAATCTCGTCCTCTAACCAGAGTTCTACTTCCCCTTGGCTACAATTTTGGTTCCTTTAGCTTTTTCTTCTCTTAACCATGCAAAACTCTGAAAATTCTACAATGTGTTTGTGCATCTCCATTATTGACAAGTAGAACTCTTTTCTTGGGTATGGGAGAGTAGCTCCCATGACATTACTCATGTGAACTCAAAATTTATATCTTATGTTAGTTAATTTTCTTCTCCATGGTTGCTTGTAGTGATTTGTTGCTTGTATGTTCGGTTGTCTACCTTTTATACATGTTTTATGCTTTCTTGTACTATTCGAGAGAAGGTATGAGGAAGTAGGGAGTAGGATTCATGGCAATGAAAGTTAATGATTCTATACATGACTGACCTAGCTCCCTGAGTTTGACACTCGACTACAATTGACCCCATACACTTGCAGGTGATAAGCGAGTTGAGACCCTTCTTTTAAAACTCCAACAAGTTTTTGGCATCGTTGTCGAGGAGCTACAGTAATGTAGTTAGAGTAAAAGAGTTAACTAGTAATTGAGACTGTCATCATTTTTGTATTTCATATCATGGTACCTCTTAGCTTTTGTGAATCTCACTCAATTTTTGCTTTTCAGGTTGCATGTGTTGTTCTAAGAGGGGTCTACAGACATCAATCTTTCTAGACCCAGAAATAGAGTGAACCTTTAGTAGCCACAGGAGAGCAAGGATGATTGAAAACTCTTCAAGTTTGGAGGAATCTCATCCTTCAACAACACAATCTTCACCTTCACCACCGCCTTCACCCGATCCTCTTCAAGAATCAGAGATGGAGGACAACTGTCCACTCAAAGATTTCATTGTGCCAACTTCCATAAATATTTGTGGGGCCACAGATCATCATGCAATAGAGGCCAACAACTTCTCCATCAACCCTACAATCATGCAAATGATCCAACAAAATCACTTTGGGGGAACTCCTATTAAAGATTTGAATCTTCAAGTAGCAGAGTTTCTACAGTATATGAACACCTATAAGATCAATGGTGTTCCAGATGAAGGAGTACATTTACTCCTATTTCCATTCACTCAATGACATCGGGGAAAGGCGTGGCTCTCTTCATTGCCTAAATGTTCCATCAAGAGCTGGAATGAATTGTAAAATGCTTTGTTAACTAAGTATTGCCCTCCTAGCAAGACGGCCTAGCTGAGGAACCAGACCACAAACTTCAAGCAACAAGAAGGAGAGACACTTTATGAAACTTGGGAAAGATTTAAGGATTTGCAACGCCTATGTCCTCACCACAGTTTGACCAACTGGTTGCTACTGCAAACCTTCTACAACAAGTTATTCTACAACACCCGTATGTCCATTAATGTCGTTGCAAATGGAGCATTGATGTACAAGTCATATAGTGAAGCTTATGCCATTATTGAAGATATGGCACTCAACCAAATCTAGTGGAGTTCTGAAAGGAACATTTAGACATTCTCTTCCTCCATCTCAAGTGAGAAGTCCAGTGGGAAACACACTATGGATGCCGTGGACCTGATTGCAGCCAAACTTGATGCCTTGACTCAGAATTTGAAAAGATGACCACTCACTCAGTTCAAGCAGTTGAGAAAGTACATGAGGTGTGTGGAACGTCTGACCACAAATATGTCTCTTGTTTTGCACCACATCTGAATGTGACTGAACCACCAGAACAAGTCAACGATATAGGCAATTTTAATAACAAACAAGCCTACAATCCTTTTTCTGAGACCTATAACCCAAGATGGAGAGACCATCCAAACTTTTCTTACAGGAACAACAATTTGCAGAACCAGTATCAAGGTCAAGATCAAGGTCAACAACCTTTGAGAAGTTGTCATCCAATGAATGCCAACTGTCAATAGCCACCAAGTTACAATAATAAGAACAACAACAAGAACTTCAATCAATTTCAACAAGTGACTCTCCACCATAAAAATCCAGTCTAGAAAGCCTACTTGAGACTTTTGTCACCACAAAAATCCAACAGAATGACAAGTTCTGGGCACATGGCCATCTTTTAAAGGATTCTATATCACACAATTTTCTTCTAAAGTTGATGGGATTGTTACTTCATACCAAGATGTTAGAGAACCAGATAGCTCAACAAGATCTAGGCGGATGCCCTTTGGGCTTTGTAATTCCCCGACCACCTTTCAAAGGTGTATGATGGCTATTTTCTCTGATTACATTGAAAAGATAATGGAAATATTCATGGATGACTTTAGTGTGTATGGAAATTCCTTTGATGATTATTTGTTGAATCTAACTAAAGTTTTATAGAGATGCCAACAAGTCAACCTCATGCTTAATTGGGAAAAGTGCCATTTTATGGTGCAGACAGGGGTTGTTCTACGCCATGTTATTTGAAGTAGTGGTATTGAAGCGGATAAGGCTAAAGTGGAAGCTATTGAAAATATGTCAACTCCAACAAATGTGAAAGAAATTTGCAGATTTTTGGGCCATGCAGGTTTCTATAGAAGATTTAGAAAGGACTTCTCAAAGATTGCAAAGCCTTTATGCTCCTTGCTAGAAAAAGATGTCGAGTTCGTGTTCAATGATGATTGTTAAATTGCTTTCTAAAAGTTGAAAGATGCCCTAGTTTCAACTCCCATCATCTAGCCACTAGATTGGAGTGCTCCTTTTGAAGTCATGTGTGATGTGAGCTACTATGCTATAGGAGCATTCTTGGGACAAAGAAAAGACAAAAAAATCCATGCCATACACTATGGAAGTAAGATCCTTAATGACACACAAATCAACATTTCTACCACTGAGAAGGAGATGCTTGCCATAGTCTATGCCTTTGATAAATTCAGACAGTATCTAGTGGGTTCTAAGGTCATAGTATATACAAATCATGCTGGGATAAGGTACCTTATGAGCAAGAAAGACGCCAAACTCACCTCATCCACTAGATATTGCTATTATAGGAGTTTTACTTGGAAATCAAGGATAATAAAGGGACCGAGAACAATGTATTTTACCATCTCTCACGTCTTTCTACTAGTGTTGAAGACAAAGTTCCATTTGATGACACATTTCCTATTGAGAAGCTCTATTTGGTAAATTCTCTTGCTATGCCATGGTTCACTGATTTTGCAAATTATCTTGCCACCAGATATCTTCTACCTGATTTCACATACCAGCAAAAGAAAAAGTTCCTTCATGATGTCAGATTCTATTTTTGGGACGATCATCTATTGTTTAAGCAATGCACAGATGGACTTATTAGGATATGCATTCCCAGTGAAGAGATTGCTAGTGTGATTTTAGATGGTCATTCCTCTCTCTACAAAGGACACTTTGGAGTGAATAAGACTGCAACTAAGATTCTTCAATCAAGTTTCTATTAGCCAAGTCTATTTTTTTATGTGTACGCATTTGTCAAGGCTTGTGACAATTGTCAAAGTACTAGGGGAGTCTCAAAGAGAGACGAAATGCCATTGAACCCAATCCTGGAAATAGAAGTCTTCGACGTTTGGGACATAGATCATATGGGCCCTTTTCCATCCTCATGCAGCTACAAGTTCATCCTAATAGCTTGCGATTATGTATCAAAATGGGTGGAGGCAATCCCTACTCAAGAACCATATGCAAAGTCAGTAATAAACTATTCCAGAAGATTATTTTTCCCAAGTTTGGAGTTCCAAGAGGAATAATATCCAACGGTGGAAGCCATTTCAATGAAAGAAACTTCAACAACCTACATAGCAAGTATGGAGTGAAGCATGAGGTGTCCACACCTTACCATCCTCAAACATTAGGCCAGGTGGAGATCTCAAATAGACAACTAAAAGCTATCCTAGAAAAACTGTCTGCAGCTCAAGGAAAGATTGGGCACTGAAGCTAGACAATGCAATATGGGCATACATGATAGCTTTTAGAACTCCAATTGGGACAACTCCTTTCAAGCTTGTCTATGAAAAATCATGTCACTTACCCATAGAATTGGAGCACAAAGCACTATGGGCGATGAAATTCCTTAACTACGACCTAAAGTAAGTAGGAGAGAAAAAATTGGTGCAACTCTAAGAGCTCAAAGAACTTAGAATGGATGCATATGAAAACGCCAAGATCTACAAAGAAAAGACGAAGAGATGGCATGACAAAAGAATCAAGGTCAACGATTTCAAACAAGGAGACCAAGTTCTATTGTTCAACTGCAAAATCAAGTTCATTCCAGGAAAATTGAGATCTAAGTGGCCTGGACTGTTCTTAGTCTTGAAAGTCTTTCCATATGGGATAGTGGAGCTACAAGGGTAGCAATCAACATTCAAGTTTATTTGAAAAAGGTGCAAGCTGTACACATAGGAGAGGAGATTGCCAAGGAAGCCTCTTACTCACTCTAAGATGCTTGATCAACCAGTTGAAGAGTCTTACTCTGTACTTTAAATGGAGGAACTTGTGGGGGAGTTGACCCCAAATTAGGATAGATTTCATTTATCGGTATCAGTCAAGAACATTTTTCAATTCCCCAAATAAACTTGTCATGGATGAATGTAATAATGTAGACCCTCATAGATACATATCACCATCTCTGTAGGTACAAACCAAAGAAGATAAATTTATGCAGAAATCTAGAAAGACACGACATGTCTTAATTGTTACACATCATGTCGTCAATCACAGAAGTGACGAATATGTATATTTTTAAAGATGCACCATTCGTAGTATATTCCACATGACGTGTAAGATCACAGACAATGCTCGCTAAAATCAAGCACGATGTTTTTTTAATCAAACACGGTGTGTCATACCAATCACTCTTTAAATTTTTCTGGAATAACACACTGTGTGTCCTTATTTGACACGACATGTAGATATCAAGTAAAGGGTGCACAAATTCCAACTGTAATGTCACATGACGTGTCTTTATTTTCACATGACACGTCATTATCAAGTTGAAGATCGTGAATGTATATCTGGAAAATCACACGGTGTATTTTATATAGAAACACGACGTGTCTTTAGTTCATTAAAATGAAGCTATATTTCTGGGAAATAGCACACCGTGTCTTTATTTGCACACGACATGTCGTAGCAGTGAAGGTGACTCAAACCTTGATTTTTGGAATCTCACACGACGTGTTTTAATTTCTACATGTTGTGTGGTTTGCAATAAAAGCTCATTCAAAGACAAGCAGGAAACCTCTGTAAAAGAACATGTCGTGTCCTAAAAAAGACATGCCGTGTCCAAGGATGATAAAGGGTGTTTTTAACCCTAATTGCAAGCTGCCACTCTCACACTAACTTTAAACCAGTCGTGTGTATCATCCATGTGTGATCCAACGACCATGTGCACCGCCACCATCTCACACAAGAAGGAGCTTCCACCACCACAAGCACAAGCTAGGATTGCGAACAATGCCTCCATCGTCTCTGCTTCTTCTTCTTCTTCTCCACCTACTTCCAAAGGCACGTCGGAAGCAACCAAGAACCACCGTGTGAAAATACCATCGTCTTCAACCTTTGGCTTCCGAAATGCCCCAAGTACACGTCGTGTTTTTCCTAACACACGTCGTGTACTACCCCCCATTCAAAAAACCCTTATGCCTAGATACATGTCGTGTCCTTCTTCATACACACCGTGTTCAGGCTTTCTTCAGCAATATCTTTAGCAACAATGGAACCCTTGAAGCAAACTTCCAACCGCAAGAATGACGCAATCTCTTCCTCAACCACGAACTACGTCTCCTCGGCCCATTTCAGGGTGACGACAGAAGAAGACCCCGCCTATCAATTCCTTATCCTAGGTAGGGTCCTCCCTACCCGTTTTGCATGCAAAGATACTACTAAAGCTCTGGGGTTCATGAATGAGATCAAGGACAACCTCAAAGACATTGGCCTCAAGTACATCTACTTTTTGGTAACGAAAACTTACCCTCGCCTTGTCTATGATTTCCTTACTACTCTTAAGGTTGAGGAATACCCATAACATAGGCTCGATCCCTATGCCTTGATCAGTTTCTATCTACTGGGCCGGAGTTATAGAATCACCTTCCAAGAATTTTGTGAGCTTTTAGAGTGCAAATACGGGGGTGCTCTAGCCTACCCTCTCGCCTTTGAAAGTGATGCCTTCTGGAATGAACTCACAGATGAAGAGCAACACAATGCTGCTAAGGCCAGAGCTTCTGCCACCCACATCTCCATTTTATTTTACCTCCACTGCCTGCTCATCACATGCATCTTCTCTAGGAAAGAAACACAAGACATATGCGAGAGACAAGAATTGATGTTTTTACGGGGTATGGTCAATGAGTTCCAAATCAATGCAGGATACTTCATTCTCACCTAATTCTTGGACATCAAGAAAATCAAGAAGAGAGAATCCAGGGACATTGTAAAGAGGTGAGATCACCTCCTTACTAAAATTTAAAGGAAATACAAAACATCCACTTTTTTTCAAAGAAAAATAGACCATGTTGAATGTATGTATAATATTCCAAGTAAATAAGCATGATGCAAATACATATAAAATGTCAATAGCAACCGAAAGAAACTAGTTATTACATTTCTTATGAACTCTTGTTCACTACATGAGTTTCTTTGAAAAAGAAAAGAACATAAAAGAAACAATGGGATCTAGCAACAAGCAAACTAGTCATCCTTGATAGCAAAACTTGAATCTACTACTCCTGAACTTGGTCCTCTTGGCCTTGTTCAGCACCTTAATCTATCCCTGGGTGGTTGGGAAATCAACCCGCAAAAGGGAAAGAAAAATAAGGTATGTCTCAGAGAAAATGAACAAGAACAAAAGATAAGAAAATTATAAAGAAATAGGGCTAATATTTCATCATAAGATGAAGAAAGTCAAAAGAATGAGGAATAAGTAAATAGATGCTTACCTTAACAAAAATAGTAAAAAGGTTGCATGCATGATTAATGTTGACTACCTAAACTATGTAGGGTTGAGGCACCTACCTAACCTCAACCAATAGGTGAGGGAGAGTAACACATTCCAATCACTTATAATTTTTCTATATTGGGGAGAGTAAAACATTCCCCAAGGCGAATTTACACATGCCCTAATTATTGGTGGTTGTACAAAAGTACCACTACTCTAGTTTAATAGTCTAATAAAACCAACAAAATAAGAAATATGGAAAGTATAAGCATCAAATAATTATAGACATGGAAGTGGGGTACAAGACCCAAGAAACAAACATTAAAACCGATTTTGAGGCAATTATAGCTAAAGAATTGTCAAAAAGGAAAATTAGGGTTTTATGATAGCCTCATTAGGGAAACTAGGTTAAGTTACATATTTCCCCAACTTAGGTGTAAGGAAAGCACATACCTTTTCTTAAGAGATCCAATTACTCATTCTTCACTACTTTAATCGATTCCAAAGATTGTTTCCCTATTTTAAATGTTTAAACAAGAATTAGGGTTTACTCATGTATAAAGGCAAGGAAACCCAAACTTTTGGACTTTTCAAACAAAACCTCATTTTTGACCCTGAAACTATCACCATTATCTTAGTTAGTTTTTTTATTAAGAAAACATATAATTTTGTATATTTTGGAGTTGTACATATTTAGGTGTATTTTTGGTGATTTTTAATCTTTTATTTCATTTTCTAAAAATCACTTTCAACAAAACTCGAAATCATCCTTTGGAACTATTTTTATTAGAAAGACGAGATTTTTCCAAGTTCAGAACATATTTTGGTTTCAATTTTGGACATAGGAATAATTAGTTATGATTTTACAAAAATCAGCCAATATGAGCATGCCACATAGGCAAAACCAATTGCAAAGCACCAAAGCAAAGCAAAGAGGGGACCCGCATTGCTGACTTAGCTTAATCAGAGCTGGCCAAGTCAAGAGTCGAAGGCGCGGCCTTGACTCGCCCCAAAGCAAAATAAAACAGGGCGAAAAGACACCTCTTCCCCAAGGTGGAAAACGAGGGAAAGAAGAGCAATGAGAGGGCATAATGGGTATTTCATCTAGGGGATTGTCTCCCACAACATTTTGCATCATGTTTGGCACTCGAGCTTGCTGTGAGACCCCAAATTTCGGGCAAAACTATGACAGGAGACCAAAATTGAAATCGCGAGCAAGAAAAGAAAAAGGAAAGGAAGTCGAACTCATCGAGGGTTCTAATTCACCCAGAGACCACGAGGAGAAGGAGAATGCTCCACTGCAAGCAAAAGGATAAAACTCAATCATCGACGAACAACCATAAGAGCACGAGGGAAATTGGGGGTATGGTTGAGTTGCAAGGGAACCTAGCAAGCCCCGGGTAGGGGTATTTATAGGTTGGGTTGAGGGTTTAAGTGAAGAGAGTAGAGACCAAACTTATGAGGATACTACATTTTGGGTTTTCCCAAAATAATCCAGAAAACCCCCACAAAGCATGGATCAACATGTGCGGAATCATATTAAGAAACTGTAGGATAAGAAGTCATGAAAAAAGGTTGAGTAGAGAGGAAGAAATCACGATTTTAAAATCGTGTTATGACTGATCTGATTTTCCTATTCAATCACGGGCTAGACGATGGTGGAGGACCATCAGATCGTAGGTCGCGATCATCTACTCGCATCCTAGCCTTCCATTGGTGCAAAAAAGAGAAAAATAGAGGAAAAATACCGCATGCCAAGATAAATGCAATCCTAAACCAAATAGGACTAAAGTGTGAATATTTTATTACCCTTTTTCTCTCTCCTCATTTGAAGGGGCAAACATGTTCCAAATTTAATGAAAATTGACACTTTGACTATTTTGAAGTGTAGAATTCAAATATGAAATTAGTTTTGCCTTTTGGGAAATTTTAATGGGTTAAATAATTCAAAACTTGTTTTCTCTTTCCTCCTTCATTAATGGTGATAATATTTCCCAAATTTGATCAAACTTCACCCACAAGTCACCCTAAGTGCCTTGGATACGAATTTTCCATTATTTTCACATGTTGAGATTATTTGTTCATTTATTTAATATATTGAAGGTTCTACACACTTTCTCTCTCCAAATTTTACCCTTTAAACAAATATTCTCCAAATTGAGTGAAAATTCACCCAAAGGTATATTTTAATGTATAGAACACAAATTTGGAATCCATTGTTACTTTTGGAGTCAATAAAGATTTTATTTTGCATATTTAAGTTATCTCCTATTACCCTTTCAACTAATACAATGATAATTACCAATTGTCCAAAAGTTATAAAACTTATCACCCAAGAAAACTTATACTCAAAGGACACAAATTTGGGTTTAGAATTATCTTCTAAGTTCCACTTTTATAATTTTTAGGAAAATTGTCCTTTTATTCACTTAGTGGGAAAATAAATTCATTTATTGTGACATTATCCTCTCCTTTCTACACAAAAGCCATAGAAAATTCTAGATTGATTTTTATTTTATTCTTATCTCTATTATGTGGTCATTTTGCAAATTAAACCCAATCAACAAACTTTTACTTAGATATTTGTGCTTTACTCCTTACAAAGTAAAATATTGGGAACAAGTGTACAGAAAACCTTAATAATTTCCACTAATTCTACTTCTAGGACAAAGGAAAGAAAATCTCAGAAAAAGGCTGAAACGAATATTATACATGGATTTCAATTCATTACAACACTCCATCCATTAAAAAGGATTTCATCCCCAAAATCTCGTACAAAAAGAGAAGGGTGAGTACGTAACATCTTATCTTTAAGCTCTCAAGTGGTTTCTTCCAAACCATGATACTACCACAAAACCTTCACCAACTCAATCTCCTTGTTTTTCAATTGTTTAACTCAGGAATAAAGAATCTTCACAGATAACTCTCCATATGTCAGATTCTCTTGAATCTCCAGAGGTGCAACTGAGAGTACATGAGAAGGGTCCTTCACATACTTTCTTAGCACAGAGACATGAAACATATTATGGATCTTATCATACGTAGGAGGAAGAGCTAAACGGTATGAACAGTCTCCCACCTTATCCATGATCTCAAACGGTCCAACATAATAGGGACTAATCTTTCCTTTAATTTTAGACCTCACAATAGAATGTATAGGTTTGATCTTCAAGAAAGCATAGTCACCTACTAAGAAATTCACGTCAGACCTTTTCTTATCAGCATACATCTTCTGTCGATCTTGAGTAGCCTTCATACACTTCTTGATCAACTAAACCTTATCTATCATCATCTTCATATCATCAGACTTCACTAGGGATCGTTCCCCCACATCATCCCAATGGAACGGAGAACGACAAGGTCTTCCATATAAAGTTTTATAAGGTGGCATACCAATACTAGCTTGGTAGCTATTATTATAAGAAAACTCTTCCAATGGAAGAAAAATATCCCATACACATCCATAATCCATAATGCAGGCACGAAGAAGATCTTCCAAAATTTGCACTGTTCTTTCAGATTGACCATCGGTTTGAGGATGATAGGCCATACTGAAATGCAAGTCAGTACCCATCTCTGCCTAAATCTGACTCCACAACCAAGAGGTGAATGTTGGGTCACAATCGGACACTATCACTTTAGGAACTCTCTGCAGACGAATGATCCAATCCACGTACAACTGATCCATCTCATCAACCTTGTATGTGGACTTGAAAGGCAAAAAGTGGGCAGATTTAGTAAGTCGATCAATCACAACCCACACAACATCAAAACCCTTCCTAGTTTTAGGGAAAAAAATGAAAAAGTCATGGAAATCTTCTCCCATTTCCATTTTGGAATCTCAAGAGGGTGCAAAAGATCACCAGGTCATTGATGCTCGATCTTTACTTGTTGACAAGTCAAACACTTCAAGACAAATATAGTGATATCCTTCTTCATGTTCTTCCACCAAAAACTTTGCTATAGATTTTTGTACATTTTGGTAGTACCAGGATGTATGGTGTACTTAGACCCATGGGCTTCACTCAAAACCTTCTATCGCAAGTTCCCAACTTCAGGTATCCACAACCTTTTTTGGAAACATATAACCCCAGCCACTCCAACTGAAAAGTCAAACTGTGGTTTCTCAGCTAAGGATTTCATCTCCTCAAGCTCAGGACTTCCAAGCTGTGCAACAACAACTTCTGAAATCCAAGAAGGTAAAATGGAAAAACTAGACATGTGAACACACAACTTCTTAGCATCTTCATCATCAACAGGCTGTGGTTGCCAACAGGAAACAAACTCCAGGTTCATGGTAGAACATACCGCACTCTTCTTTTGACTTAAGGCATCAATGACTACCTTCACTTTACCGGGATGATAGGTAATGGTAAAGTCGTAGTCCTTGAGATACTCCATCCATCTACGTTGCCTCAGATTCAGATCCTTCTATGTCAACAGATACCTCAAAATTTTGTGATCTGAGAAAACTTTGAACTTCACTCCATACAGATAGTGTCTCCAAATTTTTAAAGCATGCACAATAGCTGCTAGCTCTAAATCATGGGTAGGCCAGTTTTCTTCATTAGGTTTCAACTGGCATGAAACATAGGCAATCCTTCAATCCTCTTGCATTAAGAAACACCCTAACCCTTCTTAGAAGCATCTGTGAAAATAATGTAGGGTTTGACTTCAACAGGTAGAGTAAGAACAAGAGCAGACGTCAAATAACTTTTTAACTTCTAAAAACTATCCTAGAATTCAGGTGTCCAAACAAACTTGACTTCTTTTCTTATCAAATTTGTCAGAGGAAGAGCCAACTCGGAAAAACTCTTGATAAATCTCTAATAGTAACATGCTAAACTGAGGAAACTATCGATCTCAGATGGGGTCTTTGGAGCTTTCCACTTGGTCACAGCTTCTACCTTTGCAGGATCAACAACAATATGTCTGAAAGAATTCACATGACCTAAGAACATCACTTCCTTGATCTAGAACTCACACTTTGAGAATTTAGCATACAATTAATTCTCTCTCAGTGTGTTCAGAACAATCCTTAGATGTTCACGATGTTGTTCTTCAGATTCGGAGTAGACGAACACATCGTCGATGAACACCACTACGAACTGATCAAGGTAAGGAAGAAACACTCGATTCATCAAGTCCATGAAAGCAGCAGGGGCATTAGTCAATCCAAAAGGCATGACCAAGAACTCGTAATGCCCATAACGTGTTCTAAAAGTTGTCTTCAAGATATCCTCATCCTTCACGTGTATTCGGTAGTAGCCACTTCATAGGTCCATCTTCGAAAACACAGTGGCTGACTTCAGCTGGTCAAACAGATCGTCGATTCTAGGTAAAGGATATTAGTTCTTTATCGTCACTTGATTAAGCATATGATAATCCATGCACATACGCAATGAACCATCCTTCTTCTTCACAAACAAGATAGGGGCTCTTGATGGTGAAATAGTAGGGTGAATAAAGTCCATGTCGAGAAGCTCATGAAGCTACTTTTTAAGCTCAACGAGTTCTGTAGGGGCCAAGCGATAAGGAGGCTTTGACATGGGAAAAGTTCCTGGTGCAAGATCGATGGAGAACTCCACCTCCCAGGTTGGGGGCAAGCTAGGAAACTCCTCAATAAAAACATCAGGGAAGTCCTTCATTACATCAATGTGTTTGAGAGCAGGGGGTGTATCCTCAAGGACTATAGAGGCTAAGAAAGCTCTACACCCTTATGACACAAGCTTTTCGGATTTGATGGTGGAGATGACAAACTACCGATCCTTTCACTTCATACTCTTGACACACATTCTTCCCACAATAGGATGTAACAAACTAACTTTTGATACCTCACAAAACAAAACAACTTTGTACCTCTTCAACCAATCCATTCCCAGGATGACATCAAAGGTGGTCATGTGAAGTAAGATGAAATCTGAGGGAAACATTATACCAGAGATACAGAGGTCCATGGTCAGAAGTTTAAGATAAGAAGAGAAGATCCTACCACTAGGGGTTTTAACATCTAAAACATGATCCATATATTCTAATTCTATCTCTAACAGGGAAGCAAACTCAGAAGATATGAACGTATTCGATGAACCAGAATCAAAGAGAGCTTTAACTGGATGCATATTAAGATGTAAGGTACCTTTGATGACTTCATTATCTCCTTCAACTTCCTCAGCATTAAGGGCAAAAACCCTTCCATTCCGCCTATCCACAGGTGGCTTTCGACCTTGCCGGTTCTGGTTGTTGCTTCTCAGAGGAAAATTTTGTCGTTGTTGTGGCTACTGAGCAGGCTTCTGAACTGGAGCTGGTCCTCGCCCAGGCTGAGGACAGTTGGGTCAGATGTGTCTAGCTTGACCACACTCATGGAAGATAGGTGTAGGTCGATCATCTCTACGGTGTTGACCTTTTCTAGTAGGGAACCTTCCTAGCGGGTGAGAATGCAAGCAATAGTTGCACCTGTCATGTCCTTGGCTTCCACCAACATTCTTTCTGTTGTTGTTGTTGTTGTGCTTGGAAGACTAGAATCCAGAATAATACTCGATTGCCAAACCCTCGAGAAATAGGGTTGATCTCCTTTCAGCTCCAAGGTCTACCGCATAGCGCTCCAGGAGGTGGAAACATTGCACGTACTCTGAGACGCTCATGCTTCCTTGATGCAGGCTGTAGAACTCTACCTCCTTCTTCTTCAGAAAGTGGGTTAGATGTACTTCTCATGGAACATCTTGAGGAACTGCTCCTATGTCATGCTAGCGGTATCACGATTATGAGCCATACCCATCCACTAGATACGTGCCGACCTATCCAACACGTAAGACACAAAATGAACCTTCTGGTGAGGAGGGCACACCATGCCCTTGAAGGTACGCTTCAAAGACAAAACCCAGTCATCAACTTTATCCACTATGTTTGGCTCACTCTCGCCCTTGAAGTATGGTGGTTGCATCTTGATGAAGTCCGTGAGGGTGAACTCCTTTGGTTTGGCTGCAGCAGCCACATCATTGGAAAGTTTCCCCACCAAAGTAGTCATGCGTAGTTGGCACAACATGGTCAGCTCTTGCTCATGGGTCAGGAGAGGGGTGCCAACATGGGCAGTAGGGACTGTCCAAGTGTTCGAGGGAGTCACCGGAGTGTCCCGATTGTCGGTGTTACCATATTTGGCCCTAGAAGCAGAGTTGTTCATGTCTCCAAATAAATCTCCCTTCCTGAAAGATAAGGGTATGTCATAAGATAACAGGAGTAGGTAACATGGATGTCTAAGGCTACTATTGCCTCTGAGCATACTATTTCAGGCATTCAGTATCAGCGCATGCCAGGACGATATCATTTGGATCTGGTAGTCCCCGAAAACCAAGTTAGTGGAGTGGAGGAAAATATTTCCAGCCCCCAGACCCTGATCCATTCTAGACACCCTTGCATTCAACTTATGTCCTAGTAGTTTCCCAACAGGCTCTGATACCATGCTATAAAGAGGCGAGATCACCTCCTTACTAAAATTTAAAGGGAAAAAACATCCACTTCTTTTTTCAAGAGAAATAGACCATGTAAAATGTATGTATAATATTCCAATTAAATAAGTATGATTCAGATACATATAAAATGTCAATAGCAGCAGAAAGAAACTAGTTATTGCATTGCTTATGAATTCTTGTTCACTACATGAGTTTCTTTGAAAAAGAAAAGAACATAATAGAAACTATAGGATCTGGAAACAAGCAACCTAGTCATCCTTGATAGAAAAACTAGAATCTACTACTCCTAAACTTGGTCCTCTGGGCCTTGTTCAACACCTTGATCTATCCCTGGGTGGTTGGAAAAGAACCCAACAAAATGGAAAGAAAAATAAGGTATGTGTTAGAGAAAATGAACAAGAACAAAAGATAAGAAAACTATAAGGAAATAGGGCTAAGATTTCATCATAAGATGAAGAAAGTCAAAAGAATGAGGCCTAAGTAAATAGATGCTTGCCATAACAAAAATAGTAAAAAGTTTGCATGCATGATTAATATTGACTACCTAAACTATGTAGGGTTGAGGAAACTACCTAGCCTCAACCAATAGGTGAGGGATAGTAACACATTCCAATCACCCATAAATTTTCTATATTGGGGAGAGTAACACATTCCCCATGGCGAATTTACACACGCCCTAACTATGGGTGGTTGTACAAAAGTACCTCCATAGTTTAATAGTCTAATAAAATCAACATGCTAAGAAATATGGCAAGTATAAGCATCAAGTAATTATAGACATGGAAATGGGGTACAAGATCCAATAAATGAACATTAAAAGTGATTTTGAGGAATTATAGCTAAAGAATTGTCAAAAAGGAAAATTAGGGTTTTATGATAGACTTATTAGGGAAACTAGGTTAAGTTACATATTTTCCCAACTTAGGTGTAAAGAAAGAACATACCTTTTCCTAAGAGATCTAATTACTCCTTCTCCACTACTTTAATTGATTCCAAAGATTGTTTCCCTATTTTATATGTTTAAACATGAATTAGGGTTTACTCATGTATAAAAGCAAGGAAACCTTAACTTTTGGAATTAAAAAAACTTATTTTGACCTTGAAACTATCACCGCTATCTTAGTTAGGTGTTTCTGATTAAGAAAACATATAATTTTGTATATTTTTGAGTTGTAAATATTTAGGTGCATTTTTGGTGATTTTTAATCTTTTATTTCATTTTCTAAAAATCACTTTCGACAGAACTCGAAATCATCCTTTTGAACTATTTTTATTAGAAAGATGAGATTTTTTTCGAGTTCAGAACATATTTATTTATTTATTTTGGACATAGGAATAATTAGTTATGATTTTATGAAAATCAGCCAATAAGAACATGCCACGTAGGCAAAAGCGATTGCAAAGCACCAAAGTAAAGCAAAGAGGGGACCTGCATCACTGACTTGGCCCAATCAGAGCCGTCCAAGTTAGAACTCAAAGGGGTGGCCTTGACTCACCCCAAACCAAAATTAAACTAGGTGAAAAGACACCTCTGCCCCATAGTGGAAAATGAGGGAAAGAAGAAAAACGAAAGGGCATAACAGGTATTTCACCCAGGGGATTGTATCCCATAGTAGCTCATTCCATGGCTGGTGCTCGAGGTTTCTATGAGGCCCCAAATTTTGGGCAAAACTATGACAAGCGACCAAAATTGAAATCACAAGCAAGAAAAGAAAAAGGAAAGGAAAGGAAGTCGAACTCATCGAGGGTTCCGATTCACCCAGAGACCACGAGGAGAAGGATAATGCTCTGCCACAAGCACAAGGACAAAACTCGATCACCGAAAAACAACCACAAGAGCATGAGGGAAATTGGGGGTAAGGTTGAGTTGCAAGGGAACCCAGCAAGCCTCAGGTAGGGGTATTTATAGGTTGGGTTGAGGGTTTATGTGAAGAGAGTAGAGACCGAACTTGTGAGGAGACTACGTTTTCGGTTTTCCCAAAATAATCCACAAAACCCCCCACCAAATCTTGGATCAACATGTGTGGAGTCGTATTAGGAAACTGTAGGAGAAGAAGTCACGAAAAAAGGTTGAGTAGAGAGGAAGAAATCACAATTTGAAAATTGTGTAGTGACTGATCTAATTTTCCTATTCAATCATGAGCTAGACGATGGTGAAGGACCGTCAGATTGTGGGCCATGATCATATGCTTGCATGGCCATCCACTGGTATGAAAAAGATAAAAATAGGGGAAAAATACCGGGTGACAAGATAGATGCAATCCTAAACCAAATAGGACTAAAATCTAGATATTTTAATTTCCCTTTTTCTCTCTCCATGTTTGAAGGGGCAAACATGTTCCAAATTTAATTAAAATTGACACCCTGACTGATTTGGAGGTGTAGAATCTGAATATGAAATTAGTTTTTCCTTTTGGGAACTTTTAATGGGTTAGATAATTCAAAACATATTTTCACTTTCCTCCTTCATTAATGGTGATAAGATTCCCCAAATTTGATGAAACTTCACCCACAAGTCACCCTAAGTGCCTTGGATATGAATTTGTCATTAGTTTCACATGTTGAGATTATTTGTTCATTTATTTAATATATTGAAGGCTCTATACACTTTCTCTCTCCAAATTTTACCCTTTAAATAGAAATTCTACAAATTGAGTGAAAATTCACCCAAAGGTATATTTTAATGTGTATAACTCAAATTTGGCATCCATTGTTACTTTTGGAGTCATTAAAGATTTAATTTTGTATTTTTAAGTTGTCTCCTATTTTCCCTTTCAACTAATACAATTATAATTACCATTTTTTCAAAAGTTGTAAAACTTATCACCCAAGCAAACTTATACTCAAAGGAAATGAATTTGGGTTTAGAATTATCTTCTAAGTTCCACTTTTATAATTTTAGGCAAAATATCCTTGTATTCACTTAATGGGAAAATAAATTCATTTATTGTCGCATTATCCTCACCTTTAGGATTTTCTCTCTTTTCCACACAAAATCCATAGAAACTTCTAGATCAATTTTTATTTTATTCTTATCTCTCTTAAGTGGTCATTTTGCAAATTAAACCCAATCAGCAAACTTTTACTGAGATATTTGTGCTTAACTCCTTACTAAGTAAAATATTGGAAACAAGTGTACACAAAACCTTAATAATTTCCACTAATTCAACTTCTAGGACAAAAGGGAAAGAAAAGCTCAGAAAAAGGCTAAAACTAATATTATACATGGATTTCAGTTCATTACATACATCATGCGAGGATGATTAATTACCCTTCTAGCCACCAAACTTGAAGTGGACATGACGGGCCTAGAAGCCACACAAGGCAGGAACCTGGTGAACATTCAGTACATGATCTCTATAGGGCTGATCAGTAGGGTCCCCAAAAATGACGCCACGTTTTGACAATATTTTGACAACGATCAATACATTGACCTGCCTGATTGGGAGAACATTACTTTGACCAACAAGGACAATTGGAAGGTTGATCTTAGTGGCTAAGACGATGAAGCTGTTGCAACTGAAGATCAAAATACTCCAACAACTCAACCATGCATAGTGGTTCCAGTCTCCACTAGCACTCAGACAAAGTACACTTGTGTGATGGATGATGTTAGGAATCTTTATGGCTATGCTCAGTAGATGTTTGACCATATGGATAGCCGCCTCAATATGATGGGGCAATAGTATTTTGTGATGCACGACATGTTCCAGCGCGTGAATATGTGGCACATCTCTGAGGCCCACTATCCAATGCCTCAATCGTACCACCCTACACTACCGCCACAGTATCCCACGCCCACTCCATAGCCTATGCCGATCGACATTCTAGATGATGATGATATTGACAATTAGTTTTTCCCTAATGCTCATGGGGGAGCTGGTCCCTCCTACTAATGCCATCCATGACCGGTACCCGGTTGCATCTTTTTTGGGTTTGATTGATGCAATGAGGACACTGCAAATTTCAAGGTTAGGAGGGTGCAACCGGCTAGTAATGTAGTTGTTTAGTTGTTTTTCACTTTCTAGTTCTTTAGTTTTTGTCTCTAGTTTCTATTTCTATTTTCAGTTTTTCCTTTTCTCTAGGCAAGTTTAATATGATGTGAGGCTCATTTTTTGTAATAAACTAGCTTGCTTCACAAGTTTGAACTATCTTGTCCTCCCTCATCAGAATTTTCAATTGAAGAAATTATAAGAGCATGCATGAATCAAATGAAAATTTTATGGTCACTAACACATGTTTAAATGTCAGATTTATGTTTTATCCTGAAATTTCACCTTTTCATCTTGGATTGCCTAATATATATAATTGGTAACAAATTTTATGAATATGTCAACTTTGTAACAATATTTACAACACAAGATAATTTTGCCAAACTCTCAATGATTTTACAACCACCCCTTTCAGTGAATTTTTTTAAAAACAAATGAATGGAATCCATGAGATGTTACAATTTGGTTAACTCTCTTCTATTTTGAGAAAAATAAGTGAATCCCTCCACCGATTTAACTCACATTCTAGTTTACTTCACCTAAATTACCCCATAAAATATGGTTACAACCACCCACATTTCATACTAACCTAGTGTAAGTCCGATCTGGCCACGATGGTTAGGTGATATATCCTAAAAGAGGGTAAAATTCCCTAACCGGTGCTCCTTGTGTGGATAATCCTACATTAGTAGCTGAATGCCCGAATCACCAATCCAATATCACATCTTTTGGGAAAACAAGAAGAGAGAGTTAAAGTTTGCTAACATAAACTAAGATTCCATCATTTGCATTAGTAATAGCTGAAGGTTTCATTGCACATTCAATGATTGTTTGTCCTACTCATGCAAGTTCCTTCTAGTGCTTCCTAGTTGACTGCTTCATTTAATGTGTTACTATCCTTGCTAAACTTAATTTTCTTTCTTGGATGTTTAAGCTGAAACCAAGGCTATGAGTAAAAATCTGATAATTATGGTTTGCTTGATCCCTTTTATATCTTCCATTTCATTTGATTTGTACATGAGCTTTACATTTTCTTCATTTGTGTCCTATGCTCTTTTTTTTCTTGAGGACAAGCAATAGTTAAATCTTAGGGGGATTTGATGTGCGTATTTCATATCTAATTTTGCACACATCCGCACACAAATTCGGTTCATTATTCCTTCCATTTAGCCTCTAATCATACTTAACTTGCCATGTTTTATCTATTTTACTTGTTGCACAATGTTGAATGTAGACACACATTCAAAATGCCAAATTGGAGATAGCCCAACTCAAATCCGACCTCAATGGGACCTCCCCTTGATTTGTAGCTGACTCGGAGTTCATTATTGAAGAAACAACATTGAACATGGTGTGTCTTATTTAAGACATGACGTGTAATTCCCCAGAAAGTCCCACTCAACAATGAACATGCTATGTGTTATTCAATAGACAGGCATGTAAGATTCTAGCAGCCTCAATGCTCGAAGTGCAGAGTAGATGGCATGTTGTGTCCTTGTTAAGACACGACGTGTCCTTACAATCTAGAGGCCTACTTCGACTTGCTTCCAATGCACACAGGCGTGCACTTAATTGAGCACACCATGGGACTTATGCCCAAATTGACTCCCGTGACACCTACACATCATGTCTCTAACAGAACATGTCATGTATTTCTTGTGTAGTAGTAGTAAGTCAACAAGTTACACAGAGACATGACATGTCCCCTTAAAGACACATCGTGTCATTATCAATTTTTGTAGAAATAAGAAACATCCACCCCTTATTTCAACAGAGGAATGCAACCTTTTGGGTGGTTATCACTCTTCATTTTGCAAGAACTTTTCATCCAAGAGAATATCCAGAGCATAGGAAGGCGATTTTGGGTGGAAGAAGAGGTTTTCTTGGAAAAGTGCCTCCATTCAACTTCATCTCTTCTCCATTTCTTCTCCAAAGGTGCAACAAAGATATTCTCCTCACACAAGCTTCTTGGGAGGGAGGATTGTCTGAGTTGGAGCATCTATAAGGGTGGAATCTCATCCTCTATCCGGAATTCTACTTTCCCTTGGCTACACTTTTGGTTCCTTTAGCTTTTTCTTCTCTTAACCATGCAAAACTCTAAAAATTCTACAATGTGTTTGTGCATCTCCATTATGGATGAGTAGAAATCTTTTCTTGGATATGGGAGAGTACTCCCCATGATATTAGTCATGTGAACTCGAAAACTATATCTTATGTTAGTCAAATTGCTTATATGTGGATGCCAAAAGTGATTTGTTGCTTGTATGTTTGTCTGGCCATCTTTTATACATGTTTTATGCGTTCTTGTACTATTTGGGAGAATATATGAGGAAGTAGGGAGTAGGATTCATGGCAATATTCTCTTGACCATGGGAATGGTTGGAGTATGTTTAGTGTTTTAGATTGTGTTCAAATCTAGCATAAACATGAGAGTGTTATGCTATGAAGAGAACCATCTCATGCCACCGAGAGGATCATGATGATGACAATCTCCTTGCAAATTGACTGCATGTTTAAATTTTGTAGTAATGCATGATGTGATGGTGTGGTAGTGAAATCCCATATCTAGGATTATCTAATTTCTGATTTGAACTAAACCCAAGTTCTTTATTGTTACTTTCCTTTAGCTATTTGTAATCAACTCAAGTTTTATAATTCAACCAAGATTAATGAAAGTTAATGATTCTGTGCCTGACTAACCTAGATCCCTGAGTTCGACACTCGACTACAATTGACCCCATACACTTGTGGGTGATAAGTGAGTTGTGACCTTTATTTTAAAAATCCAATAGTTTGCCATGAATGGCAGTGGTATCACATGATGTCATGACATGTTTGTATTACGAATGTTTTATATCTTTTGATGTTGTACTATGGCCTAAATTTTGTAGGATTTGTCTGTGATTTGTACGTTTTAACTTCATTGATGTTAAAGGACACCTAATTGACATAACTAATCAAGTGGAACCTAATCATGTAGTTTTCCCTCTGCCATAGATCCATATTCAACATTAGTTCTTGCTAGATGGTGAAACATGTTCTCCCTTAGTGGAAGCTTGGAGCTGTATACTATTGATTATACACATTTCACAAGATTGGTTGTGGCCCATACCCTAGAAGGAGAATTGTCAAGGTCGTATCTTAGTGATGTGACTTAGTCTGTACTTATGATATTTCACATGAATGGATGTGGGCCATACCCTGATAGGAGTGAGACTGTGGGTCGTAGCTCAGTTTCACTAGAGTCGTGCCTATATATCCATGCGAGATAGGTTGTTTTTGTAGTTAGACTTTATATGTCACTGTGGAAGACTCAGACCGATAAGGTGTGTGGGGAGATCATTGGATTCCCACTCTTCCAATGATCTTATATGGAACTGACTCAGACTTAGTAGTGGTCAGTTGGAGCATGAGTGGTATAACTCATCTCCTCAGTGCATAATAAAGACGTAACACTGCTATGTAGCGTATTTGTGTAGGACCAAATAGAAAGAATAACATTGGATGAAGGCTTGTCTTGCTTTGAACAGTTTTTTTGATAGAGAATATACATGTTTTTCATATTCATTCATAAATTGGAAGGTGATCTTCTTCTCAGTTATAGCTACCTAAAACTATATATATGATTATAACTGCCTCACACACATTGTTTAGTTGAATCTACTTATCATGTTGTAGCTGTATTACTTGCCCTTATTTATTATATATCTATGCTTATAATAACATCAATGGAGAGTTATATCTCCCACTAAGATTTGGATCTCACCCCATGGGTTTCCACATCTTTTAAGTGGTCATGCACGAGGAGGTAGAGATCGTGCAATTGAGGAAGAGCAGTAGCAAGAGCAGTAGCTAATAAGGTTAGATGTGTTGCTAGTTTTGGGTGGTAGAGTCCTAGAGTCATCCTTGTACACTCAGGTCCGTAGGGGTTTTTCTCCATGTGTTTTGTAGACATGATATCAGTACAAGGCTTTTGGCTTGTGACCCATGCATGTGAGATATGGTATGCATACATGTATATATTGGAACATGTTCCTCATGAAACAGGTTGATGACAGGAATGTTAGAGAACAATGATGATGAAAGCACCATGGTATATGTTATGTGATACAAGTGTCCTATTGAGGACTTATCTATGAAGGTTTTTCAGTTTGTGGTGCTTTATGCAATCAATTTTAGTTTCTTGTGTTTTTTGGTAATACAAATGTTAATGTTGTTTCCACACTTTTGTTTTGAGTTATCTCATCTTGTGTGGTGTTAGGTATCACATGAAACATAATAAACTAAAGAACAATAACTCTAACACTTCCCATCATGCTGGAGTATGGATGAAATCCATATCTACTTACAAGACACTATTAGACAATATGATAAATAGAAAATAAATATGTTTATCCCCATATAAAACTTTCACCCCCCCTTAAACACAACTCTCCAACTATTAAATGATTTGATGATGCCTCCTTTAAAGTTATGTTCAGCAAGCTAGAAATATTGGAGCTTTGGAGAAGATCTTCTGAAGTGCATGTGGAATGAAGAATATCGCCATTAATTTAGAATAGACTATCAAAACACCATGACTACACCATCTTCACTAGAAAGGAATCTTTGATTCGAACAAGCACAATCAACTCATTACAAATGTAGTAGTAGAGGTATCTTCAAACACATATATGTTGAGGTGACAATGACTATTAAATATGATCCATCTAGAGTGTGACCTTGAGGGATGGACAAGAGTGAAGGACACAATCAAGGAAACCCAAGTAGATCATTATAATAACCATCTTGGCACTTGTGAAACATTAGATGCAACTTCTAGAAGACATGAAATAAAATAGCTCAGTGAAGATAAGATCAGACAAACCACTAACCTTGTAGGTTTAGTATTTTTAGGTTTGATGTTGATGATCTTCTAAAAGTAACCTTCCATTTTATGAGATGTAAAAGGAATACCAAACACCAATACCAAAGGGAATAATAGGCTGGAATAAGAACATCATGCTCTGTCCTAACACGTGTTAATGATTTGACTGAAATTCTTCAACTTGCATGGAAGTCGTAGCCAACAAGAATAAGGGTAGCACAAATTGCCTATTGGTTATATGTCCATATAGCCATCATGTGATGATTTCAAATGGGATACTTTGTACTTGATTTGATCAGACAATTCCACCGATTATATTTATTTAATATTGAGATAATTTTAAACTTAATAATGTCCTAAGAATGTTTTAACTCAATGACATATGGTTTGGGTTGAGGACCTTAACATGTGATCATATGTATAATTAGAGTTCTCATTCAAGTAATATTCATAGTCGGTTACTGTTGTGGATAGTATAGGATGAAAATAGTACAAAAGACTAGCATGTGTGGTGGTACCAACATTTAAAGAAAAGGAATAGGGTGCAGTTGAAAGAACTCGGTGGTATAAAAAGATGAATCGGTACTACTGACAATTCAATAATAGCGTTCTAAGATGGAATCAGTGCTACTAATGACAAAGTCAGTGGTACTGACTTGGACTGAAAAATTCAATAGGAGATGTCAGGGAGAATCTCAGTGCTATCGACACCTATGTGAGTAGTACAACCATTTCAAAGAGGACCACATAGTTGAGATAGCCTCGATGTGACTGACAACCTGTCAGTATTACCGACTTGTCATGACCAGGCCAGATTAAATATCACAGTTAATCTAATGGTTGTGACTTAATGACACCCTAAGTCATTTCTATGACTATAGGTACGACCAGACCTAGATATCATGTTCTTTTCCATTTCAAGACAACCGAGATCCAAGAGAGAAGAAATCAGAGGAGAAGACCATGTTTTGGATGATTTGTGCACCTCCAGTGGACATATTTGCACCTAGAAGACATCATATCACTCTGTTTGTCAGAGGGAGTCATCCAGTCCAGCTTCTTTAGGGGTTACTTTAGTTTTCTAATGTTTCTCACATTTTTCTTTCCTCTTCAAGGTGTATGACAATGAAAACCATGCAGGGCTAATCCCACTTGTTCCATAGGACCTGAGAGTAGCCCAGTTTGCATTGTACTTGAAGTTATGAATTAATATCTATATTTCTCATAATTTCTAGACATATCTCTACAATTTTTTCACAAATTATCTATTCTTGATCACCATAGGTGATTTATTAGACCATTAATTTATTCAATAGAGGGATTAAGGGTTGGACGGGTCATAGATTTACATATCTTAGACCATACACTAAGGCCTATAATTGTGAAAGGAATAACCCAGAGAATTTATTAAAGCACCTAACTAATTATTAAATCTCTATGAGAGTAGGGTTTTTATTAGATTTGGTAGTGGATTATGTTGCGAGAGCATGCAATTCTTGCTACAAGTCCCTTGGTCTAGGGTTAGGAGGAATAACTATTAAATAAGTGATATTAATTGCAATGTGAACTATGGTGAAGCCATAATCCTATGAAATCCATTTATTCTATGATCAAAACTAGTAATTTTAGTTTTAATACCTTGAATTTATATATTTAGTCACCAATCACTCTTTTCCTTTGGTCTAGTTGGTCATGTCACTGTTAACAGTAGTTTCTGGAGTCCCATTTTCCCTATGTTTGATGTATGGGCCTCTTTGGGCTTATATTACTTCAATACATGCACTTGCATTTTGCACGTGTAGTAAACACACTATCATGTTTTTGGCACCGTTGTCAGGTAAAATGGTGCATCCAATACTATGAGTGTTGTGACCGACCAGTGTAGGCCACACTTTTTTTTCCAATATTTTTAGAGTTGAACTTCAAATATTCATTCAATTATTAGTATCCAATGCTTACATTGAGCTTGCTATTTGCAGGTACTGGTGCATGGTGCAGATAAGAAGTACTGACTGTGGAGGGTCAACTCCATAGAGTGCTTTCTAGGAGGACTTCTTGTGTAGGGAAAGTGAGTACTGTGATTATGTGGGAGGACTCATATCAACCCCACCACCACAACCTACACATCTAGAATATCCAGAAATGGGTAACGATAATCCAATAGCTGAAGAGCAAACTTTCTTAGAGAAGAGAAAGGCTTCTTTTACCACAAAACAATTGGGGCAAACCAAAAGGCAGCCCATCAATGTGGGAAGTTACAAGATAGACCCTGGTATGGTAGCACTGGTTAAATCACAAGCATTCCATGGCCACAGTATGGAGAACCCAATGGTGCACTTCAATAAATTTGTAGAAAATTGTGACATGGTGAAGATTGACAAGGTTCCAACCACAAGGATATATTTGATGTTGTTTCCTTCTTCATTGTCAGATATTGCAAAGTTGTGGTTTCTTAGCCTTCTACCAGAGTCCATAGAAACGTTGGACCAGATGATTGACATTTTCTTTGAATGTTACTTTCCACCCAGAAAACAAATGAGTTAGTTGGGATGATTTACAATTTCAAACAACAGGAGGAGGATTCTTGTTCTGAAGCATGGGTGAGATTCTAGAACATGTTGAGGAAGGTTCTGCATCATGGGATTGATCTCTATAGATAAGCAAAGACCTACTATGGGATGCACAAAGGAGAGAGGACCACACTTGATAGTGTTGGTTCAGGATTTCTCATCAACAATAAGCCATCTAGATGCCATGAGATTGTGAAGAACATGGCTAAAAATTAGTCATGAGGAGATGAAAGAAAAACTCCAGCAACTGTTAAGAGTGTTAGAGAGTCCAAAGTCATTACAACATTGAGTGGGAAATTGGAAATGCTGGTCAAGAAACTGGATCAAAAATCTAGAAATTCCCTTAGAGGTGAGGAAAAAGAGTTCATGTATATACAACAGTAGAACTATCAAGGTACCAATGACTATGTATGGTGTAAGGATCCTAAATATTCATGGAAGGATCCTAACAACATTCAGCAGGACCTATACCAAGCATAACAGGAAAAGCGACAACAAGGTAATCCATAGTAGGATAGGTGTCCCTACAAGATAGACAACATTGAAGACATGCTAGGCACATTGGTTAGTTAGAATGAGGTGATCGTAACTGAGAGACATGCAAAATCAAGGAGCACATATCTGCAGCATTGAGAACCAGATTTCTTAATTGGCAACAGAAGTTGCATCTTTGAAATAGCTGGGATAAAAAGGGTTTCCCATGAAATACTATTCCATCTGGAAATTAGCAGGTGAAGGCATTTCTACTCTACAGTGAGAAAAATTTGTTGAATGAACAAATGAAAACCCCAGAGGTAGACAATGATGCAGGTAACATGAAACCAGTGTTGACTACTGATGCACTTGAGCTAGACACCACAACATAGGAGAAAGAAGTAGAAGAAGAGACTGATGAGTCAAAGGATACTAGGAAGGAGGCATATGTCCCACCTCACCAATGGAAGTTGGTGACTTGAATGATACTTCCAAATATCTTGAAGGTAAAGAAGGTTGTCCAACAATTTAAAAAGTTTTTGGATACATTCAGAAAATTGCATGCCAACAACCTCTTGATTGGTACAATAGAGCATATTCTATCCTATGAAAATTTTTTAAAGGACGTCATTAAAAAAAAGAGAAGGATAGATGATTTAGATGTAGTGCTATTGAAAGAGGAAGTCAGTGCACTTATTCAGAGGAGATTTCCACAGAAGAGGTAAGACCCAGCAGTTTCAATATACCATGTTACATTGGCGGGACCAAGTTTGGTGTGGCTCTTTGTAAACCAGGGGCAAGCATTAACCTCATGCTCTTGACCACATTTAAGAAATTGGGATTGAAGGAATCCCGGAAGAGCAACATGACCATACAACTAGTAGATAATCCAGTGGTTAGGCCATATGGTATCTGTGAAGATGTGCTAGTCAAGGTTGACAAGTTTGTGTTTTCTGTAGATTTTGTAGTTATGGAAATACATGATGATCATGGAAATGAACTACTCCTACGAAGTCCATTCCAGTCCATGTCAAACATGATCCAAGAGATGGGAAGAGGAAGACTAATATTGGGTATCCAAGATGATCGCTTTGAGATCAAGATGCCAGGCTCTTCACAAATAGCTAGTGATAGTGCACAATGCCACATGTTGTAGAATTTACAAGAAAAAGTGTCTCTGTTTTTAGGGAAAACCATTCATGGACATGGCTCGTGTCATAAAAAAGATGCAAAAAGGCACCTTGGAAGTGGACATCATGGATCACACCAAGGAGGTTTCATTTACCAAGGCAGTATAATATTCTGATGATGAAGAGGAGGAGGTTTGGCCAAGGAAAATTGATGAGGCAACATCTTCTACTCTCACCCAAGCTTATCCACAACTTCCATTGGAGGCATGCATTATGATGTGGTGGATGAATACACTCATTGTCATTCTTTGGAGGAGTGTATCTATTTTTGAAGGCATTTCTATGTTTCTATATAAGGTATTATGAACATATTGGGCCACCTCCATTACCATTGATTCCATCTTTGCTAAGTCCTCTAGAACTAGAGTTGAAGGCACTATTTATGCATCTGAAATGCATATTATTGGTGATAAATGTGAAGCTTCCAGTCATCATTTCATCCTCATTGAGTGTGCAGAAGGAAGAGAATTTCTAGTGGTGTTGAAGAGCCACTGGGTTGTGTTTGGGTGGTCTAGTAGATATCAAGGGAATCTCCCCTAGCTTTTATCAGCACAAGATCAACATTGAAGGAGCCAAACTGATAGTACAACCTCAATGATGCCTCAATCCAATCATGATAGTGGTAGTGAAAAAAGAGGTAGTGAAGATTCTATCCGTAGGTAAAATCTGTGCTATTTATAATTCAAATAGGGTTTGTCCAATCCATGTGGTTCCTAAAAAGATGGGAATAACAATCATAACTAATTCAACAAGTGAATTGATTTCTACTAGGTTGATGACTGGGTGGTGTGTATGCATTAAAACTATCGTTTGAATGCCTCCAAACTTACAGATCATTTCCCGCTTCCATTTATTGATCAAATTCTTGAGCGACTCATCGTCCGTTCTCATTTCAATTTTCTTGAGGGGTATTTTGGGTATAATCAAATTTCTATCTAGCCTCAGGACCAAAAGAAATCTACTTTCACCTATCCCTATGGTACTTTTCCTTACCGTTGGATTCCCTTTGGCCTCTATAATGCATCGATGACTTTCCAGAGATGTATGATCGCTATTTTTTCCGATATGGTTGAGCGTTGTCTTGAGGTTTTCATGGATGCTTTTTTAGTGTATGGAGAATCTTTTGAGGACTACCTTGACAGTATTGACAAGGTTTTGTAGTGGTGTGAAGACATTTACCTAGTGCTTAATTTGGAAAAGTCCCACATGATGGTGAGGGGATAATTTTGTGATACAAGGTGTCCAATAAAGGAATGGAGGTTGATCTGGTTAAAAGTGAAGTCATCTATAAGCTACCTCCACCATCATCACTAAAGGGGGTTAGGAGTTTTCTAGGACATGCCATTTTTATGGAATTTTTTATAAAGGATTTTTCAAAAATAAAAAAGTTTCTTTCCAAGTTATTGGAGAAAGACTCTGCATTTCATTTTGATGAGTGGTTTTTGAAATCTTTTGTGGTGTTGAAGGAGACATTGGTCTTCGCACCTGTGCTTCAAGCTATAGATTGTATCCAACCATTTGAGCTTATGTGTGACACATCAGACTATGCGGTAAAGGTTGTTCTAGGACAACACAAGGATAAAACAACTACAACTATCTATTATGAATCAAAGACCCGGAATGATGCCCAAATTTTTTAAACAACAAAAAAAGAGCATTTGGCAGTAGTTTTTTCTTTTGAAAAAAATTTCCAGTATTTGATCGGGGCAAGGGTTATTGTGTGGATTGATCATGCAACAATTAAGTATTGGTTGCAAAATAAAGATTCCAAACCTAGATTTATAAGATGGATTTTGTTATTGCAGGGGTTTGATATTGAGATCAAAGATAAGTCAGGGATAGAGAATGTTGTAACAAATCATTTGTCTAGGTTGGAAAGAGTAGATGAGAAGGATCTCGAGATGCCCATAGTTGAGGAGTTCCCAAATGAGAAATTATTTCCATGAAGAATAAGGATCTGTATATTGCAAATATTGTAAATTACTTATCTTGGGGCAAGTTTCCAGAAGATTGGGTGTATCAAGATAAGAAGAAAATTTTCAATTCCTTGAGATTTTATGTGTGGGATGACCACATCTTACTCAAACATTGTAGGGATGAGATTTTGAGGAAGTGGATTCCTGAGTGTGAGATGGAGAGTATCTTGGTGCATTGTCACTCCCTACCTACTGGGGGACACCAAACTTGCTCTAGGATAGAAGTAAATGTTTCACATAGTGGATTTTACTATCCATTGTTTTTTAATGATGCTTACAATTTTGTTCCAAATTGTGATGCATGTCAACATGCATGAAATATATCTAGGAGACATGAAATGACCCTAAACATTTTCAAGAAGTAGAGGTTTTTGATTTATGGGGAATGGATTTCATGGGATCTTTTAAGTCTTCTACTTCAAATATATATATATATATATATATATATATATATATATATATATATATATATATTGTTGTTGACTATGTGACTAAGTGAGTGGAAGAAATTTCAACCCACACCAATGATGCTCAGGTTGTTTGTAGATTTGTAAAAGATCATATTTTCTATAGTTTTAGTGTGCCACGAGTGATAATAACTGATGGGGATTTCACTTCAAATAAGAAGTTTTGAGATTTATTGAGCAACTATGGAGTGAGGCACAAAGTAGGAACCCCATATCACCCACAAACCCAGAGGCAAGTTAAGGTGTCTAATAGGTAGATTAAGAAGATCTTGGAAAAGACAACCTCAACCAATACAACCAATTTGAGGATGCAAATAAGTGACTCTTTTTGGACATATAGGACAACCTATACCACCTATAGGAGAAACTCCATTTAGGTTGGTCTATGGGAGAGCATGCCATTTACCTATGAAATTAAAGCACAATGCCAAGTGGGCTTTGAGAAGATTGAATTACAATCTTGATGATGTTGCAAAGAAGAGAATGTTGGAATTAAATGAATTGTATGAGCTCAGGTTGGATGTCTATGAAAGCTCAAGGATCCATAAGGATAGAACTAAGAATATTCATGACCGCCATATTTTGCACAAAGTGTTCAATCTAGGAAAGAAGGTGATTCTGTTCAATTCTAGGATGAAATTGCACCCTAGGAAACTGAGGTCTAGATGGAGTGGTCCGTTTGTGGTGGTTAAGGCATTTCCTCATGGAGCCATGGAAATTAGTAATGGGGCTGAGCTATTTCTTTTGAATGGCCAGCGGATGAAACACTGTTTTAGGGGAGAATTAATACATGAGGGAGAGGAGTTGAAGGTCCTTGAGTTGTACTAATTCTTTTTTATCTGATCATCAAGCCTAGGACGTAAAACAAGGGTTCTTGTTGGGAGGCAACAAAATTTTTATTTATTGTATTTAGATTTTTAGCTTTACATTCATTTTTAGTAGACTACATTGTTCTAGTTACATTTTATATTTTTCAATGTAAAAAAGGTAACTTGATCAGTTTGTTTGGTGTGTAGGTAGTACAAAAGTGGGTACCACTGGAACCTTATCAGTGGCACTGACAAAATAGGGGTAGATCAGTAGGGATGAAGTTTCTCAACTCGGTACCACCGACAAGAAAGTCAGTTTACAAAAGGGACATCCCAAAATTTGCTTGGTACCACTGATAATGAGGTTGGTGGCACTGATTTCTTACAAAGACATGCAAAAATCACTATGCAGGCTCGATACCACCAAAATAGAAGTTGGTAGCACTGACACCTGCTCAATGCTCTAGGTTCAAGACAGCTAGTGGCCATTTGAGAGTATAGAGAATATTAAAGGCTCGTTACCACCGAACCATAAAGTCAGTATCACTGACACATCTATCGGTGCCACTGACACGTGACCTGAAGGTTGATTATAGCTATAAAAAAAGGGTGCATGAGTTGTTTCAATTACACCCATGCCACTTCCCTTGTAAGTAGAGTAGTGATAGAGCATCTAGGTGACCAGAGTCTTCTCTGAGCTCCCTCTCCTCCATCTTTTTCTCATTCTAGATCGATGGCAACATGAAGGTTTGCTTCGTCAACGGAAGGAGCTCCAATGATGGTGCTGAAATTGACATGTATTTCTCACGTTAACGCAAACCAAAAGAAGATCTATGATTCCTTGGTGAAAAGGGAGTTGATACCAATATGGTATGGAGAATGTGTCTTCCTCACCACCTCAGGCTTCACTAAGAGCCTTCTTCAGATCTGTGCCTGCCAAGGCTTGGTGGGTGATCACCCTTTCTTTGGTGATTGGCTCACCTACCAGGAAATCTTCTCTGATTTTTAGGCTTCCCTAGAGGTCTACTACATCCCTGAGCATGGGGAAGGATGGTTGGAAGGATTGGTTCATGTGACATATTGAGTTTTTATAAATACTTTCTCTCTCTTACAATGTTGTTATGCCCAATAATACCCTCAATCATCTCCCTCACTAATTTGACTAAAAGGAATTATCAATTTCATTATAAGGAAAACCCTAGTTCATATAGAGGTGGATTATGTGTATTAATGTACTTAGTCAATAACCATGACTAAAATTTTAATTTCAATCCCAATTTTATACCACAATTAGATAATGACATCACAAAGCTCTACCTAAATTTTCACTTAATTGAATAAACTGTTAGGAGTTATAAGCAATTGAATTAAATGTACATAATATCTTTTTTTTTAGTGAACCGAGCTCATTGTATTACTATTTTTGTGTTTTTTTGTTGTGTTACATACAAGTATAGCTATCCAAAAATAGGAAAAGCTATTTACAAAGAGGAAATAAAGCACCCACCATCAACAGAAACTGCAGCAACAGAGCTGTTGTATCAGGGAAGCACATCAAAAGTCTGGAACTTAGCCTAACTCCAGAAAGGCAAGCAAAAGACTCCACAAAACGCATCACCAGAAGGTCTGCAGCAACAAACACCAGAAGGACCAACCTGTTCAACCTTCAAGGGATTGAACATCCTTCAAAATTAAATCCCAGATGATAAACCAGTCCCTTTCTCTATTTAAATGGACTTTATGATTCCTTTCATCCCAGAGCCAATACATAATGCACAAGGCTATAAGATGATTCCTCTTGTTCATACAAGGAGCCAAATCACTGCAAGAGTTCACCATAACAGGAAAGTCCAAGCAGCTATTAGCTTTTTCCCAAATTAACCAGGAAAATCTGCACTTAAACATACAGTGAGTAGTATCTTCCTCACTCATTTTGCAAAGAAAGCAATAGGAAGGAGTGGTTATCCCCATTCTTCTAATATAATTAGTAGTGAGTAGTTTACCATGCCCCACTTTCCAAGCATGGATTGCAAATCTATAGGAACTTTAAATCTCCAGACCCATTTGAAGAACATATTGGGTTCTCCTTTAGAATGAATGACGTCCCAAATGTCCTTCATCTTGACATAGGTCAGACCATTAAAAGTGATAATATCAGGTCCAAGGGAAGGCTTATCAAGAGAAGCCAACAGATCATTTAGATTTTTATGAAGCCTGGTGTTATCTAGAATCCACTTACCATCAACAATTAGACTAGAAACTTTACTGAAAGGGTCCAGACCCAATTTAATAATACTTTGCCTGCCTAAAATATCCACCACAAAATGACCTTTTGGAATCCAAGGATCTCCCCAAAAAAGAGTATGATTACCATCACCAATTCTAAAATTGATATACGATTTCAGAAAATCCCTTTCCTTGATAACTCTGTTGATAAGCCAAGAATAATTGCCATTATCGTTTAAAGACCAAAAGGTATTTTTGTTGAAATACCTCTCATGAACCCACTTTATCCAAAGAGAGTCCGCTTTCCTTGTTAGGTTCCAAGCATGAAGAATGAGGAAAGAATAGTTAATATCTCTGAAAGAGAGAATATTTAGACCACCTTCATCCTTGGGTTTAGTGATAGAAGACTATTTGATCAAATGCACATTTGAGTGATTTTCAGAAATGCCCCAGATAAAATCCCTGATGAACTTTTCAATCTCATCAATAACGGAACAAGGGAGAGGAAAGTAGCTGGACCAATAGAGACTGATGGAAGCCAAGGTCGATTGGGCTAATTCAATCCTTCCTGTCATAGACAATTGTTTTGCTTTCCACCCATCGAGCCTTAATTTGACTTTATCCAAGAGAGGACCACAATGTTTCCTTTTCAATTTCCCAATGAACAGAGGAATACCAAGATAATTTTGCCCAATGCAACCTTCATTAATACCCAAGATGTTGATAAACCGTTCTTTCTTGACTCCATAGATGAATATGATCGAGCTTTTCTCAATATTGCACTTCAGACCAGTAATCGAATAAAAATCATCAAGAATATTTTTAAGAGTTTGGGCACTACCTTCATCAGCTTCCATGAAGTCCATAAGGTCATCAACAAAGATTAAGTGAGAAATAGCCAGATTCCCAGAAGCACAAAGTGGGTTAAAATCACCACTATTGATAGCCCTGTCCATTAAGATAGAAAAAACCTGCATCACCAAGGCAAAAACCTGAGGGGCAAGAGGGTCACCTTGCCTTATACCTTTGCTAGGCTTAAAGGATTTTGTAGTCTCCCCATTAACCAACACCTCATAGGAAGTAGTATCAAAGATTTCCTTTAACCAGATAACCCAACAATTAGGAAAATCCATGAGTTCAAGGATACGGAACAAGGACTCCCAAGATACATAATCATAAGCCTTGGAGATATCCAACTTAAGACAAATTTTGTGCTTCCCCCCTTTTTTTATTAAAATCATGAATGATTTCATTACTTAAAAGCATTGCATCTCGGATACTGCGTCCTTTGATAAAAGCACATTAACTAGGGCTAATAATGGAAGAGGTAACTCCTTGAAGTCTATTGCTAAGAATCTTTGTGATAATCTTGAGAGTAACATTGCAAAGAGAAATCGGCCTCTAGTTTTTAAGATTGAGAGAGTCCTTAGATTTAGGAATCAAGGAGATAAAAGTTTTGTTGGACACTTTAAGCAGTCTGCCGGTCCTGAAAAAATGGAGAATACCTTCGATAACATCCGATCCAATAACTTCCCAACAATTCCTAAAGAACATGCCATTATAACCATCTGGTCCAGGGCATTTGTCAGTATTAAGAGACTTCACAATATCCTCTATCTCATTAGAAGAAACAAATATGTCAAGATGAAGCCTATGGACATCATTCAACTTAGTGAAACTAAGAGTATCAAGAAGATCAATGTTGCAAATATGACCATTGTTAAAAAGATTAAAATAGAAATTCTGAATGTGATTCTTAATATCCTCAGTATTAGTTATCAACTGCCCCTCAATATCAAGACACTTAATAAAGTATATATGCCTCCTAACCTTGAGAGAGGAATAAAAAAAATTTGTATTCAAATCCCCTTCTTTCAACCACTGAATTCTAGATTTTTGTCTCAAGAGAGATTCTTCATCTTTAAGAGCATCTTGAGCCACCTTCCTGCAGAGCATAACTTTGTCTCTCAAATCAATGCTCAAAAGGTTAGCATCCAAAGATATCTAAGCTTCAAGAAGAGCATTTTCAGCAGATCTGGCTTTATCAAAGAGATTCACTACCTTTCCCTTGTTCCACTAAGATAAACAAGCTCTAAGATTTCTCATTTTAGAGTATACTTTGAAAAGGGGAAAACCCTCCTTACTAGTAGACCAACCCTCTTTCACAATATCTTGGAAATCGGGCCTTTGCACCCAAAAATTGTTAAATCTAAAGGGAGTGCATTTTTTCCTTCTTTCCCCAATGTTAAGCTTCATCAATTTGTGGTCACTGACTATATTGGTGATAAGAAAACCAGCAAAATTGGAGAATTTTGCCATAAATAGATTGTTATACAGGATTCTATCAATGCGAGAAGTAGTGAATCTATCACCACCTTGGTGGTTGTCCCAGGAGAAAGCAAGCCCATTTAAATTCAGTTCAAATAAACCACAATTGAGGACACAATTATTGAAATCGGCCATTGATTTTTTTGTACACTACTATAGAAACAGCCTTTGGCGTCGGTTGTTTAACCCCCTTTGGCGTCGGTTTCTGACCGACGCCTATGTGGGCGCCGCTAAAGGTCGAACACTTCGGCGTCGGTTTTTTAACCGACGCCTATTTAACATATAGGCGTCGGTCTTTCAGTAGATAACCGACGCCAAAAGGGTTCGCGCCACAGAAAACGGCGTCATCTAGGACACATTCTGCGTCGGTTATCTACTAAAAGACCGACGCCTATATGGACTATAGCGTCGGTGTTTACTTGGTAACCGACGCAGAAAATGTCCTAGATGATGCTATTTTCTGTGGCGCGAACCAGTTTGGCGTCGGTTATCTACTAAAAGACCGACACCTATATGTTAAATAGGCGTCGGTTTGACACAAACAGCCGACGCCATTTCCAGTACGGCTGTTGCCACATTAGGCGTCGGTTTTGGTCAGAAACCCGACGCTGTAGGTCTTTGCTGACGGTTTTCTGTAAATAACCGACGCCTATATCTATTTTTTTTTCATATCAGTTTGCAGGCCTGATGTGGCTGGTCAGTAGGATGAGAACCTGCAGTTCAGTTTTCTGAACTGCTAGTTACGACATCCATTGATATCAGCCTACAAACAGGCCACAAACCTGCAAAAGTCCCAAGGAAAATTTCACACAAGTAGATACATTCAGACATCAATTCAATTCTCACATTCACACATATAGAAACATTCAAATACATGTATTAACATTCAAAAATATTCATTTACAAAGTATCATTCATTATCGCTATCAACATCCCAATTATATCTTACAGTTGCCACTGCTTGTATGGCTTTTGCCCATTCTTCTCTTATTTCATTTAATGCTTCCATCGTATATGGAGCATGTATATTTTTTAAGTGTTTACCTATAGTGTGGTCAGTTTTAAACACCTACAAAGAGAATGATGTATATATATAAGTAATAATATAAAAATAAGATTGATATATTTCATACTAACTAATGAGACTATATATAATACCTCATGTATGGTATCGATGTCCAATGCGACATGTTTGATAATCATTTGCATAAATCGCATCACATAGTATGTGCATGCCCAACCATTGTCTTGTGTAGTGCACTATAAATTGAAACATACAAAATAATACACCTAAGCACAATTCACATCAATAATATATACATTGGAGTCGGGAACTTACTTGTACGTTCTGCCAATTTATTGGCTGGTTCTTTTTCCTTGGGACCGTTCCTCCAGCCTTTTTGAATGCATCTAAACCCCTACATGTTAATATAACACAGTAAATTATATAAGTAAATAGTAATGTAATAACAGATGTTAACAGCTACAAAAATGAAATATTTCTCACCAGAATAATGGCATTCTCATTACGTGTCCAATTTTAGTGTTTAATGTACTTCCCGCGGGATCTAGATAATAAACATTAAACGTCCCGGGGACAATAACTAGTAACTCCCAATGTCTACCGCTAGAGGTAAAAAGTTAACAATTAATCACTCAAAATGCACAATAAAAATGGAATTTTCTAAGTCCAAATTATAAATAAAGTAAACTTACTTGACATTGAATGGAGCTATTATTATCTTCTTGTTTTGCTGACCAAAAATTTTAAAAGCATCTATACAGTATTGTTGAACACTATTAGGGTCTTTAGCTACCATACTAATCAATGATGGATTCAAAATCCCAGATGATCAAATGCAAATTGTTTGCAATGATCTTCGACTAAGTAGCTGCAAAACATGTATTACGTATGCATTAATATATAAGAAACCAGATCACCAGATCTTACACAAGGTATATGGATGTATAAACAAGATCTCACCTTATCCATGTCTCTATCATTGATGTATTCAGCCAATCATACATAAACAACTCAATAATATCTTGTATAAATAAAGAGCTATCGTATGATTGCCTGCATAATCTGCATCTAAAGAAACAATTATCGGACAATGTATATTATGTGCTCATAGCCAACATGCCATTCCCCTACAAGCAGGACCTTACGGGTATGTTAGGTCAGTTGGAAACCAAGTTGGTAATGCGGGAAGTGGAGGTGGAGGCCTAGGTGCTCCTGGTGTCTTCTTTTTAACCTGTATATATAATTTTAGATCAGTTGACATCATATATACACATTAACAGTCTAAATCAATGTAAATTTATCTTAAAATTTCAGTAGTGTAGACGACATCTGCTTTGGGCCACAATATGACCCCGCCTTCTGCCTCAGCAAGTGTATCAATATCCGGGTGGGGATATGGCAATGTAGCTTCCCTCCAATCGGGTAACACACGTAATGGGCCCACACGAACGTAGCCTTGTGGCATTGGAGTCCCGTGAAACCTTTCCCCAGAAAGGGACGGGTAAGCCTGCGCCTCTGCAACAACATAGTCTTATATTCTTAAGCGGCATGGCTTCAATGCCTATAAATTTACGTAAAGAATGTTATACATATATACATATCATCTTGAAAACATATCATCTTGAAAAGACTAGCTACAATGTCATAAACAATACTTACAGCAGACGTGTTAGGTGATGGGTCTCCAGGATTACTCGCAGTCTGTGCATCAGGAGAAGAGTGGGTCGCCATAGGCTGATTGGAAGCCTGAGATGCCTGCCACCGTAGCAATTCTTCCTTGACCTTCTCAGCAACTACATCATTGACCTTCTTAGCAACTATATCCTCGACTCTCTTATTCTCCTATACATGGATAAACGAAACATTAGCTTCTTATTATTGAATTTCTTTTGCAGTAACATTCTAAAAAAAGAATAGGTTACCTCTTCTTGAGAAAGTCCCACTCTGGGTTTGCGCTGGGATGGCCCAAAGAATGCTTTGATGCCCACACCAGCGCCTGCACCCCTAATACGTCCAGGATGCTCTGGGTTACCTAGAGCAACTGTCAATTCATCCCTTGTGCCCTAAGGGATGAACGTGCCTTGTTTCCTCTGCTCGTGCAACTCCCGCTAATCACCATCAACAGAAATTGGTAAGTTAACACCACAAATAATCAATATTCAAACGATTGCTCTAAGAGTTGTATTTTACCATTTTCGCAGCCGCCTCAGCAGTTACGGGCTTCTTTATTTCACCCTTCCTGTTTTGCCTCCCAGCTATCCAGATATCATGGCGAGGCATGGGTGTGGCAGACTCCTGAGTAGGAGCAGACTCCTGAGTAGCCGCAAACTCCGCATGTAGTCTTGGGCGAATGCTTGCATAGCCTTTTGGACCCATAGTGTGGTCATGCACATTCAGTGCACGCCTTGCTTTTTGTGCGTCACTGAGGGCCTAGTTAGTATGCACATTAATGATTTGGTTAGTATCACTAAATGTTAATCTTGAATAGGTGAATACAATGTATATTAATTAAATTGGGAGTGACACCTAATACCTTCAATTCTTCAGATTTTCTTGAAGCAACAAAATTGTCCCAATCTTCTTTGTCCAAGAAGTTCCATTGTTCAAGGGATGACTTCTTTTTCTTATCACCCTCGTTTATGTATTCTCTGTTCATATTTGTCCTATAATTCCTAAGCATCTTTCCAGCGCGTTGCATCACACTTTTACGATGCAACTTCTCATCCAATGCAAACAGATTCTGTAAAATCGAAATGTTATTAACTAGTATCCAAAATAGAATTGCAAATAATAGAATTTGTAATCTACAAAATAGAATTGCAAATAATAATAACTCAAGCATAAATCCTTCCATATCAAGTCTTTTTTCCCCTGAGGAACTTTATGCCAATTATCATACTTAACACCACAATGGCTCCGAGTGGTACACCCAAGATAGTTTACAAAATTATTGCGGTTCACTCCAATTGCATTTCCTCCATTATCAAACTCCACAACCAATTTGGATCCACTGCCACTAAGCGCTATTAACTTCTTCAACAGAGTGATGCCCCTTTTGTTGTTAAGTGTTTGGTGCTGCGCATCAAGTTGCTCCAGTGCTTCAGTGGGTACATGTGCATCATCAACCTAAAATTTGACAAAAATAAACACACTGAATTAGCCCAATATAGAAATATAAGATATATGACATAACTAGAAGGATAATGAATTTTATAGAAATACAGGATATGTTTTTAGAACTTACATTGGTATCCTTGCCATGCTCGTCATGGACAACATGCTCATCATGGACTTCATGCTCATCATGGACATCATGCTCATCATGGTCAGCCATCTGAAAATGTCATTAAAAAGGCAAACATTTAGAATTTGTATTAACTAGAAAAAGGCAAACATTTAGCATTTTTATTAACTAGAAAAAGGCAAACATTTAGCATTTGTATAAACATACATGTCTCTAAAATTGTGATCTTTCATCAATTAACAATCCTTCATTGTGATCTCCGCGCACATATAAGTCATCATTAGCTTCAATATTTTGTGGAGTTGGCAACCCAACTGAGAACGGACTGGAGTCATCATACTTATCATAGTACTCTTCTTCATCTATAGGATCTTCAATGAACTGTCTTTTACCATGAAGAACAACCCACCATTTATCATTTGCAGGATCATCGATATAGAATATTTGTTTCGCCTGTGATGCCAATATGAATGGTTCACCCTTCTCGCCAATCTTTTCAAAGTTCACCAAAGTGAAACCCAATTCATCCACTATAACTCCTTTGGTGTTATCAACCCAATTACATTTAAAGAGCGGAATTTTGAAATCTATGTAGTCAAACTCCCAAATGTCTTCAATGACACTGTAATATGACATTTTAGCTTCACGTGGACTCTTATCCTTTGCACTTGCAAAGTACATAGTCGACGCTTGAAGAGTGACCCCACTATTTTGGACGACACTCTTATCATCTTGGCGCTTTGTGTAATATGTGAATCCATTAATGTCAAACCCTTCATAAGACATAACATTCAGTTTTGGTTTAAAGGCGAGGCATTTGATAGTTTCTGTAATATCATTTGGTGTTTGAGATAGTTGATGTAAGACTTTATCTTCAAACCACTTAGTAAAAGTCTTATTATGCTCTCTAGCAAGCCACATTGAACTTGCTCGAGGATGTTGTCTCTTTATGAAATTGGTATGTTCCTCGATATAAACACTCACTTCGTCCATATTGTGTAAAATATACAAGTGAGCTTGTTCCAACTGCTCACGGCTGATTACTTTCACCCGTGATCCCAAAATTCCTTTGCCCTCCTCAATATTCTTGTCATTATCAGGAGTGTCATTACCACTGAGAAAGTCATTGCAAAAATCCATAACCTCTCTCGCCACATAACCTTCAATAATACTCCCCCAAAGGTAGATACCACAACACCTTGGCAGGAGAACCAGTTTTGGACTCCCCCGAAGTCGTCAATTTATACCTTGACGCACCACATTTTGGACAATCTTTCAAATCTACATAGTCCTTTTGAAATAATACACAATCATTTGGGCATGCGTGTATCTTCTTGGCCTCCATTCCCATTGGGCACAACATTTTCTTTACCTGGTATGTTGAGATTGGGAGCTCGTTTCCTTCAGGAAGCATTTCTTTCAACAAAGTCAACAATGAAGTGAAGCTTTTGTCGCTCCATCTATTGTTAGCTTTCAACTTATACAATCTCAACACAGCGCTAAGCTTTGTAAATTTAGCACAGCCTGTGTATAACGGTATCTCAGCATCATGCACAATGTTTCTAAATATAGGAGGTGGATCGGTGTGCTCTACCCTACAACTATCCAACATCGCATCAACGATGTCTGCTGGAACTGGTTCGTTCACATTTACGTCATCGGAGGCAATTTCTTCTTCCACCCAAGCACTGCTATCGACATCTACTGGTTTCGATTTTGAAATCTCTCCATGCCAGTGCCATTCTGTATAGCCTTGTACAATCCCGTTGCACATGACATGACTTTTGATTTCCTCACTAGTGTTGACTTTCAAGTTGTTATCGCAATGCCTACATGGACAGTAGAACCTATCTGTAGGTTTTTTCCTATGTTCCTCGGCAAATCTAATAAACTGATCAAGACCAGATATAAACTCTGGGGTGCAACGATTACGAATGGACATCCATGATCTATCCATTCTATGATCAGAGAAAACAAGTATATATTAGGAAACAAATATATATTAGGAAAAGATTAGGGTATACACTTACATCCTAAGTGTATAATGTGATGTCATTCTTATATATAATAAATGTGTACCACCTATCCCATCCTTGAACACCTAATCTCACTAGTAAGTGTATAATGTGTATTGGGTTTTCGAGAAAATTTCGGCAGCTTTTCCCCGTTGTTCTCTAAGTACATATGTACTTAGAGAACAAACGGGGAAATGCTGCCGAAATTTTCTCGAAAACCCAATACACATTATACACTTACATCCTAAGTGAGATTAGGTGTTCAAGAACAGTCCCAAACCAGGGACTATCCAAGATTTACTCCTAATGAGTCAATCTTGGACGGGTTTCTAGGCCAACAAACACATGTGATGTCATTCTTATATATAATAAATGTGTACCACCTATCCCATCCTTGAACACCTAATCTCACTAGTAAGTGTATAATGTGTATTGGGTTTTCAAGAAAATTTCGGCAGCATTTCCCCGCTGTTCTCTAAGTACATATGTACTTAGAGAACAAACGGGGAAATTCTACCGAAATTTTCTCGAAAACCCAATACACATTATACACTTACATCCTAAGTGAGATTAGGTGTTCAAGAACAGTCCCAAACCGGGGACTATCCAAGATTTACTCCTAATGAGTCAATCTTGGACGGGTTTCTAGGCCAACAAACACATTTGATGTCATTCTTATATATAATAAATGTGTACCACCTATCCCATCCTTGAACATCGAATCTCACTAGTAAGTGTATAATGTGTATTAGGTTTTCAAGAAAATTTCGGCAGCATTTCCCCACTGTTCTCTAAGTACATATGTACTTAGAGAACAAATGGGGAAATGCTACTGAAATTTTCTCGAAAACCCAATACACATTATACACTTACATCCTAAGTGAGATTAGGTGTTCAAGAACAATCCCAAACCGGGGACTATCCAAGATTTACTCCTAATGAGTCAATCTTGGACGGGTTTCTAGGCCAAAAAACACAATAATAGATATGTACATGTTAGGGTTTCATCATGATTAATGTTAGGGTTTCATCACAATTGATGTTAGGGTTTAATCAAATCAAATTAGGATGCTACAATTAACAATTTTAAATCTTATTTCAACATGCATCAAAATTTACTGAATTAGGCCAAACATTACGATTAGAAGCACAAATATATGACAAATATATACAAGCAACAAACCATTATATGGAATGAATCCTACATTATACACATACATTTCCTGAGTAAGATAATTTGCACTTCATGGAATTATTAATATCTGAATATATATAAGTTGTTTCTACCTACTTTGATGGGATTTTATAACATTCGAGTATTCCATTTAAGGCATTAGATGCATATATTGCAGTCCATTGTGTTGAGATAAGAATCCCATGTGATACACACGATTGAAAATCTTTCACCAACTCTGGGGTCCAACATGTGGATTATATGGGACATACACATCAAGGTGGTCATAGGGGAGGATATTTCCTTATTTATGAGTAAGCGATATAAGATTAAGATCCATATAGAAATTAGGGCAGAAGGAAGAAATAAATCTTCTTTAGGATACAATAGACCCTTATGGGTGTATTTAGGGTCATAGGTACCATCATAGAACAAAAGGGGTACACTCTAGGATTTAAGATCACACTACATCATGTATTTATACAAAATTACATGTATGTGTATATAAAAATATATTTATAAGGAACTTCTATACATATCTAATCAACAAATTAGTAATTAACTAAGTATTCATCAATACTTACTATTAATCAGTATCTCTAATCATTAAAATCGGCAAGCAGATCAGTAATTGTAAATAACAAAATACGAATTGTTGAATTAAAGTAATCACTAAAGTAATACTAACCAGTAGTACCAATCATTAATCACTGAAAGCAGCAAGGAAATCAGTAAAACGAATCATGCATTACTACTATAATAGAGCAATAGGATATTTACTTCGATGCATTACAACAGTACCCAATTATTTTAGCTTACATACCTTTCGTTAGCGGCGGCGGACAAGTAGGTGAGCTCCCAACAGTGGTGGCGGTGACCGGCGAGCTCCAGGCGGCAGGGCATGCAGGTGCAGCGGTGGACGGCGAGCTCTAGGCGGCAGCGGCGTCGGTGGGCAGCGGCGAGAAAGGACGAAGGAGCGGGCGGCGCCGGGCGTGAGCAGGGAGGAAGGAGCGGGCGACGCCGGGCGTGAGCAGGGAGGAAGGAGCTAGGGCGGCGGGCGACGCTGGACGAAGCAGGAAGAAGCTAGGGCGGCGACGCACAGCAGCAACACCGGCAGCATCGGCGAGGCGAGGAGCACAGGCAGCATCGGCGACGGTGAGAACTAGCAGGCAATCGAGCAGCAGCGGCACGACGGGCGATGAAGACAATGAAACAGGTGTGGGAGAAGAGTCAGGCGATCGCGGGATATTAAGTTCCCAAATAGCGTCGGTTGTTTCCAACAACCGACGCCTAAAGATCTTTCGTGTCGGTTGTTTGAAACAACCGACGTCCAATTGGACGATATTTTCACGAAATTATTTGGCGGGAACCACTTTTAGCGTCAGTTATAAAAGGATAACCGACGCTGAAAGTGACACTTTTTGCGCAAATTTCCATCGCACATAGGCGTCGGTTTCTATCTACATAACCGACGCTGAAAGTGACACTATTTTTTTGCTCGAAAATTGGATTTCGCGGGCGACTTTAAGCGTCGGTTTGTTATTAACAACCGACGCTATATTCAAAGTGGTACCCATGTCTGGATGGTCTTCGAATATAGACGTCGGTTTGCCTAAATAACCGACGTCTAATATTGTAGGCGTCAGTTTTCCTAACGAACCGACGCCCAGAAAAGCGACACTGAATGTTGTTTCTGTAGTAGTGGTAGGAGGTTCTCGGCCAATCTTTTCACTTTCAAGCCTTACTGCATTGAAATCACCCAACATTATCCAAGGGAGAAAACTAGAGGAGTTATGAGATTCAATATTATCTCAGAGATTACTTCTTTCCCTATCTTCATTATGGACATAAACAACCAAGAGATTAAAATCATGGTTATCAACTCTAACCAAGGTCTGAATACACTGATCACTTTCAAAGAGCTTAATAATAGAGCAGACTACCTCTCTCCAAAGAACAACAACTTTCCCCCAAAACGTGAGAAGAATGATTAGTAATCCACTTAAATTTAGAAAAATATTTACTGCATAATTGCTTAAACTTCTTTTCTCTAGTTCTTGTTTCATTAAGGACAACTATATGAGGATCCAATTTATTTAGATTCTCCCAGACAAAGATGACTTTGTTATTCAAACCTCTAACATTCCAGGAGACGATGCATAGATTTGGATCATTCATTAAAGCCCTTTTCATCTAGTACTTCACTGGGTAGAGTTTCAGTGTCATCAGCCACTTCCTTGTCAAGATTTTTAAATCTATTGTTAAATGATCCTGGACTAGCAGCGGCAATTGATGACTGATTCTTTTTTCTTGTTTTTGCTTTCTTTGATTTCTTTGGTTTATAAAAATCATCCAATCCCTGACTGGCCTCAACAAAATTGGGAACTTCGTTGATACTGGTCGGAGTAATAAGATCCACGATCCCTACTTCTCCAGCTGTAACCAATCAGTAGCATCTTCTTCAAATTTATCATTAGTCCCATGAAAGATTTCAGTCTCTGAAGTTTCATCTAGATTCAGATCTTCAGAGGACGGATTGTTCTTAGCAGGCATTTCTTCAATCGATTGGGCTGCATCTTCAGACACAGCACTAGAATCTGCAACTTCATTAGTCAGGACTGAACTGGTTTTAGGAACCCACACTCTTTTAATCTATTTCTGAGGAATAGGGCCCTGACATTCATGCCCAAAAAGATTGCAAGCAGTGCACAGTTTAGGCTTCCACTCATAAATGAAGTTGATAGTTTTGGATTCACCTTTATCCCTCGCCATTTCCAGGCTCTTAGGAAAGGTAGAAGTTGCAGGAATGAGAACCTGCATTCTGGCGTACTCCAATCTTTTAAAGTCATAGGTAGCTCGATCAACTCTTAATGGATCACCCAAGAATGAAGCAATTCTGTCGAACATGCCTTTCTCCCAAAGTTCAAGTGGAAGATCATGGAATTGAACCCATATCAGAACTTCTGCCAACTTAAACTTTGTGAGTTGCTGCCCTGGTCTCCATCTCAACAGAATCAATGGTTTGTCTCTAACAAAGCAAGCCGCTCCATCTAGAATAGATTCCAAATCTCCGGCGTTGGTAAATCTTATTAAGAAGAACCCCTTGCCATGGTTTAGCACTTCAATGGAACCTTTCAAGGCCCAAATCTGTCTCAGGTAGCGCTCTAGAGTGGGAAGATGAGGTATAAATCCTACTACGTAACCTGCAAGACAAAGCCTCCATTTCTCAGCGTTCTTCTCTACTTCGGCACTTGGATAAATCAGTGTTTGATCTTTAAGCTCGATACTGACTTTTTCCAGGGAGGTATCTCCTTGAATCACTTTCTTGAACAGACTGCTCTAGATGTTCGGCTGAGCCTGAGAAGACGATACTTCATCCTTAGCTTCTCCACCAGCAGTCACATCTCCAGACGATCCTTCACCTTTTCCTTCTCCGGCGACGGTCGTGTCTCCTATCGCCACAGACGACATCTCCATGTACATAATATATTTTGTTAAGCCTAATGACCTAAGTTACAATTTAATGAACTAAATGAGTGACATATATGTGTCACGTGCAACTGTATCAGCCTGTGTATGGACCCCTTTCTTAAGGCTTTTGTTGTCAGACATCTGATCTGATCGCTCATGGATCTGATGGGAATTGACGGTAGGGACTTCATCCCTAACCTTCACAATACCCCTCCTTAGCTCCAATATCCTGAGCAGCTATCCCTGATCACTCGTGAATTATGCACACTCTCAATCATGATTCCAGTGGGATAATTTCCCTCTCCTCACTAAAATAAACCCAACAATAGCTTGGATGCTACCCCTAACCCTTGTAATGTTGAGAATGACCCCATCCTCCACAAATCTCACCTGACGACAGTGTTTACTTTAGGGCTTCCTCACCCGCGCCCTCCTAGGGATATTAAAGGGCTCCAAAAGCTCTACCATTTCCCCTTTAGTCATACACTACCTACTATTGTGCTGGAGCATACCCTAGCACCCCTTACTTGAACCACCCCACCCGCCTGAATCGAGCACCTTCCTCACTCCGGGAGCCTCCACCCACTATTCAACTAAGACGCTACACTCCAGAGACTTCAATGAGGAGAACCGCACCTCCAGTTGGAGCAATAGGGAACTAGAGGCATGAGTCGACAAGCACCTATAAGCAAGCCCAAGACCTCCATCGCTAGCATGGTTGGTGATGTCTACGAGCATCGTGAGGCTCGCAAATCAACCATTGGGCCTTCACAGAGCTTACTCATCACTCAATACAATGGGAGGGGAGGTAATATTCTAGATCCTACTTTCATCTTCTGCACCTGTGTTTGATCGAAGCTCAACTTTTGTCCACCTCCGACGGCCATCTCAGGTCCATTAACTCCGACAAGGCCAAGTGAAGGCAACTGAGACTCCACATAGACCTGATGTCTACTGTCTTCTATTACAACCCAAATTTTTGGGTTCATATGGTTGGAAATGCAATTTCCCCAATAAATGTATGATTATGGGAATTGTATGAATTGTATGTATTGAATGGATTCCCTTTGAAATATTTCCTTTATGCATGTGATTTTGTGGACTATAACATGTTAGTGAGTCCAATATGATTAAAGAAAAAAAGAAGAAATCAAATATTGCTTTATTAAGAAGGAAATATGAGATAATGATGTAAATGTAAGAAATATGTGGAGATATGGATAATGGAATCATTATGGAGGATATTTTGAGTCCACATGGTTTATAATGGTAAAAGGAATCCAAATAAATAATATTAAAGAATAATAGAGAGAAAATATGAATAAAATATGCCTTAACAAGTGATAATTTTCTCATGAAGAAAAGTCAATCATACTTTTGAATTTGAGTCCCAAACATGGTGCACAAGTAGTTAAATTCATAATGGACTTTCCCTTAAAATTTGGTATTAATTGGACATGTGGTTTGGGAGATATGATTTTTATAAGTATTCCTAAAGTGAATGGAATACATTAAATGTCACACATTGAATTCATTATTCGATTTAAGGAGTGCACTGTGAGCCATTGGATCTAGCATCCAACGGTGTCTGTGGATCATTTAGATCCAGTTAGAATCAGAACAGGATGAGGCAAGCCCGATCATTGACTCAGTTTTTCATGAGATCTGATGCAAGTGCAAGTGAGGAAATCGCTTGGTTGGGTTTTGGAGAGAGTTCCTCACAAAATCGACCTAGATTCTGCTAGGTTTTGTAGCTGTTTTGAGAAATGCCCTAATCCCTTTGGGACTAGGCTTGGCAGTAAGGTTGGGGAGCTGACCCTAGACCGCCACACCTATAAATAGTACCCCCTTGGCTTCGCCCAAGTGTCTCGGGTGCCAACGACAGGGAGTGGGCCTTGATTTCCCCATCAATATCCCGTTTGATTGTTCTCTGGTGAGGTACATGCCGTGGCACGACCACTGCTCGTATGCGAAGATGAAGGAGAAAGAATGACTGAAAAGTCGACGCTTCCCTTGGCGTCAAAGCAGACCCAAGAGGGAAAAGAGGTCTTTTCACCCTATCTTGAGCGTGCGGCCCATGTAAGCAAGCTGACCTAGGTGGTGCATGGTGATTCATGGAGGCTGACCATGTGGAGTCAAGAATATTAAGTTAAACGCTAACGTGCCAACTTTTGCTTGGTTGATAATGAATTTTATTGTAAAAATTGTAACTAATTATAGGATGATCAAATTAAGACATGTGATATATGGTTTTTTTATCAAAAAAATATGTAGAATCCATTAAAAATATAATTGAGGCCTTATTCTACTTGCAATCAAAAAGTGCTTAAAGTTGTCACCTTTAATATTGTTATTAATGAATAACCTTAATTTTGACGTTCTATGGAGTTGGAAAGATTAATATGGATGATCCATGAGCATAATAACATGTTGTTAATAAAAAGAAGAATTAGATCTAAAAATATGATCTTTATGCATAATTGGCTTAATTTTGGGTTCCATGTACATGAATATGCATTAATGGGCCTAGAAATCCTAATATTGATAAATATGACTTTTAATGGTTTTAATTGTGAAAATCCATGAATAAAACAAAGATATGATGATCCTAAGCTAATTTGAGTATAAAAGATCCTTAATGTGGATAATTTGAGTAATTAGGGTTTTTATGGGTAGAAAAGTTGTTTTAGGGTTTGTTGACCTAATAAGGATAAAGTTTGAGAAATTGATCTAAGAAACCCTAATGAATACTAACGAGACTTAGATACCTTAGAAAGGTGTCCCAAGTCAATAAAGAGTTGTTTGAATGTCATGGTAACAACTAGGTGTTATACCTATTTTCAAGATCAATGTTGGCTTGATTGATTGATTGGCTTGCTTGATTGGACATCTAGTTGGATTTGGATATATTGCTTCTATGAGATCTCCAAAGCAGGCATGTGGTTACGCTTATGACTAATCTCTCTTGTTTCATGGCAATTTCTAAAGTTTTACCAGTTGCTTGAAATTAACTGATTGGTTAACATTTATTTCATGCAACTATAAAGTGACTATGGCTATCACCATAATTATATGTGCACGACTAGCTCAGATCCTGGTCCTACTCTATAGCTCTGATGATGATGAGATAGATGACCTAGTACATGGTCTACCTACGAGGTAGGATCATCAGGTTATCATGAGTCGATGTGTTGGTCTACCCTTGGGTAGGACCATATGACTCCACGACCCTATGTATTGATCTACATGTAAGGTAGGATAATGGGGGTTAGTTGAGATCTACCATATGAGAGGTAGTTTCCATGTCCACTGTAGGGACAACACAGAGGCTAGGGTATGTAAGGATTGAGTAGTCATGTTTAAAATGTAAAGTTTGTTTTGTTAAATCATAATTGCTTGTAATATGTTGCCCCACATACCAGAATAATTCGTTATACTGTCTGTCGTTTTGTTTGTCGGCGTTTTAGGTAATATCTGAAACTGGACCAACAGTAAAGTGGAAATTGTGAAGATTAAAGTTAAAATAATAAAGGAGGATTTAGGTATATAGAATCCTACTTAGGTTAGAATTCCCAATTACCTAATTTTGAAGGTATGCTAAAATAAATTTTTTATTCCAATTTTAAGTTTAGTCTTTCATAGAATTTATTAATTATTTTTTATTATTTGCAAAACCACTGATCCTATTTTGGGATAACACCTCTGAATTCTCGGTCTCCCTTAATTGGGGGTTATTGAGAAGCGGGGTCGTTACATCTTCCTTGAATCATCACCCCCTCTCCACCCTTCTCACTGCTTCCATAGCGTGAGAGGAGAAGAATCAAGTGGATGAGTTACCCACTGTGACTATGCCTCACACCCTCATATTTCGTGCATGGGCTTTTTGGTGTTTTTGGACCCTGGCTTGACTCTATTAGCCAAGGTTGGATTGCGGATTAAGAGGAGGCTCTGCAAATCTGGATCCCTCCTCTGATCCGCGTGACCCAACTGCTTTTTCTTTTTAAAACTCCAACCTTTTCTAATTGGTTGATCTTGTAAAATCCATAATAAATGATTCCAGTACCCAAAAAATCCCCACAAAATACCTAAGTTCTCATAAAAATAGGGAGAAACTTTATAAATTATCACATACCTAAATACAACCCTAGATCAATATATCCTTTTATGATTTTGTTTTATGTCCTTTTTAACATTAACTTGTAGAAAATGAATATGAAAATAGATGTCAGTATTTTTGTGAAATTGTGAAGCATTAAATCTGAACCTGAGTCCCTTGTTCAAACCCTAAGTTGATGATCAATAATAGACTTAAAACTCCTAATGTCATATGAAATATCCATTTCTTCCTCTCTCTCTTTCAATAATGGTAAATAAAGAAAAATCAATTATCCCATATATCTGATCCACTCTCAAAACCCTAAAATGAGGATTCGCCCTCTGAATACTATGATTCAAGCCTTTGACTCTAGATGATGACCCTAATTAACCCAAAATCCTAATATTAGGTGTTGAGGACCAATGATGAAATTCGGTCTTTATTTCTCTTTCAGGGTGATCTATTCTCTTAATCTAGGCTTGTTGAAATCAAGATCTGAGATTCAAGGTACATCGATATAAGTACAAGACTAGTTTTTATGGATGATATAATTATGAGTAATTGCTTGCATGTAGTTGTATACTTTTTTTGGATGTATATCTATACATATTGTGACTTTTCTTCCTTGAACACTAAGAACACTAAGAAAAGAAAATGGATTGTAGTTACTGATGGTTCATCAATCTCCCTATTAGAGAGGGAAATCATTAATGATGACTAGCACATCCCTAGAGTACATGGTATACAGGGAGATCCCTAGAGTACAAGGTACATGGGGAATGGGCTCAATAATATATCTGATGTTTGTGCTAAGTCCACCATAGTAATACATTTCCATTGAAATATGATTAATATTGGGTTTACCGGATTTTCCACCTTAAATAACATTTTCATTTCTATTCTTCTTTCTTCAAATATTTTAAATATGACAGCATCATATAATATCTTTCAACCACGTACCAACTTCATGTTCTTCTTTTGTTTCTCATATTTTCAAGGTACAAGGAACACATATTTCATCTCAAAGTACCTGAAGATAGTAAATAACGATCATGGAGGATGATTAGCTAGATGTTTTCCTCTCATCTTATTTTCTATTGATTTAGTTGTTTCATTTCATTATATGATGTGTAGGATGTCTATATCCTATGTACTTGTTTCCTTAAGAACTTATTTCTTCTTCCAGTGGATAACGTAATATGACCTTTTATTCTTATGAATGATGGTTGTGTGACTACTTGAATGATGTTGCGAACAATGATCCATCTTCTTTTTATATATTAGTTGGCAATCACAATACCTTACATTTTCCCTTTTTACATCTTGTAGATATGAGTGCACACATGTCTAAGGAATGTCATCATGGAAAGTATACAGGTGAAAAGAGACATGTACTTCCTACACATCTCATCCTCTGACTCCCACGTGGCTTCCTCCATGCCACAGTGATGCAACAAAACCTTCACCAACACTGTATCCTTCTTCTTCAACTTCTTCACCATTCTATCAAGGATCAACATTGTACCTTCTACATATGATGTGTCCTCTTCCAACTCAACCTCGAAAAGCTAGAGCACCAAATTTGTGTCAGGGTAACACTTCCTCAACATCAAAACATGGAAAATCAAATGCATCTTGTGCAACTCTGATGGAAACTCAAGCCTATAAGCCACCTTCCCAACACATGCCACCACTGGGTAAGGTCCCATATATATATGGGAGCTAACTTACCCTTATTCCCAAACCATAGAATGCCTTTCCAAGGAGAGACCTTGAGATACACCATGTCCTCCTCTTGGAACTCCAATTCCTGACAATTATCAACATAAAACTTCTACCTATCATGGGATGCCTTCAGTTGTTGTTGTATCATCTTAATCTTCCATGTTGTCTATTATACAAGCTCAGGCCCCAGAAGTTGATACTCACCCATTTCATACCAAAAAATGAATATCTACAACATCTTCCACACAAATCCACGTAAGGTGCCATATTGATACTCCTCTCATAGTTTTTGTTGTAAGAAAATTCTATCAAACTGATATGTACATCCCAACTACCCAAAAACTATAGAGCATAAGCTCTTAATAGATCCTCCACGGTCTGGATAGTCCTCTCAGACTGTCCATTTATTTGTGAGTGAAAAGTCATATTGAATCTAAATTGTGTAGCCATTACTTTGTGCAGACGCTCCCAAAAGTGACTGGTAAACTTAGCAACTCTATCAGACACTATTTTTATTGGAATATTGTGCAAAGGAACTATCTCATCAACATATATATGTGCAACATTCTGTGCTAAATTGTGTTGACTTATTGAACCTATCCATTATCACCTAGATGGAATCATAACCTTCGGATGTCCTAGGAAGACCAGTCACAAAGTCCATAGTATTATGATCCCATTTCCATTGTGGTATAGGAAACATTTGCGATGTCCCTATAGGTTTCTAATGCTTAACCTTGACCTACTAACACACAATACATTGCCACAAACTCAGCTACGTCACACTTCAAGCCAGGCCACCAATACAAATCCTATAGATTTTGGTACATCTTAGTGCTACCTGGATGCACGATGTACATTGAAGAGTGAGCCTCTTCCAGAACCAAGTTCCTCATATTATCAATATAAGGAACCATTGCTCTACCGTGGTAGTATGTTGTCCCATCCTCTGACTCATGGAAGCCATCACACTTCTCACTGGAAAACTCTACGTGGATCTACTGTATCACACTCTCATCATGTTGTACAACTTTGATTTGCTACCTCAACACAGGATTCACTTGCAACTGAGCCAAAAAGCCTTCCAACAAGGAGACCTCCAACTTTACATTCATCTGATGCAAAATCACCAACATATGTATCTTGTGGCACACCAAGGAACATAACTAAGCCTTATTAGTTAATGATGACAAATAAGACTTCCTGCTCAAAGAATTTACAACCACATTTCCCCTCCCTAGATGGTAGTCTATGGTGCAATAATAATACTTAATCAACTTCATCTAGCGTCACTGCTGCATATTTAGCTCCTACTTCGAGAAGATTAACCATAGGTTCTTGTGGTTGGTGAAGATCTGAAACTTCTCACCATAAAGGTAGTGTCTCCAGATCTTCAAAGCATGAACCACAATTGTAAGCTCCAAATCATGTGTCGGGTAACTCTCCTCATGTTTCTTAAGTTGTCACAAAGCAAAAGAAATCATATTCTTATCCTTCATCAATATGCATCCCAAACCATTCTTTGACGCATCTCAAAAGATGATATAGCCTTTCCCTTCCTGATGCAACACTAGCACTAGCACACTGGTCAGCTTCACCTTTAAAATCTAGAAAGAACACTAACACTTATGATCCCAGACAAATGACACACCTTTCCTCGTCAACTTTGTTAGGGTAACGCCACATTGCTGAAGTTCTTGATAAACCTCTAGTAATAGCCTGCCAATCCTAGGAAACTGCAAACCTCCATCAGTGCCTTAGGCTTCTCCCACTCTAACATTGACTGAACCTTCTTAGGATCCACACGAACACCTTCATCATATATCACATGCCCAAGGAAATACACCTCTTTCAACTAGAACTTAGACTTCTTGAACTTAGCATACAACTTATGTTGTCTCAACAAAGTCAACATGCCTTCCGTAGATGTTGGTTGTCTCTGGAGTATATCAGGATGTCATCAATGAACACAACTACGAACTGATCAAGATAAGTCTAGAACACTCTGTTCATCAGATCCATGAACGATGTTGGTGCATTGGTTAGCCCAAATGGAATAACCACAAACTCATAGTGACCATACCTAGTCCTAAAAGTTGACTTGGTTATGTATTCTGCCTTGATCCACAACTAATGGTATCTTGATCTTAAATCTATCTTAGAGAACATGACATCTCATCTCAAATGGTCTAACTGATCATCTATCCCTGGAAATGGGTACTTGTTCTTGATAGTCACCTTGTTTAATTGTCGGTTATCAAATCACAACCTCATAGATCCATCCTTCTTATTAACAAGCAACATAGGAGCAACCTTAGGGGAAGTGTGTGAGCTGATAAAACCCTTCTCTAGAGGCTCCTGAAACCTCTTCTTCAACTCCTACATCTTAGCTGGTGTCATCATGTATGGTGTATGTGCTATTGGTTGTGTACCAAGAACCAGATTGATCTCAAAGTCAATCTCTTTAAGAGGGGGGAAATTGAGGAACTCATTGGGAAACACATATTCAAACTCTCAGACAATTGGCACCTCTTGGATACTAGGAATCCTCACCTAAGTATCCACTACATGTGCCAAGAAATCTTTGCACCCCTATCTTATCAGCCTCTCTTCCATCATCGCTGACACCAAGCACATCAGGAGAATATTCCTATCTCCTTGTAAGACCCAAAAAACATCACCATCAAAGAATGTTAGTATCTTAGAACTACATTTTAAAACCATTCAATACTTGTCCAAGGTATCCATTCTAAGAATCACATCAAATCTATGCATATCAAGTGGTGTAATATCCACTTCAATGTTGTGTCCTGATAAAGAAAGAACACATGATGGACACACCTCCCACAACTCGACAAAACCAACTAGAGGGGTTTCTAAGTGAAGACTATATGATCTACGCCTAATAAGCAAAGAACAACTATCTATCACCTTTTTAGTGATAAAAGAGTATGTCACACCCAGGTCAAGTAAAATAGATATAAAGTAGGAAGAAGATAAATCAAAATGAAATAACTCCATCTAACATGTCATGACCTATGGATTGACCACTCCCTCTGAATGACTCATGGAATAGAATTGATTTATCTCCTATTGTCACCCCTGTCCTCTACTGGCCTATCCAGACAATCCTTCCTGTGACGTCTAATTGTGTCCTCTGCCTCCACCACTGCTGAACTATCATTGTTGAGACCCTTGCTGACTATGTCTCAATTGTTGTGTCCCCTCCTCATCCTTCACCAGGAAAAACATACTTGGATGCCCTTGCTTTCCACCCCTATAATAGGTTCTTGCGTCAAACTGTGGCCTAGACGCCATTGTCACTGACACTGTCATTCCATTGTGAGCTCCTATCGGAAGAAAGCTACAGCCTCTGGCTTTACTCAGTGACCACTAAGACTACACCACTGACCTCTATTGCGATTGAGGTGCTAAAAGTCTTGGATTCTTGAAGCCTCTAGAAGACTATCCATGATAATATGTCAGTCTCTTCTTGGTGTTAGCTACATGCTTTTCTATCACTGATCGCTCTACCCTTCTCATAGACTCCAAAAATTTGACAAACTTCTCTCGGTTCTCTGAAGCTGACACCATTGTCATCCACTTTATGTTCACACCCTTCTCAAAACATCAAATCCTCTCCTTGTCTATTGCAGTCATGTGAGGACAAAACCTCAACTACTCCATGAACTTGTCATCATACTCATTGATCGTCATAGATCCCTACCAGATCTTCTCATCCAGGTATGTTTCTGGGAAGTATCAGCTCACAAACTCCCTCTAAAACTCCTCCTAACTGATCACCACTCCATGCCTCTTCTTTGCCTCAATAGCCCACCGATGGCCAGTACTACCCTTCAACAGGTACATCGTGTGCTTCACCTTATCTTCCTTAGGGATAATGAGGATCTTCAAGTCCTTCTCCAACTCTTTTAGCCACATATCTATATTTGATGAGTCTGTCGTACCCACATACTCCAATGCTCTAATGCATCACAAACCCTCAAAGATCATCCTAGACACTGGGATTCCACATTGGGGACATCTTCACTTGCTTGAGGTATGGGCACCCTATCCAATATATATACAAGACATACATGTACAACCATGGCATACTCCCAAAAACCTCGCATCGATGTACAACATCTACAAAACACCCCCAAGGATCTGAGAGTACACAGACAACACATAAGACTCTACTACAAAATACTAGAAGCATATACAACCTTCAGCAACTACTGATCTCCTTGCTACTCTTCGTCAACCTCACGATCTCTACTCAGTCGAGCACGGCCACCTAAAAGATGTGGAAACCTACGGGGTGAGACCAATGTCCCAACAAGAGATATAACAGTACACCAAAAACTATTGCTAACATACATAGATATATAACAAGAAAGTAATAGTATTAACATGATGAGTACATTTAGCTAAATGAATAATTAAGAACTGATAACACAACTTAAACAGATTAAGAAGTTATAACAGCTCATTAGAACATCATATACTTTTAGAAGAAATATGAAGAATATGTATAACCATTATCATCTAAAAAGTATAAGATACAAGGCAAAGGGTCATCCAATGTGAATCGTGTTTAACCCTTAGAAAATATACTACATGGTTGTATTACATCTTTTATTATTCCCAGTGGAGATGAGGTATACCACCCATACTCTAACTTACCACTGCTAAGTCAAAAATTAGAGCCATACATGATCTAGGAGGACTCGAATCCTATGATCTCCCACACCCTCAATCAGTTTGAGTCTGTCGCATTGACATATAGAGACCAATTGCAAAACAACCTAGTCTGCCTTGGTATTTAGGCACAACACTTGTAAATAGGGTATACAAACCCAATCATTTGAGGTACAACCACACATGTCGTCTATCACATCATATACTAAGATACGACTGTAGTCGTTCTCCTGCTAAGGCATGACTGTAGTCATCCTCCACAACCTATAATTGTGGAGGCAAGGATATAACCTCAACTTGCACCCCTACATATTCAATAATATGCACTCTGAGTTTCCCTTAGGAATTTCTCGTTTCACCATCCATCAAGTACTGATGTTGAAGATGGATCTATAGCTCAGGGAAACTACATGACTAGGGTTTCACTTGATTAATTATTGCCAGTTGAGTATCTTTTAATGCATCAATCAAGTTAAAACCTACAAACCCTAAAAAATTTCTACAACAATAAGGGTAAATTGCATCGTCAGAAGATATAAACCATATTAATCATAAAGTTTATTGATGGAGCTAGAACTTACACCAAAAGATTACTCTTCCAATGGAAGTCCTAATATGCACCAAAAACCCTAGGGAGTTGATGTTCTCTCTAGGTTTACCTACAACTGGTGCTAGATAAATGCTCCAACCACACAAGAGTGTGGAAGCCTTATCATAGTTCAGATTTAGGATCGAACCCAAAGGACAATGTTAAGAATCTGAGTGTCTTTTTCTTGTTTCGTATCAATCTAAGTTAATCATCTAAGACCAGAAGTTTGATTTGAGTTATTTAACCTAAAACATGCAAAAGTAAAGGCAATAATAAAAAACAGTTTAAGGATTAAAATCTAAGATTAGCAAATGATGATGGATCACTGGGGTGATGCGGGTATTCACCACCACTACACATGAACTGTACTTTTACCAAACATAGCAAGACTTGTAAGCAGGATACATGGATGTTGTACAATACCAATGTCTTATAGGACAAGAGTAATGCACACATCCTTCACGGGTTGAGTAACTCTCATCCGGTACGTATCTACGTGTCAATGAAGATATGTAGTCTCCGAAGAGAAAATCTTACTCAACCTCGTGAAACGTGCATCGAAAAACTAACAAGCGAGCGATAATTACCAAATCGATTAGTATCCTTATAGACTATCCCTCTTTCGAGGATATAGCTACGAGAAACGTGAGAGTGTTGCAACGTCAGCCATTCCCGAACGAATGGTCAAGTACTTTGCACCACTCTCTCCTCAGAGTGTGTTCCTCGACCTGTCAAGGTTGCACTTTTGTATGTCAACTGATTCCATTTCATAGTACAAAAGTTCAACGATGGAGGTGAGTTTACTCCACTCCTTAGAAAGCGTTCCTAGATATCGAAATGGATGCATGGTGGATACACACACCAGAAACCAAAACTAAATCGGTATTCGAGTCTCAAGAGCGGTCGTAGATAAACCACAACGAAAGACAATAGATGCATACAAGAACGCGGCCAACATTCAAGCATGTATGAAACAATTTAGTATTGAATCGGAATGATAACATCTTTTTAGTACAAGTTACAAAACACGGGCAGCGGGGCTAGTCCCCGCACCCCAGTGAATGGAACTACTCTCTCCTCATAGAGGGAGAAACAAAGAAAGAGAAGAGAGAGAAAGAAAGCATCGTCGGAGCAGAAGAGTAGATATGTGACAGCCCGGTGTAGATCGTCACAGTCTCCGAGACTGCTCCGTCGTGGTCGATGTCGTTCGTCTCTCCGCCTCGATCGTCGTGTCTACCTCCGGGATTGCATGGGTAGAATGAGGTAGAACAATGGTAGAAGTGAGGTGATAGAGGTGAGATGGTGATGGAACAACCCTCTAGATCTGTCCCCAGTCTGGCAGCACACCGGATCTGGACTCAGGCCGGGATTCTGAGGCTGTGGGTGAAGTTTGGTCGGAAACGGTGCTCGGGCATTCTGGCGGCGTCCCGACACTGGTCCCAGTCCGGCAGCCTTGGGCTGTAATGAGATGGTCCCCCATTTGAGGACCCATAGGGTCCTATTTATAGGAACAGGGCCAACGTTTAAACGGTCTTGGTTCAGTTTATTCCAAACGGTCCTCACATGGCAATTGGCCATGCGGTCTTGGTTTAATAGCTTCATGCGGTCTTGGCTTCTGTGGTTTGGTAGTGTGCACAACAATTCCATGCGGTTTGCTCATGCGACTTCTCCATGCGGTTTAGCTGCTTGCTATTTACCATGCAGTTTGCATGCAATTGCCCATGCGGTCTTGCTATCTTGGAAGCCACTAGCCTCCTATTCATGCATTCTTAATAGTTGCATTCACGTGGGCGCAACAGCTACTGCAGCACTCCATTCGACTTGTTAATTCACATGCACACTACTAGTCTTTGTAAAGAAAAAGATGCCATGCGTTCTCCTACCCATGCGGTCTTTATTTCGCATTGCTCCATGCGGTTTCACTTTTTAGCAGCTGCAAGTATCTAAACGGTTTCGTGTGGACATCAACTGATCTTCATGCGTTCATATTAGCTGTCTTCACATGGGCTTAATGTTGCTGGCCGTTTGGTTTGCAGCGCTGAGTCACGTGGACTCATGCAGTTTCACTTCCTATTGCTCATACGATCTTGGTGCTGTGCTTCTCATGCGGTCTTCGCTATATCCAATCCAAACCATCTCGTGTGGGTTAGCAACGGTTTTGCTCATGCGGTCTTGTGCTATGCGGTCGCTCCATCCGGTTTGCTACTCTTTTGTTCATGCGGTCTTGCGCTGGTGTGCATGCAAGTCGCGAGAAGAAGATGATGACGACAATGCTGCTTCGTGCATGAGCGATGGTGGCAGAGCAAGGTTGGTGAAGAAGACGACGTCGCCGGAGATCATGTATAGGTGGGCGCCGACGTTGTTGGTGACAGTGAGGAAGACGACGACGCCGCTTGTGGCGAGCCGACCATCATGGTCAAACATCCTGTAGGTGGTCAGTTCAAGATCAAATAATCTTGTAAATAGAACTATTAAAGCAATATTAGCATGGAACTAGGGAAATACTCAAAGTAAACCAAAGCGAGGGTAGATCAGTCGATATGCGCCACAAAATCCTTAGAATTGGCGACTGTAATGATGAATCTGGAGGATTTATCACCACACCGAACTTAAGCGTTACTCGTCCCGAGGAACGGAAAAAGCTTAAGACAGTCGACAAAAAGCTCGTTCGTCTCGTAATTACCTCATCTGTATGTAAATGTCAGAATTTTCACGAGAATGAAAAAAAAATCAAAACAAAATTAGGGCAAAAATGTCGAAAATCCTTTGAATTGGTGACTGAGGGCGGATCTGGTAGATTCATCACCACACCGAACTTAAGCGTTACTCGTCCCGAGGAACGGAAAACTTAAAACAGTCGCCAATGAAATCGTTCATCTTGTGATTGCCTCATCCTATTGTCAAAACATAATTTTGTTCATGGCTCAGATTGATACGGCATCAAAGCTTCCTTAGATCACAGAATACATCTTATGATATCCTCATTTCTGAGTTTACTTTGCTGAAGTACATCCTTCTCACTCTCTGTTGTATCGGTCATGTTAAAGAGTTCTATGAGACTTTGAACAGACCCACAGAATCAACAAAATGCATATGATCTGTCACTGGTGTTGAAAAGGGAGAGAATGGGGGTATGATCAAGAGATAAGAGTCTCTCCTCTGATTGAATCAAGACTCTTGTCATTTGTTGATTCATCGAGGTACTTTGAATGATTTGTGCACAACTCTGGTTGACTTAGCCTTACACCTGATTTTTTTCTAAAGGTAACTCAGAAGTGTGTATAGGTTGGCTTAAGGCTTTTGGCTATTTTACCTCTTTGAGGGGAGGTAAGGGGTTATTTTTGGATCCTTAGGATCTCACTACCGGTCACGACACATCTGCCTTCATGAGGGCAGCTAATGTACCGGCCGGGCAAGACCTTTATCAGTTATCCTTATTCAGGGCACAACTCTCATGTTTTTATTCACACTCTGGCTTTTATTCATTCTCACCTGGCTTAGGACAAAGGGTATTTTTGGATTTTTGCATATTTGGGCTGTCGGGCCTCTTTTTGGAATCGGGGTAGATTTTTCACCAACCTCGATATGTGGACAATCGTCATTGTATACTCTTTGAGAAGGTGGTATGCCCCCGTTATGTATTGAGGGGTATGGAAGAAGCGGTAGTGGAAAAAGAGGTGTGGTGTACCACACCGAACTTAGAGTTTTGTAGAGGTGTGGTTTACCACACCGAACTTAAAGTTCGGCAAAGTTCTAGTTTTCACTAGAAAGGAGTGTGGTGCTCCACACCGAACTTAAGATTTTGGCATGGTTAGTGAACAGAGGGGTATGAAAAAGAAAGAAGAAGTGTAGAAGAGAGTTTGGATCATGATGCAGTTTGCTTAGTGATTCCATGCGACGGGTCTCTATTCTCCATCACACTCTGCTAAAAAATAGACATGATGAAACATCAAATGAGAAATCCATACAACATATCCATTAATCAGATAAAGGCGTGATGTATTTGATCTATCTCAGATTTATTGAAGTGTATCATCATTTCCTATTTTAGGGTTTGACATTAGGATTCATAGGTTATTCAAGATGAAAAACACGCATTGGCTAGTTTTAAGCATTCTTTTCTTTGGAAAGAAGCAATGAAAAGAGGTGATGATCACAGATTCAAAAAACTAAAGCCGACTAGATAAAGGCTTTATTTTTCGAAAGACTACAGAAAGGCGGAAAAATTATGAGAAAGAAACTAGAATGAAAAAAAAATAGGAAGCAGTAAAGATAAAGGGTGGGGTGAGAGTCATACCACCCGCCCTCCACCTCGAACTCATGCATTCATTCATTTCTGAACAAATATTAGATTCGAGGTGGAGGGGAAGGGTTGCACAATTTTAACCAGGCGGTCCTCTTAGTTGGAAGAAGGTCAGGCAAAGATGCCTTGCGATAGCTGGTGCCGAAAATGAGGAAGTGGCCCGAACAACCTGTTGAGTGGGTGGTTGTGGCGACTTGAACGAGTCTTCTGGATGACTTGGATGTACATTTCTTTCACGTCGTTGTCCGTCTAGAAGTATCCAGAGGCCTTCCCCCATCAGTGAGGGAGGTGAAATATAAGCAGTCGAAACTGGAGGGCTATGCGAGAAATCAAGGTTATGTCCACTTGTGCCCTCCAGTTGTGGCTCACCCTCGAAGTTCAAAGTAAAACTACTTTCTTCAAAATCTAGGGCAACTGATTGAGGGTCGGCCACTTGAACTTCCTCCTGTCCAAGATCAGGTGGTGGATCTGGTTCCGACTTCATTTCATCACCTGGCTTTTCTTATGTGGGATATGGTGGCCAGGGTGACGTTTCTTCTTCAGAGGAGTTATTTTGAGAAGTATCATCATCTTTATCAATGTTGAATTTGGTAAGAGCGTCGTTCCTCTTTTCAAGGTTTTGTTCAGAATTTTCCTCGTAGAACATCCTTAGCTCATCCAAGTAACTAGAAGAGGATTTGATTGGTGAAATGAACTCTTGCTCGTGTAAGGGATTCATGGGATCTTGAGAAAGAGGTTCCAATGATTTCTCTTCATGGGAGGGATTAGTCCATGACATGTCATTTTGAGGGCTAAAATTCCCTGATGAACCCATTTCTTCAATATTGGGACTGGTGTATACCATTTCTGAGTTATGTTGCTATTCCAGTTCTTCTTCATAACATTCCTCCGATTCTATTGAGTGCTCGATAAGAGTTCCTATGGGGAAATGGAACCCAGCTCAGGTAAAGGACATATCTCAGTTTCTTGAATGTCAGGAGGGGTTTCTTCAGAGGGATGGGTGACTATAGGGGGATATGTTTGCCACTTGATGTCTTCCCAAGGGTCCTTTTTGTCATTAGTAATATTGTGTTCCATTATAAAATCAAGAAGTGGTTCATATTTCTCTTCATAGTGCACTGTCAACTCGTTCAGGTGACTAGAAGGAGATTCAATAGAAAGATCATGCTCTTATTCGAGGACTGGCTCCGTCTGGACTTCCTGTAATGGCGGTAACTCTGGTAACATCATCTCATGAAAAGGATTGGTCATAGATTCGTCATCATGAGATCCATCATCTCCCCATTATTTTTCTTCATCATCATCGGGGTCAGTGAGAGAAGTATGGTCCGTCCCTGAATCAGGGTCTTGATCAGTCCCACCCTCAAAGTTTGTTTCTAGATCAGCCGAATGATCAGAAATTTCTACATAAGGATAAATCGGATCATGTTCCAATAATGGAGTCATTTGAGGATCTTGCATAAAAGACGTCTCCTCATCTGAATCAATCACATATTCATCTAAGTCCGACTGTGAAGGAGTGTAGAGTTCTTGTAACGTACACCCTTCTTCATTGGAATTTAATGACAAGACAGTTGAAGTTGAAGAATATTTGTCGTATAAGGAGTCAATCATTGTTGATTGTCCCTCAATCTGTATGGTTGGATCTGGTTTTATGGGGGGGGGAATATGGACAGATACTGAAGTTTATCCCCAATTTATCTTCCAATTGTAGAAAATCTTCAAATTGACTGCTCATTCTTTCATCTAAGAGCATAGTGCATGAATCATTATCCGAGTCAGACCTTGGCTCAGAAAATGATTCTTTTTCTTGCGATGTTGTGAAGGGGTCATCCTTAAATTCAGTCATTAACTCAGAGGGTGATTCCCCATTTTGCACTGATGCATGCTGATCATTGGAAGGCACCTCCCACATGATATCGTAATCATCATCGTAATCTACATGTGGACCAGGGATGAGCTTAGTTAAAATTTGTGGCTGTTCTTCATGTCGGTCAGAAGCATTGGCAAGTTGTGTAAGTTGATCGAGATTGTCTATCAACTTCTTGGTCGCGGCTATCTGATCAGCTAGTTGTTGAGCCACTGATAACTGTAAAGCTCATAGTTCTTCCATTGATGTGTGTTGATCTTCATGCACTTCATCGTCTTCCAAGTTCCCTTCTACATTGTAGTTCACGCCTTGAAATCCACCATAGTTAGGTTCTTCGTATAGCCTCTAGGGTGATACAAACTATAACTTGCGTTATATCCATAGCTGTATGAAGAGGCAACTTTGAGTTTCCCAGCTATCTGATTCATGATTATTTGACGCAGAGCCATCACGTAGAGAGGAGGAACATTGAAGCAGTTAATAGATGCATGAGAATAGCCACCACATAATTGACATCTAACGGTTGGTGGTGTCGACTGCTTCATTCTGAAGAGAGTTGGTACCTAAAATCAAGGAAAGAGTGTATCAGACTTGACCAACCACTTCAAAACCAAGAAGATATAAGAGATTAAGCCCTTCACTTTTTTTATAGGTTTTTGAAAAGAAAATGAAAAACCCTAGAGAAACCTAAATCGACACGGAATTCGAAAAAGACGATTCTTATACCGTTGTCCCCGGCAATGGCGCCATTTTTTGATGGAGCTAGAACTTACACCAAAAGATTACTCTTCCAATGGAAGTCCTAATATGCACCAAAAACCCTAGGGAGTTGATGTTCTCTCTAGGTTTACCTACAACTGGTGCTAGATAAATGCTCCAACCCCATAAGAGTGTGGAAGCCTTATCATAGTACAGATTTAGGATCGAACCCAAAGGACAAAGTTAAGAATCTGAGTGTCTTTTTCTTGTTTCGTATCAATCTAAGTTAATCATCTAAGACCAGAAGTTTGATTTGAGTTGTTTAACCTAAAACGTGCAAAAGTAAAGGCAATAATAAAAAATAGTTTAAGGATTAAAATCTAAGATTAGCAAATGATGATGGATCACTGGGGTGATGCGGGTATTCGCCACTACTACACATGAACTGTACTTGTACCAAACATAGCAAGACTTGTAAGCAGGATACATGGATGTTGCACAATACCGATGTCTTATAGGACAAGAGTAATGCACACATCCTTCACGGGTTGAGTAACTCTCATCCGATACATATCTACGTTTCAATGAAGATATGTAGTCTCCGGAGAGAAAATCTTACTCAACCTCGTGAAACGTGCATCGGAAAACTAACAAGCGAGCGATAATTACCAAATCGATTAGTATCCTTATAGACTATCCCTCTTTCGAGGATATAGCTATGAGAAACGTGAGAGTGTTGCAACGTCAGCCATTCCCGAACGAATGGTCAAGTACTTTGCACCACTCTCTCCTCAGAGTGTGTTCCTCGACCTGTCAAGGTTGCACTTTTGTACGTCAACTGATTCCATTTCATAGTACAAAAGTTCAACGATGGAGGTGAGTTTACTCCACTCCTTAGAAAGCGTTCCTAGATACCGAAACGGATGCGCGGTGGATACACACACCGGAAACCAAAACTAAATTGGTATTCGAGTCTCAAGAGCAGTCGTAGACAAACCACAATGAAAGACAATAGATGCATACAAGAACGCGGCCAACATTCAAGCATGTATGAAATGATTTAGTATTGAATCAGAATGATAACATCTTTTTAGTACAAGTTACAAAACATGGGCAGCGGGGCTAGTCCCCGCACCCCAGTGAATGGAACTACTCGCTCCTCATAGAGAGAGCAACAAAGAAAGAGAAGAGAGAGAAAGAAAGCATCGTCGGAGCAGAAGAGTAGATCTGTGACAGCCCGGTGTAGATCGTCGCAGTCTCCGGGACTGCTCCGTCGTGGTCGATGTCGTCCGTCTCTCCACCTCGATCATCGTGTCTACCTCCGGGATTGCATGGGTAGAATGAGGTAGAACAATGGTAGAAGTGAGGTGATAGAGGTGAGATGGTGATGGAACAACCCTCTAGATCTGTCCCCAGTCTGGAAGCACACCGGATCTGGACTCAGGCCGGGATTCTGAGGCTGTGGGTGAAGTTTGGTCGGAAACGGTGCTCGGGCATTCTGGCGGCGTCCTGACACTGGTCCCAGCCTGGCAGCCTTGGGCCGTAATGAGATGGTCCCCCATTTGAGGATCCATGGGGTCCTATTTATAGGAACAGGGCCAACCTTTAAACGGTCTTGGATCGGTTTATTCCAAACGGTCCTCACATGGCAATTGGCCATGCAGTCTTGGTTTAATAGCTTCATATGGTCTTGGCTTTTGCGGTTTGGTAGTGTGCACAGCAATTCCATGCGGTTTGCTCATGTGACTTCTCCATGCGGTTTAGCTGCTTGCTATTTACCATGCGGTTTGCATGCAATTGCCCATGCGGTCTTGCTATCTTGGAAGCTGCTAGCCTCCTATTCATGTGTTCTTAATAGTTGCATTCACGTGGGCGCAACAGCTACTGCAACACTCCATTCGACTTATTAATTCACATGCACACTACTAGTCTTTGTACAGCAAAAGATGCCATGCGTTCTCCTACCCATGCGGTCTTTATTTCGCATTGCTCCATGCGGTTTCACTTTTGAGCAGCTGCAAGCATCTAAACGGTTTCGTGTGGACAACAACTGATCTTCATGCGTTCATATTAGCTGTCTTCACGTGGGCTTAATATTGTTGGCCGTTTGGTTTGCAGCGCTGAGTCACGTGGACTCATGCAGTTTCACTTCCTATTGCTCATACGATCTTGGTGCTGTGCTTCTCATGCGGTCTTCGCTATATCCAATCCAAACCATCTCGTGTGGGTTAGCAACGGTTTTGCTCATGCGGTCTTGTGCTATGCGGTCGCTCCATGTGGTTTGCTACTCTTTTGTTCATGCGGTCTTGCACTGGTGTGCATGCAAGTCGCGAGAAGAAGATGATGATGGCAGCGCTGCTTCATGCATGAGCGATGGTGGCGGAGCAAGGTTGGTGAAGAAGACGACGTCACTGGAGATCATGTATAGGTGGGCGCCGACGTTGTTGGTGACGGTGAGGAAGACGACGGCGCCGCTTGTGGCGAGCCGACCATCATGGTCAAACATCCTGCAGGTGGTCAGTTCAAGATCAAATAATCTTGTAAATAGAACTATTAAAGCAATATTAGCATGGAACTAGGGAAATACTCAAAGTAAACCAAAGCGAGGGTAGATCAGTCGATATGCGCCACAAAATCCTTAGAATTGGCGACTGTAATAATGAATATGGAGGATTTATCATTGATCACATCCATGCTATTGTTCCACTTACATTTATAAGGCATTGCCATCGTCACATCATCATGGAATATCAATCCTTCATCACATCATCAAAGGATATCACCTCACATTTTTCACACAGTCACTATTAAAGTCATCATACCATTCAATCTATTCTTGTTCTTGCAGGGAACATCATTAGTTCATTGTGCCTCATCAAGGCTCATAATTATCACCATGTTTCACATAAGAGAAACCATATCAATCACTAGCTATGACGTTCATTCAACCTGCAATGTTAGGGTTACATAAGGAGGGGATAGAAAGTACTTCATTATATGCTAACTACTCAAATAAGTAAGCATTAATAACCATGTTCTCAAACATTAGGGTTAGGATTTCTCATAATTAACTGATTTGGTTTTCCATAATAGAACCTTAATTGACATCACTTCCCTCATCTTGGAGCACATAACAGTGTCAAACATCATCACTTTTAGTTTTATCATACAAGGACATGAGTCTAGAAAACCTTAACGGTCTAAGAGAACCAAAGCGAACCATATTATGTGACCAAAGAGAAAACAACCCACACTAGTCGAAGAAAAACATCAAACTCAGTGACCAAAGAGAAACATCATTCCACCTTTGACCAAAGGGAAAACTCTTGGTCAAACAAACTAGGTCAAATAAAACTTCTGCGATCGAAGGAAAACAAGGTAAAATCTCATCGTTCAAAGAACATGTGGTCACCTCTTTGTATACCCAAAGGAGACCACTCTAAACGACCCAAAAAAATCCAAACACCAACTGTCAAAGAAGGTATCACTTAGAATCATCAAATTAGAGGAAAATGTCTCAAAAACAAGATTAATAGAGTGGTCAACACCATGGAACCGAAACCAAGTATGAAGATGGGTTCATGATGGAAAGCGTCATCTAAAACCCTATAATCTGATCACCAAAACTGTGACATACCACTCTCACACAGACAACGAAATGCCACGTGAAAATGTGCAAAACTTCCATAAACCACATATTGCCGAAAACACGAGTTAATTAAAACTGATTGCGGAAATCATATAATAATGGAACTATTGCATCCAGATCCTTATCCTGCAAGGAAACATGTTATATAAACAAACTTAAACCTTGATACGTGTCCACATCTTATAGAATCCAACTGTCACATAGGCACAAAGAGTTCACCACCTGTTTATACATACATAACGGACCAAACCAGGCCAACAACAGGATAAACAAACTACATCAGCCGTACATTGTAAAACATCATCATAACACCTCCGAGGACCTGAGTGTACATGGATGACTCTAGGACTCTACTACAAAACAACCAAAATAGCAGCATATCCATCTCTTGCCTTCTATTGTTCTTCTTGTTGCTCGGCCGCAACCTCACGACCACCACCACGTCTAGCACGATCACCTAAAAAGGTTGTAAACCAGCGGGGTGAGACACACAGACCCAGTGAGAAACATAACTCCCTGCTGAAACTATAAAACCTCAGGCAGGTTAAAGTAGATAAAGCAGATAACTGATAATGACATATAATAAGAGCAGCATACTGAGCAGGTCTAACATTACCACCAATCTTACCAAGATATCCCTGAGACCTATAACCAGATATTCTTTATGGAACATGATTGACAAGATAAACTTTATAAGAACTTATCACAAAATATAAGGATCGTACAAATAGCTTCAAGGTATAACTAGATAAACTATACAAGCAAGGCCTCAATCAATGTTCCGTGTTTTTCCTTAAGCAATATATTCTATACGGCTGGATTACGATTTATTATGCCCTAAAGAAGTGAGCCGTCCCGCTCAAATCCAACCTTTGGCTGCGAAGCCCAAAACCTAATGCCATACAAGGTCATTGGGAGAGCCTACTCCATGACCTCACCTCTTCATGGTCAGTACACGTTAACCAAAGCAGGACCGCAGTCTCTTGCTTGAGTGGCCTCAGCCACAGGGTTAGCTCACGCAGTCTACCCTTTTTATCATGAGCCACATGCCTATTCACTGTGCTCCTGAGCCATGAATGCATTCATGCTCCTTCACACTGAGCCATGGGCCTGATCACCATGCTCTAATACACATCTTGAGTTCACAACCACAGTTGCACTCTAATCCTACTATTTTCGACAAGGAGAATCCCCACATATTCAACAATATGCGCTCCAGGTAATCCCGCAGGATAAACCTATTTCACCATCACCTGCTGCTGACGATGATGGATCTATAGCCAGGGCAAACTACATGATATGTTCCACTGTAATTAATTAGTATATTTTAAGTGGATTGTTGAGGAAACCAAGTTGTAAAACATAAACAACATTATGTCACATTATTACTGTCATCATCACATGACCATGGGATCTCAATCCCTCATCACAGAATGCCACTGCCTCTCAAGGCTTACATCATCACCATGGGATAGCAATCCCTTATCTCAACATCATAGGATCACACCTCAACTAGGAAATCAGCATTTATCAGGTCAACAAACCCTTCACATCATACTGGTGATACATGTTACCTTATCAACAAGGATTATCATCATTGAGTGTTATACAAAACACATACACCTCATACCTCTTACCTGGCTATGAATTCACTTCATTCACCTGCATGGTTAGTATGCATATCAAGAGAGATAACTAAATCACCAAACATAGATCTTTATGAATATCATTCTATTAGGGTTGAGGATGTACATGATTGGAACAACATCCATGATCATAGCTACATGAAGCACAAAGCTATATCTATAGACAAATTACATTATTGTTATTAGACAATGAGCATCCACTATGCCCTTATCTTATAAACATAAACATGTGTCATATCATCTTATGTGGCATCATCTTTAAGTATCAAACATATCACGGATCACAACCTATCATCCATATTGCATCATCAACATAGGTGCGGTTTCAAGATAACTGATTATCAACTTAGGTTTTCTAGGTTAAGCATAACCCTCACTAAAGGTACCATCTACCCTTACTATAGGTGTGGAAGGTAGCTCCATCCCTCACCCAAAGGGATATCAGGCAAGGTAACATCGCTCACTAAAAGCCTATCAGCTAGGGCACTTAGCAACACATATCGTCCCTCATCACATTATCATGTCGTGCACACTTGTTCAAGGGTCACGAGTATACCAGGACTAGTATCGTGCAACCTGATCCAAGGGGTGTATCGTGCAGAAGGACACACTCACCTATCGGCCATGACCCTATCAGCCACTAGGGTTAGGGTTACTTATCGGCCATCCTCATCACCATATTGTCTATGGCCATATCGACCAAGGCCATGGCACCCAAGGTCATGTCGGCCAAGAGCAAACCCTAACACCCAACAAGCTCTTCATGACACCCAAGGGATTCTACTGCCCTCCACCATGTTGCCCCAGACACCCTATCGTCCAGCTAGGGTTTGGGTCCACATATCGGCCAAGACTCAACCCTTCAACTTGTTTCGTCCAAGGTACCATCCATGCTCAACACATGTATCGGCCTAGCTCTCAACTCTAGAGCTATCCAAGCTATCAAGCTCCTATTCATGATGAGTAACCGACCAAAAGGAGACATGTGATGGGAAAGGTAGATCAGTCAAAGGGTAACACACCTCCATATGGGGTATCAGACATGCACTTGACCCTGGTGTTGCCCCAAGCTAGGAACACCTACACACTTCTAACACTCTAGGGTGGATGACATCGGGCAGCATGTGGGCATCACACATCAGTCACCTACCATGGCGCCCATGAGCCTATCCTCCAACTAAGGTAGGCACAACATATTGGTCAACACTAGGGCATCTATCTAGGGTTCATCACCCAAGCATCATATCGGGCAACAAGGTTAACACAACCCCACTAAGCATATCGTCCAAGACAAACCCTAGATGATAGGTATCGTGTAAGGAACCAAAAAGGGTATCCTGCAAGGGCACAAGAACCACATTAGGTTGGTCATCTTCAACCTTAAGACCAACATCATTAAACACTAAAAGATAAAGAGAGTTGGCTCACCTCTCAACAACCAAGTGAGAGGTGTTTTGCACAACCTCCATCACATATCGGGAAACAAGGTGGATCATCCCCAACATTGTCAAGATCCAAACCTCCACTAGGTCAACGTCCAACCAAGGCTCACCTCTCAAATCCATGGTGAGAGAAGGGTATTGCCCAAGCAACTAGAGTATAGACTCACATCTCAACAACCAAGTGAGAGGGGTTTTGCCTACACCACTAGAGCATGAACTCACTTCTCAAAACCAAATGGGAGAGAAAGGGGTTTTGCCCAAGAAACCCTAAACTCATGGTTCGGCTACCAAGGTCAAGAACACATCAACAACATATCCATCATATATTCAACAAGATTGAAGGTACAAACTAGGGAAAGAAACATATCTAACAAGATGCATGGCCGATCAAGATGAAACATAAACATGCAACAAGAAAAGGAAGTAGTATAGCTAGGGTTACGAGTGATTCAACCCTATTTTAGGGCTTCATCTTGTGTCATATTGCATTTCAATCACATCTATGCTTGCTAGATTACATGTTATTTCCCCCAATATGCTTATTTCTATCAAATGCACTTATGAAGACTTTTTTGCATGTTTCATAGGTACTTTGTCCACTACTTGATGGCATGGAAAGAAGATGGTCCAATCTAGGGTTTCCTCAGGCATGGAGGAGCCCAAAATGAGGCCAAAATCACTCCCAACCTACCCGAAGTGGTCAAAGAATGTTTTGAAGCAATACCCTCCATGGATGATCAAGTTCAATGCTCAAGTACATGGGAGGGATGCCAAAATGGTCGTGGTACTCCACCACGGTCATGGTGGACATGCCCCAAGCAAAAGAAATCACTGTAACTCCCAAATTTTGATGAATATGGCCAAAACAGTCATGGTGATCAATATGCCCGTGGCCATAGGTTCCCACCATGACCGCGGTGACCCCCCATGGCCGTGGCCATCCATGTACACCTCCCTATGATCTCCACGTTTTAATTCCCACGACCGTGCCCATCCACCATGGCCATGGTCTACCCTACCCACCACGGCCGCGGTGACCCACCACGGTCGTGCTACTCATAAAACCCACCTAGTTTTCATTGCTTTACCCATTTTCTCCCTACTTGACCTAGTACTTCCTCCCCACACCTATATATATCTAGGTGGTGGCTGAAGCATGAGGTTAGCTACCTTCTACCCCCTCCTAGCTCCCCAAATCGCCACCCACTCCATTCCACTCCATATCCACCTCAAATCCACTCCATTTCACAATTTCCACCACATAACCCCCCATATCTAAGCCTTCCATCCACTTCCCTCCATCATTCCACACCATTACATCTAAGGAGAAGAAGGTGGATGTCCCTACAGTAGCTGGAGAGAGGAGATCCCTCATCTACACCGAGCTCCATGGCCACTTCTACCTCTTTCTCCTTTCTTTTTGTATGTTCCATGTCTATGAGTAGCTAGGCCCCCTTGGGTGGGCTGTTTGGGGGAAATTATGTTACTTTGATACCATGCTGGGGGAAAATGACATGTAAACTTTGTAATTCCATTTTTTAATGATTATATTCTATTTGCATCTCATTCTCTATGAATTTCTTGTTGGTTTGTGTGTGAAATTACCTAGGAATTTAGGCAAATTGCTTATATGTGTGAATTTTGGGATTTGCCCCTAGGTCCAATTCTAGTGCAATTAGCATGGAGCCTTCTCAAGGCTAGAACGTGGGGGAATTGGGGTCCAAAACCCTAATTTCACCTCCTCATTACTACCCTCGACCCCTAATTGCCCTAGGAATGCCTAATCTAGAAGCCTAGACTTGATTAGACTCTAATTTAATTGAACCTAACCCCTAACCCAATTGAGCCACGTAAGGGTAGTAGGGGGTGTTAGGGACTAGTTCCCCTATACACAACCTAGCATACCCATGGCCAGTTAGTAGCTTAGGTTAATTCATTAGACTCTAACTTTTTGTTTAGTTGAGATAATCTAATTGGAATCATAATGTTCATATGTTACCCCCCCCCCAACTTAAGTGATAAGTTCATACCCTTAAACAACCCATACCTCTCTTTACTACTTAAAACCCTAGTTTTGTGCTTGCTTAGATTAGTTAGCTCTTTCCTTGCTTAGTTATCTTCTTGCTTTGATCTTGTCTTGTTCATGCTAGTTTAGTTCTCTAATTGCTCTTCTTACCTGTCTTAGTGTAATTTGCCCTTTCATACCTAGCTTAATCCTTTCTTGCATGTTTAGCCTTAATCTAGTCTAGGGTTAACGTAGATTTTATTCTTGCCTATAATTCCTCGCTTGTTCATAGTAGTTTAACAATCAAAACAACCTTCAAACCCTTAACCCTAGTCTTCACAGTAGGAACCCAGAAAAACTAAACCTAGCTCTAGTACCCCCTCTTTTCCCTGTGGATCGACCCTATACTTGCCACCTTCCTATACTACGACACGACCCGGTGCACTTGTGGGTGTAGCTATTTTAGTATAAGTAGGTGTTAAGTTAGGTTTTATAAATTTCAAAAGTGAATCCACTTGTGTGCTTCATGGGGTTGCACCTATTCAAAACTCCAATTGAGTAGTGTGTAACACTATTGGCGGGAGCGCACCAAGGAGTTATGTAACCCACCTCAAGCAAGCTCCAAAGCTCCAAGCACCAAGCTTTAAGCTCTTAGCTCCAATGCACCCCACCTTGGGCCACCACAAGAAGAGAAGCAATCATAACCACCATGGCTGAAGAACAAGCAAGAAGGAGAAGAAGGTGCTACGGAGAGAGAGGAGATGCTTACCAAGGAAGCAAGACCCTTCTAGGGTTCGGCCACCACCTAGAGAAAGAAGAAGAAGGAGACTCCACCAAGGAGATCGGCCACCAAGCTCCACCAAAGAGGGGTATCGTCCACCAAGGAAAAGGGAAGGCAGCTAAGGAGCTAAAAGGGATCCCAAGCAGGTAAAAGGAGAGGCATATATAGAAGAGGGTGAAGAGGAAACTAAGGCAAGGTGTTGTCCAACCTAGGGACACTTGTCCAAAGCCATGCCACCTTGCTAAACCTCATGCACATGTCGTGCCACCAACTAACAAAGGATCGGCCACTTGTCCAAGGTATGGTGACACAACCAAGGCAAGGTCAAGGTGGTCACATGGGCGACACAACCCTAGGCGACACAGCCCTCTGGGCGACACAGAGCTTCAAGCTCTCCTATGCACAATACAAACCCTTATCAAGGAAAATCAAAGCAAAGCAAGGCCCATCAAAGCTCATCAAGGCCCGAAACTACTCAAGCACAAGCCCAACTCATCCTCTCAACCCTAGAGGATGCAAGGAGAGAGAAAACAACTCTCAAGGTGACAAACTTGCAAATCAACCCTAAAACTTGGATAATTTGCAAGTTGCACCTGCAACTTTCAACAAAGCACAAACGAACCCTAATCACAACCTCAGGTGATTAGAAAGCATCTAAACACAAGGTTTAGGTAAAAAAAATAGGGTAAACCCAAAATGAAGGTCAGGGTCCTTACAAGCCATAAACCTCTACAAAGGGATTTCACCCCCGAAATCCAAAGAGAAAAGTGAGGGATACTTCCTCCTCATCTCTTCCTCGAGCTCCCATGTGGCTTCCTCAATGCCACGACGATGCCAAAGAACTTTCACAAGCACCAAGTCCTTCCTTTTTAACTTCTTTACTCTTCTATCAAGAATCATCACTGAACCTTCCTCGTAGGTCACGTCTTCATCAAGCTCAACCTCAACTGGTTGTATCACTGTCCCTGTGTCTGGATGATTTTTCTTCAGTATACTGACATGGAACACTGGATGTAACCTGTGCAACTCTGGCGGTAGTTCTAACTTGTAAGCTACCTTGCCAACACATGCTATTACCAGATATGGCCCCATATACCTGGGTGTCAGCTTGCCTTTCCGGCCAAACCTCAGCATGCCCTTCCATGGTGAGACCTTGAGATACACCTTGTCTCCCACCTGGAACTCTAAGGGTCGTCAGCGATTATCTGCATATGACTTCTGTCTGTCCTGTACCGCTTTCAACTATTATTGTATCACTTTGATCTTCTCTTTTGTCTACTGCACTAACTCGGGACCCAAAAGATGATACTCACCAGACTCGTACCAACATAGAGGAGATCTGCACTTCCTGCCATATAAAGCCTCATAAGGAGCCATGTTGATGCTCTGCTGGTAACTATTGTTGTAGGAGAACTCTATCAAACTGAGATGCACATCCCAACTTCCTAGGAACTACAAAACACACACTCAGAGAAGATCCTACAAAGTCTGAATAGTCCTTTCAGACTGTCCATCTGTCTGCGGGTGGAAAGCAGTACTGAACCTCAACTGCATTCCCAACGCTTTGTGCAACTATTCCCAAAAATGACTCGTGAACTGGGGTCCTCTGTCAGAGACTATCATTGCGGGCACACCGTGCAAACGCACTATCTCATCCACATACACTTGAGCAAGCTTCTCTGTTGTATATGTTGTCTTCATAGGTATGAAATGAGTAGATTTTGTCAATCTGTTCACTATCACCGAAATGGAATCATGATTCTTAGCTGTCCTCGGCAGACCAACTACGAAATCCATGGTTATATGATCCCATTTCCACTGTGGTATCGACATGGGTTGCAACATACTTGCCGACTTCTGATGCTCATCCTTGACTTGCTGGCATGCCGCACACCTAGCCACAAACTCAGCTACATCTCTCTTCAAGCCAGACCACCAATACAGATCCTTCAGATTATGATACATCTTGGTGACACCTGGATGCATGGCATACATCGATGTTTGTGCTTCCTCAAGCACTAGCTTTCTCAGATCATCAACATCGGGGACCACCATCCTACCATGATAGCAAACTAGTTCATCATCAGACTCATGGAACCCATCACACTTTTTGCTGCAAAACTCTGATTTGATTAACTGAACTCAAGAATCTCCCTGCTGTGCATCTTTGATATGTTGTCTCAACATAGGCTTTGTCGGTATGTATGCCCATAGAGCAAGTCATATGATGATTGTAATGGGATACTTTGTAAATGATTTGGATAATAATAAAGGCAATTTCCGATCTATATGTTTGAACTGTTTCTGAGATGATGGTGTAACATGATAGATGTCTAAAGAATTGTTTTACTCAATGGCGTATGCTTTTGGGTTGAGGACCTAAACGATGAGATCATGCGGATGTTAAGAGTATACATTCTTGTTTAGTCCCTAGTCGATTGTTATTGTGGAAATAACCATAGACATCAATAACACTAAAGACTAGATTGTGTGTTGGTTGATGACAGAATCTCATTAGTCATGATATAGTGATATCAAACCAAGCACAGAGGTACTTGTTAGAGAACAAGGTACCACACAGACCCACGCCGTGAGAGTGACACATGGAACCATGACTTGGTGGTCACAGTCAGCTCTCACAGTGATGGTGGTGAGTGTGATTCTTAGACCTGAAATCACTACACTCAACACATGTCGTTGGGTACACTTTGACATCATCAAACGCAGTCCTGAAACATGGGTTGTTATAAAGGTGATGATTGGGTGGCTTTGACACATGGGGCTTTTGAGGGGTGAGTGATAGATATGGGATTTGTCCCTCCTGAGGGAGTTTGATGTCCTTGGCCACTTGATGAGTAGGATTGAGAAAGGCATGCGCATGCACGTGTGAATCAATATGTGATATTGATGTCACACACATCTCACTTAGTCTGCTCTGAGATCAAGAAAATGAATGAGCGTTGACATGATGATTGTTCCATGCCTCGAGTTCATTCAGGATATCAGTGACAAAGGAATTATACATTCACTGTAACACCATTCATGGATTGTAGGATTGAAAGTTGTTCTCCAATTTTCTATTTCACTTGGGTAGCACTGATGTGTGACTAGGCACCACTCTTTTCTTGTGAAGTCATAAGTGTTATGGACTTTCACTGCCAACGTGAAATGGACCTGCAGGGTCACACACATAGGATTTAACCTGGAAGAGGAATTTGTCCACAAATAATGTTTAGATTGATTGCTAAAGGAGTTTAGTAGTTCAATTAAACACTCAATTAATTGATAGCTCAAAATCATAGTATTCAAGGTGTTGGATCAAATGATTAGAGTATCAGATTAACTGAAACTACAATTGACTAATCTGCTGCCTCAACCGATTGGCTCATGAGATGAACCGATCGGCTCTAGCCGGTGAGCCGAGCGACTCAGATCACCAGACGATCGGTTCATGTCGATGGACTGGTCGGGTGATCAAACGATCATGTTTTGTTTCACTTATCAAATTTGATTTGTATAAGGACTAATATTGATTAGTTGGAAACAAACATGGAAAGTCAATTTGAGTTGAACCAGGATCACGAACCGATCGACTGGAGTGTCCAACCGATTGGCTCATGGATCCAAACTATCGGCTGGAGTGTCCAACTGATCGGCTGGAGTGTCCAGACGACCGTTTCAGGGTTGAAATGATCAGTTCAACTGCCGCAGTTTGTCCGATTTTGTGGAAATCTCCAACCCTTCTACTCTTGCTTTAGTCCCATATTGCCCGGGATGGAGAACCCTGTCCCATGACCCTCCTATATATAGGGGTATTGGGGGCTTCTCAAAGTACAACTCAGAGTGCCAGTTGCTCTGCAAAGTTGTCGTTCTCTCTGGTTTTGGTAACCGAGAGAGCCCGAGCAAATGCTACCTGAAAAGGGAGGCACAACAAGGGAAGGACAACTACAGAAAGGCAACTGGCTGCAGGAGAGTGTGTCGGTGACTAGTACGCCGATAGGATGGTGCGACTCCTTCCGATTCCTTATGTGACAAGGAGACCGGAGTTCCAGGCAGTCTGTGTGGACGACTGCAGAGGCGGGAGACCTCTGTCGCTCGGAGGACAACTGTCAATCCCGATAGTCCCGGTGAGACCAGGAGTCTTCAGTCTCGGTGCGACCAGGAGCTGCACAGCCACCGTCCAAGACCGGAGGTGAAGACCACACAAGGCGCGAGGTACTGTCACCGAGCGAGCCTCGGGACAAGGTATGCATCCACAAACCATCTTTCCTATTGTATAGACGTTGACGCGATTCCTTTCGTTCTGGGTTTGAGGGAGAAAATTTTTGTTTCCGCCGCTTCTCTGCCTCCCTTAAAACCCAACAGTGGTATCAGAGCCACATCAACTGCTCTATATTTTAGGATTATTGATATGATCGATTTTGGTTTGTTGCCTTTATTTATTGCATACGATGCGAATAAAATTGGCTTTATGCATGTCCAATCCACAAATCCCAAATATACATATATGATATGTAATATTAATGCACTCGATACGCGTCGCCCTTAAACGAGTTTTGTGGTGGATGTGTAGCATGGTTATGGCCTATAAACCCTATATCTGTGTGTGGTTGTATGTGGTTGCTTGCATCTCGGTCTGCGCACCGATTCCCTTCTCCTATTCCTGATTTAACTCGAAATAATTCGAGATTTTCTTTTCCTACCTTTGCTCCCCCCGAATGTAACTCGGGGTTTCACAATTCAATTGTAAATAGGATAGATTTTATTTCTTGTTATGTCAAAGAACGACGAACGACCTGAGATGATCGGTTCAAGGCGTGAACCGATCGGTTGGTGTTCCAGACGACCGGTTGGAGGAGCAAGACGAGCGGGTGGGGATCTGAGGAGATGCACAATGACCGGTAAACTGATCGGTTGGAGGCGCCAGTCGATCGATTGGTGGCACCCAAACAACCAACTTGATGGCAAGCCGATCAGTCATGGAGATGAGCTGATCAATCCCAGAAAGGCAGGCACAGATTTCAACTTGTACAGGTTGCATGTGATGTAGACCTAGATGACCGTGATTCCTCTTGGCTCGAGGAATCCCAATAGGATGGCCATAATCATTGCTTTTATCGTTTTGCATGTTTTCTGTGGGATATAGCATGTATATGATACGTACTATATATTGTGGTGATTGGATACGTATATGTATATAAAAACCAAATCCCTCATTAAATATTAAGTTTTAGATTCCTTCCAAATGCGACACACGTAAAAATCTTGATCGACCAAGTGTGGGCACACCCTAGCGTGGTGCACCGTCTATCTCGTGGAAGTGTGAAGGATGAATGTGTGGGTCTGCCCTAGCAGGGTGCATATTCATCGTGTTGGCTTTGGGTCGGACTTAACAAGGTGATCTAGATGGGATCTAGTACCTTGAGGCATGGAGATGATCATGGCAAAGAGTTGCATATGACATCTTTCAAGAGTTGCATATGATGCAATTGGCAAGAGTTGCCTACCTGAGAGATCTGAGTTGTGGGTGACAACCCTAGCTGGTCCATGGCTTAGAGGATTTCAGGATCTTGACTCACTAGAAGATTGTATGCTGCAATCTTCTGAATTGATGGTGAGGGTTGTCAATTTGAATCAAAATAGTGGGAGCGGTAATTAATTAAAGGCCCAATTAACTATCGTCAAATTTTATTCAAATCAAATCAAAAGGAGTTTTGACAAATGCAATTTTCTCTTGTAGAATGCCAAAAGAATCATCTTTTAAAATGGGCAAATTAATTGAGAATAAATTACATAACTGGTTGAGGACTGTGAGAAGTGTTCTGCACAATCCAAATATACCAGGAGCCTTAGAATCCACTCTATGTACGCTTAGTGCGTTGGTGAAGAAGAAAGAAAGTTCATTGATAGAGATCAATGGAACGAAAGGTAAGGGAGAGAAGGGTTCTCTCGCCAAAACAGTTTCTTCTACATGGAGAGGATGGAAGGAACGATGGAATAAGAAGTCAGAGATAGAGATCTCTACTTCTGGTGTATACGTGATAGAGATTAACTTTACTACTTCTTCGTCATGGGTACTTGATACCGGATGTGGATCTCACATTTGTTCAAATGTGAAGGATCTTAAGAGAAGTAGGTCTTTGGGGAAAGGCGAGGTTGAACTACGTGTTGCCAATGGGGCAAGGGTTGCCGCCAGTACCGTAGGAACCTATGAGTTAACTCTACCAAGTGGGCTAATAATAGAGTTGAAGAACTGCTATTATGTACCTGCCATAAATAGGAATAGCATTTCCGTCTCTTGTTTGGACAAAGATGGATTTGAATTTCTTATTAAGAATGGAAAATGTTCCATTTCTAAAGATGGGATCTTTTATGGCAGTGCCCCAATGTCTTATGGTTTATACTTGATAGATCTAGAGACAAGTGTATACAACGTAAACACCAAAAAGCAAAAACTCAACGACTCAAACAAAACATATCTTTGGCATTATCGTCTAGGGCACATAAATGAGAAGCGCATTTCTAGACTCCATAAGGATGGTTATCTAGACTCTTTTAATTGTGAATCAATAGAGACATGTGAATCTTTTTTGTTGGGCAAGATGACCAAGACTCCCTTTTCAGGTGAAGGTGAGAGAGCTAGTGATCTATTAGGAATCATACATACTGAAGTATGTGAGCCTTTTAGAACTAATTCCAGAGGTGGGTATCAGTACTTCATTACCTTCACTGATGATTTCAGTAGGTATGGCTATGTGTATCTGATGAAGCATAAGTCAGAAACCCTTGAAAGGTTCAAGGATTTCATGAATGAAGTACAGAACCAACTTGGTAAAAGTATTAAGGCACTTCGATCCGATTGAGGTGGAGAATACTTAAGCCAAGAGTTTGAGAACCTTCTGCGAGCCCGTGGTATTGTATCACAATGGACTCTGCCTGGAACACCACAGCATAATGGTGTGTCTGAAAGAAGGAATCACACATTGTTAGATATGGTGCGATCAATGATGAGTTTTGCTGATCTTCTGATTTCCTTCTGGGGTTATGCTCTTGAAACCGCCGCGTTTACACTTAACCGAGTACCATCTAAATCGGTTCAAAAGACACCATATGAGATATGGTATGGGAAGCGTCCCATTCTGTCTTTTATGAAGATTTGGGGTTGTGAGGCTTATGTCAAGAAAATGTTTCCTGATAAGCTTGGACCCAAATCTGATAAATGTTATCTTGTTGGATACCCCAAGGAAACGAGGGGATATTACTTATACCACCCTACTGACAACAAAGTGTTTGTTGCTAGGGATGTTGTATTCCTAGAAAAGGAATTTATTTCCAAAGGAAATAGTGGGAGGAAAATAGAGCTTGAATAGGTTCAAGTCCAACAAGAAAACATTGAACCGATAGATGTACGAGAGGAACATGGAGATTCACAAGGTGTTGTGGAATCTCAGTCTCCTCAGGTAACACAAGGACCTCGTAGATCTAGTAGGACCCACCTTGAACTTGAGAGGTTTGGATACCTTGTAACTCAGGATGGTGGTGAGTTGATCATAGATGATGATCCAACTACCTATGTAGAGCTATAGAGGGACCAGATTCTAAGAAATGGCTTGAAGCCATGAGATCCGAGATGGAATCCATGTACTCCAACAAAGTATGGACTTTGGTGGAACCACCCGAAGGGGTAAAACCCATAGGGTGCAAGTGGGTCTTTAAGAAGAAGACCGACATGGATGGCAATGTGCAAACTTATAAAGGAAGATTGGTTGCTAAGGGATTTCGACAAGTTCAAGGTGTTGACTATGACGAAACCTTTTCTCCAGTTGCCATGATTAAGTCCATCAGGATCATGCTTGCTATTGCAACTTACTATGACTATGAGATTTGGCAGATGGATGTTAAAACCGCATTCCTTAATGGGAATATAAATGAGGATGTGTACATGACACAACCTGAAGGTTTTTTAGATCCAAAGAATGCCAATAAAGTCTGTAAACTGCAAAGGTCAATCTATGGATTGAAGCAAGCATCTCGGAGTTGGAATCTTCAATTTGATGAGGAAGTCAAAGTGTTTGGCTTTATTCAAAATGAAGATGAACCTTGTGTGTACAAGAAGGTTAGTGGGAGCTCGACCACATTTCTCATATTATATGTGGATGACATACTTTTGATGGGGAATGATGTCTTAGCATTAGAGAAGGTAAAGACTTGGCTTGGGAATACATTCTCAATGAAGGACTTAGGAGAAGCATCCTACATTCTAGGAATTAAGATCTATAGAGATAGATCTAGAAGGCTTCTCAGACTAATTCAGAGCACGTACATCGACAAAGTGCTGAAGCGGTTCAGCATGGAGAACTCAAAGAGAGGCAACATCCCCATGCTACATGGAGTCACCGTCTCTAGAGCTCAATGTCCCCAATCTTGTGAAGAGAGGGAGCGTATGAATGGGATCCCATATGCATCAGCCATCAGATCCATCATGTATGCTATGTTGTGCACATGCCCAGATGTCTCGTATGCTCTCAGCATGACGAGAAGGTACCAGTCAGATCCCAGGGATGCTCACTGGACAGCCGTAAAGAACATCCTCAAGTACTTGCGAAGGACTAAGGATCAGTTTCTTGTTTACGGCGGTGAGGAAGAGGTGGTTGTAAAGGGTTACACCGATGCAAGCTTCCAAACCGATAAATATGATTACAAATCATAGTCAGGATTTGTATTTTGCCTTAATAATGGAGCTGTGAGCTGGAAGAGTTCCAAGCAAGAAACAGTTGTTGATTCTACTACAGAGGCCGAGTATATTGCTGCTTCTCATGCAGCAAAGGAGGCTGTGTGCATTAGGAAGTTGATTTCTGAACTTGGTGTAGTTCCCAGTAGCTGTGATGCAATTGAGCTTTATTGTGACAATAATGGAGCTATTGCACAAGCTAAGGAACCCAGATCACATCAGCAGTCCAAGCACATACTGCGGTGCTTCCATCTCATACGAGAGATCTTACAGTGAGGAGATGTGAAGATTTGCAAAGTACCAACTGAAGACAACATAGCTGATCCACTGACGAAGGCCCTTTCTCAGCAAAAGCATGATGGTCATGCTAGGTCACAAGGAATGAGATTCCAAGGTGACTGGCTCTAAGTGCAAGTGAGAGTCTGTTGGTATGTATGCCCATAGAGCAAGTCATATGATGATTGTAATGGGATACTTTGTAAATGATTTGGATAATAATAAATGCAATTTCTGATCTATATGTTTGAACTGTTTCTGAGATGACGGTGTAACATGATAGATGTCTAAAGAATTGTTTTACTCAATGAAGTATGCTTTTGGGTTGAGGACCTAAACGATGAGATCATGCGAATGTTAAGAGTATACATTCTTGTTTAGTCCCTAGTCGGTTGTTATTGTGGAAATAACCATAGACATCAATAACACTAAATACTAGATTGTGTGTTGGTTGATGACAGGATCTCATTAGTCATGATATAGTGATATCAAACCAAGAACATAGGTACTTGTTGGAGAACAAGGTACCAGACAGACCCACCGTGAGAGTGACACATGGAACCATGACTTGGTGGTCACAGTCAGCTCTTACAGTGATGGTGGTGAGTGTTATTCTTAGACCTGAAATCACTACACTCAACACATGTCGTTGGGTACACTTTGACATCATCAAACGCAGTCCTGAAACATGGGTTGTTATAAAGGTGATGATTGGGTGGCTTTGACACATGGGGCTTTTGAGGGGTGAGTGATAGATATGGGATTTGTCCCTCCTGAGGGAGTTTGATGTCCTTGGCCACTTGATGAGTAGGATTGAGAAAGGCATGCACATTCACGTGTGAATCAATATGGGATATTGATGTCACACACATCTCACTTAGTCTGCTCTGAGATCAAGGAAATGAATGAACGTTGACAGGATGACTGTTCCATGCCTCGAGTTCATTTAGGATATCAGTGATAAAGGAATTATACATTCACTGTAACACCATTCATGGATTGTAGGATTGAAAGTTGTTCTCCAACTTTCTATTTCACTTGGGTAGCACTGATGTGTGACTAGGCACCGCTCTTTTCTTGTGAAGTCATAAGTGTTATGGACTTTCACTGCCAATGTGAAATGGACCTGCAGGGTCACACACATAGGATTTAACCTGGAAGAGGAGTTTGTCCACAAATAATGTTTAGATTGATTGCTAAAGGAGTTTAGTAGTTAAATTAAACACTCAATTAATTGATAGCTCAAAATCATAGTATTCAAGGTGTTGGATAAAATGATTAGAGTATCGGATTAATTGAAACTGCAATTGACCGATCTGCTGCCTCAACCGATCGGCTCATGAGATGACCCGATCGACTCAGGATGGTGAGCCGAGCGGCTCAGATCACCAGACGATCGGTTCATGTCAGTGGACTGGTCGGGTGATCAAACGATCACGTTTTGTTTCACTTATCAAATTTGATTTGGATAAGGACTAATATTGATTAGTTGGAAACAAACATAGAAAGTCAATTTGAGTTGAACTAGGATCATGAACCGATCGACTGGAGTGTCCAACCGATCGGCTCATGGATCCAAACGATTGACTGGAGTGTCCAAGTGATCGGCTGGAGTGTCCTGACGACCGTTTCAGGGATGAAACGATCGGTTCAACTGCCGCAGTTTGTCCGATTTTGTGGAAATCTCGAACCCTTCTACTCCTGCTTTAGTCCCATATTGCCCGGGATGGAGAACCCTGTCCCATAACCCTCCTATGTATATAGGGGTATTGGGGGCTTCTCAAAGTACAACTCAGAGTGCCAGTTGCTCTGCAAAGTTGTCGTTCTCTCTGGTTTTGGTAATCGAGAGAGCCCGAGCAAGTGCTACCTGAAAAGGGAGGCACAACAAGGGAAGGACAATTGCATAAAGGCAACTGGATGCAGGAGAATGTGTAAGTGACTAGTACGCCAAAAGGAGGGTGCGAATCCTTTTGATTCCTTGTGCGACAAGGAGATCGGAGTTCCAGGCAGTCCGTGTGGACGACTGCAGAGGCGGGAGACCTCTGTCGCTCAGAGGACAACTGTCAATCCCGACAGTCCCGGTGAGACCAGGAGTCTTCAGTCCCGGTGCGACCAGGAGCTGCACAGACACCGTCCAAGACCGGAGGTGAAGACCGCGCAAGGCGCGATGTACTGTCTCCGAGTGAGCCTCGGGACAAGGTATGCATCCACAAACCATCTTTCCTATTGTATAGACGTTGACGCGATTCCTTTTGTTCTGGGTTTGAGGGAGAAATTTTTTGTTTCAAATGCTTCTCTGCCTCCCTTAAAACGCAACAGGCTTTACTTGCATTTGTGCCAACAATCCTGCCAACAAGGAAACTTCCAACCGTACATTAATCTGCCACAAAGAGACAAACATACCCTACTTATGGCATACCAAGGAACTCAACTGTGCTTTCTTCATAGGAAGAGTAGGAGACTTCCTGCTAAGCGCATCAGCTACCACGTTCACCTTGCCAGGATGATACTCAATGGTGCAATCATAATCATTGATCAGCTCCATCCAGTGACGCTGTCGCATGTTCGGCTCACTCTGCGAGAAGATGTACTTCAAGTTCTTATGATCTGTAAAGATTTGACACACTTCCCCATAAAGATAGTGTCTCCAAATCTTTAACGCATGGACCACCGCTGCCAGCTCCAAATCATGTGTCGGATAATTCTCCTCATGTTTCTTAAGCTATCACGAAGCAAAAGAAACTACATGTTCTTCCAGCATCAGCACACAACCTAAGCCTTTCTTGGAAGCATCACAGAAAACCACATAGCCTTTCCCAAGCTCTGGCAGCACCAACACTGGAGCACTGGTCAGCTTCTCCTTCAAACTTTAGAAAGCTTGTTGACAATGATCATCCCAAACAAAAGGTACATCCTTCCTGGTCAACTTTGTCAACGGCAACACGATTACACTAAAGTCCTTTATAAACCTCCGGTAGTATCCTGCTAAACCCAAAAAAACTATGAACTTCTATCGGCGTCTTCAGTTGTTCCCACTCTACAACTAACTCCACCTTCTTAGGGTCCACTCTGACTCCTTTTGTAGATATCACATGACCCAAGAAAGTCATTTCCTTCAACCAGAACTTGCATTTACTAAACTTGGCATATAACTGATGCTGGAAAAGGAGAGTTAATGCTTGTCGAAGATGTTGTTCATGTTGTTGACTGTCTCGACTATAGAACAAGATGTCGTCAATGAAGACCACAACAAACTGATCTATAAATGGACGAAACACCCTGTTCATTAGATCCATGAAAGCAACAGGTGCATTGGTTAGCCCGAACGGCATAACCACAAACTCAAAGTGACCATACCTCATCCTAAAAGCTGACTTTGGTATGTCATCCACCTTAATCATCAACTGATGATATCCAGACTGTAGGTTGATCTTTGAGAACACTGTAGCACCACGCAACTGATCAAACAGATCATCTATCCTCGACAAAGGGTACTTGTTCTTGATCGTAACTTTGTTCAACTGCCGGTAATCTATGCACAACATCATCAATCCATCCTTCTTCTTTACGAACAGGACCAAAGCACCCCACGACGATGTGCTCGGTCTGATGAAACCTTTATCCAGCAACTCCTGTAACTACTTCTTCAACTCTACGATCTTGGCTGGAGCCATCCTGTATGGTGTCTGAGCAACTGGTTGTGTTCCTAGCACCAGATTGATCTCAAAGTCAATCTCCCAAGGTGAGGGAACACTGGGGAACTCATCAGGAAACACATCTGCGAACTCTCGAATAACATGCACCTCCTCAAGGCTAGGACCTTTTACCTTGGTATCCACAACGTGAGCTAAGAATGCCTTACATCCTTGCCGCAACAACTTCTTTGCCACCATAGCTGGTACGAAACATGTTAGAAGGATCTTTCTATCTCCCTAGAAGGTCCACTTTTCACCATCGTCATCAAACATTGCTTGCTTGGAACCACATACCAACATAACCTTATACTTTTCTAAGGTATCCATCCCAAGGATCACATCGAATCCATGCATATCAAGTGGTATAAGATCCACTTGTATATTGTATCCCGGAAAAGATAGAACACAAGATGGACACTCCTCTCGAAGCATCGAGGAACCATTAAGAGGGATTTTGAACAACAAGCTATCTTTCTTATAGCTAACAGGTAAAAGACAACTATCAAGCATAGTACGTGCGATAAAAGAGTGCATAGCACCCGGGTCAACCAGAACAGATATAAAGCAAGAAGAAGACAAATCAGAATGAAATAACTCCATCTGACATGCCACCACTTGTCGGTTGACTATCGCCTCTGGCTGACTCATAACATAGAATCGAGCCATTGCTTTCTATCCACGTCCTCTGCTTCCTTGAGCAGATGATCCTTCCAGTGACGCTTGATCGTGTCCTCACCCTCTGGCACCACTAGACCACTGTCCGTCTGACCCATGATGATCTTGTCTTGGTTGTTGCGTCACTTCGACATCTTTCCTTGGGCAATTTGACTTCAAATGCCTGGTCTGTCCACAGAGATAGCATGACCTATCCTCTAATTGTGGCCTAGATGGCCCCGTCACTACTAATGAAGTTGTGTTGTAAGCTCTATATGGTGAATAACCATACCCTATTCCTTTAGTTGATGACCACTGCGATGGTGCACTAGAACCTTGCCTCACAGAAGGTGTAGAAAACCTCACCATCTTGTGGCTATCAAACCTCTATTTCTAAAACTGAGCAGGCCTTTTCTTGGACATAGCCTCTCTCTTCTCTCGGACTGGCCGTTCAATGCTTCAGACAGACTCAACAAATGTGGCAAACCGCTCCTAGTTTTCCAAAGCAGTAGTAGGTGTCGACATCTCAGCACTCAGACCTTTCTCAAACTGCCTGATTCTCTCATCATCTGTCGTCACCATGTGAGGACCAAACCTCAGCAGGTCCATAAACTTTGCTTCTACTTAGTGATGCTCATTGATCCTTGGCGCAGATGCTCAAACTGGTTGATCTTCTCATCCAGATACATCTTTGGGAAGTATTGGATCACGAACTCCCGTTAGAAGACATTCCAATAGATCACCTCACCGAGCCGCTTCTCCTCTTCGATGGCCCACCAGTGGCCAGCACTACCTTTCAGCAGGTAGACAACGTGCTTGACTTTGTCTACTTCAGGGATGTCAAGGATTCGGAAGGCCTTCTCTAGACCTGTCAGCCATAGATCTACATCCGCTGGATCAGTCGTTCCAGCATAATCTGAAGCTTCGACTCGGCGAAGCCACTCAAAGGTCTTCCCAATACCCAAAGATTCACCATGGGGAGCATGTGCTCTTGGCGGAGGCACTAGAAATCTATCCACCATGTGATTCATCATTGCCATTACCTGTCCCATAAGGTGCTGATAGGTTGGATTCTCAAGAATGGCTGGGTCAAGTTGGGGGACCTCAGGCACCCGATCTTCATGTGTCTGCACTCTTGCTCCATCAACTGATGCAACATTTCTACTCTTGGAAGCATGTTCTTCATGGTTTCCAGACATCTTTAAGCTTTATCTTCTGCTAAGGGTTGAAGGTTATTGTAAGAAAATATGGAAAAATCACAAGAACAGACACAACCCTAGTCCTAGATCACTATAGACTCAGTGAACCTAGGGCTCTAATACCAAAACCTATTGTGACATCCTGCTATCACACAGACAACGAAATGCCACGTGAAAACGTGCGAAACTTCCACAAACCACATATTGCCAAAAACATGAGTTAATTAAAACTGATTGAGGAAAGCATATAATAATCGAACTATTGCATCCAGATCCTTATCCTGCAAGGAAACATGTTATATAAACAAACTTAAACCTTGATATGTGTCGACAGCTTATAGAATCCTACTGTCACATAGGCACAAAGAGTTCACCACCTGTTTATACATACATAACGGATCAAACCAGGCCAACAACAGGATAAACAAACTACATCATCCGTACATCATAAAACATCATCATAACACCTCCGAGGACCTTAGTGTATAGGGATGAGTCTAGGACTCTACTACAAAACAACTAAAACAACAACATATTCATCTCTTGCCTCCTATTGTTCTTCATACTGCTCGGCCGCAACCTCACGACCACTACTACGTCTAACACGATCACCTAAAAAGGTTGTAAACCAGTGGGGTGAGACACACAGTCCCAAAGAGAAACATAACTCCCCATCAAAATAATAAAACCTCATGCAGGTTAAAGCAGATAAAGTAGATAACTGATAATGACATATAATAAGAGCAACATACTGAGCAGGTCTAACATTACCACCAATCTTACCAAGATATCCCTGAGACCTATAACCAGATATTCTTTATGGAACATGATTGACAAGATAAGCTTTATAAGAACTTATCATAAAATATAAGTATCACACAAATAGCTGCAAGGTATAACTAGATCAACTATACAAGCAAGGCCTCAATCAATGGTCCATGTTTTGCCTTAAGAAATATATTCTATATGGCTGGATTACGATTTATTATGCCCTGAGAAAGTGATTCGTCCCGCTCAAATCCAACCTTTGGCTGTGAAGCCCAAAAACTGGTGCCATACAAGGTCATTGGGAGAGCCAGACTCCATGACCACACCTCTTCGTGGTCAATGCATGTTAACCAAAGCAGGACCGCAGTCTCTTTCTTGAGTGGCCTCAGCCACAAGGTTAGCTCACGCAGTCTACCCTTTTTATCATGAGCCACATGCCTATTCACCGTGCTCCTGAGCCATGAATGCATTCATGCTCATTCACACTGAGCCATGGGCCTGATCACCATGCTCTTATACACATCTTGAGTTCACAACCGCAGTTGCACTCTAATCCTCCTATTTTCAGCTAGGAGAAACCCTGCATATTCAACAATATGCGCTCCAGGTAATCCCACAGGATAAACATGTTTCACCATCACCTGCTGCTGATGATGATGGATCTATGTCTAGGGCAAACTACATGATATGTTCCACTGTAATTAATTAGTATATTTTAAGTGGATTGTTGAGGAAACCAAGTTGTAAAACATAAACAACATTATGTCACATTGTTATTGTCATCATCACATCACCATGGGATCTCAATCCCTCATCACAGAATGCCACTGCCTCTCAAGGCTTACATCATCACCATGGGATAGAAATCCCTTATCTCAACATCAGAGGATAACACCTCAACTAGGCAATCAACCTTTATCAGGTCAACAAATCCTTCACATCATACTGGTGATACATGTTACCTTATCAACAAGTTTTATCATCATTAAGTGTTATACAGAACACATACACCTAATAGCTCTTACCTGCCTATGAATTCACTTGATTCACATGCGTGGTTAGTATGGATATCAAGAGAGATAACTGAATCACCAAACATAGATCTTTATGATTATCATGCTATTAGGGTTGAGGATGCACATGATTGGAACAACATCCATGATCATAGCTACATGAAGCACAAAGCTATATCTGTAGAAAAATTACATTATTGTTATCATACCATGAGAATCCACTATGCCCTTATCTTATAAACATAAACATGTGTCTTATCATCTTATGTAGCATCATCTTTAAGTATCAAACATATCACGGTTCACAACCTATCATCCATATTGCATCATCAACATAAGTGCAGTTTCAAGATAACATATCATCAACTTAGGTTTTCCGGGTTAAGCATAACCCTCACCGAAGGTACCATCTACCGTTACTATAGGTGTGGTGGGTAGCGCCATCATTCACCCAAAGGGATATCGGGCAAGGTAACATCCCTCACTAAAATCTTATCGACTAGGGCACTTAGCCACACATATCGTCCCTCATCACATTATCATGTCGTGCACACTTGTTCAAGGGTCACGAGTATACCAGGACCAGTATCATGCAACCTGATCCAAGGGGTGTATCGTGCACAAGGACACACTCACCTATCGGACATGACCCTATCAGCCACTAGGGTTAGGGTTACTTATCGGCCATCCTCATCACCATATCGTATATGGCCATATCAGCCAAGGCCATGGCGCCCAAGGTCGTGTCGGCCAAGCGCAAACCCTAACGCCCAACAAGCTCTTCATGATGCCTAAGGGATTCTACATTCCTCCACCATGTCGCCCCAGACACCCTATCGTCCAGCTAGGGTTTGGGTCCACATATCGGCCAAGACTCATCCCTTCAACTTGTATCGTCCAAGGTACCATCCATGCTCAACACATGTATCGGCCTAGCTCTTAACTCTAGAGCTATCCAAGCTATCAAGCACCTATTCAGGATGAGTAACCGACCAAAAGGAGACATGTGATGGGCAAGTCAGATCAGTCAAAGGGTAACACACCTCCATATGGGGTATCAGACAGGCACTTGACCCTGGTGTTGCCCCAAGCTAGGCACACATATACACTTCCAACACTCTAGGGTTGATGATATCGGGAAGCATGTGGGCATCACATGTCGGTCACCTACCATGGTGCCCAGGGGCCTATCGTCCAACTAAGGTAGGCACAACATATTGGTCAACACTAGGGCATCTATCTAGGGTTCATCACCCAAGCACCATATCGGGCAAGAAGGTTAACACAACCCCACTAAGTATATCGTCCAAGACAAACCCTAGATGAGAGGTATCATGCAAGGCACCAAAAAGTGCATCGTGCAAGGGCACAAGAACCACATTAGGTTGGTCATCTTCAACCTCAAGACCAACATCATCAAACCCTAAAATATCAAGAGAGTTGGCTCACCTCTCAACAACCAAGTGAGAGGGGTTTTGCACAACCTCCGTCACATATCGGGCAACAAGGTGGATCATCCCCACAATGGTGAAGATCCCAACCTCTACTAGGTCAACGTCCAACCAAGGCTCACCTTTCAAATCCACAGTGAGAGAAGGGTATTGCCCAAGCAACTACAATATAGACTCACCTCTCAACAACCAAGTGAGAGGGGTTTTGCCTACACCACTAGAGCTCGAACTCACTTCTCAAAACCAAATGGGAGAGAAAGGGGTTTTGCCCAAGAAACCCTAAACTCATGGTTCGGCTATCAAGATCAAGAACACATCAATAACATATCCATCATATATTCAACAAGATTAAAGGTACAAACTAAGGAAAGAAACATATCTAACAAGATGCATGGTCGATCAAGATGAAACATAAACATGCAACAAGAAAAGGAAGTAGTATAGCTAGGGTTAGGAGTGATTCATCCCTATTTTAGGGCTTCATCTTGTGTCATATTGCATTTAAATCACATCTATACTTGCTAGATTACATGTTATTTACCCCAATATGCTTATTTCTATCAAATGCATTTATGGAGGCTTTTTTGCATGTTTCATAGGTACTTTGTCCACTACTTGATGTCATTGAAAGAATATGGTCCAATCTAGGGTTTCCTCAGGCTTGGAGGAGCCCAAAATGAGCTCAAAACCACTCCTAACCTATCCCAAGTGGTCAAAGAATGTTTTGAAGCAATACCCTCCATTGATGATCAAGTTCAATGCTCAAGTGCATGGGAGGGACACCAAAACGGCCATGGTACTCCACCACGGTCGTGGTGGACATGCCCCAAGCACAAAAAATCATTGTAACTCCCAGAATTTGATAAATATGGCTAAAACGGCTGTGGTGATCAATATGCCCATGGCCATAGGTTCCCACCACGACTGTGGTGACCCCCCACGGTCGTGGCCATCCATGTACACCTCCATGTGATCTCCACTTTTTAATTCCCATGACCATGCCCATCCACAACGACCGTGGTCTACCCTACCCACCACGGCCATGGTGACCCACCATGGTCGTGCTACTCACAAAACCCACTTAGTTTTCAATGCTTTACCCATTTTGCCCCTACTTGACCTAGTGCTTCCTCCCCACACATATATATATCTAGGTGGTGGATGGGGCACGAGGTTATCTACCTTCTACCCCCTCCTAGCTCCCCAAATCGCCACCCACTCCATTCCACTCCATATCCACCTCAAATCCACTCCATTTCACCATTTCCACCACATAACCCCCCATATCTAAGCCTTCCATCCACTTCCCTCCATCATTCCACACCATTCCATCCAAGGAGAAGAAGGAGGACATCCCTACAACAGCTAGAGAGAGGAGATCCATCATCTACACTGAGCTCCATGGCCACTTCTACCTCTTTCTCCTTTCTTTTTATATTTTCCATGTCTATGAGTAGCTAGGCCCCCTTGGGTGGGCTGTTTGGGGGAAATTATGTTACTTTGATACCATGCTGGGGGGAAATGACATGTAAACTTTGTAATTCCATTTGTTAATGATTATATTCTATTTTCATCTCATTCTCCATGAATTTCTTGTTGGTTTGTCTGTGAAATCACCTAGAAATTTAGGCAAATTGCTTATATGTGTGAATTTTAGGATTTGCCCCTAGGTCCAATTCTTGGATCCCTAGGTTGCCTCCCATCTTCCTACATCCTAATCAATCTCCCTAAACCTAAGTGAGAGATCTAAGTAGCTAGATTAGATAATTCTAGTGCAGCCTTCTCAAGGCTAGAATGTGGGGGAATTGGGGTCCAAAACCCTAATTTCACCTCCCCATTACTACCCTCTACCCCTAATTGCCCTAGGAATGCCTAATCTAGAAGCCTAGACTTGATTAGACTCTAATTGAATTGAAACTAACCCCTGACCCAATTGAGCCTCGTAAGGGTAGTAGGTGGTGTTGGGGACTAGTTCCCCTATACACAACCTAGCATACCCATGGCCAGTTAGTAGCTTAGGTTAATTCATTAGACTCTAACTTGTTGTTTGGTTTGGATAATCTAATTGGAATCATAATGTTCATATGTTACCCCCCCAACTTAAGTGATAACTTCATACCCTTAAACAGCCCATACCTCTCTTTACTGCTTAAAACCCTAATTTTGTGCTTGCTTAGCTTAGTTAGCTTTTTCCTTGCTTAGTTAGCTTCTTGCTTTGCTCTTGTCTTGTTCATGCTAGTTTAGTTCTCTAATTTCTCTTCTTACCAGTCTTAGTGTAATTTTCCCATTCATACCTAGCTTAATCCTTTCTTGCCTGTTTAGCCTTAATCTAGTCTAGGGTTAACGTAGATTTCAGTCTTGCCTTTAATTCCTCACTTGTTCATAGTAGTTTAACAGTCAAAACAACCTTCAAACCCTTAACCCTAGTTTCTGCTGTAGGAACCCAAAAAAACTAAACCTAGCTCTAGTGCCCCCTCTTTTACCTGTGGATCGACCCTATACTTGCCACCTTCCTATACTACCACTACTACAGAACACGCCTTTGGCATCGGTTGTTTAACCCCTTTTAGTGACGGTTCTCCAGTGACGCCTATGTGGGCGCCGCTAAAGGTCGAACTCTTCGGCGTAAGTTTTATAACCGACGCCAAAAGGCTTCGCGCCACTGAAAATGCACCAGCAGGGCATCGATAGGTGTCGGTTATGTATAGTAAGCCGACGCCAAAAGGGTTTGTGCCACAAAAAGGGCGCCATCTAGGACACTTTTTGTGTCAGTTTGCAACTACCTAACCGACACCATATTTCCAGACGAGTGTTTAGTACTATAGGCGTCAGTTTTGTACTAAGCACTGATGCGTTTTCTGCCACAGTCGTGCTTTCCTGCACGGTCAGGTTGTTTGTCATATTAGGCGGCGGTTTTATCCAATAACCGACACTGTAAGTCTTTGATGACGGTGTTATATAAATAACCGACGCCTATATTTTTTTTCTTATCAGTTTGCAGGCCTACTGTGGCTGGTCAGCAGGATGAGAACCTGCAGTTCAGTTTTCTGAACTGCAGGTTTACGACATCCATTGATATGAGCCTACAAACAGGCCACAAACCTGCAAAATCAACAAATATACTTTTCACACAAGTAGATACATTCAGACATCAATTCAATTCTCACATTCACACATGTAGAAACATTCAAATACATGTAGAAACATTCAGACATGTATAAACATTCAGAAATATTCATTTACAAAATATCATTCAACATCGCTATCAGCATCCCAATTATATCTTACAATCGCCACTTCTTGTATGGCTCTTGCCCATTCTTTTCTTACTTCATTTAATACTTCCATCGTATATGGAGCATGTACATCTTTTAAGCATTTACCTATAGTGTGGTCAATTTTAAATACCTGCAAAGAGAATGATGTATATATATAAGTAATAATATCAAAATAAGATTGATATATTTCATACTAACTAATGAGACTATATATAATACCTCATGTATGGTATTGATGTCCAATGCGGCATATTGGATAATCATCTGCATAAATCACATCACATAGTATGCGCATGCCCAGCCGTTGTCTTGTGTAGTGCACTATAAATTGAAACATACAAAATATTAAAAAATAAAACTAAGCACAGTTCACATAAATAATATATACATTGGAGTCGGGAACTTACTTTTACGTTCTCCCAAATTATTGGCTGGTTCTTTTTCCTTGGGACCTTTCCTCCAGCATTTTTGAATGCATCTAAACCCCTACATGTTAATGTAACATAGTAAATTGCATAATTAAATAGTAATGTAATAACATATGTTAACAGGTATAAAAATGAAATATTTCTCACCAGAATAATGGCAATCTCATTACGTGTCCAATTTTAGTATTCAATGTACTCCCCGCAAGATCTAGATAATAAACAGTGAATGTCCCGGGGACAATAACTAGTAACTCCCAATGCCTACCGCTAGAGGTAAAAAAGTTAAAAATTAATAACTCAAAATCCACAATAAAAATGTAATTTTCTTAAGTCCAAATTATAAGTAAAGTAAACTTACTTGACATTGAATGGAGCTATTATTATCGTCTTCTTTTGCTGACCAAAAATTGTAAAAGTATTTATACAGTATTGTTGAACACTATCAGGGTCTTTAGCTACCATACTAATCAATGATGGAATCAAAAATCCCACATGGTCAAATGCAAATTGTTTGCATTGATTTTCGACTAAGTAGCTGCAAAACATGTATTACGTATGCATTAATATATAAGAAACCAGATCACCGGATCTTACACAAGGTATATGGATGTATAAACAAGATATCACCTTATCCATGTCTCTATCATTGATGTATTCAGCCAATCATATATAAACAGCTCAATAATAACTTGAATAAATAAAGAGCTTTCGTATGATTGACCTGCATAATTCACTTCTAAAGAAACAATTATAGGGAAATGTATATTATGTGCCCATAGCCAACATGCCATTCCCCTACAATAAGGACCTAATGGGTATTTTAGGTCAGTTGGAACCCAAGTTGGTAATGCAGGAAGTGTAGGTGGAGGCCTAGGTGCTCCGGGTGTCTTCTTTTTAACCTGTATATATAATTTCAGATCAATTGACCTCATATATACACATTAACAATCTAAAGTAATGTAAATTTATCTTACAATTTCAGTAGTGTAGACGACATCTACTTTGGGCCACAATATCACCCTGCCTTCTGCCTCACCAAGTGTATCAATATCTGGGTGGGCATATGGCAATGCAGCTTCCATCCAATCGGGTAATACACATATCGGGCTCACACGAACGTAGCCCTACGGCATTGGAGTCCCATGAAACGTTACCCCAGGAAGGGACGGGTAAGCCTGCGCCTCTGCAACAACATAGTCTTGCATTCTTAAGCGGCATGACTTCAATGCCTTCAAATTTACGTAAAGAATGTTCTACATATATACATATCATCTTGAAAAGACTAGCTACAATGTCATAAACAATACTTACAGCAGACATGTTAGGTGGTGGGTCTCCAGGATTACTCTCAGACTGTGCATCAGGAGAAGAGTGGGTTGCCATAGGCTGGTTGGAAGCCTGAAATGCCTGCCACCGCACCATTTCTTCCTTGACCTTCTTAACAACTATATCATTGACCTTCTTAGCAACTATATCCTCGACTCTCTTATTCTCCTATACATGGATAAAAGAAACATTAGCTTCTTATTATTGAATTCCCTTTTGTAGTAACATTCTAAAAAAAGAATAGCTTACCTCTTCTTATGAAAGTCCCACTCTAAGTTTGTGCTGGGATGGCCCAAAGAATGCTTTGATGCCCACACCAGCGCCTACAGCCCTAACACATCCAGGATGCTCTAGGTTACCCAGAGCAACTGTCAATTCATCCCTTGTGCCCTGAGGGATGAACGTGCCATTTTCCTCTGCTCGTGCAGCTCCCGCTAATGACCATCAACAGAAATTGGTAAGTTAACACCACAAATATTCAATATTCAAACGATTGCTCTAAGAGTTGTATTTTACCATTTTCGCAGCCACCTCAGCAGTTACGGGCTTCTTTATTTCACCCGTCTTGTTTTGCCTCCCAGCTATCCATACATCATGACGAGGCATGGGTGTGGCACATGTAGTAGAGGACTCCTGAGTAGCAGCAGACTCCGCCTGTAGTCTTTGGCGAACGCTTGCATAGCCCTTTGAACCCATAGTGTGGTCATGCACATTCAGTGCACACCTTGCTTTTTGTGCCTCACTGAGGGCCTAGTTAGTATGCACATTAATGATTTGTTTAGTAGCACTAAATGTTAATCTTGAATAGGTGAATACAATGTATATTAATTAAATTGGGAGTGACGCCTAATACCTTGAATTCTTCATATTTTCTTGAAGCAACAAACGTGTCCCAATCTTCTTTGTCCAAGAAGTTCCACTGTTCAAGGGCTAAATTCTTCTTCTTATCACCATCTTTTATGTATTCTCTGTTGAGATTTGTCCTATAGTTCCTTAGCATCTTTCCAGCGTGTTGCATCACGCTTTTACGATGCAGCTTCTCATCCAATGCAAACAGATTCTATAAAATAGAATTGTTATTAACTAGTATCCAAAAATAGAATTGCAAATAATAGAATTTGTAATCTACAAAATAGAATTGTAAATAATAATAACTCATACATAAATCCTTCCATATCAAGTCTTTCTTCTCCTGAGGAACTTTATGCCAATTATCATACTTAACACCACAATGGCTTCGAGTGACAACCCCAAGATAGTTTACAAAATTATTGCGGTTCACTCCAATTGCATTTCCTCCATTATCAAACTCCACAACCAATCTGGATCCATTGCCACTTAGCGCTATTAACTTCTTCAACAGAGTGATGCCCCTTTTCTTGTTAAGTGTTTGGTGATGCGCATCAAGTTCTTCCAGTGCTTCAGTGGGTACATGTGCATCATCAACCTAAAATTTGACAAAAATAAACACACTGAATTAGCCCAATATAGAAAAAGGGGATATATGACATAAGTACAAGATAATGAATTTTATAGAAATACAGGATATGTATTTAGAACTTACATTGGTATCCTCGCCATGCTCATCATGGACAGCATGCTCATCATGGACTTCATGCTCATCATGGAAATCATGCTCATCATGGTCAGCCATCTGAAAATGTCATTAAAAAGGAAAACATTTAGCATTTGTATTAACTAGAAGATAATGATGCATGCCTCTAAAATTGTGATCTTTTATCAATTAACAATCCTTCATTGTGATCTCCGCACACATATAAGTCATCATTCTGATATATAATAAATGTGTACCACCTATCCCATCCTTGAACACCTAATCTCACTAGTAAGTGTATAATGTGTATTGGGTTTTCAAGAAAAGTTCGGCAGCATTTCCCCGCTGTTCTCTAAGTACATATGTACTTAGAGAACAAACAGGGAAATGCTACCGAAATTTTCTCAAAAACCCAATACACATTATACACTTACATCCTAAGTGAGATTAGGTGTTCAAGAACAGTCCCAAACTGGGGACTATCCAAAATTTACTCCTAATGAGTAAATCTTGGATGGGTTTCTAGGCCAACAAACACAATAATAGATAGGTACATGTTAGGGTTTCATCACAATTAATGTTAGGGTTTCATCACAATTGATGTTAGGGTTTCATCAATGTTAGGGTTTAATCAAATCAAATTAGGATGCTAAAATGGACAAGTTTAAATCTAATTTCAACATGCATCAAAATTTACTGAATTAGGTCAAATATTAGGATTAGAAACACAAATATATGCAAGCAAAAGATTTGTTCGTATCCTAGGATTTACATAAATCATTACATAAAGATTTGTTCATATCCTTACCAACAGCAAGCACGGTCGTGTCTGTGTTGGCCTACCACGGCCGTGCTGGACAGCACGGCCGTAGTAGGCCAACACAACCACGGTCGTGCTTGCCCTTACCAACAGCAAGCACGACCGTGGCTGTATTGGCCTACCATGGCCATGCTGGACAGCACGACCATGGTATGCCAACATAGCCACGACCGTGCTTGCTGTTGGTAAGGAGCTACAGAGAAGGAAAGCTACGGAGAAAGAAGCAAAGAGGCTAGGGCTACCTAGAGCTAGCGTGGAGAAGAGCGGCGGCAACCGGCGGCAGCAGTGGCGGCGAGCAGGCGAAGACCAGAGCAGAGCGGTGAGCAGTAGTGAAACTAGGAGAAGAGCAGAGTAGACCAGTGAGTTGCAGTGGCGGCAAGCGGCGGTGGCAGCAGGAGAAAGAGGATGCGGCAGCGTCAGTGGCGAGCAGAACCGCACCAGCAGCAGCGGCGGCGAGCAGCAGCGGGGGTCGCCGGGCGATTTTAGGCGAGTGACGATCACAGCAGAAAACTATCGCCATGAAACAGGAAGGAAGGGGAAGAGCCGGGTGATACGGGTCTATTAAGTTTGTCAATAGCGTCGGTTATCTAGAAAACCGACACCTATTACCTTTACGCGTCGGTCGATATTAAAAAATCGACGTCCAATTAGACAATCTTTGCCCTAAATTATTTGGCGGGAACCATTATCAGCGTCGGTTATCACAGGATAACCGACGCCTAAATTGGAACTTTTCACGCAAATTTCCATCTTATATCGGCGTCGGGTAGTAGTTAAAAAACCGACGCTGTATGTGATACTTTGGGGCAAAAACATTTTCGCTCGAAAATTGGATTTCGCGGGCGATTTTAGGCGTCGGTTTGTTTTATGCAGCCGACGCTGAATACAAAGCGGTACCCGTGTCTGGCTGGTCTTCAAATATAGACGTCGGGGTTCCTAAATATCCGATGTTGAATATTATAGGCGTCAGTTTTGTTAAATATCCGACACCCAGAGAAGCGACACTGAATGTTGTTTCTGTAGTAGTGTACGACATGACCCCGTGCGCTTGCGGGTGTAGCTATTTTAGTAGAAGTAGGTGTTAAGTTAAGTTTTATAAATTTGGAAAGTGAATCCACCTGTGTGCTTCCATCCATGGGGTTGCACCTATTCAAAACTCCAATTGAGTAGTGTGTAACACCATTGGCGGGAGTGCACCAAGGAGTTATGTAATCCGCCTTAAGCAAGCTCCTCAAGCTCCAAAGCTCCAAGCACCAAGCTTTAAGCTCTTAGCTCCAAAGCACCCTACCTTTGGCCACCACAAGAAGAGAAGAAAAGCTCATAACCACCATGGCTGAAGAATAAGCAAGAAGGATAAGAAGGTACTAAGGAGAGAGAGGAGATGCTTACCAAGGAAGCAAGACCCTTCTAGGGTTCAGCCACCACCTAGAGGAAGAAGAAGAAGGAGACTCCACCAAGGAGATCAGCCACCAAGCTCCACCAAAGAGGGGTATTGTCAACCAAGGAAACAGGAAGGCAACTAAGGAGCTAAAAGGGATCCCAAGCAGGTGAAAGGAGAGGCATATATAGAAGAGAGTGAAGAGGAAACTAAGGAAAGGTGTAGTCCAACCTAGGGACACTTGTCCAAAGCCATGCCACCTTGCTAAACCTCATGCACATGTCATGCCACCAACTAACAAATGATCGACCACTTGTCCAAGGTATGGTGACACAACCAAGGCAAGGTTAAGGTGGTTACATGAGCGACATAGCCCTGGGTGACACAACCCTCTTGGCGACACAGAGCTTCAAGCTCTCCTATGCACGATACAAACCCTTATCAAGGCAAAGCAAAGCAAAGCAAGGCCCATCAAAGCTTGAAACTACTCAAGCACAAGCCCAACTCATCCTCTCAACCCTAGAGGATGAAAGGAGAGAGAAAACATCTCTCAAGGTGACAAACTTGCACATCAACCCTAAAACTTGGATAATTTGCAAGTTGCACCTCCAACTTTCAACAAAGCACAAACAAAACCTAATCACAACCTCAGGTGATTAGAAAGCATCTAAACACAAGGTTTAGGTAAAGCAAATAGGGTAAACCCAAAACGAAGGTCAGGGTCCTTACAAAAACATAGAAAAAGCAACCCATGAGAAGTGAGAGAAAACCATATGTTCCAAAACATCACATGCATCCAAACTTTCCATCACTAAAAGACAAAAAATGAACAATAACCATGATGAGAACCCAACATTTAAACATGTGCATGTGAAACTAGTATTTTTGCCATCCATTAAATCTCAAGAACAAGAATTAAGGTTTTAATAGAAAGAGTTATTCTATGTAAGACTACTACATAATCATAAACCCTAAAACAATGTATCTTCATCAAACAACATATGATCACATTTTCGAGGTAACATAAATTTTTCATGCAATATTAAGGTGCAAAAATAGTAGAGGAGAGAGTTATATAACCTGCCTAGAGGTGAAGATAAACTCCAAAAGCCAAGAATCTCTAAGAGAGAGAAGAAATGTCAATTTTGGATCAACTCCACGTTCAAGAAAGGTCACCTCAAGAGAAGAAGAGAAAACCAATGCCAAATGAAACCTCAAAGAGAAGAGGGTAAAAACCCTAAGCCAAAAAGAAAGGAAAAGGAGGTGATATCCATCTCACATAGGTACTACCATGGAAAACCTGAATTCAACCTCTATTGGAGAGAAGTTCCTCAAGAAAACTATAATTGAGAACCATGGTTTGGCCAAGGACAAGAAAAGAGAGGGTAAGGTTAAAGAAAAATGAGATTAAAAGGGATAAACCACTTACCGAGCACAAGGATCACCAAAGGATCAACAAAGGGAGATGTTCCAACCCTAGATCACCACATGCAAGGTTCGGCCTCCTTGCTCTAAGGTTGAGCTCCTTCTCTTCCAAGCACCAATGGGGACGTGATCCAAGAAAGAGGAGAGAAAGAGAGGATGCACAAGGATCATATGAATGCAAGGAGGGAGGTATATATATCCATGGGTAGGAGAGAGATAAGAAAGGATAGGTATCCAACTAAACATGCCACTTGTCCATCATGGAACATCCATGCTACCACTAAAACCATTCATACAACTAGGATCATGAAAACCAAGGTATATCAACAACCTCACGTGGTCCAAAGGACCTTCAGTCAAAGTGAAACACATCCCACCATGCTTATTGGTCGAAGAAGAAAACCTAGCGACCAAAACCCTAAAGTCCTTAGTGACTAAGGAGAGGTTCAAGGCCCCTTCAACCACAAGGAACATAGGGAACACATAAGACACTTAGACCTCTACAAAACACAACCAAGAAAAACCAATTGGTCACTACACACAAAGGAACCAACATCCACTAGGGCATCCATGCATCCCGTGCAAACCCAAACACCACACATGCATTACCACTTCCCTCCTCATCAAAACAAGGTACAACAAGGCACCCTCAAGTACCACTCTCCTCATCAAGATGCCAAAACATAAGAGGTACATCAAAAATGTGACAAATTGCAAGTTGAAACCTCAACATGGTTAAATTTCAATTAGATCCAAAACAAGCACACATATAGCATAACTAGCTCAAATATCATGCAAACTGGACCAAACTGAAAGCATAATCACATTAGATGTTATTAAAACACATCACTCAATTACATTAAGGTTTTAAGAATCATATTATGCAAATCAAGTAAGATCTACAAGAAAGCTAGGTCAGGGTCTTACATGTGTTCTCTTAAAATGCTTGAAATTTAACTTTAAGTAGGTCCTCAAAGTGTTGGAGGTGGAAAGGTTGAGGTTGAGATGGATAGAAATCAGAGTAACGAGCCCTCCAAAATGGATTGGGGGCTTCCTCTGCACTTGCTACTTTACCACCAGAATATGTTGTAGGAAGAAGGAACCAAGGTCTACCTTCTCTTCCCATAGGTCCAAGAATGCCCAAAGGATGGAGAGATCTACATGTTGAACCTTGCCCCACCCTTGCATCATCCTGACGAACATCATGTTGGTGAGGAAGCAGTGCAGAATCTGAGAAAATGGATTCTTGATGTCCATGATGGAGTTCTTATTCCAGTTGATTATGTATCCCTATGGCAAGTGCATCAAGAGCCTCCACGCATGGGAGAAATCGAACGCACTCGCCGTTTAACACACCTCCCCGACTAGCCACCTGTGGATGGCATTGAATTCTGCCAAAGACAAGTGATAGGTGGTGTTGAAGAGACATAAGTGCACTGTGACGACCCCAATTCCTGTATAGTTTTCCATAATGACATTCCTTAGATATGCATGCACCCATATCTATAAGATGTCAAAAGGGAAAATATAAGGGATTGTGATTGTCAACTAGTATATAAAAAGAAGTTGGATTGTTGTTCACAATATCATTCAAGTAATCACACAACCATCATTCATAAAAATAAAAGTTCATATTGCATTATTCACTGGAAGAAGTAATAAGTACTTACGGAAACAAGTACATATGATATGACATCCTACACATCACCTAATGAAATGAAACAACTAACTAACATAAAACAAGATGAGAGGTAGCCATCTATCTAATCATCCTCCATGATCGTTATTTACTATCTTTAGGTACTTTGGGATGAATTACTTCTTCCTTGTACTAAGAAAATATGAGAAACAAAAGTCAACATGAAGTTGGTACGTTGTTGAAAGATAGTACACTATGATGGCATATTTAAAACATTTGAAGAAAGAAGAAAAGAAATGAAAATATTATTTAAGGTGGAAAATTAGGTAAACCCAAGTTATTAATCATATTTTAATGGACATGTATTAGTATGGTGGACTTAAGTCAAGCATCACATATATTATTTGGCTCAATCCTTATATATGTTGTACTCTAGGGATCTCCCCATATACCATGTACTCTAAAGAGGTTCTAGTCATCATTAATGCTTTCCCTCTCTAATAGGGAGATTAATGAACCATCAGTAACTACACTCCATTTTCTTTCCTTGGTGTTCTTAGTGTTCAAGGTGTAAAAGTGACAATATGTATAGATATACATCCCACAAGATTGTAAAATTACATGCAACCCATTACTTATAATTAAATCATCCAGCAAAAACTATTCTTATACCTATATCCATGTACCTTGAATCTCAGATCTTGATTTCAACAAGCCTAGATTAAGAGAGTAGATCACCCTGAAAGGGAAATAAATACCTAATGTCATTATGGGTCCTCAACACCTAATATTAGGGTTTTGGATTAATTAGGGTTATCCTCTAGAGTCATAGGCTTGGATACTAGTATTCAGAGGGGGAATCCTCATCTTAGGGTTTTGAGAGTGGGTCAGATATGTGGGATAATTGATTTTCCTTTATTTACCATTATTGAAAGAGAGAGAGGAAGAAATGGATATTTCATATGATATTAAGAGTTTTAAGTCTATTCTTGATCATCAACTTAGGGTTTTGAGTCAAGGGGATCAGGGTCAGATTTGATGCTTCAAGGTTTCACAAAAATAGTGACATCTATTTTCTTCTTCATTTTCTACAAGTTAATGTTAAAAAGGGCATAAAACAAGTCATAAAAGGATACATAAATCAAGGGTTATATTTAGGTATATGTGATAATTTATAAAGGTTCTCCATATTTTTCTTAGAACTTGGGTATTTTATGAGGATTTATCGGGTACTGGAATCATTTATTATGAATTTTACAAGATCATCCAATCAGAAAAAAGGCTAGAGTTTTAAAACAAAAAATAAAAAAAGAGGATGGGCCTCATGGATCAAAGGAGGGATCTGAATCCGTGGATCATCCAGTTAACCCACGAGCCAACCTTGGCTAATGGGGTCGAGCCAGGGTTCAAAAAGGACTAAAAAGCCCATCTGTAGAAGATATGTGGGTGTGACAGGCATGGTTAGAGTAGGTAACTCATCCACTTGATTCTTCTCCTCTCACGCCATGGCAGCAACAAGTAGGTTGGAGTGAGGGGTGATCGTTAAAGACGGCAGGAAACATCAGGTCTATGTATAGTCTCAGTTGGCTTCACGTGGCCTTGTCAGAGTTAATGAGCCTGAGATGGCCGTCAGAGTTGGATGAAACTCGAGCTTCGATCAAACACAAGTGATGAACATGAAATTATGATCTAGAGTTTTAACTCCCCTATGATTGGATTGAGGGATGAGTAAGCTCCACAAAGGTCCAACAATGGATTTGCAACTCTCCTAATGCTCGGAGACGTCACCAACCCCACCAGCGATGGAGGTCTTGGGCATTCTTATAGGTGCTTATCGGCCCATGCCTCTAGTCCCCTGTTGCTACAACTGGAGGTGTGGTTCTCCTCACCAAGGTCTCTAGAGTGTACCGGCTTGTTGATTGGTGGGTGGAGGCTCCCGGAGTGATGGAGGTGCTCAGGTCAGGTGGGTAAGGGTGGTTCAGGTTAGGGATGCTAGGGTGTGTCACATCACAATAGAATGTAGTGGGTGACTAAAGGGGCAGTGGCGGAGCTTTTGGAGCCCTTAAATAACCCTAGGAGGTTGTGGGCGGGGAAGTCGTAAAGTGGGCATCGCCATCAGGTGAGATTTCCAGAGAAGGAGGGGGCCTTTCTCAACGGTACGAGGGTTTAAGATGGCATGTGAGTTATTGTTGGGTTTGTTTCAGTGGGGATAGGGACATTATCTCACTGGAATCATGATCAAAATAATGGATAATTCATAGGTGATCAAGGATAGCTTCTTAGGTTGTTGTAGCTGAGGTTGGGTCTAGCGGGAGGTTAGGCATGAAGTCCCTATCATCGATTCCCATATGATCCATGAGTAATCAGATCAGACGGCTGACAACAAAAGCCTAAAAAGTAGGTTCGCGTCGAGGATGATACATCCACATGTCACATATATATGTCACTCATTTAGTTCATTAAACTGGAACAAAGGTCATTAGGCTTAATAAAAGATATTATGTACATTTAATTCAATTTCTTATAACCTCTAAATGGTTTATTCAATTAAAGTGAAAAATTAGGTAGAGCTTCCTGATCGCATTCTCTAATTGTGGTATAAAATCGGGATTGAAATTAGAATGTCGATCATGATTATTGACTAAGTACATCAATACACATAATCCACCTCTATATGATTTAGGGTTTGCCTTATAATGAAATTGATAATTCCATTTAAACAAACTAGTGAGGGAGATGGTTGAGGGTATTATTGAGAATAACAACATTGTAAGAGAGAGAAAATATTTATATAAACTCACTCTATCACATTCTCCCCTCCTTTTAAGAATTTTGTCCTAAAAAATCAAACATCATGGAAAATATGAGGATATTTTTGTTCGATCTCTGACTTGAGCTCCCAAGTGGCGTCAGACTAATCATGGTGGCTCAAAAGAACTTTCAGCATATATATGCACCGATTGCTATGCAGATCCTTTGTCTTGGAATCAAGAATTCTGATTGAAGATTCAACATAAGTTAGATCATCTTTAAACTCTATAGGCTCAAGATTCAAAATATGACTGGGGTCTTTGACATAACGCTTCAAATTAGATACATGAAAGACATTTTGCATGGCACTATACTGAGGTGGAAAGGCAAGATGATAAGAACATTCACCAACCCTTACTAGGATCTCAAAGGGTCCCACATAGAGAGGATTGAGCTTTCCCTTGTTCTTTTCCAAGGATCAGTTAGGTCTCATCTTTAGAAAAACATGATCACCTTCCTTGAACTGACGGTCCCGTCGGTGAGCATCTGCATAAGATATTTGCCTATCTTGTACCCGCTTCATTCTTTGCCTAATCAGTGTAATGTTGTCTGTTTACAGCGACATCTCCTTGGATTTCATCAAAGTGTGTTCCTCAATGTCATCCTAGTGTAATAGAGATCTACAAGGTTGGCCACAGATAGCTTCATAGGGAGGCATCCCAATACTTTCTTGGTAGCTATTATTATATGCAAACTCAGCTAAAGGCAAACAGTGATCCTACGAGCCTTCCCAATAAAGAACACAAGCTCGTAGAAGATCCTCTAGAGTCTGAATTGTGCATTTTGACTGCCCGTCTATCTACGGATGGTAGACTATACTGAAGTTCAACTTGGTGTCCAGTTCTTCTTGAACTTGTTTCCATAGATTTGAAGTGAACTTTGGGTCCCTGTCCGAGAAAATGGATGCTAGAACTCCATGTAGACATACTATCTCCCGTATATAGAGATTGGCCAGCTCAGATAGTTTGGCAGTGGTCTTCATAGGGATAAAGTGAGATGGCTTCCTGAGATGATTTACTATAACCCATGCAACATCATATCCCTTTCTGGTCCTGGGTAGTCCCACCAAGAATCCATGGTGATTTGTTCCCATTTCCATTCCGAGATTTCCAAGGGTCGTAGTAGACCACCCGATCTCTGGTATTCTGCTTTGATTCTCTGGCATGTCATACATTTAGACATAAATTTAGCAATATCATGCTTGATGCACCTCCACCTAAACTGATATTGTAGGTCTTTGTACATCTTAGTGGTGTTGGGATGAACTATGTACTTTGACACATGTGCCTAGTTGAGAATATATATCTTCACAGCTGACTTCTCAAGAACCCACATACAGTTCTTATATATAAGACCACCATCAAGACTCACACACAGATGTGTTTGAGACTTTGATAAGAGAGAGGAGAGCTCTTCAAGATCAGGACTAGCTTTTTGTGCCTAGAATCCTTGACTTTAAGTTGATGGTATCTGGGGGCAAAATCCTTGTTAGGGGTTTATGGTTGTAAGACCGCTGACCTAGCTTTCTCATAGATCTTGCTTGATTTGCATAATAAGATGCTTAAAACCATAATCTAATCATGTGATGTGCTTTAATAACATGTTTCATGCTTATGCTTTTAGTTTGGTCCAATTTGCATGTTGTTTGAGCTAGTTATGCTATATGTGTCTTGTTTTGGACCTAATTGCAATTTACCCATGTTGTGGTTTTATCTTTCAATTTGTCAATGTTTGATGTACTTCTTATGTTTTGGCATCTTTATGAGGAGAGTGGTGCTTGAAGACACCTTTTTGTGCCTTGTTTTGATGAGAAGGGAAGTGGTGATGCATGTGTGGAGTTAGGGTTTGCATGGGATGCATGGATGCCCTAGATGATGTTGCTTCCTTTGTGTGTGGAAAAAGGTTTTCCTTGGTTGTGTTTTATAGAGGTGGAAGGTGTTTTATGTATGCCCTATGTTCCTTATAGTTGAAGGGGTCTTGAACCCTCTCCTTGGTTGTTAAGGACTTTAGGGTTTTGGTCGCTAGGTTTTCTTCTTTGACTGAAGGTCCTTTGAACCAAGTGAGGTTAGTGATCTACCTTGGTTTCATGATCCTTATTGAATGCATGGTTTTAGTGGCTGCACAAATGTTCCATGATGGACAAGTGGCATGTTTAGTTGGACACCTATCCTTGCTTGTCTCTCTCCTATGCATGGATATATATACCTCCCTCCTTGCATGCATATGATCCTTTTGCATCCTCTCTTTCTCTCCTCTTGCTTGGAGCTCGTTCCCTTTGGTTGGAAGAGAAGGAGCTCAACCTTGAAACAAGGAGGTCGGGCCTTGCATGTGGTGATCTAGGGTTGGAGCATCTCCCTTTGTTGATCCTTTGGTGATCTTTGTGCTTGGTAAGTGGTTTATCCCTCTTAATCTCGTTTATCTTGAACCTTACCCTCTCATTTCTTCTCCTTGGCCAAACCATGGTTCTCCATTATGGTTTTCTTGAGGGACTTCTCTCTAATAGAGTTCGAATCCATGGTTTTCCTTGGTAGTACCTATGTGAGATGGAGATCTCCTCCTTTCCATTTCTACCCTCTTCCCTTTAAGTTTTCCTTTGACATTGGTTTTTCTCTTCTTCTCTTGAGGTGATGTTGATAGGCCATGGAGTTGATCCAAACTTGGCATTTCTTCTCTCTCTTGGAGCTTCTTGACTTTTAGAGTTGATCTTCACCTCAAGACGGGTTATATAAATCTCTCCTCTACTATTGTTGCACCTTAATCTTGCATGCAAAATTTATCTTACCTTTAAAACGTGATCATACGTTGTTTGATGAAGAATCCTTGTTTTAGGTTTTATGATTCTGTAGCAATCTTGCACAAATTATCTCTTTCTCTTAAAACCCTAATTCTTGTTTGTGAGATTTAATGGATGGTGTAAATACTAGTTTCACATGCACATGGTTAAACTTTGGTTTCTCATCATGGTTATGGTTTGATTTCTCTCTTTTGGTGATGGAATGTTTAGATACATTTGATGTTTTGGAACTTATACTTTTTCTCTCTCTTATCATGAGTTGAATAATGTTTTGGTGATTGGATTCTAGGGTTTTGGTTGATGATTTCCATCACAAACCCATCTTCATGCTTGGTTTTGGTTCCATGGTGTTGACCACTTGGTTAATCTTGTTTTTTTAATGTCTTCCTCTATTTTGATGGTTCTAAGTGATACCTTCTTTGACCATTGATACTTGGATGTTTTTGGGTCACATAGAGTGGTCTCCTTTGGGTGGTCGAGGAGGTGACCACATGTTCTTTGACCGATGAGAGTTAACCTTGTTTTCCTTTTGTCGCTAAAGTTGTCTTTGACCTGGTTATCTTTGATCTAGGGTTTTCCCTTCGATCAAAGGTGGGATGATGTTTCTCTTTGGTCACTAAGGTTGATGTTTGTCTTTGACCAGTGTGGGTTGTTTTTACTTCGGTTGCAGAAGATGGTTGACTTTGGTTCTCTTTGACCGTTAAGGTTTTCTTGACTCACGTCCTTTTTGTATGATCAACCTAAAAGTGATGATGGTTGACAATTTTACGTGTTACAAGATGTAATAAGTGATGACAATTAAAGTTGAATGTTATATGCTATTATGGAAACCCTAAATAGTTAATTATGAGAAACCCAAACCCTAATGTTTGAGAACATGGTTATTAATGCTTACTTTCTTGAGTAGTGAGCATATAATGAAGTACTTTCTATCTCCTACTTGTGTAACCCTAACATTATAGGTTGAATGAACATCATAGCTAGAAATTTTTGTGCCATCTCTTATGTGAAATAGAGTGACAATTATGAGCCTTAATGAGTCACAGTGAATAGATGATGTTCCCTGCCAAACCGTGAATAGTGTGAACGGTCTAATGACCTTAATAGTCACTTTGTGCCACATGTGAGGTGATATATGATGTGATTTATTATCGCACTAACAAATTCACTTGGGGTTGAAATCCCAGAGTTTTTACTAAAACCTTGTCCAATAATACCACCCGCAAGCGGACGGGTCTTATCACAGTATAGTTAAGGATTGAATCCCAAGGGACAACGTTTTTAAGAATCGTTGCTAGTCTAGTCTAGTTCAAGTAAGGCTAATATTTAGAACAAAGGTTGATTTGAGGTTAATTAAACTAGGTACAGGAAAGTAAAGAGCAAAATTAAAGTTGATCTAGATTAATGATATGGAAACACTGGGGTGGTCCTGAGTTTCACCACCACTACTCATGCAAACACATCCAATTACAAACATCCAGGCAAGATCTAACTATCCAAATAGAACTGCTGTGAACCCTCCCTGAGGGATCTTTAGGTTCGCATAAGCGTCACCTTAGGCAGCAGATATCTCATCACCATCCATATCATGCACTTATGGTTCCGAAGATATAGATGTCCAACTGAAGCTGGGGCCCTCCCTAAGGGATGTTTAGGCCACAGAAGCATCACCGTGGGCTAGATGGCTCTTCCCCTCACATATCATACACTTATGGCCTCAAGGAATCCTATGAGAAGTTCTCATCAAGGAGTCAACTGTGCTAATCGACAAGTAAGCAGGCGATTATTCTACAAGCAAAAATCGACAATTAACAACGAATATACAGATATCCAAATGAAGCTGTGGCCCTCCCCGAGGGATGTTTAGGCCACAGAAGCGTCACTGTAGGCTAGATGGCTCGTCCCCTCACGGATCATACACTTACTACCTCAAGGAATCCCATTCTATTTCTAGTTTGGGAGTCAACCTCATTAATCGACATTCTACCCTTCATATAGAAGTTCTCGCAACATAGCAAAGAATAAGATAAAAGCAAGTAGGTAATCAATCTACAAACATTAACGAGTTCTAGCATTGCTTCAGTGACTGTGTTGGCTGAGGTGAAATATCTCTTCAAGCGTTGACCATTAGCTACAAATTCGCTTGACTTTTCACTCCATAAAGAGAAAGCACCATGTGGGGAGATGCTCTTGACAATGTAAGGTCCAGACCAGTGAGAATGGAGTTTTCCTGGGAATAACTTCAGTCTTGAGTTGAACAATAGAACTTGGTCTCCTACTTGTATGTCCTTTATTTTTAGATGACCATCATGCCAAAGTTTTGTGCGTTCTTTATAGATTTGTGCATTCTCATAAACTGTCATTTGAAGTTCTTCCAGCTCCTAGAGTTGCAGAATCTTGGCTTGACCTACTTTCTTTATATCAAAATTCAATTGTTTTATTTCCCACCATGATTTGTGTTTGAGTTCTACAGGTAGGTGGCATGACTTTACATAGATCAATCGAAATGGTGTAGTTCCAAGAGGAGTCTTAAAAGCAGTTCGGTAGGCCCACAAGGCGCCATTGATTTTAACTGACCAATCTTTTTAGTTGCGACCTACTGTCTTTTCCAAGACAGACTTGAGTTAACGGTTAGAAACCTCTACCTGCCCACTTGTCCGGGGATGGTAGGGTGAGGCTACCTTGTGTGTTACACCATATTTCCTCAGCAAGGCTTCAAAACTTCTTTCTAGAAAATGAGATCCTCCGTCGGATATCACAGTGTGTGGGACTCTGAAATGGGGAAAAAATAATATCTTTGAACATCTTGATGACGGGTTTGGAATCGCTAGTGACGGTCAGTATGACCTCAACCCATTTTGAGACATAATCTACCACGACTAGGATGTAGGAAAATCCATGTGAGGATGGGAATGGACCCATGTAGTCCACACCCCAAACATTAAAAATCTCGATTTCTTGCCACAACTTGAATGACATCTCATCTCTTTTTGTTATGTTACCCATTCTCTGACATTTGTCACATGATAGAACAAAGTTGTAGGAATCTTTGGATATGGTTGGCCAAAAGAAACCACATTGCAAAACTTTCAAAGCTATTTTCTTAGAACTCATATGGCCTCCAACTGGGCCTGAGTGACATTGCTCTAAAATGAGTTGGGCTTCCTCCTCAGCGATACAACATCTGTAGAGACCATCATCGCAGTGCTTGAAGAGGTACGTCTCATCCCAGTGATATTGTTTCACATCGTGTATGAATTGCTTTAGTGCATTCTCGGTGCATTCAGGGTGGATGACACCAGCGACAAGGTAGTTCACATAGTCTGAGTACCATGGGGAAACTTCTGAGACTTTTATAAGCTGGTCATCCGAAAGAGAATCGTTAATCGAGATCTTCTCGATTTCCAGAGTGGAATATGACTGAGATGGTCTGCCACAACATTCTTTGTACCCTTCTTATCTCTTATTTACAGATCAAATTCTTGCAAGAGGAGAATCCATCAAATCAACCTAGGTTTAACATCTTTCGTTGCCAAGAGGTAACGGATAGCAGCATGATCTGTATAGACAATGACTTTTGAACCAATGAGATAGGATCTGAACTTGTCAAAGGCATACACAACTGCAAGGAGTTCCTTTTCAGTAGTCATGTAGTTTCTCTGAGCTTCGTCAAGGGTCTTAGATGCATAGTAGATTACATAATGTTTCTTCTCTATATATTGGCCTAAAACAGGACCCACAACGTAATCACTAGCATTGCACATAATTTCAAATGGGCGGTCCCAATCGGGAGCTCTGATGATGGGTGTTGTTGTAAGGGCATGCTTCAGGTTATTGAAGCTATTGACACATTCTTCATCAAAATGGAAATCAACATCCTTTAGCAACAAATTCATCATCAGCTTGGTTATCTTGGAGAAATCCTTTATAAACCGTCTGTAAAAGCCTGCATGACCAAGGAAAGTGCGAACTTCTCTTACATTTGTCGGGATAGCGAGTTTGGAAATCACTTCAATTTTTTCTCTGTCTACTTCGATCCCTCTATTTCTAACTCTATGGCCAAGGACAATTCCTTCCCTTACCATAAAGTGACACTTCTCCCAATTCAACACGAGATGTGCTTCTTCATAGTGTTTAAGGACAAGGGAGAGGTGCTTCAGGCACGAGTCGTATGAATCTCCATATACAAAAAAATCATCCATAAAGACTTCCATGATAGTTTCAGTGAGACCAACGAATATGGCGGACATGTAATGTTGGAAAGTTGCAGGCACATTGCAGAGACTGAACGACATCCTTCTAAAGGCATATGTTCCAAACGGGCAAGTAAAAGTTGTTTTCTCTTGGTCATCTGGATGTATAGGTATTTGATATAATCTAGAGTAACCATCGAGATAATAAAAATATTCTTAGTGGGCCAACATTTCTAAGACTTGATCAAGAAAAGGCATCGGGAAATGATCCTTACGTGTCGCCTTGTTCAACTTCCTGTAATAAATACACATCCTCCACCCGGTGACTGTTCGAGTGGGGATGAGTTCATTGTCTTCATTTCATATCACAGTAGTTCCACCTTTCTTCAGGACAACATGCATGGGACTCACCCATGGCGAGTTAGATATCGGATAACTGATTCCAGTAGTGAGAAGTTTAATGACTTCTCGACGGACTACTTCCTTCATGCTTGGATTAAGCTTTCTTTGATGTTCCACGGTAGGCTTGTGATTTTCCATCATGGGGATTTTGTGCATGCAAAGCGCCTGACTCACCATGGTGAGATCACTCAACTTGTAGCCAATGGCTTTTCTTCTTTCCTTTAATTCTGTCAGGAGTTTATCTTCTTGTTCGGGTGTTAGGTCAGAATTTATAATGATTGGGCAGACCTTGAGATCATCTAGAAACACGTACTTCAATCCCTCAGGTAGGTGTTTCATTTCAGGGGCTTCTGGTTCCTCGCTCGGTTCTTCAGTAACATTCACATCCCTGAGTTCCTCAAATTTGGCTTTAGGATCTTCTTCAGCAGTGTTGAGGTAGTGAACAAAATTTTTCATTTGTTCGTCAACTGAACTTTCTGTATTTGGATTCGTCAGAGCCACTTCTAAAGATCTTCTAGTTCATAATCCTCTTGCGTGAGGAGTGACATCTTCTCTATGAACTCAATCAAGTAGACTTCTTCTTACATGCTTGGTCTTCACATACTTTTAAAAACTTTGAACTCGAGAGTTTCTTTGCCTAGTCTGAGTAGCAAGGTTCCCGCTTCAACATCAATCAGAGCTCTTGCAGTGGCAAGGAACGAATGGCCAAATATGAGAGGGTATCTGGCATTTTCTTTTATGTACATAATGACAAAGTCACATGGAACATAGGAATCTTTTCCTTCTTTGACAGGTACATCTTCAATGATTCCCAAGGGAAGAGTCACGGTGTTATCTACAAGCTATATGGTCATGCCAGTCGGGAGCAGTTAAACAAACCCTAGCCTTTTACAAAGGCTAAGTGGCATGATAGAGATGTGAGCACCAAGATCGACCAATCCTTTCTTACATGAAGAGTCATCGATATGGCATGAAATCCCAAAGGATCCTGGATCTTTCTGCTTCTTTGGCATCTTGCTCTGAATAATGTCGGAAGTGGTTGTTGCTAACTTGACTATCTCATACTCTTCAGTTATATACTTCCTTGTAAGGATAGACTTTAAGTACTTTGTCCATGCTGGTATTTCAGCTAGCGCATCAATAAAGGGTATATCAACATGGAGTTTCTTCATGGATTCTTTGAACTTGTTGAATCGAGTGTGAAGCTTTTTCTGCCTCAAACGAGCTGGGAAAGGTATATGAGGCTTGTACACAAGCACATCCAACTCAGGTGTTTCTTCAGCTTCTATAACGGTAGGTTCTTCAGAACTTGCCTTGTCCATTTTATCAGCAGTTACTGCCCTTTTTGGTTGAGACTCAGGTGTTGTAGAGTCTTGGACAACCATAGAGTCATCCTCATCAGTAATAACCACAAATGTCTTGTCAAGAGGATCAGAATAATCTTTTCTAGACCTGGTGGTGATAGCCTTTAGTTGTTCTGGGTGCTTAGGATTGTTCTCTGGTTGGCCAACAAAGGCTCCAGCAGGTGGCTTCATGCTAGCTGCAAGTTGAGCTAGTTGAGATTCAATAGCCTTTTGATGGGCTTGTTGGTTAGCTATCATAGTATGTTGTGATTGCAACATCTTCTCAATGGCTGTCAGCTTGTCATCAGGAGAGATAGGACTGGCTTGTTTTCCTTGCTATTGTTGTTGATAGGGGACTTGGTTGGGATTCTAGAATTGGGAATTATTCTGATAATTATTGTAGTTCCTGTTCTGGAAGTTACCCCTAAAGTTTCCTTGATTCCCAAAATTTTGTTGTTGGTTATACTGGAATCCTGGTGGGCCTCGTTGTTGATTATTCGAACCAAGTTGTCATGAGTTTTCTGCTCCTGAAGAGTTTCTGTATTGAAAACTAGGATAGTTCCTATTCTGATTCAGATTGTAATATCCTTGACCAGGGATGGTGTTGACAACATTAGGATTTTTATTTGACCATTATCTCCTTTGCCATAAATGTTGCGTAGAACAACATCATAGAGAACATTGCAGGCTAGCGTAGAATGATCGGTGCCTTTACATGCTTCACATAATAGTGTAGATAACTTGATCTGTTCTTTTTGTTATGGGAGTGAGTGTCTTCTTTCATAGGCAGCAAGGGATGATTCAAAATGGTCTTTCTTGGCAACTAAGAGTTTGAGGGTTTCAGCGATAGACTTGTATTCAGGAATGGCTTTTTCAACACTCCTTTGCCCACAAATTTACCCCAATTAGCTTGATTTTCAGCTCCAAGGGTGACAACCTTCCATGCACTATCATAACTTTGGCGCATGAAGTTACCTCCAGATGAGGAGTCTAAGAACCTCTTGATATCATCATCTACACCCCTATAGAAGATCTCGATGAGTTGATTCATAAGAATGCCATGGTGTGGACACTTGCGTAGAAGCTCTTTGTATCTTTCCCATGCTTCCGTAAGGGATTCTCCAGGGACCTGAGTGAACATTGTTATTCGACCCCTAATTTCATAGGTGAGAGAAGGAGGATAGAATTTCTCTAGGAAGAAATTTTGAAGTTGTTCCCAAGTGGTGATGGTTTCACATTGCAAGGAATTGTACCAACTTATAGCTCTACCAGCAAGAGAATACTTGAAAATACAGAGTCGGATGGCATCGTCGGACACTCCATTTTGCTTTGTCATAGAACATAGATCAATAAACCTCAGAAGGTGTTCTTGACTATCTTCTCCTTGTTTACCATAGAATGGGATGTTTTGAAGCAAGGTGATCCAATGTGCCATTATCTCAAAATATTGAGCGTTGATAGGAGGAGGTTGTACTGGGTGGTGAATGTCAGCGGCTTTAGGAATGGAGAACTCTCTAAGGTCCTTTTGTAGTTCTACTACTTGCGTTGTTGCTTGAGCTGCTCGGATCTCTATTTCAACTACAGCTATGGCTTCTTGACTAAGCCTATCTCTTTGCACAGCAAGGGCTTGAGCAACACTTCGGGCTATTACCTACCCTTGAGCCATCCTTGCTTGGTTCTCTCTATTCTGATGAAAAAAAGTTTTGTCTATCTCAGGATCAAAGCTAGTAGTGGGACCGGGACTGTTTGAGCGGTGCATGCACTAGTCTTTGTTGGTACCTGGGATGGAAAGATTTTTCAAAAGTGAGATTGACAGAGTAGAACCAAATTCAAGTGAATGATCAATTGTATCAAAAGAAGGGAAAATCCTAGATTAGACTTAAAAGAACTATATTTGACTAACTGATTCCGTTGTCCCCGGCAACGGTGCCAGAATTTGACGTGGTTTATTATCGCACTAACAAATTCACTCGGTGTTGAAATCCTAGAGTTTTTACCAAAACCTTGTGCAATAATACCACCTGTAAGTGGATAGGTCTTATCACAGTATAGTTAAGGATCAAATCCCAAGGGACAAAGTTTTTAAGAATCATTTCTAGTCTAGTCTAGTTCAAGTAAGGCTAATATTTAGAACAAAGTTGGATTTGAGGTTAATTAAACTAAGTGCAGGAAAGTAAAGAGAAACATTAAAGTTAATCTAGATTAATGATATGGAATCACTCGGATGGTCTTGGGTTTCACCACCACTACTCATGCAAACACATCCAATTACAATCATCCAGGCAAGATCTAACTATCCAAATAGAACTGCTACGAACCCACCCTGAGGGATGTTTAGGTCCGCGTAAGCGTCACCTTAGGCATCAGATATCTCGTCGCCATCCGGATAATGCACTTACGGTTCCAAAGATATAGAACTCCAACTGAAGCTGGGGCACTCCCTGAGGGATGCTTAGGCCACAGAAGCGTCATTGTGGTCTAGATGGCTCGTCCCCTCATGGATCATACACTTACGACCTCAAGGAATGCTATCAGAAGTTCTAATCAAGGAGTCAAATGTGCTAATCGACAAGCAAGCAGGCGATTAATATACAAGCAAACATCGACAATTAACAATGAAGATACAACTATCCAACTGAAGATGTGGCCCTCCCCAAGGGATGTTTAGGCCACAGAAGCATCACCGTAGGCTAGATGGCTCATTCCCTCATGGATCATACACTTATGACCTCAAGGAATCCCATTCTATTTCTAATTTGGGAGTCAACCTCGTTAATCGACATTCTACCCTACATACAAAAGTTCTCGCAACATAGGGAAGAACAAGATAAAAGCAAGCAGGTAATCAATCTACAAACATTAACGATTAACAACGAAATGAAAAGTTATATACATTGCCATGAAATTTTTAACAAGAGAACATGCTTGCATGGGCAGCGGGGCTAGTCCACACACCCCATAAAAAAGGAACTACTTGCTCATGATGCAAGAAACAAGAAGAACAAGAGAGAGGGAAGATTCCTCCATGAGCATGATGTAGAAGGTAGTCACAGCTCGGTGAAGATGATGTTGTCTTCTACGTTGTGTCGGAGCACATCTGGACGAGAAGGAAGAACCACCAAGGCAGGTGGAGCAAATCTTCTTCTCCACCTTCTTTCTCATCTTAACCTCCTTACTCGCAATAGGAGCAGCAGGTGAAGTGGCAATGGCATGGATGATCGGGATCGAACCTACGTTCAGGCAGCTTGTCGACGTCCTGGGTCCGATGCCCAAATGAGGACCCTACTGGTCCTATTTATAGGCTCGGATGGGGTCTTCACATTTTTGGTGTCAGACCTCTTTACACGGTTTGGAGTGTATGCCTCCAACCAGTCTTCTATTTCTCACAATCTAACTTTCCACGGTTTGAAAACCAATCAGGCTTTCTCACAGTCTTGAATTCATTTCCTCCAACCGGTCTTCAATTTAATGGTTTTGGGATTTAGATGTTCTTCATGGTTTTTGGAAACCATTTGCAACCTTCTCGATCCTTATGATCCCCCTTCATACGTTCTTGAAAATGATCAGCCATCCTAATAGTTTTGGAAACCGGTAGCATTCTCATGGTCCTGAAGTCTTAATGGTTTGGATCTTACGTTCATACAATCTTGGATCTCTTCACGGTCCTAGATCTCACATTCGCTTGCTTCCACCGGTCTTCTGATTCCACACACTCTCAGTCTCATGCCTCTCTTGGTCTTGGCTTCTCATGATCCTCACGAGAAACGATCACCCTCTCACGGTCTCAAGACCGCAAGAGGTCTTAACGGTCTTGAGGGTGTGACCATCCTCGCGGTCTGGGAACACGGTAGGTGTGGGTGGTTGCGTCGACCATGGGTGATGAGGACGGTGGCGACACTGATTGAGGACGATTAGGTGCAAGATGACGAAGGCGGTCCTTGCTGCTGTGATGATCATGGTGACGGAGGAACTTACAGGCATCGTCGGTGTTGGTTGTCGAGGTCTTGGTGGTTTAGGGTTGTAGAGGGGAGCATGGCGATGAGGAAGATGATGATGAAGAGAAGGCTGCAAAGTCACTGACAACGACAGGTGGTGTCCTTCGCCGTCTCGGGACCGTAAGGATGCTCCTCGCAGTTTGAGGATTGTGAGGACTCTCACAGTCTTGGGACCATGAGAACTCATGCGGTCTCGAACCCCAAAGGATGAAACAAATAGGGCAGATCATGAGGAGGAGGACCGTGTGGGTAGGTGAAGGAGAGGCATTGATCTGAGATATGATGGTGTAGAAGACTCACGGTCTTGAGACCGTGTGGGGGGGTGGAGCAAATCATTAGGGAATGTGAGGCCCAAACCGAATGGAGGAGGTGAATGAGGACCGTAGATTGGTGATCATGTGGTGAGGAGAAAGACCAAGATCGAATGGATGATCATGAGGACAAAACCGCTAGGTGGGGGAAGACTGAATGGTGTCCAGACTGGATGAATGAAACCATTTGGTCAAGACCATTGCTGAGAGGATATTGAGTGAAGGTGAGTTCCAGTTGATGGTTGAACCTCAATCGTGACCTGTAGGAAATCAATATGGAATTTAGTCAATCACTCGGTAATTCAACTAATTAGGCAAAATTGCACATTGTAAGTTTTAGGATTTGAAAACGAATGAATTTAGTCAAATTGGGCCCAAAATAGCAAATGAAAATCATTATGAATTTGGATTCATCAATATACTCTGATCATGTGATGAGGGATTGATATCCCATGATGATGTGGTGATGGTGATGGCCTTGTACATTGTAGTGGAACAATATCATGTAATGATGTGATTAATTTTATGATTAATATGTTTTATATCTTTTGTCATTGCAATCTACCCTTATTGTTGTAGAATCTATATAGGGTTTGTACATTGTAACTTGTTTGATGCATTAAAAGATACCCAATTAGAAATAATTAATCAAGTGACACCCTAATCATGTAGTTGTCCTAAGCCATAGATCCATCTTCAATGTTAGTGTCACACCCGCATCCCACGATTACCACCAATCATGAGATTAGGGCATGACTATGAGGATTATATTAAATACAAAGTTCACTCCCATTTTTTTTCAAACTCTTTATTTTCTCGGATCCAATCACATAAACAAACTTTACAAGAGAATTGAACTTTGATTACTCTAATATGATCTCAACATTAATGATACACATCCATACATTCATTCTATTTCTCACTCTTCCAGGTACATATGACGTGATAATCATTTACATTCTCTCTTATTAAGGAAAAAAAGATACAAAACATCACTTACAACTCTCTCACATCTATATAAGGACCCAGAGTGATAGGGACCGACTGAACTTAACTGATCTCATACTTAACTCTTGTTGTAGATATACTATGATGCATTGACCTTCTTCAAGTCCATGTGATTTCCATAAAAATTATGAGTAGAGGGGTGAACCTACTCGCTCAATGAATGAGTACTTCAAAGAAATAGTCTAAAGCACTGATATACTTACAGATATACTTTTGAGCAACTGATATCAATTGTAACAACAGTAAGCTTGAAAGACTCTAATCATTGACAATCATAAATATGGTAGGATACTCTAGATATCTACAAGAGTGAATCAATATATGAACATGCTTAATTAATCTCAGAGAGCTAATAACTCAGAAACAACAAAGAATAATTGAATAACTGCACACACTTGTTTAACCTCTCATTCATCTTATTATGCCCTGAACGCACATGAGGTGTACCACAACATGTGAAAGAATCACAGCAAGCTACGACCTCACTTTACAAGGCTTAGAAGCATGCCCGGGTTCCTAAGCCTATATCTTGAGTAAGACCCCGTCTGCAATGGGCCTTGACACATATGCATCTCTGTGGATAATGGGAGCAGCCGGATATATCAGACTCCACCTCTCAACCTGGGTACTTAGGCGGTGAGTCAAGCCCTCAGGCTTATTGTGCATCAGTGGACCTACTGACCACTGATCACTCAACATGTTACACAGGTACCACCGGTATCCCCACTTGGTGTTGGGTACCACACAATTGTAAGGAGTCTGCCCTACTAGTCAAGAGCCCTGCACCGTATTGGTGCGCTCTAGCTTACCTCGATCTGTACTACCTCCAGTCGGGAAGTCGTTTCCTCCTTACAATGCATGACTCATCCTGTGAGAATTATATAGTGTTCAGGGCATCTACATGTCTAATTCACTCTTTAATTTCACAATTCAATCATCACATCAACATATCTTTGTTCATCTGTGTAAACTATTCATTTCATAAACCATCTGATAACATTTACCACAACTGAACTGTTAAGCATCACCACATCTCAAACTGAGAAACATTGATATCACAATACTTGTTTCACTGAACACCCTATCATTAGGGTTTCAATTACCTCATTCACTTATCACATAACTCACATAAGAATTTTATATATCATACATCAAGAATGACATTGAATCAAGATGTCTAATTGCAAACTTGCAACTTTCTATTCATTTAGGGTTTCACCCTCCTTACTGATATATATCAAACAAAAATATTGATATCATCGAATGAAATCCAAGATGTTATCTAGCATATATGTAATACGCATACAAATAAAACAATCATTCATAACAAAGGAGATTCAACTAGGCAAACTTCTTTATTCAATTATACAACAATTTCAATCATACCTGAAAATTTTAGATTTCAATATAATCATCTAACCTCTACAATTAATTTAAGAATTCTCCTTTATATGGATTGCACTCATTTATAATTTGATTTCATAATATAAAATTCATCACAATAGAGGAATAATCCATATCAAATCATCTTGCAAAAGCTAGATCAAATCAACCATTTAGGATTGTACTTGCATACTAATCAATTGAAAATTATTAATGATTTAACTAATTTTCGTGCAATCTACTATTTAAAGGAAGTACCCACTCACCCTAAGGTGTGAAAACACCCTAAAAACGTAGCCGTCTTTGAAGATCTCAAATCCATATCAAGATGCTAGAAAAATCCACGATTTCTTCTTCCTTTCAACCCTAAATGGGGCCTGCTGTAGGTAGAAGACAAGATTACGGGTTAAACCAAACCTCCAAATCACTAGATCAAGGGTTTCGATCAAGGGAAAGTGAAGAGAAGAAGGAATACATGGTTAAAACTACTTACCAAGTCAAATTTATAGTGACCCCTTTTGATTTATGTTGTTCTTCACATACTTCCCCAAAAATCATCCCACAAATCGCCCTCCAGGTTTCCCCCGATAGAGAAAGATTCTAGGATGATAGAGGATTGAATCACAGTTCCAACGCACTTCGTTTCGTTGAAAACGGATAAGCATAGCTCGAGATAAGATCATTTTACGATTTGCTATCCTGGGCGGCATCGATCGCGGTTGTGATGTCGACGCAGTGTCGCGGTGGCGGTGTAGACTATGTGTCGTGGTGTCGACGCAGTGTCGCGGTCGTGATGTAGACCATGGGTCGTGGTGTCGATGTAGCGTCGGTCACGGTCCTCAATATATGCTTACTAAAAAGGGAATAACTCTCTCATTTTAACTCTGATTTGGTTCATTCTTTTTTTGTTGGATTCATAATCAATTCTCTACAATCCTAAAATATTAATTTGATAATATCATCAAATGAAAAATCATTTATTTAGTATTTCCTCCAATGTCATTAACTCTCTTCTTGTACACATGTATGGGTCAATGCTATGTTAACCCCAACTCGGATCTTTATAGTATGCTTAAGTGATGATTATGAGTTGCCCAAACAAGTATTTAAGGTTACCAAAGTTAATATAAAGCACAACATAAAATATTTCTAAGAAAAGTATGCCAAGCATTAAGATTATCTTAAAACTCTAGGATTACCAGCAAAGCTAGGAACATGTTGTAACCATTCTCCCCCTCTAATAAAAATTTTGTCTCGAAATTTCTAAAAGAGGAAAAGATACTTGTTCAACATCTCTTATTCTAATTTCTAAGTAACTTTTTATATACATAAATCCTCTGAAGAACCTTTATTAGGGGTATCTCACTCCTTTTATGATTTTGAATACTATGGTCTAGAATTTTATTTTCAACATTGAGTCATTTTTTTATCTTGAAATCACAACTTTTAAAAGATACAAAATGTGTGAAACATAATTTCTAATCTCATCATCACATGGTGCTATTCACTTTCCATTCATGAGACCACACTAGTCATCATACTATCATAAGATATAAATCCTTTTTCATAATTTCACAGGGTATCAACCCTTATCAACACAAGAGGATCACACCTCATACAGGGCTCAGCCATGCCCAAAGGTCATTAAGACCATCATACTATTCCCTTCAACATCATCATTATCTTTGCATACCGTATAGCAAGGCTCAACAATATTACTTACATATAATACACTAGATCAACACAATATTTCATTAATGAGCTAGGAGATATTCATGAACAATCATAGTAGGGTTATATTAACATTAAGAACATTCCTTTATACATCAACATGCAAGGAATCTAGATATGATTAACCCTCATCATATTCATAATGTACATGTTTAGCATAAGAATATCTCAACCATATGGCTATGATAACCACCAATTAACAAATTAAGGATATGATCATATTAAGGAGGTTATTCCACCATCATTCCATCATATAAGAATGTTAAACACGAATACTCATTTTTATCTATTTGTATTAGAGTTAGGTTCAACAAGATAAATTACATTAATGTCACTAATCAACACTTTTACCCAAACCCTTACTCACGACATCCCCATTGGATCATGGATGCATAAGGTGAATCATCACCATCATATTCCATACTGTTATCAATTATGAACCCACACATAAATCAAGGTGTAACCATCGAGTTATAGCATTCTAGGGTTTCAAAAATAGTAACAAAGTACTCCATGATTATATTAGTCATTCAAGGACTATTCCTACCCAATTACCATCACTTAGTTATATTAAAGCTAGGTATAACAATCTATACCTCATTATTGTTACATATCAATAGAATATGGTTATGATCCCTTCTATTCATATGAGTGAATAGGTAAGACTACCTTATTCAGGGTAACCCTCCATTTGTTTTATCATCATTTGACCCATATCACCATACTACAATTGTATAATACTAAGATGGATTACTGGTATGAATGACTACAACTATCAGACACCTGAAATTAACATATTGCTTGCAAATGTACACTGAAGTCATACGTAGAACTAATTTACATTCCTCATTATACCTTCAACAAATTACACTTCTAAAACAAATTCACATATTACTGAAAGCCATTGTTTTCTCTTATCTCCTCATTCATTACTACTTACTTCTTGTTACTTATCCTTCTCATTTTGATCATATAGAATAAACATCCCTAAAATTGAAACATACAAGGTAAGAATAGATTATTCATCATTCATGATATCACTGCAAGAATTTGTTTTAGATTACACTTTGCTCATCTTGCACTTCTCCTTTTGTTCAAAACACACTTGTTACATTTCAAATTTATTTCTTATCCTTTGCTCCAAATCATTTCCATATTGTTTATCTACCTTTCAGATTTTCTACCTTTAAACCATGGATTACTATCAGTGCTAGTTTACTTCTCATAGTGCAAATCTCATGATCATATTTTATTGAGATGCTAGTATTCAAGGTAAAATCACTAGTGACATCCCTTGAAATACTACAACTCTAAACATTCTTGCGTTTGGTCCTTATCAGTAGCATGACATTATTGTGGTGTGACTTTGCTCCCTTAATTTGAAATTCAAACTTTGGATCTCACAAGTTTTACTAATGTCTTTCTTATCTTATCAGTTGAATTTCCTTTCTCTTACTTGGCCATTCAGATAGATTACATTCTCAATTTACCCTGCTAGGGTTTCATCATCATATTGTGTGTCATTATTACATTTACTAGATGTTTCTACCATGGTGGTTATGTATCATATATGATTCATTTTCTTATCGCTTCATTCCCACATTTCTCTCATAAGGAATATATGAAAGAGAAGATGATTTGGAGACTTAGAATTCTTATCTTCAAACATTCCCTTAATACATTTCTCATATGTAGGTTTAATTGGTTATCAACAAGAATACTTAACTAGTTAGCACTTGCTTGAATATCACTACCTCTTTCTTTTATAATCTATATTACTCCATGTTTAAAACCCTTCCTTACTTTCCATAATCCTCTTACCATATACTACTCTTCTATCTGTCATCTATAACTTCTAATTTTCTCTTATGACCATGTTGCTTATTCATATGTATGATCATGTATACCATGTAGCATATATTTCTTTTTATCCTTCTACTAATGTGAAGTTGAAATTCTAAATCAATAATCTCTCTACTAGTTTTGTCTCATGTTTAATACATAACATATCCTTCATTTTAAATCAAATGGCTCATGCTTGGGTCAAACTTAGTTTCTCTTTCAATCAAGTTTTTCCTTCCTGAATATAGTCTACCTTTGTATGACTTATTCATTTGTTAATCTACACTTTTGTTCTTCTTTTAGAAACTAGTTTGTTGTTCTATAGAGACTTAGAATCCAAAGGTAGTAAGGATGAATGTATTAAACTTTATAATAAAGGTATACATTCCATGCTCTCAATTATATCATAATCCTCATTCCTTAATCAAGCTCATTATTTCTAACATTTCTCTTTGTTTCAACTAAGTTTATTATCCTAGTCTTATGATTTACATGTTCATCTAATTCTCTTTACTTTAACTCTTCTAAAGACTCTTCACTTCTATGTACTTATTGTATATTTAACTCTTTTCTTCTATTTTCCCTTTGCTTTGGAGTACATAAAAGCAGTATACTCAATTATATGATCCATTCCTCGTGATTGATTCTTACTATCTTGGCCCTTTACATACGTTTTTCACATATTTTCCATATTTCATATTTAGAGTTCATATAATACTAATCATTTAAACTTAATCTGAACCTTATGTCATGTTCCTATATTACCAATTAAGGGTTTCTCATATGAGGCCTCAAAGTTGGATTTTAGATATCAGTTCCAACTGGTTCTTAGCTATTCTAATCTTTCCCATGTGTTTCAACATCTTAGTGTATTTACATTCTGAAGCCAAGAGCTACTCAAGATTAACTGACTTCTATTAATCTCAAACATGTGGAAAGAATATCCACATAGGGCAAACTCATCTAAACATAACTTCTGGTCTACTTGATACAAAGGATATAAACAATAATTCACTTCATGATACACAACAATATAAAAGAACCATATATATTCTACAAGTTGATAATCTGAATTCATACATATAAGAGTATTTCTATTGATTTCCAATCATAGCAACAATATAAAACAAGAGTTGCATCACATTCTATTCTTATGCTCAATCCATTTCTTTCTTTCTAGTCTTCTAACCCTAATATTTCTAGGGTTTCTCTCTAGCCCATGCTTCCTCTGCATACCTGGCTAGGGCATCTCGAGAAGAATAGACAAAGTAGCTTGATACTGGTCAATATAAGTATCTAGATACCTGGCCAGGGTATCCAAATACCCAGACCTCCAAGAGATAAAGACACATCAACTCTTAACTGCCACACTTATAACTCTGACTTTTTATCCTAATGGTCCCTGACAACTCATCCTAAGCTCTGATACCAAAATTATTGTCACGCTCGCATCCCACGATTACCACCAATCATGAGATTAGGGCATGACTATGAGGATTATATTAAATACAAAGTTCACTCCCATTTGTTTTTCTTTTTTTATTTCAAATGTTTATTTTCTTGCATCCAATCACATAAACAAACTTTACAAGAGAATTAAACTTTGATTACTCTAATATGATCTCAACATTAATGATACACATCCATACATTCATTCTGTTTCTCACTCTTCCAGGTACATATGACATGATAATCAGATACATTCTCTCTTATTAAGGAAAAAAGATGCAAAACATCATTTACAACTCTCTCACATCTATACAAGGACCTAGAGTGACAGGTACTAACTGAACTTAACTGATCTCATACTTAACTCCTGTTGTAGTTCTACTCTGATGCATTGACCTTCTTCAAGTCCATGTGATTTCCCTAAAAATTGTGAGTAGAGGGGTGAGCCTACTCGCTCAGTGAATGAGTACTTCAAAGAAATAGTCTAAAGCACTGATATAATTACATATATACTTTTTAGCAACTGATATCAATTATAACAACATTAAGCTTGAAACAGTCTAATCATTGACAATCATAAATATGGCAGGATACTCTAGATAGATATAAGAGTGAATCAATATATGAACATGCTTAATTAATCTCAAAGAGAGCTAATAACTCAGAAACAACAAAGAATAATTGAATAACTACGCATACTTGTTTAACCTCTCATTCATCTTATTATGCCCTGAACCCACATGAGGTGTACCACAACATGTGAAAGAATCGCAGCAAGCTACGACCTCACTGTACAAGTTTTAGAAGCATGCCCGGGTTCCTAAGCCTATATCTTGAGTAAGACCCCGTCTGTAGTGGGCCTCAGCACGTCTGCCTCTCGGCAGCTAATGGGAGCAGTCAGATATATCAGACTCCACCTCTCAACCTGGGTACTCAGGCAGTGAGTCAAGCCCTCAGGCTTATTGTGCATCAGTGGACCTACTGACCACTAATCACTCAACATGTTACATAGGTACCACCGACATCCCCGGTTGGTGTTGGGTATCACACAACTATAAGGAGTCTGCCCTACTGGTTAAGACCCCCGCACCCTACTGGTGTGCTCCAGCTTACCTCGATCTGGACTACCTCCAGTTAGGAAGTCGTTTCCTCCTCATAGTGCAGGCTTCATCCTGTGAGGATTCTATAGTGTTCAAGGAATCTACATGTCTAACTCACTCTTTAATTTCACAATTCAATCATCACATCAACATATCTTTGTTCATATGTGTAAACTGTTCATTTCATAAACCATCTGATAACATTTACCGCAACTGAACTGTTAAGCATCACCACATCTCAAACTGAGAAACATTGATATCACAATACTTGTTTCACTGAACACCCCATCATTAGGGTTTCATTTACCTCATTCACTTATCACATAACTCACATAAGAATTGTATATATCATACATCAAGAATAACATGGAATCAAGATGTCTAATTGCAAACCTGCAACTTTCCATTCATTTAGGGTTTCACCCTCCTTACTGATATATATCAAGAAAAAATATTGATATCATCAAATGAAATCCAAGATGTTATCTGACATATATGTAATACGCATACAAATAAAACAATCATTCATAACAAAGGAGATTCAACTAGGCAAACTTCTTTATTCAATTATACAACAATTTCAGTCATAGCCAAAAATCTTAGATTTCAATATAATCATGTAACCTCTATAATTAATTTAAGAATTATCACTTAGATGGATTGTGCTAATTTATAATGTGATTTCATAATCTGAAATTCATCACAACAGAGGAATAATTCATATCAAATCATCTTGCAAAAGCTAGATCAAATCAACCATTTAGGGTTGTACTTGCATTCTAATCAATTGAAAATTATTAATGATTTAACTGATTTTCGTGCAATCTATTGTTTATAGGAAGTACCCACTCACCCTAAGGTGTGAAAACACCCTAAAAATGTAGCCCATCTTTGAAGATCTCAAATCCATATCAAGATCCTAGAAAAATCCATGATTTCTTCTTCCTTTCAATCCTAAACGGGCCCTTCTGTAGGTAGAAGACGAGATTAGGGGTTTAACCAAACCTCCAAATCTCTAGATCAAGGGTTTCGATCAAGGGGAAGTGAAGAGAAGAAGGAATCCGCATTAAAACTACTTACCAAATCGAATTTATAGCTACCCTTTTGATTTCTATTGTTCTTCACATTCTTTCCCAAAAATCACCCCAGAAATCGCCCTCCAGGTCACTCCCTCATAGAGAAAGATGTCTGGGATGATAGAGGATTGAATTGCGGTTCCAACACACTTTGTTTCATTGAAAATGGATAAGCATAGCTTGAGATAAGATCGTTCTACCATTTTCTATCCTGGGTGGTGTCGATCGCGGTCGCGGTGTCGACGCAACGTCACGGTCGCGGTGTAGACCGTGGGTCGCAGTGTAGACCGTGGGTCGCGGTGTCGACGCAGTGTCGATGCATCGTCGGTCGTGGTCCTCAATACAAGCTTACTAAAAAGGGCATAACTCTCTCGTTTTAACTCTGATTTGGTTTATTATTTTTTTGTTGGATTCGTAATAGAATTATCTACAATACTAAATTTGATAATATCATCAGATAAAAAATCATTTATTAAATATTTCCTCCAATGTCATTAACTCTCTTCTTGCACACATGTATGGGTCAATGCTATGTTAACCCCAACTCGGATCTTTATAGTAAGCTTAAGTGATGATTATGAGTTGCCCAAACAAGTATTTAAGGTTACCAAAGTTAATATAAAACACAACACAGAATATTACTAACAAAAGTATGCCAAGCATTAAGATTATCTTAAAACTCTAGGATTACCAGCAAAGTTAGGAACAAGTTGTAACAATTAGTACTTGGTGGATGGTGAAATGAGTAATGCCTAACGGAAACTCAGAGAGCATATTGTTGAATGTGTGGGGTGTGGGTTGAGGGTATATCCTTACTTCCATCATTACATGTTACGGAGGATGACTACGATCATGCCTTAGCAGGAGAACAATTGATGTCGTATCTCAGGATATGATGTGATACTGAATAGTTGCAGTTATACCTCAGATGATTGGGTTTGTATACCATGTTTACTAGTGTTGTGCCTATATACCAAGGCAGACTAGGATGTTTTGTAGTTGGACTCTATATGTCACTGTAGAGGACTCAGACTGATTGAGGGTGTGGGAGATCATAGGAGTTTGGACCTCCTATATCTCATATGGAACTAATTTTGACTTAGAAGTCGTCAGTTAGAGTATGAGTGGTATACCTCATCTCCATGGAGCATAATAAAATATGTAGTACAACTATGTAGCATATTTGCTTAGGGTTAAACATGATTCACATTGGATGACCCTTTACCTTGTTTCTTATACTATTTAGATGATAACAATTATGCATGTTCTTCATATTCCTTCTAAAAGTATATGAGGTTTTTATAATCAGTTACAACTACTTAATCTGCTTAATCTGTCAGGGTTTTATTATTCATTTAGGTGAATCTATTCATCCTATTAATAATATTACTTTCCTACTATATATCTATTTGTGTTAGTAATAGTTGTTGGCCGAGAGTTATATCTCTCATTGGGACGTTGGTCTCACCCCGTGGGTTTTCACATCTATTAGGTGGTCATTCTCAATGGGGTTGAGATTGTGTGGTTGAGGAAGAGAAGCAAGGAGACTAGTAGTTTTTGGATGTTGGATATGATGCTAGTATTTTGTAGTAGAGTCATATGTGTCATCCATGTACTCTCAGGTCCTTGGGTTCTTTTTATAGATGTTGTACATTGATTTGAGGTTTTTGGTAGTATGGCATGATTGTACATGTATGGCTTGTATATATATGAACATGTTATCCTTTGTAATAGGGTTGCGACGTGATGGCCCCTTTAGAATGATGTATATACCTTTATGGTATGATATGTGATACATGTGGCATGGTTTGTGAACTCTGATTTATATGTTTCCGCATGAGATGGTTATCTGAGATCGGTTTTAGTTTACCCTATTTTGTGGTTAAGTGGTTGCAGTTGATAATTCCACACTTTAGTTTTGAGAAATATTTCTTTGGTGTGATCAGTGTGTCACAACACACCTCATCAGCGAGTGTCACTGGAAGGTGTATGCTTGTTGCACAATCATGGACCAGGGGCGGGAATGGGAACTCCCTGATCCCATATTTTTTATGTGAGGGATGTGACATATGAGGTGATCAGAAAAGGACACAATGGAGGAAGAGTAAGAAGAAGAAAACAATGAACATGAGTAGCATGAAGATGAGGAAGAAGAGGAGGAGGCAACCATACATTCACTAAATGGCAGACAATGTACAAGACTTCCAAAAGACATTGCACCTCCAGCTCTATAGCTCTACCACCTAGCTAGAATGAAGCTCCATATTCCATGGCAGGTATGATGTTACAAGAAATCCAATAGGGGAATAAAAAACAAACAACAACATTGGCGGGCATCCAAGATGTCCAAGGATGACTGTACCAAAACCAACATGCTATTTTTGAGAATGAGTGCCTTTTCCTGATCAATTAAGAGAACATGCATGCTCTCCTACAGTGGATGGAGAGATACCAGAAGCAGTTCTTTGAAAACTACTAGAGTCGAGGATATTTTGTCAGTTACCCACAGCCTCCAGAGATGCCGCAACAACCCTCAACTTTCTAGGGAAACTTCAACCTGCATGATCCGAACATGCCACCTCCACCACCACCATTTTGACTTGGTACCATTGTTCCATCTCTTTGATTGGATTTTGACTATGAGGACATAGTAAATTTCAAGCTTGGGGGTGTGTGTTAAAATGACTCTATCTTCTATTTGCTTTTAAGTTTTATTATTTTGAGTTTGTAGGATTCACATGTACCTAGTGTAATTGTGGAGCAGTACAAGCATGATTTCTGCCTTTGTCATCATAGAATGTGTTCTCATTTGTCAAATTGAAAAAAATGGCTTAATTATAAATTTGTAAGGAAACATCACTTAGAGAAAGTGTACTTAGTTATCTTAAGGACATTTGATGTGAATGGAAGTCTTAATTATCCATGAATTGTGGATGACGATGGGGTTTGAGCCTGAACTGATCAAATAATTCACAAGAAATGTAAGACCCTTGACCATGTTTAAAGTGTTGAACATGTTTAATTACCATAATTTAGTGCTTTAAACCTTAATCTAACCTTGTGATATGTTTTGGTGTCATGTGACAAGCTTAAGTTTCCAATTTGGTCCAATTTGGACACTTTTTAAACAAGTTATTCAATTTTACAGACATTTTGGATTTTTCTAAAATTTACCCAAATATGAGGTTTTACTTGCAATTTTTCACATGCATTGTGATCCTTAGATGTTTCCTTATCGTACTTGAGCTTTTCGATCCATGGGGCTCCTAGTTGTACCTTGGTTTGGAGGTGTTTTTCTTCAAGGGTAATTTAGGGTTTACCCCTTTATGGATGGGCTACCTTTAGGAGCCATCAACCAATGCTCCCCCTATTTGGTTGACATATGATGGTCACTAACATGTGGTGAAAATTTAAGGTCACCTCTACAGGTATTAGGATAGTGGTGTTCTGGTTTTGGTTCACTTCGACCAGTAGTTCACTTAAAAGAGATGGCCAACCAATGGTTCACAACTTAAGTTACTAGGGTTCAAAAGAACCAATGGTCTCTTTGATTGGAGGCCGATGACAGGCTTGGAGAGCCAAAAAATGATGGACTAGTAGGACTCCACAACCGGTGGACCTATTGTTGCATGGTTGTGGCAGCTCTTATCCATGGACACATGGAGAGCTACTAGGACACCTCAAGATTTTCTCTTTCCTTATCCACAAGCCTTATATACATATCCTTTAGCTCAAAAACAAAACATTTAGACTCTTATCTCTTCCCACCATTCCAGAGCTTCATCTTTCCCTGCTTGGTGGTGAACAAGAGTTCCCAAGGAAGAAAAAAATAGTTGACCTTCTTATTGGAGTATCTAGGGTTCGGATTAACCCCCATCTAGGATTTGGGAAGCTCCCTTTAGGTGATCTTGACCTAAACTAGTAACTTTTTTCTTCTCTCATTTGTTTCTTTTTCTTTTCTTCTTTCTCCTACCTTCTTCCTAGATGGAACCATGATGTTACATGGTAAAGTGTGTTCTAAATCTTAAGAACTTATTTTTCTTACTCCCTTCACTTAGGGTTTACTCCCTTTCTTGGAGAAGAAGCTTACTTGGCCGAATTCAGAGCTTATACTTGGGCCCTTTACCTTCCTTGCTCAAGTTTTCTTTCTGATTAGAGTCTATTCTTCTTCATAGAGGTGAGTTTTATAACCCACTTCACTTTATTTCTTACTACAAGCTTGCTTACTCATGTTCTTGCTCTAAATCGAAGATCTATGCATATAAAAGCTATTCTTGCCTAGGGTTTCAAATTTTAAGGTGTTCCTTAATTAGTTTCCAGTTCTATATGAACCAGAAATCATGTGCACGACCTTCCTAAGGTAGAGGAAGACTTGGTTCTTTCTTACATACCATTCGATGGTATAATGTGTTAGTTCTAATAATGTGAATTCGATCATCCAATGCCTTTAACTTATAGTCTTACCTTTTTTTTTGGTCGGTTCTTATAGTCTTACCTTTGCCCTTATATAACTATATTTGATAGATCACCATAATAAGTGGATGTGTAACTTTAATGAGATGTAGCTTGTTATACCTAAGCCTAATGTGACTAAGTGATGATGATTGATTGTAATCATCCCTCTTGAATGATTCCTAAGATAATGAAATATTCTTTTATTATTAATTGGAACTCTTATATGATGGAAAGTGTGATCTCATGGTTGACAATAAAGATTAAGAATTATATCTCATAAATATTACATCTTTTGGATTTGTTATACTTATACACTTGCTAGAAATGAATTAGGGTTTGTATGTCCAATTGTATGATGAAGCCTTAATTCATCCAATTGGAATAACTAATCAAATGAAACCCTAATCATGTAGTGCCTTGTGCCGTAGTACCATCTTCAGTGTCAGAATTTGTTGGATGGTGAAATAAGTGATCGTTAGGAAAACTGATAGTGCATACATTTGAGTATGTGGGGGTACAAGAGACTATGTGTGTCCTTTGCATCCTTGGTTACAGTTTATGAAGGATGGCTACGGTCATGCCTCGAATATTTTGATATGTGTAAAAATCAGTGGGTACAACTATAGGATGTTTTAGATAGAACGGGCATTCATGACTTGTTCTCTAGCGTCGTGACCTATACCAAGGAGGGCTAGTTGTTTTCATCTTGACTATATTTCATTGTTGGAAGTTGACTTTTATGTCTCTGTGTTGTCTCTTGTATTGACCTAGAGTTGTGGGTGAGATCATGGAGTCTGACTCTTCAATTGATCTAGTATAGCACTAATTTGGACTTAGTAGTGGTTAGTTTGATTTGGTTGGTATGACTCAAATCCTCAGGGCATAATAAAAGATGTAAAATAGTCGTGTAGTATATTTACTAGGTTTAAATATGTTTCACCCTTGCAATATTCCTTATACTACTAAGTTGTTATATGATGCAATTAGAGTGATTAACTATTAGAAGAATATATAATTGCTACCTTTAGATACTCCAATAATTATGTTTATTTCTAAGCCTATCTGCTTAAACTTGCTTAGTATGCTAGAATTTTGTAATCTACTCAACAACTTATTATATGCACTACCTGCTCTATCTATGTACTATTAAATAATCAATTGTAATCAATATATGTTGGAGAAGTTATATCTCTCGCTCGGACATGGGCTTGACCCATGGGTCACCACATCTTTTTAGGTGGTCTCCGACAACATGGTCAAGATCGTGCTATAGAAGAGGAGTAGCCTGGTGATTAGTAGACACAGAAGGTTGAACAAATTTTATTTATAATAGTAGAGTCCTAGTGTTATCCATGTACTCTCAGGTCCGTGTATGGGAAGTGTTTTGTAGATTTTATACTTGCATCAATACGAGTTTTTGGAAGTATGCCAGTGTTTGTGTATATGGTGTATACATGTGGAATATCTCTTTTGCATACATGTTGTGGCCTCATCCACTAGATATAGATATAAACACCTATTGTGGTATATACGTTTATGGAAAAGATGGACCTTGATGCAAATGTTTCTAAACTTTTTATGATAAGAATTTGGTTTTAATTATTCCACATTTGTAATTATGTGATTAGTTAGTAGTTCATCATGTTTTATGTTTTGAGTAATCTCATTTAGCATGACCATGTGTCATAGTTTAAGTTGGTATCAGAGCTTTAGGTTTGTTGAGTCTATAGGAACATAGGACTTAGATTTGAGTCTGTTCTTATGTATCCAATATATATGATTATAGCTTATGCTTATGAAGATATGTGTGGAAGACATGAAGAATACGCTGAGAGCAACTATGTTGCACTAGGAGGAGTTTCTAGGAGGAAAGAACTTGATGATAGAGTGCCAGAAGTGGGGCCAGAGTAGACCGTGATGCCTCAGTTTGACCTGACAACTTTGTCTAGTCCTGCATTTCAGTCCATGTTTGGATATATGATGGCCACGATTACACATTTAGCAAATAGAGCGCCAGCACCTCAAGCTAGAACAGTCATCCCTAATGTGGAATCCCAAAGTGTCGGGAAGACTTTTTAACATTTTAGACGTGTCGGGGAGATTGAGTATGCTGGTACTTCAGACCCAGCAGATGCCGACATGTGGCTACTAGAGTTGGAGGAAGCATTCAAGATTCTAAACATCCTTGAAGAGGACAAAGTTAAGCATGCGGTGTACCTATTAAAAGGTAGTGTGGGTCACTGGTGGGCCATAGAAGAGGAAAAGAGGCCAGGAGTTGTGATAGGATGGGAGGATTTTCAGCGGGAGTTTGTCAGTCAAAACTTTCCAGAGACATATCTAGATGAGAAGGTCTCTCAGTTTGAGAAGATTCACCAAGGAGCGATGACCATCAATGAGTATGAGTCGAAGTTTATGGAGCTCCTGATGTTCTCCCCTCACATAGCAATGACATATAAGGAAAATATTATTAGGTTTTCTACCTTTGTGGATTCGGTGAGGTGGATTGAGATGTATTCTATGGATAAGAGTTAAGACAACACTAAGAAGAGGCCAATTCAGTTCTAAGGGCGGCCTTCTGGAGGCTTCAAGAAGCTAAGGTTTTCTTTGCCACAGTTGCAACAGAGGTTGACTTTTATTGAGAAAAGATCATAAGCACCATCACAGTGGTCCCCTAGTAGGGGGCATAGGTCACAGTTTTCCACTTGCAGCAGCTCACAATACCTCATCAGTTTCAGGGATAGGGCCATCTAAGCCATGGTACAAGGATAAAACATGTTTTGAGTGTAGAAAGGTCGGGAATACAAGGCCGCTTTTCCCAATGAAGGATGAGGAAGTGGCCCAAAAGCCAAGACAAAGTCAACAGGGTTCACAACAGTAATAATTTAATAGTGGTAGTAGTGTAGGACGCAGGCAGGTGTCACAGGTAGGATCCTCTAGATAGGTTAGCATAGAACATTGACAGTTGTAGGAGATGGCTAGGTTCTATGCCATTAGCCATCTAGAATTAGTGGTCAATCCACGGCTCATGACAGGTTAGATGGAGTTATTTCATTATGATATTCTACTTCTTATTTTGTGTCTGCATTAGTTGACCCAGATGTGACACACTCTTTTATCACTGGAGATGTGATAGATAGTCGTAATTTGCATGTTAGTCATAGATCTGATAGTCTTCGACTAGAGAATCCTTTGGTTGGTTCTGTCGAGTTGCAGGAGGTGTGATCCTCTTGTGTTCTTTTTTTTTCTAAGGAGAAAACATTCAAGTGGATCTTTTGCCACTTGACATGCAAGGATTCAACGTGATACAAGGAATGGATACTTTGGAGAAGTATAAGGTAACATTGGACTGTAATTCCAAGATGGAAATGTTCCATGATGGAGATGTCTCATGGATATTCCAAGGTGATAAGAAGATTCTTCCCACGTGTTTGATGTCAACTATGACATCAGAGAGGTTGATGAGACATGGATGTGAGGATTTCTTAGCGCATGTTGTAGATACCAAGAGGTCCTAGTATCCAGGACGTACCATTGGTGTGGGAATTTGAGGATGTTTTTCCTGAGGGGTTTGTTGGTGTTCCCCCTCATTAAGAGATTGATTTTGAGATCAATCTTGTTCCTGTAACACAACTAATAGAGCAATCACTGTATAAGATGTCACCAGTATAAATGCGAGAGTTAAAGAAACAATTGTAGAACTATTAGAGAAGGGTTTTATGAGGCCAAGAACTTCTGCTTGGGGTGCTCCCGTGTTGTTTGTCAAAATGAAGAACGGTTCAATGATGTTTTGTATAGATTACTAACAGTTGAACAAGGTGATAATAAAGAATAAGTATCCATTATTAAGGATTGATGACCTTTTTGATCATTTGAGAGGTGCCACTGTGTTTTCAAAAATAGATCTGAGATCGGGTTACCACCAGTTGAGGATAAGGGTGGATGAAATACCTAAGTTAGCTTTTTGGAATAGGTATGGTCATTACAAGTATGTGATTATGCTATTTGGGCTAACCAATGCACTGACAACATTCATGGATCTGATGAACATGGTGTTTAGAAAATATCTAGATCAGTGTGTGGTTGTGTTCATAGATGACATCATGATATACTTAAAGGTCAGAAAGAAGCATGAATAATACCTTCAATAGGAATTGACCTTGTTGAGATAGCACCAGTTATATGCTAAGTTTAGCAAGTGCGAGTTTTGGTTGTCTAAGGTGTCTTTTCTGGGGAATGTTAAATCTAAAAAGGGTGTTTGTGTTGACCCTAGGACGGTGGGGTTTGTTCTAGAGTGGTAACATCCCAAGAAAGAGATAGAGATTTGCAATTTTCCAGGTTTGGTAGGTTACTATAGGAGGTTGATCAAGAACTTCAGTTTTGTAGTGTTACCCCTAACTAGGTTAACCAGGAAGGATGTTCCTTCTGCTTGGGATGAAAAGTGTTAGCATTCTTTCCAACAGTTGGAAGAGAAGTTGACCATTGCATTGGCGTTATTGCTACTAGAACAAGGGAAAGACTATATTGTCTTTTATGATGCTTTGAAGAATGGACTGGGATGCATACTGATGCAGGATAGGAATGTGATTTTTTTTGCTTCGCGACAGCTTAAGAAACACAAGGAGAATTACCCAACACATCATCTAGATCTGACAGCGGTGGTTCATGCCTTAAAGATCTACAGACACTAGCTTTATGGAGAAAAGTGTTAGATCTTCACCAACCAAAAAAATCTACAATATATCTTTTCAAAGCAGGAGTTGAATATGAGACAAAGGAGATGGATGGAGTTAATCAAAGATTATGATTGCACCAAAAACTACCATATGGGCAAAGAGAATGTGGTAGCTGATGCATTCAGTGGGAATTTTTCGTCATCATCATCTGCACAATGCACAATTTTATTGCTTGGTGTGCCATAAATGAGACATGTTAGTGTCTCTTTGCCATATGAATGTATAGATGGAAGTTTCTTTGTCAGGAGGTTAGTTGGCACATGTATATGTTAATGAGATAGTATGCTTGCATGACATTCCACTAACTATAGTTTCTAATAGAGGTCCACAATTTACAAGTCATTTTTAGGAACATCAACATACAGAATTAGGAACACATTTGAGATTTAGTATTGCTTTCCATCCACATATTGATGGCTCATCTGAAAGGACTATTCATACTTGAGAGGATCTCTTGAGGTAATGTGTGTTGTAGTTTCTTAGTAGTTTAGATGTACACTTGAGTCTGATAGAGTTTGCTTACAATAATAGCTATTAGAGAAGCATAGATATGGCTCCTTGTGAGGCTCTACATGGGAGACATTGTCAGTTTCCACTTTGTTGGTTTGAAACATGTGAGTATCAGCTATTGGGTCCTGAGCTAGTATAACATACTATAGAGAAGATTAAGGTGATATAATAGCAGCTGAAAGATGCTTAGGACAGACAAAAATCTTATGCAAATAACCATCATAGACGGCTAGATTTCTAAATGGGAGATAGAGTGTATCTCAAGGTTTCTCCTTGGAAAAGTATGATGCGGTTTAGGAAAAAGGGTAAGTTGAATCCTAGATTTATAGGCCGATACCCTATCATAGATCATGTTGGAAAGGTGGTGTACAAGTTGAGCTACCGCCAGAATTGCATAGGATGCATGATGTTTTCCATATCTCCATGCTTAAGAAGTTTCCTCCAAATGCAGAGCAGACGATCCATTCAGTGGAAGTTGAGTTAGATGAGGATGTTTCCTATGTTGAGGGTCCCGTGTTGATCATGGATAGAAGGATAAAGAAGAAGAAGAAGGATATAGAGTTAGTAAAATTTGTGTGGCATCACTATGCTATAGATGAAGCCATGTAGCAGTTAGAAGATGAGATGCGTAGAAAGTACCTATCTCTCTTTGTGTAGGATTTCGGGGGCAAAATCCTTATTAGGGGTTTATAGTTGTAAGACATGTGACCATGCTTAAAGTGTTGAACATTCTTAATGCCCATTATTGAGTGATTTAAACCTTAATCTAACCTTGTAATATGTTTGGGTATCACGTGACAAGCTTACGTTTTAAATTTTTTCCTATTTGGACACTGTTTGAACAAGTTATACAATTTAATGGAAATGTTGGACTTTTTTTACAATTTACCCAAATATGAGGTTTTACTTGAAATTTGTCACATGCATTATGATCCATATATGTTTCCTTATCATTCTTGAGCTTTTTGGGCCATGGGGCGCCTAGTTGTACCTTGGTTTGGAGGTGTTTCTCTTCAAGGGTAATTTAGGGTTTACCCTTTTATGGATGAACTACCTTTAAGAGCCATCAACCAATGGTCCCCCTATTTGGTTGACATTCAATGATTAGTAATAGATAATTACAATTGAAGGTCACCTCTATAGGTAGTAGGACAATGGTTTTCTAGTTTTGGTTTACTTAGACAGGTGGTTCACTTAAAAGAGATGGTCAACCAATGGTTCACCACTAAAGTGACTAGGATTCAAAAGAACTAATGGTTTCTTTGATTGAAGGATGATGGTGGTCCTGGAGAGACAACAAACAATGCCATAGAAGGTCTCCACAATCAGTGGAGCTTATGTTGTATGGATGTGGAAGCTCTTAGCTATGGACACATGGAGAGCTACTAGTGATGGTTGTGTTGACCCCACCTTTCCATCTTTAGGTCAGCACAACATCCGGTGGTGTTCAATGATGGTTGTGCTGACTCCATCAGCCAATGGTGACATAATGTGTCAAAGCTGATGGTGGTTCAGGTTACCACGGTATATGTGTCTAACCTAAAACACCATTAAACAAAATGTGAATGTTGCTTCAAAAAAAGTAAACAAATGCTTTCTTTGTTTATATGATTCAAGGGTTAAACCTACATTTAACCAATTGTTTTGGGATGTTAAACCTGATCCAATGATTGTGATTGGATGCTTCAATATGAAATGGTTTAGAATGAAATCTATAGTATAATGTGTTGGTTCTAATAATGGGAATTTGATGGTTCAATGCCTTCGACTTATAGTCTTACGTTTGGCCTCGTATAAACATATTTGATAGATCACCATAATAAGTGGATGTGTAACTCTAATGAGATGTACTTTGTTATACCTAACCCTAATGTGATTAAGTGATGGTGATTGATTGTAATCATCCCTTTTGAATGATTCCTAATATAATGAAATACTCTTTTATTATTAATTGGAACTCTTATATGGTGACATCTGGACATCGCAGTTCCTTGCTATGTTATACTTATATGTCACCTGTGTGTTGATGTCTTGTTGAGCTTTATTCTAAATAATATAAATATAATGATGAACTTGCAAGGATTGATGTAATGGTCTTCATGAACTTTGGGCGTGGTTGATCCCTCTTGGAGGTGTTATCCTCTTTACAAACATGGTAAGGTTTGGAATCATGGATTATTGTGTCGTGGAATTGTATCATGTGGTAGTATGATAACAAGTGTGATCTCCTATTTGGCAATAAAGATTAAGAATTATATCTCATGCATTATATATATTTTGGAGTTTCTATATTTATACACTTCCTAGAAATGAATTAGGGTTTGTATATCCATTTGTATGATAAAGCCTTAATTCATCCAATTGGCATTACTAATCAAGTGAACCCCTAATCATGTAGTGCCCTATGCCTATAGAACCATCTTCAGTGTCAGAACTTGTTGGACGGTGATATGAGTGATCATTAGGGAAACTCGGAGCACAAAGTATTGAGTATGCGGGGTACAAGAGATCATGTGTGTCATTGACATCCTTACATACAAGTTATGGAGGATGGATACGGTCATTCCTCAGATATTATTATATGTGAAAAGCATTCGTGGGTACAACTGTAGGATGCCTCATATAGAATGGAAATGTGTGACCTATTTTCTAGCGTCATGACTGGTACCAAGGGGGGATAGTTGTTTTCAGCTTGACTATATGCCACTGATGGATGTTGACTATTATGTCTCTATGTTGTCTCTCATACTGACTGAGAGTTGTGGGTGAGATCATTGAGTCTGACTCTTCCATAGATCTAGTATGGCACTGATTTGGACTTAGTGTTGGCTAAATGGACATCTATAAATATCTTTGTTTTGATTATGACAAACATTTCATTCTTATTAATCTAACGAGCTACTTGAGTGTGCAGGATGACAAAGCAACAAGGGAAAATCTACAAGCTTACATATTTATATTTTCATGCAATGTAATCACTGTTGTAAAAACTTGTACAAAAATATAATGTACAAGTACTTAGAATTGCATGTAAATCAAGCGTTAGATTTTCCCTAGCTAAACACCACAGTTAGACAAGTCATCCCATTCAAATAGGATCACTTATGCACACTCACACACATAATTAGTGCCTAAATTGAAACCTTGAAACAGGATCAATCTCGGTCGACAAACTCCTCGACCGAGACACTCTCGGTCGACAATCTTCTAGACCGAGAAAGATCCAAAGTAGACGTTAGACACAACAGACAAGTTAGTTGGCAGTTGGAGAAAGACGTTGCAAATCACTTGTTCCAGGGAGCCTGTCGGTCGAAAAAAGTTCGACCGAGTAGGTGTCTCGGTCGACCATTTGTCGACCGAGATGGTCTCTGACAACAACTGCAGAATTAATTAATTAGCCGTTGTTAAAGCAACAACTTTGTACCTAACGGCTAGTTAAGCACTTAGAAACCCCTAGAAGTTGTCTAGAACGTCCTTAAGCATCCTTAGGCCATTCCTATAAATAGGACAAGCCATAGGACACCTAAACTCACTTGTTTACACTTGCTACACTTGAGAAACCTTTGAGCATACTTTGTGCAATCTGTTTGTGAGCAATTTGAGCATTGTGACAATTGGCATTTCATTCCTTAGCTCATAATTCGTGTCCTATAGGCTAGTATCTCCTACCCACTGCAATCACAAGTTCACATACTTGGTTACGAGATCTATACGCTTGATATAGGCAAATCAAGCCTTGGGCTATAAAGGATAAGTTGTAATTTCTATCTTCTTTCTTGTTCCCTATTATTGTTTGTACTCTCCTTGCTACTCCTAGGTTGGAGGTTGCAGATTGGAGAGGGTGAAGATCTTCTTGGTGAAGAAGGAGACTTTGAGCTACTTCAGAAGGCTGGTGCAACGGGAGGTTACTTCTAGAGAGGAAGGCTACTTCAAGGGGGAGCTTGAAGTTACTTCATAGAAGGCTACCTCAAAGTTGGTGCACCTACTTCAGGGTGAAGGTTGTTCAAAGGGTGTAAAGGAAAGTATTGTATTTTGTATAAATCCTCGAGAGGTAATAAAATAAATACTTTCAAATCCCGGTTGGGTAAGCAACCGGGTAGTGGACTGACAACTATAGTATTTGCTATAGTTGGAACCACTCTAAACACCTGTCTCTTTCTTCTAATTTCAATTGTGGTTGTTTGAATTCAATAAATTGTTAAAATAATTCAAAAACTCTATTCACCCCCCCTCTAGTAGTTTTTCAATTGGTATCAGAGCAAGGCTTCAAGGAACCCTAACAAGGTCTTGAAGAAATGGGTGACGGAGTACTCAACAACCTCAACATTGAAGGGACACTTGTTGCTAGGCCCCCAGCGTTCGATGGAACAAACTACCAATATTGGAAGAGAAGGATGCAATTCTACTTCCAAGGCATCAACTGGGATTTATGGAGAATGGTGTCTACTCCATATGTGCTTCCTCAAAATGAATTTGCGGAATGGGATGCAAACACGGTAAAGTTGGCCCAAATGAATGCAAAAGCTGTAAGCATTTTATATTGTTCTATTTCGGTAGGAGAATTTAATAGAATATCTAATTGTGACACAGCATATGATATTTGACATAGACTATCCATAACATATGAAGGTACAATCCAAGTCAAAAATTCCAAGATTAGCATGTTTAAACAAAAATTTGAACACTTTCGTATGGATACTAATGAATCAATTAGTGAAATGTTTGCAAAATTCTCTACTATTGTAAATGGTTTAAGTGCTTTAGGAAAACCTATTCCTGAAGAAGATCAGGTATCAAAGATCCTTCGTTCACTTCCTCCAAAATATAAGCCAAAGGTGACAACCATTGAAGAAGCAAACGACCTCACTCAACTGAAAATGGAGCAACTTATTGGCAACTTAGAAGCTCATGAAGCAACTCTAGAAGAGGAAGAAAGAAGAGCACGTGAACTTCAGCAAGGAAAGAAGAAGGATGTGGCTCTAAAAGCTTCAAAAGCTATCACACAAGAAAGTGAGGAGTCAAGTGAAGAAGAGGGAGAAGAAGCCTTGATAGTAAATGGTAAGAAATACAAAAGATTTAAATCTAACAAAATTTCCAGCTCTTCTTCTACCCCTCCTAGGTGCTTTGAATGTGGAAAGAAAGGGCATTTCAAGAATGAATGTCCTAAAGCAAAGAAAGGAAAGAAAAGCTCACACAAGAAGAAGGGAGAAAAAGCCTATAAAGCTGCATGGGACGAATCAAGTGACAGTGAAAGCGGAGAAGAAACCGTGGATTGTCTAATGGCAAGAGAAGATGATGAAAACTCTCAAGAGGAATGGGTGGTTGACAGTGGATGTTCCAAACATATGATCGGAAACAAGGATGCATTCCAAATCTTTGAAGAAAAGAAAAGTGGAACAGTCACTTTTGGAGACAATGGTAAGGGAAAAATCGTTGGAATAGGTAATGTTGGTACAAACCTCGAAATTAAGAATGTTCTACTTGTTGATGGTTTGCACCATAACTTGATAAGTGTTAGTCAATTATGTGATAGTGGTTATGATGTGTTATTTAACAAAACCTGCTGCAAGTTATTAATAGAAAATACTACAAATGTTGTTTATGAAGGAAATAGAGTTGGAAATCTTTATATTCTTAAACCTAACTCTATGAAATCAGTAGTGGGAAAATGCTTGCTTGCAAATGACAATACCTTACAAATATGGCATAAAAAGCTAGGACATGCTAGTTCACATGTTATCAAAAAGTTAGTGAAATATGATCTTGTTCGTGGATTGCCTACTTTATCTTTTGATCAAGTTGAAAACTGTGAACCATGCACAATGGGAAAGCAAACCAAAACATCTTTTAAATCAAAACATGTACTTAGCACCAGTAGATCATTAGAATTAATTCATATGGATTTATTTGGACCAATGAGGACACAATCAATCGGTGGTAAGAGATACTGTTTTTTTATTGTTGATGATTATAGTAGATATACATGGGTACATTTTATTGCAACTAAAGATGATACTATTCATGTTTTTATGCAATTTTGTTCCAAGATTGAAAATCTCTTACAAAATAAAATATGTACCATTAGAAGTGATCATGGTGGGGAATTTGAAAATCATACATTTGAAGAGTTTTGTACATCTCAAGGATACACTCATAATTTTTCTGCTCCACGCACCCCACAGCAAAATGGTATAGTTGAAAGGAAAAATCGATCACTACAAGAAATGGCTAGAACTATGATGCTTGAACATAACACATCCAAAACCTTTTGGGCTGAAGCGGTAAACACTGCATGCTATGTGCTAAATAGAGTAACTGTTCACTCTCATTTAAAGAAAACTCCATATGAAATAATACATTCTAAGAAACCTACAGTTGACTATTTTCATACCTTTGGCTCCACATGCTATATCTTAAATACCAAAGATGATAGAGATAAGTTTGACTCAAAATCACACAAAGCATTCTTTTTGGGATATTCCACTTCTAGCAAAGCTTTTAGAGTATATAACACTATATCTAGAAAAGTTGAGGAATCTATTCATGTTTCTTTTCATGAAGAATAAAAATCTGAAAATCTAGAAATCATAGATCTCACTAATCAATTCGAAAATTTAAACATACCAAACGATAGTGAGAAAGGTGCTACAAATAATCACCAAGATGAACCACAACCTACACCTAGACTTATTAAAGATCATCCTCAAGAATTAATTATTGGAGATCCTAATGATAAAGTCAAAACTCGTTCTTCCTTTAAAGATGTTGCAAACATGGCTTTTGTTTCTATCATTGAACCTAAAAAGATATCTGAAGCTCTTAAAGATGACTATTGGATAATAGCCATGCAAGAAGAATTGAATCAATTCACTAAAAATGATGTATGGGATTTAGTTCTTAAACCACAAGATAAAACCATAATAGGAACTAAATGGGTTTTTAGGAACAAGCTAAATGAGTCAGGAGAAGTAATAAGGAATAAAGCTCGGTTAGTAGCACAAGGATATAATCAACAAGAAGGAATAGATTTTGATGAAACATATGCACCCATAGCTAGACTTAAAGCCATTAGAATGTTACTAGCTATTGCTGCCCATTAAAACATCAAACTCTATCAAATGGATGTCAAAAGTGCTTTTCTAAATGGCATCATTCAAGAAGAAGTTTATGTTGCCCAACCACCTGGTTTTGAAATTCCAGAAAAAGGTGACTATGTTTATAAACTCAAGAAAGCACTTTATGGTTTAAAACAAGCACCTAGAAATTGGTATGAAAGGCTCAAGACATATCTTTTTGATAATGGTTTTTCTATTGGAAATTCAGATTCTACTTTATTTTTCAAAACATATACATCTGACTTCTTAGTTGTGCAAATATATGTTGATGACATTATTTTTGGAGCTTCTAATGATTCATTGTGCACACAATTTAGTGATATTATGCAAAAAGAATTAGAAATGAGCCTCATGGGTGAACTAACCTTCTTTCTTGGTTTTCAAATTAAGCAAACACCTGCCGGAATATTCATAAGCCAAGAAAAATATACTAAAGAACTCTTAAAACGTTTTGGGATGGATCAGTGCAAACATGCTACTACTCCTATGGCTACTTCTATCAAAATTGATAAGGATGAAAATGGGGAACCTATTGATGATTCCTTATATAGAGCCATGATTGGTAGTTTGCTTTACTTAACGGCTTCTAGACCGGACATTATGTTTTCCATTGGTCTTTGTGCTCGATTTCAATCCCAACCTATGCATTCTCATTTTCTAGCAGTTAAACGAATTCTTCATTACCTAGCCGTCACTACTTGCTTTGGTTTATGGTATCCAAAAGGACAATCCTTGGATTTCAAAGCTTATACTGATGCGGATTATGCTGGTTGTCGACTTGATCGCAAGAGTACTAGTGGTGGCTGTTTCTTATTAGGGAGAGCTTTAGTATCTTGGTTTAGCAAGAAACAAAATACGGTTGCCCTATCTACAACTGAAGCTGAATATATGGCAGTCGGGTCTTGTTGTGCTCAAGTGCTTTATATGCAACAAGTGTTAAGCGATTATGGTTTTAATCTTTCATCTACACCTATTTTTTGTGATAACACGAGCACCATAAACTTAGCACACAATCCTATTTTACACAGCCGAGCTAAACATATTGAAATCCGTCATCACTTTTTAAGGGATCACATCTCCAAAAATCATGTTTCCCTTCATCATGTTGATACGGAAGATCAATTGGCTGATATTTTTACAAAACCGCTTCCACTAGATCAATTTAACAAAATTAGGAAGCAATTGCTTATCACTCCTTTGGAAGATGTTTTCTTTGATATCTGTGCTACTTAAAACTCTTATTTACATTTTTGGTTTTTTAAATGGACATCTTTTTCATTAGATTTGATGGGACATCAAATTAAGGGGGAGTTTTTATTCTTAAACGGTTATCTTTTTGAAATGACAAAGGGGGAGAGATAAATATAAAACGAAAACTTAGTAATTATGTAAAACTCAATTAATGAGTTTCATAAATAAACTCTTGGCTTTACATTGAAAGTTTCTATATTCCCAAATGATCTGGATTTTATGTTCCATAATTCATGGGGAATAATAAGCACACATCTTATACACAAGAGAAAAAGCTACAAAAGGTATGAAACTCATATGTTTTATATTTCCTTTATTTATATTTTGGAAATGTTTGTCATCTTCAAAAAGGGGGAGATTGTTGGCTAAATGGACATCTATAAATCTCTTTGTTTTGATTATGACAAACATTTCATTCTTATTAATCTAACGAGCTACTTGAGTGTGCAGGATGACAAAGCAACAAGGGAAAATCTACAAGCTTACATATTTATATTTTCATGCAATGTAATCACTGTTGTAAAAACTTGTACAAAAATATAATGTACAAGTACTTAGAATTGCATGTAAATCAAGCGTTAGATTTTCCCTAGCTAAACACCACAGTTAGACAAGTCATCCCATTCAAATAGGATCACTTATGCACACTCACACACATAATTAGTGCCTAAATTGAAACCTTGAAACAGGATCAATCTCGGTCGACAAACTCCTCGACCGAGACACTCTCGGTCGACAATCTTCTCGACCGAGAAAGATCCAAAGTAGCCGTTAGACACAACAGACAAGTTAGTTGGCAGTTGGAGAAAGACGTTGCAAATCACTTGTTCCAGGGATCCTGTCGGTCGACAAAAGTTCGACCGAGTAGGTGTCTCGGTCGACCATTTGTCGACCGAGATGGTCTCTGACAGCAACTGCAGAATTAATTAATTAGCCGTTGTTAAAGCAACAACTTTGTACCTAACGGCTAGTTAAGCACTTAGAAACCCCTAGAAGTTGTCTAGAACGTCCTTAAGCATCCTTAGGCCATTCCTATAAATAGGACAAGCCATAGGACACCTAAACTCACTTGTTTACACTTGCTACACTTGAGAAACCTTTGAGCATACTTTGTGCAATCTGTTTGTGAGCAATTTGAGCATTGTGACAATTGGCCATTTCATTCCTTAGCTCATAATTCGTGTCCTATAGGCTAGTATCTCCTACCCACTGCAATCACAAGTTCACATACTTGGTTAGGAGATCTATACGCTTGATATAGGCAAATCAAGCCTTGGGCTATAAAGGATAAGTTGTAATTTCTATCTTCTTTCTTGTTCCCTATTATTGTTTGTACTCTCCTTTCTACTCCTAGGTTGGAGGTTGCGGATTGGAGAGGGTGAAGATCTTCTTGGCGAAGAAGGAGACTTTGAGCTACTTCAGAAGGCTGGTGCAACGGGAGGTTACTTCTAGAGAGGAAGGCTACTTCAAGGGGGAGCTTGAAGTTACTTCATAGAAGGCTACCTCAAAGTTGGTGCACCTACTTCAGGGTGAAGGTTGTTAAAATGGTGTAAAGGAAAGTATTGTATTTTGTATAAATCCTCGAGAGGTAATAAAATAAATACTTTCAAATCCCGGTTGGGTAAGCAACCGGGTAGTGGACTGACAACTATAGTATTTGCTATAGTTGGAACCACTCTAAACACCTGTCTCTTTCTTCTAATTTCAATTGTGGTTGTTTGAATTCAATAAATTGTTAAAATAATTCAAAAACTCTATTCACCCCCCCTCTAGTAGTTTTTCACTTAGTAGTGTGAGTTGGATTTGGGTGGTACAAATCAAATCCTCAGCGCATAATAAAAGATATAAAATAGTTGTGTAGTATATCTACTAGATTTACATGTGTTTCACATTGATTGTTAACCCTTGCAATATTCCTTATACTAGTAAGCTGTTATATGATGCAATCAGACTAATTAACTATTATAAGAATATATATTATTGTTTCCTTGCAATATTCCTTATACTAGTAAGTTGTTATATGATGCAATCAGACTAATTAACTATTATAAGAATATATATTATTGTTTCCTTTAGATACTTTGATAATGATGTTTATCGCTAAGCCTATTTTCTTAAACTTGATTAGTATGCTAGAGTTTTCTAATCTTCTCAATAGCTCATTATATGCATAGTCTGCTCAATCTATTTACTATTAAATAATCAATTGTAATCAATATCTATTAGAGAGAGTTATATCTCTCGCTGGGACATGGGTCTCACCCGTGGGTCACCACATCGTTTTAGGTGGTCGTCACCACCATGGTCGAGATCGTGCTATAGAAGAGGGGCATCCTAGTGATCATTAGACACAAAAGGTTGTTAGTAGTAGTGTCCTAGTGTTGTCCATGTACTCTTAGATCTGAGTATGGGAAGTGCTTTGTAGATTTTATGCTTGTATTGACACGAGTTTTTGGTAGTATGTCGTTATTTGTATATATGGCATGTACATGTAGAATATCTCTTTGTATACAGTTTTTAGCCTCTGCCACAGGATACAAATGTAAATACTTGTTATGATATATGAGTTTATGGAAAAGATGGACCTTGATGCAAATGATTCTGATCTTGTTATGATGTGAATTTGGTTTTTATTATTCTACTTTTCTGACTATATGATTAGTTAGCAGTTGATCATGTTTTATGTATTGAGTAATCTCATTTAGCATGATGAGATGTCACACCTAAGGTTACCCTATACACATCTTAATAGTAGAGGGACATATCATATTTTTTGAAAGGCATTGTTGTTTAATCTTATGATTCCATCCTCTTTTCATTCATTTGATCCACCACTAAAAGATGATAAAGTAACCTGAATTGTTTCCTCTTAATTGCATTTTCATGGAATAATAGGTGACATAATTTTAGTTTTCTCTTATTGCATTACTTAGAAAAAAGAAAAAAAGATATTATTTCATATCCTTCAGATGAATAATAAATTCATGTAGATTGCATATCTTTTGCATCATTCATTTTCTCTCAATATGTACTCATGTGGTCTTTCTCTAGAAATGAAGTATAGGGATACACATCCATACCACTCAAAATAAAGAGAAAAATTTTGAATAAGATGTTATAGTGAATCCCAAGCATACCCTTCAAACATGCAAAAATAGTGGGCCAATGAGAAAAAAAATAGTATGAAATAAGGAGGGAAAAAAGGATGCCCTAATCATCAATTCTGAAGCTTTCCTCAAAAAGAAATGATAGACATATGATGCATTCTTTTGTTTCACTCATATATATGAAGAGGCATTTAGTGAATGAATTATTCAACCAAAAAACAATAGGCATTAGGATTCATGAATTTCGAACTCCCTACTTGTTGTAGGATCATGTTTGATTTTTGCATAAATGATTCATAAATTACATGTGATTCTTCATAAACCACCTACATTATTCCATTCATTTCTGTTATAAGTAGAGATTCTTCCAATTAGTTGGTAGTTAGGAAAGAGAAATGTAGATAGGGAATCATACGATGCACCAAGTGAATGCCTAATTGACTATGATATTAACTGCTCTATTGATAGTGTTTCACTAATCTAATGGTTGACATATTTAATGAATATTTTTGGTCTCTTAAGAATTAAATTAATTGTTCAGTGATTAGTAAAGTCCTGTTTGGGATCGCCAAGTGGGGATAGTTGAGAAATGAAGTTCAAAGTCTTTGTCCTTTTGTAGACTTGTTTAAAATAGATCTGAGGGTGTGTTGCTCGAGCATGAGCAACATTTAAGCTTTGGGGAGTTTGATGCACTGAATAATTGTCACATTTTACAAGCCATTTCGTTATGTATTTTTTGCATTAATTTCTTAGTTTTATACTAGTTGCGCATGATTTATCATTTTTAGCCTGTGACACTTAATTGCATCAAATATTCATTTTTTACTATTCCATATTAATTTATCATTACTTGTGGAGCTTATGTTCTCTATTGTTTAATTTCATCTAAATTGACAAGAATCAGCTCAGCTCGTTGCTAGCGACATGTTCGTCAATGGTACCGATATTTGAAGAAAAGGAACAAAGTGGAGTCAAAAGAACTCAGTGGTACCGATAGACAAATTGGTACTGCCGAGAATTCAATAGGAGTGCTCTAAGATAGAATCAGTGATACCTAAAAAAGAGTTTGTGGTACCAACTTAGATCAAAAAATTCAACAGATGTCAGGGAGCATCTTAGTGCTATCGGCACCTTCATCTCTTAGTACTGACATTTCACAGAGGACTGCACATATGAGATATACTCAGTGCCATCGACACCCTGTCGGTGTTACTGACTTGTAGAGACCAGGCCAGATTGAAGATCATAGTTAATCCAACGGTTGTGACTTAATGATGCCCTAAATTTTGTCTATGTCTAGGGTGGTGTGACCAAACCTAGATATCATGTTATTTTCCATTGTACAATAACTGATAGCCAGGACAAACTAAAGAAGAGAAAAAGATCATATTTTGGATGATTTAGGCACCTCTGGTGGACAGATTTACATTCGGAAGATAGCAAATCAATCTGTTCCTCAGAGGGAATCATCTAGTCCATCTTCTTCAAGGTTTACTTTAGTTTTCTAATGTTTCCCATATTTTTCTTTTATTTTCTAAGGTGTATGACAATGGGAACCATGTTGGGCTAATCCCCTGTGTTCCTTAGGACCCAAGAGTATCCAAGTTTTGTAGTGTACTTGATGTTATGAATTAATATGTATATTATTCTTAATTTAGGGACATATCTCTATGATTTCTTCATGAATTATCTATGTTTGATCACCATAGGTCATTTATTATACTATTAATTGTGTTGACAGAGGGGTTAATGAAAGGTTGTAGATTTGCATAGCTTAGACCACATTTTGAGAGAAGGCATACAACCGTGAAGGGAAAAACCCACAAAATTTATTAAATCACCCAACTAAATAAAATTGCAATGAAAGTAGAGTTTGTATTAGATTAGGTAGTGAATTACACTGTGAGAGCGGGTACTTGCTAGAGGTCCCTTGGTCTAGGGTTAGGTGGAATACATACTAATGAAATGATGTTAATTACAATAACATGGTGAAACTGTAATACTAAGAAATCCATTCATTTTGTGATCACAACCAGTAATTTTGGTTTTAATTCATGTAATTTAGTTAATTAGTCGAAAATCATTCTTTTCCTTCGGTCTAGCTGACCAAGTCACCCTTAGTAGTAGTTTTTGGACTCATGTTTTCCCCGTGTTCGATATTCGAGCCTCTTTGGGGCTATATTACTTCGATACGTGCACTTGCATTTCGTACGTTTAGTAAACACACTATCAGTGATGTCCTCAGACACATGATAAGAGAGACTATGAAATGCATTGACATGATGATGTAAGTCAATATATGATAATGAACTCACATTATCTCAAATAGTTTGTTTGAGATAAAGGAACATAGATTGTATGACTAAGAGGATGGCATTCCATGCCCTGAGCTATATTTTGATATCGGTGACAAAGGGATTATATGGTCATGGAAACATTGATAACTTTATAGGTTGTAGTTGTTCCCCAACTCATTCCTATTACTTGGGTGGCAATGATGTGTGTTTATACATCAATCTTTGCTTGTGCTGCATTGAGCAACACTACCAACATAATTAGGAACCTACCAGGTCATACACATAAGGATGTATAAGGAAATTGAGATTTACAACCAAACATATAATTAAATTGATTCTCAAACATAAACATGTTGATTAATGCTATGATTTGGCGACCAAAAAGCCAATCAATCGAACATATTTATTGGGGCAATAGATTAAATGATCATAAATTGATCGATGGAAAATTCCACTAGATACATGTGATCGGTCAATGTGACGTCCCCGGATTTTGATTCTCCAAACCCTATTGGGAATGAGATGTCAGAATCCGAAAACATCATCCAATCATATCAGAAAGCGATGCGGAAGCATAATACGCATACATGAACGTACAACCATAACATACTCAACATTCAACATGTATATTTATACAAAATGAATTATTACAACATGATTTACAGTTACAGATTGAATGAAACTCTACAAGTCTGAACATGTATGCTAACAGGATCTTAGACAATAGGTACAACCTGTACAACTTGCTCACATCTTATTCTTTATATCCCATTCTAGCTCTGGACCTAGAAAATACGAGAAATAAAAACATCAACAAAAGTTGGTATGTGGAATTAAAGAGCTATACTATGCTGGCACATAAAATACTCGAAATTGAAGAAAGAGAAAGAAAACATTATTTAAAGGCAGAAAAATCAAGGAATCCCAAGTTATTAATCATATTTCAATGGACATGTATTACTATGGTGGACTTAGCACAAACATAAATATTGGGCCCTATCCCTGCGTACCTTGTACCATTAGGGATCTCCCCGCGTACCTTGTACCATTAGGGAGGTGCTAGTCAACATTAATACTTTCCCTCTCAAATAGGGAGATTAATGAACCATCAGTAACTACATTCCATTTTATTTCTTTCGTGTTCTTATTGTTCAAGGCGGAAATGACAATACATATAGATCTACATGCAACAATGTATTTCAAGTACAAACAAACAAGTACATATATTTAACATCCAGCAAATCTAGTCATATAATTATATCCACGTACCTGAGTTCAGAGATTCATACTTATATTTTGGATCATCTACATCTCTGGTCATCACCTGATCAAAACAATACCATATACTATCATCAGGTTCTTATCATCTTACATCTCATCTTAACCCTAATCGTATCCATTTTAGGGTTTTCTTAACTCATTAGGATATTCTCATCATTACTTGCATTCTTGTCTTAGAATTATCTTAATGATGTCATTTTCCAGATTATGGTTCATTATCTGAACATTAGGTTCCATATCCTTTTTGTGCACATATTAACCCTGGTTACATCATTAACCAAGATTAGGGTTTTATACCATGGATTAAGATTCATCTTCATATAACATAGATTCTCTTCATCATTATGATCTCATAATTAAAACTGAAGTTCCATATACTGATATGATCTTACTCTGTGAATTTCATCATTTATTGAGCATGTGTGCATTTATTACATCATCTTTAGTGTTATTAGCCATAATTAGACATATTAATTAAATTACATGATTTCGTGCATCAACATCATAATTACTTATATCAGATGGATTATAAGTATGAATATGGATTTACTGACATTTTTCCATAATTTTAGACCATTGTTTGCTATTTATCATGCATCAAACAAGCATTACTCATCTTACATGATATCACTGATATATAATAGTCAAAAGCCTTTTATTATAGTTCTATTTCATTCTACACATTTTTCTGAACGTTTTGATACCTTGTTTGTATTTTTCTGACATTCCTATGATTTACTAGGATTTATCTAAGATCTGTGATATTTATGAAGATTAATACCTTTTCTGGCTAATCGCCAGCCGCCACGTGGAGACTTAGGGGCGCGACTCTTCCTTGCTGGTCTCAAGAAAGCCTTCAGTTCACTAGATATGCGGCCGGTTCACTACCTAGACCTGGTCCGCCATTCCCCCCCTTTCTTCCTCGTTCTTTCCCGCAACGCAACCCGATCCCTGTTTCTCCGCAAGGTAGGGCGCAGCTGCATGCTTCGCTGGTCTGCCGCTCCTTGCTGGGCGTGAGAGCCTCCAGGTCCGATTTCGAGAAGCCACCAACTGAGCCTCCGTTGCGCTCCCTTACACAGATCGGCGCCCCTGTTCTCTCTTCGGGCCTCAAACAAGCGTACGAGTACACTGGAATCATTTCACGGCGGCAGCCACAAGGGGCATCCCCGGCGAGAAAGGTCCCACACAAGGTCTCTCTTTTCCGCACGATGCAGCGCAGCCGCAGACCTCGTCTCTGGCTGGACTCCGCCCACACATGCTCTCCGCCGCTGGGATCTGTTCCACATGGGCGCATCCGCACTGCTCACCTACGACGAGCAAAGAGCAGCGAACAACAAATGGAAGATTTGGGATCTTCACGACTCAAGAGAAAGGTTCTGGATCCGTGGATAAGATAGAAGACGATCGCCTCTCCTCTAGGAACTTAAAGGAGGAGTGCTCATCACGCGAGGAATCCTAAATGTGTACCTTGAAGCTCTTATTCTCTTGGCCATGGCTTCCAGATCTCTGGTGAAGAGCTGGGATTCCTAATGACCTTGAAAGGTCACGGTAGACTCATAGAAAGGAATCATAGGTAGAGAAGGTGTGATGACACCAAGGGCACAACACAGGCGTCATTGAATATGATGGCACTACCGTCTGGGATGATGGACTTGTGAGAGACGATGGATAAAAAGAGATAAAAGTCTCTTAGTACCAGCTTCAAGAAAACGGAAATGGGTTATGATTGTTGTGTAGATCCTTAGTTTGCGGGTGAAATATCTAGCAATTATCCCCCTTTCATCATATCCAAACTACACTTCCACCCTGATTTGTTCCTCCATTTTCGGAGGTGAGCAATGACCTGAAAGTTATTCAGACTTCGTATATCAGCTCCTGGCAAGGTTCCACATAACCCACTAACACAATGGTAGTGTGACATTGTTGTGTTGCAATGGCCACTTGACTTTATTCTAATATTATTGAAACCTTGCCCCCCTCCTTAATCCAAATAATCAATATTTGCACTTGCATAGGCTTGAGAAGAAATATTTGCACTTCAGACATATGTTTATAATATCCTAAAATGTATCCCACCAAAATTTGGAGGCTCATAATCAAATGTTTGTCTATTAATTGATTCCTCCAATAACATCAATATAGGGGTAGATGGTCAAATAAAATGATCGAATATATTTAAGTTGTAGCCAAACAACTTCAATACACTTACAGTGATCATGATACAACCTAGAGTTCCTAATGAACTATTCATATTCATGTATATCGTGAATGGTGATATAAGCACATAATTACCCAATTTGATTAACTAAATATATTCCTCATCATTGACATACATTATGTGTCATGGTCATAAATTGGAATTTTATTGTGACAGGAAACAACAATTGAATAACCAGTCACTCAATTTGGGTTCAACCATCGACACAATATTCATAGTCCTTGAACACCATATTGGGTATTAAGACCCTAAAATCAGGGTCATCACATTCACCCCACCTTATATGGAATTTCTTCCTCGAAATTCAACTAATCTCATCCTTAAGAGGTTATTTAGGAGTTCAACTTCATATACATCATAGTTTCTTAGGTTCTAAGACCACCATATTGCATACACTCTAAGTAGTCTGCTTAGGGTCTATAGGTTCTTGGGTGTGTCCACCCTACCATATATATGTGGAAGAATCACTTAAAGTCTTATCCATAACATGACATTATGATATATTAGGATTACATCACCCATAGGGATACGGGTTTTGTTCATACTTTTAAAGTTCAAGAGGAATTCATTTATATGCCATGGTATTCAGATCGTTCAAATCTAACATCATTAACATCTTTACAATGATTTTAGGATTAGAGGAGACTTATCTTCATCCTTGATATTAGGATTTTTCTACATAAGAAGGGCTTACGTAACATGCTTGACGATTAGGGTTTCACCCTATGGTGTGATATTCATACCCAACTTAGAAGCATACATTGAGAAGGATCAAAGTTACGAACTATATTTCTGATCATATATCCTATGATCCAAAAATATCTTTATATCAAGTTCATTAGTTCAACTTTTTATGTCTTGCATGTATTATGTGAAGGGAAAAAGAGAATATACTAAGTTTATCCCATGATCTCGGCATCATATCTTTCATGTTTCATATGAAGGGGAAGAGAATATTTTAAAGTCAAACTTATCATGATTTCAATCTTGGGTAGTACATGTATGATATAGGGGGAAAAATATAGAATAGGTCAGCTTATACGAGTGACTCCTCATATATAAATCATCCATATAGCTCAAGTGAGGTTTCTATCATCATATATTAAGAAAGAGAAGAAGAAGGGAGAACATGTATTTTGAATATCTTTTGCACAAAGCATCATACTCTCATAACTAGAGTTCATATATTACCTCACTTGCAACTAATGATGAGATTCACAAAATATGTCACTCCAGCTAGGACCTAACTCAGCCAAAGGATTGACTTTATCATATGGGTCATCTACCCATCCTTTTCTTTTACCCAATTCTCACATATAGATTTGAATCATGCATAAGGACTCAACTCAACACTCAAGAGTAATCTAGTGTAGGACATTTTTTTTTCCACATCTCATATATTGGAGGCTAGGTCCTATGACCTTCTTTTTGTGGGTCTTACTCTCTCTAGAGTTCACCACATATCTCATCCTACCACTAGATATCCTCCTTATATAAGAGCTTGAGGCTCATGCACACTCATCTCTATCTTACTAAGCTTATCTTGAATAGGAAAAGGGAATATACTTTCATCATCACTACTTAGCATAGATCCTCCCAAGAGTGGATTCGATTCATATATAACTCAAATCTTAATAAGGAAACTTATACCATCATAGATCAACTTAGGTAACATTCTATATACTTATTTCCTTCATCTTTCTTTTATCTATCTTTCTATCACATAACCTTATGAGGCTCTAGACATCTAATCTAGATCTATTCTCTCTTCTAGACTGATGTCACTCCCTTCCACTTAGATTGCATGAACACCCACTACTCTCCTGTGTGAGGGACACATTTTTATATTTACATATATATAATAAAATATTATATATTTTTTCTCCGAGAAGATAGACGTTAGAGAAAACTGTTGAGGCTCAAGCCGATTGGAAAACAAAACCAAATCAGCAAAACGAGTGTCCAACACACAGTAGATAGTCCAGTGCCATGTCATCTAGTGAAATGGTGAGAACATGGTGTAGATTAGTGTAGCTACCCAATACATATGAGCTCTATATGTAAAAGGTTTTTCACACTTATCTAAACCTAGTTCTCAAACATCTAGGTTCTAACTTAGAGGCTAAGTCAAACCTTATTCCTATAGAACAACTTACTAACTTTCTAAGGTTTAAGGTGAAAGGTGAAATTTAGTTTTTATGTTTCATGGTGAGCAATTGTCAGGTGTAACTATTGTTCATGCTCTGATACCAACTGTGACGTCCCCGGATTTTGATTCTCCAAACCCTATTGGGAATGAGATGTCAGAATCCAAAAACATCATCCAATCATATCAGAAAGCGATGCAGAAGCATAATACACATACATGAACATACAACCATAACATACTCAACATTCAACATGTATATTTATACAAAATGAATTATTAAAACATGATTTACAGTTACAGATTGAATGAAACTCTACAAGTCTGAACATGTATGCTAACAGGATCTTAGACAATAGGTACAACCTGTACAACTTGCTCACATCTTATTCTTTATATCCCATTCTAGCTCTGGACCTAGAAAATACGAGAAACAAAAACATCAACAAAAGTTGGTACGTGGAATTAAAGAGCTATACTATGCTGGCATATAAAATACTCGAAATTGAAGAAAGAGAAAGAAAACATTATTTAAAGGCAGAAAAATCAGGTAATCCCAAGTTATTAATCATATTTCAATGGACATGTATTACTATGGTGGACTTAGCACAAACATAAATATTGGGCCCTATCCCTGCGTACCTTGTACCATTAGGGATCTCCCCGCGTACCTTGTACCATTAGGGAGGTGCTAGTCAACATTAATACTTTCCCTCTCAAATAGGGAGATTAATGAACCATCAGTAACTACATTCCATTTTATTTCTTTAGTGTTCGTATTGTTCTAGGCGGAAATGACAATACATATAGATCTACATCCAACAATGTATTTCAAGTACAAACAAACAAGTACATATATTTAACATCCAGCAAATCTAGTCATATAATTATATCCACGTACCTGAGTTTAGAGATTCAAACTTATATTCTGGATCATCTACATCTATGGTCATCACCTGATCAAAACAAGACCATATACTATCATCAGGTTCTTATCATCTTACATCTCATCTTAACCCTAATCGTATCCATTTTAGGGTTTTCTTAACTCATTAGGATATTCTCATCATTACTTGCATTTTTGTCTTAGAATTATCTTAATGATGTCATTATATAGAACCCAGCTCTCTCCACGGCCGCAACCTAGCGCTCTGGCGACTAGGGTTTCGGCGTGTGGGAGTCCTTCTACCCGCACGGGTCATCTTCTCTTGCAGGTCCAAGGTTAGGGCGAGCTTCCTGGTACTCTCCCCATGATGGCGGAGGAACTGGCAGAGAGATACGAACGGCTACAATTAACGACGGAGGAGGAAGAGACGATCGAAGTCGGGGACGAACGAAACGGTGAAGAGGAGCATCTAGGGCTAGCACTGGTGGCGCGTTTCCTGGCGGACAGAGCGCCCAACTTCTGGGCGATGCGACACACACTCACACAATCCTGGGGACTATCGCAGAAGGTTGTTTTCAAGCAATTGGAAGGCGACGTCTTTATCATCCAATTCTTCGACTGGAGGGACAAGCAGAAGGTGGTGGACGGGGCGCCATGGAATTTCGACAATAAGCTGTTGATCTTCAAGGAGATTGAGAAGGAAGAGCAGCCGGGGGCGATCGCCATCAAGCATACCCCCTTCTGGGCTCGGATCTACGGGCTTCCTTTAGGGTTCCGGTCAAACCAGGCTATCAGGAAGATCGCTAGCAGAATGGGTGAGGTACTCGACTTGGATGTCGATGAACTCGGGTGGGAATTATCGGCGAGGGTCAGGGTCAATTTGGACATCACGAAACCGCTGAAGAGGGTCCTGCGGCTAGCAGGGAACCACAACAACATCATCACATTGGATGTGAAGTATGAAAGGTTGGTGCACTTCTGCCATATTTGCGGGAAACTTGGTCACGTAGAACGAGACTGTACTGATAGAATTGAAGGTGAGGAAGGAAGCCAGCAATGGGGACCGTGGCTGAGAGCATCTCCGAGGAAGCCGAGGACGACTTTGCATGAAGAACTTCATGGCCACACTCGGGTTACGAGAAGGATAGTATTTAGAAACAAGCCGACGGAGGAGGGATCGTCGACCAAGGAGACGATTGGAGAAGGCGGATTGTAGAGTAGCCAGGCCGGTGGTGACGAGGACGGCGAGGCAGCAGACAAGGGAGGGCACGTCGCAGAGAATAATAGGAGCGAACAGTCACAAATACATCAAGAAGGCAGCGCGGAATCCAATTACGAGTTGGATATGCTTTTCCCAGAGAGATAGGAAGCAACACGGGTGGATGGAGGAAAGGGCGCAAGCAAAGGGCAGACAACGGAGGAAGGGCAAGCGGAGAGAAGACAGGCTTCAGTTGACAGGGAGGAACTCATGGAGAGGCGGCATCGGGCAAAGCCAAATCTGGGCAGCGAGGCGGAGTATAGAAGAGCACTCACTGAAAATACGACCGATCCAGAGTTGACAACGGCAGGGACAAGGGAGGAATTGGAGGCCATATCCAAGCAACAGGAGGCATGTAGCAATCCAGTGCAGCAACCGGCGCAAAGGCAGATTAATACGAGGGCTCAAATGAAGATGGAAAGTAGGAAGAAGATGGGGAAGAGAGACAAGGGAGAAGCAAAGTAGAACAAGAAGCCACCGTGGGTATACAAGATGAGCAGGGCACAACGACTGGGGATACCGGAGCAAGAAGTTGTTTGGGACACCATCTCGGGAAAGAGAGGAAGACATTCTGATTATTGTGATATGGAGCTCGATATAGTAAGCCCCATGGAAGACATATCCAAGAAAATAAGGAGCAGTGCACCAACTTCACAGTTAGAAGGGACACAGAGTGTTCAAGTAGCGGGGACTGGCGGAGACCAGCCCCGTGAACAACCATGAAAATCATGAGCTGGAATTGTCAGGGGATGGGCAACCCTGACACAGTGAACACTCTCCGATCATGGTGTTGGAGGGAAAGCCCGAATCTTGTCTTCTTAATGGAGACACTCATTACTGGTGCAGACTTAGAGACGGTGAAAAGAAAATGTGGCTTCACACAGGGCATTTGCATTGACAGAGTGGGCAGAGCAGGAGGGATAGGATTGTGGTGGAAAGACATTGATCTCAATATTATATCTTATTCACAGCATCATTGCAGTTGTGAGGTTGAAGACCGAACAGGGGCTGAAAAATGGAGAGCATTGGGAATCTATGGGTGGGCGGACCAGCAGTTGAAGACTAATACGTGGAATTTGATACGGGAATTGAAAAATACTTCGGATTTACCTACTGTTTTCTTTGGTGACTTCAATGAGATTGTTGCCAACATGGAAAAAATGGGAGGCCCTCCAAAACCATACCGCTACATGCAGGATTTCCGCGATGTGATAGACAACTGTGATTTGACGGATCTGGGTTACAGTGGAAACATTTTCACGTGGCAGAGGGGAACAACACCTGAAACGCTTGTGAGGAAGAGGTTGGATAGAGCTTTGGCATACCCAAGTTGGGTGGCAAGATTTCCACAGGCACATGTCATCCATCTTCCGATTGTTGAGTCCGATCATGCACCGATAATCATAAACACGGAATACAGAAGGAGGAAGCAAAGAGGAAAGCAGGATAATTTTTTCTTCGAGCCCATGTGGATGGAGGATGAGATGTGTGAAAATATCATCAAGGAATCATGGGATGGTGGATCATCGATTGATTTGCAAGGCAAGATGGAAAGATGCAGCTTAAAATTAAAATCCTGGGCGCATGAAAAGTTTGGGAAAATGAGAAGAAGGATAAAAGAATTAGAAGGACAGCTGGGAGAAGCTCAACTTTTACCAACAGATAGAATCAATCTTGATAGGTGTTCTCGCATGGCAGCAGAACTCCAAGAATGGCACAGGCATGATGAACAGTACTGGCATGCAAGGGCAAGAGTGAATGAAATGAAAGCGGGCGACAGAAACACGGCGTATTTTCACCATAAAGCGTCCCAAAGGGAAAAAAGAAACAAGATAGAAGGACTCCATGACGCCGAGGGGCAATGGCAGACGAAAGAAGAAGAGATCGAGAGAGTCGTCACCGCTTATTTTCAAGGGTTGTTCACGACGTCAAATCCAACGGGATGGGAGACAGCCACTAAAGGGGTTGAAAGGAAAATTGGGAGTGCGGATAATGAAGAACTAGAAAGGGATATCACCACGGAAGAAATCCAAACAGCGCTGAAAAATATGCATCCTAACAAAGCACTCGGGCCCGATGGAATGAAAGCCATGTTCTTTCAAAAATACTGGCACATAGTGGGAAAGGATGTAGCTAATTACATAAAAGGGTGGTGGAAATCTGAAGGCAGTATAGCTGATGTAAATTCCACTCTAGTAGTTCTTATTCCCAAAGTGAAATCACCGAAGGAGATGGGGGAGTTTCGACCCATTAGTTTGTGCAACGTGATCTATAAAATTGCAGCAAAAGTCCTTGCCAACCGTCTCCGCCCTATGATGGATAAAATCACTTTCGAGCAGCAAAGTGCCTTTATACCAGGAAGGCTGATCACAGACAATGTCCTTGTGGCGTATGAGCTGTTCCACAAAATGAAAGGTGCGACGGGGAAGAAGAAGGGTCATATTGCTTTGAAGCTTGATATGTCAAAAGCATATGACAGGGTGGAATGGGGTTTTGTTGATTATATCCAGAAGAAGCTGGGTTTTGGAGAGCTCTAGAGGAAAAAAGTCATGAACTGCATGTCGACAGTGTCTCATTCTTTTGCCATTAATGGGGAACGTACCAGGAGATCTCAACCTTCCAGAGGACTGCGCCAGGGTGACCCTCTCTCACCTTATCTTTTTATTTTATGTGCTGAAGCTTTCTCTTCTTCTTTAAATCTAGCTTCCCAACAAAATGATATTCATGGAGTACGAGCCAGCCGACATGGGCCCCGTATTTCTCACCTTTTCTTTGCAGACGATTCTATTCTTTTTGCAAGGGCGACCAAGGAGGAATGCCTGAAATTAGCTATGATTATCAGCCAGTACGAACAGGCATCCGGACAAAAAATTAACCTATCCAAAACCGAGGTGGCCTTCAGCAAAGGAGTCAGTCGAGAGAGGAAGGACGAGATATGTCAAGTGCTCCATGTCAAAGAGGTGGAGAGGCACGGGAAGTACTTAGGTCTACCAGCCGCAGTGGGCAGATCTAAAAAGCAAGCCTTCTCATACATCTAGGACAGAGTATGGAATAAATTGCAAGGTTGGAAGGAAAAGCTGCTATCCAAGGCGGGAAAGGAGGTTCTTATCAAGGCAGTGGCCCAAGCGATCCCGTCATACATGATGAGTATTTTCCAGTTACCAGGGTATCTTCTTGACGCCATCAACAGTTCTATTGCTAGATTCTGGTGGGGAGCAAAAGATGGAGAAAGGAAGCTAGCTTGGGTCAGTTGGGAAAAACTCTGTACGCCGAAGAACCAAGGAGGTATGGGGTTCCGAGACATTAGCGCTTTTAATCAAGCTCTCCTTGCCAAGAAAGTATGGCGGCTTTTTCATAGGAGGGACACACTGGCTTACAAAGTTCTAAAGGCCAAGTACTTTCCATCATGCAGTGTTCTTGAGGCTAGAAGGGGTCACAATCCAAGCTTTACGTGGAGAAGCATATGGAATTCCAAAAGCATTGTGCTTGAAGGCATGCAATGGAGAGTGGGTGACGACAAGGATATAAATATATGGACAGACAGCTGGATTCCAAATTTAAATGGCAGTATAGAAGGGAGGATGGGTATATCATCACCGACGGTGCAAAAAGTCAATCAACTAATTGATCAAGAGACTGGACAGTGGAATTGCGAGCTGGTCTATGAGCTGCTATCACAAGACATGGCTGCTATGGTGCTAGCCATTCCTCTAGGAGTCGCATCAAGGGAGGACAGGATTTTCTAGAAACCAAACAAGAGGGGGGATTACACGGTGAGGTCGGCATATTGGTTGGCAACTCAACATCTGAGAAGAAATGAGCAACCGGTCAACCAGGCGGAAAAGGATGTGTGGCGGGCGGTATGGAAGACAGGTCTAAATCCGAAAGCGGCTCACTTTCTATGGCACTGTTTTGTAGGCTCCTTGGCCACTGTTGGTAGGCTGTTTGATAGGCACTGTCATGAGGATGGAATATGCACCATATGTAGGAGGGAGAAGGAAGATATTGGTCACATGCTCTTCAAATGTGACCAGGCATGGGAGCTATGGAAGGACTACTCGTGGGAAGTGCAGCACCGCATAGTAGAGCTGGGCGCAAAGCCAGTCAAGGCAGCTATCATGGTTGCGGTTTGGCCGGTACAAGGAGAGCTAGATGATGACATGGCAGCTGTGCTTTGGGCTATATGGAGTAGAAGGAACGACATCGTCTTTGGGAACAGGGTACGTCATCCTCTCCTGATGAAGAACACACTGGTACCACTAGTCAGAACCTGCCCGGCGCCGAGCAGCAATGCACACAGCCCGAGCACGGTGGCTGCACGGGTGTAATGGAGTAGACCGCCGAAGGGCTTTCTCAAGCTGAATTGTGATGCTACGGTTAACATCCAAGGACACGACGGTCTGGGGATGGTGTGGAGGACAGCGACGGGTGAAGCAACAAAGCTAGAAGGTAAACAACAGCCGACATTCAAGGGTCCTATATGCGCTGAAGCTCTTGCTATTAGAGATGGACTTCTCATTTCCAAAGATATGAACCTCTCTCAGCTAATGGTGGAATCGGACGCCGAAGCGGTGATCAAGCTCATTGTGAAGGGGACTAAGAGAGCGGACCTCCTGGGTTCTATCCTTGAGGACATAGGCTTTCTTAAAAGTTTCTTTACTAGCATTTCTTTTGTTTACTGTCGTAGAGTGGCTAATGGGGTAGCACATCAGCTAGCCCGGTTGGCTGCTAGTAGTAGTTTTTCTTTGCTTAATAGTAGCTCTTTACCTCCTGTTGTAACCAACTGCATTCAAGCAGATTTGCTCATCTAATATATTAGATCTGTTGATTTCAAAAAAAAAATCTTAATGATGTCATTTTCTAGATTATGGTTCATTATCTGAACATTAGGTTCCATATCCTTTTTGTGCACATATTAACCCTGGTTACATCATTAACCCAGATTAGGGTTTTATAACATGGATTAAGATTCATCTTCATATAACATAGATTCTCTTCATCATTATGATCTCATAATTAAAACTGAAGTTCCATATACTGATATGATCTTACTCTGTGAATTTCATCATTTATTGAGCATGTGTGCATTTATTACATCATCTTTAGTGTTATAAGCCATAATTAGACATATTAATTAAATTACATGAGTTCGTGCATCAACATCATAATTACTTATATTAGATGGATTATAAGTATGAATATGGATTTATTGACATTTTTCCATAATTTTAGACCATTGTTTGCTATTTATCATGCATCAAACAAGCATTACTCATCTTACATGATATCACTGATATATAATAGTCAAAAGCCTTTTATTATAGTTCTATTTCATTCTACACATTTTTATGAACGTTTTGATACCTTGTTTGTATTTTTCTGACATTCCTATGATTTACTAGGATTTATCTAATATCTGTGATATTTATGAAGATTAATACCTTTTCTAGCTAATCGCCAGCCGCCACGTGGAGACTTAGGGGTGCGGCTCTTCCTTGCTGGTCTCAAGCAAGCCTTCGGTTCACTAGATATGCGGCCGGTTCACTACCTGGACCTGGTCCGCCATTTCCCCCTTTTCTTCCTCGTTCTTTCCCGCAACGCAACCCGATCCCTGTTTCTCCGCAAGGTAGGGTGCAGCTGCATGCTTCGCTGGTCTGCCGCTCCTTGTTGGGCGTGAGAACCTCCAGGTCCGATTTTGAGAAGCCACCAACTGAGCCTCCGTTGCGCTCCCTTACACAGATCGGCGCCCCTGTTCTCTCTTCGGGCCTCAAACAAGCGTACGAGTACACTGGACTCATTTCACGGCGGTAGCCACGAGGGGCATCCCCGGCGAGAAAGGTCCCACACAAGGTCTCTCTTTTCCGCACGACGCAGCACAACCGCATACCTCGTCTCTGGCTGGACTCCGCCCACACATGCTCGCCGCCGCTGGGATCTGTTCCACATGGGCGCATCCGCACTGCTCACCTACGACGAGCAAAGAGCAGCGAACAACAAATGGAAGATTTGGGATCTTCACGACTCAAGAGAAAGGTTCTGGATCCGTGGATAAGATAGAAGATGATCGCCTCTCCTCTAGGAACTTAAAGGAGGAGTGCTCATCACGCGAGGAATCCTAAATGTGTACCTTGAAGCTCTTATTCTCTTGGCCATGGCTTCCAGATCTCTGGTGAAGAGCTGGGATTCCTAATGACCTTGAAAGGTCACGGTAGACTCATAGAAAGGAATCATAGGTAGAGAAGGTGTGATGACACCAAGGGCACAACACAGGCGTCATTGAGTATGATGGCACTGCCGCCTGGGATGATGGACTTGTGAGAGACTAT